>CM035815.1:47416892-48124392 GCA_020458035.1 Magallana ariakensis | reverse complement strand
ACTGTAATACTCATGTTTTATGACTTTGAAATCATCCTGTTCAAAAAGGGCTCAATGTTCAACATAATAATATCTGAAGAAAAATTTGAAAATCTTTTTAGATCTTTTTTATATCTTTATTCAACTACATTGTCTTGAAATTTTGTATATGACAAAATTCTGACTTCTTTATGGCTATTGTTGCTCAGGTGAGCAATGTGGCCCCTTGTTTCATTACATTTGAATTTTTGCATCATTTCCCAAACCCAAAAATAGATATGTAGCTTTGGAATTATGCTGTCTTTGATAATCTGCATGCATGATTGCAACAAGAAAACTATGAATAAATCAATATATGTATAATATATAATATGTATAATACATGTATATATATTTCTGTTTTCAGTGCAAAGTGGTTACCTGTTCATGTTAGAACGCATACATGAAGAGGCACAGCTTGTCAGTTATCTTTGCTGTGTATGTGACTTACCATTCTCTGATGATGAAAAGAAAGACATGAGAGATGGGAAAGGATATTTTAAGAAGAGGGAGCTCCTAAAATGTCTCATATCAAAGGGGGAAAATGCTTGCAAAGAATTCTTGGAAAAGTTCAAATGCTTCCAAGATTTATATTCCCAGTTTCACATTGCAGTACAGTCTGTAACTAATGCAGGTTTGTCTGTGGCTTTATGTAGGATATGATAAGTCTGTATTTAAATGAATTCAGTATTTGCATTTTTTAGAAAAATTTTAAAACAGATAACAGCTTATAACCAAACCATGCATTTTTATTTTTGTGTAATAATATAGAAAAAAGGACACTCATTGCATCACATTCTTATATTTTTATTAAAATGTCAACAATTACCTGCATTGAGTCAACTTACAATCTTTGTATGTAAAATATTTGTATCGCACAACCGGAAAGCGATATCTTTTGTTTCCTATATATAATCAGTGGTTATGCATTTGATTGATAAGCAGACATGAATTAATATGAAAGGAAGTTGTGAGGAATTCTAATATTTATTCATACCAAAGTTCCTAGATGTAAGAAAGGGGTGGGAAGAGGGACACATAATTATGTTCCTATTTTACATAGAAGCTGCCTGGGGGTCATCACAAAGGTGGTGGGGGGAGCAAAATTTTACATTGAAATTAATCTGTCTGAGGAAAAGGTAGGCTACATCTAAAATCGATGTAGTACAAACAATTTTCACATTTATAGTCACACCATAACCCTTGGGTGTCAAATAAGTTTACCTTTTGGGGGAGAGTTCATTTTGAAAAAAAAAAATATGAAGTGAGGGAAAAAAAATCATTCGATAAAAATGATGGAGGGTACATTTGTAAAATTAACATAGAGTAGCAATGTACTGAAATTATTATACAGAATTTTTTAAGTGAATTAAGTTTTTCCATAATCTAAGAGAGTTGCAGATCACAATCTGGTTGGGGCAATATCACAGAGAATTTTGTTGATGTAAAAGAAATCTCATGAAAAGAAAGGCTTTCATCTGTAAAACCAATGTTGAAGCAATCTATTGTGAACAATTCTCGTATTTATTCATTAATTTGAATTCTCCTTCATGAAGAAAATAATATTTTGCAGATTTTACTTTTGTTAATTGTGATCATATTTCATTTCAAACATATACTCTGTTCCAGATGGCATTCAACAAGATGCCTTTTTGACACATGATAAACTGGCTGATTATAAAGAATTATTGCTTGAGGAGATGGAACCAACTTCAATGTCTGACATTTTTTACTGTCATGCTGTACTGAGTTTCGATGAGTATGATGAAATCGATGGAATGTCAAATAGAAGAGATAAAGCAATGAAATTATTTACAAAAATTGGACAACAACCAGACAAGATTCCTGTCCTTTGCCTTGCGTTAAAACAAAGCAAGTGTACCAGAGCTGTAGAACACATCTTAAACGATACAAGCAATGGCCCTTCAGGTGAGGAAAGTTTGATACACTTGTATGTAAAGTTTAATTAATACACTTGTATCACAATTGTACGAGGGTTGTTCGGAAATTATTATTGAGACAACATGGGTATATCTCTTTCTAAGTGACGAATTAGGGTGAAAATTTTTATAAACATTGAAGAAACCTCAACAAATAATTAAACAAAGTAATTTTTGACTTTTTTTTAATATTTTGTTTACAACGGTAGATAAACAAATTGGTGGTTCGGGTACCCAGCGCAAGCATGAACTTGGAGAATAAAGAAACTAAAATATTGTCTTTCTAAGTGTCTGCAAACTTACAGTTTATAACGAAAGAAATCAAATAATATATGTTCATTTTGCTATATACTGTTATTAACTTTGATCAAGTTTCACTAGTGTTCGAGTTGAAATACGGATATGATACAGATATATTTACCGAGCAATAGTAATCTGACAATGACGGTATATTGATTTTTGACGTCAATGCGGTGCAGCGAATATACATCAAATTGGTGGAAATTTCGGAAAAAAGACCTTTTCAGGCCACCCAACTGCTTAAACAAAAAATATACGATGGCAAGGGATATAAAGAGCTTCAGTTTATGGTCTTTTTTCACTGATTGTTTAGTTAGAATTCAGACAAAGTGACTAAGTAAATATCAAGTACTTTTTACACACTAACTGATGTCAACGGTTCTAAAATATGTACATAGAATGACTATAGGAGACATTTCACAGTAATTTGACCTTCGGTTAGAAATAGGTGTTTAAAACATAGGATCAATGAGAAGTGTTAAAATGATGTTGCAGTAAGTTTGCGGTTGCGCCGGGTCACTGGGCGAAGGCAATTAGTTGTTCAGTTTACCAGGAATGATCTATTCATGCCATGGACAAGAAACTTTTCACATTGATAAACTCTATCCTGGTGTACGTTTTGGTGAAATTTCAAGGGTCTATCTTTTTCCCCAAGGAAATCAGAGTAAATGTCTCAATAATTTCCAAACAACCCTCATATATATAATTGGGTCGACTCGCTTCGAGTCCTTGCTATCATAGCCGTTTCTGCGAATATTTTGCACTACATTATTCATGCACTAAAGAAAATAGTGCATACATTAACAGCTTTTGTTTACGTAATTGCTAATTTGAAAGGGTTAAACAATCTCATCTTTATTTACACATATATTTTTAAAGTTTTTCTTGATGTTTAAAAAATAAAACAAATCAAAGTAATTTTTGTTAAATCGCTGCCCATGAATTCAACAACTTACACTCGGGGCAAACCTTGTTCCGTAACTATTTGAGAAGTTCCGAATGGAGATGTGCGTAAAATCTATTTTTAGAAAAACCCAGTTTGTTTTCAATTGTCTTAATTGAGCTAAGATCCTTGCTGTCATTGGCACTCTTGGAATGGATTTTGAGCACAAACGTGAAATGATAATATGCTATATAATGCAAATAGTTCTTATTTCTTCGTCATTGAAATAGACTGGTCCTCTGTCTCTATCTTACGTAATATGTATATTGCTCGCGCATATCAGACAGGCATTCCAAGTCTATCATTGAAATATCAACAGAACATGTTAAAAATGTTATTCCTTTCTTATTCTTTGTCTATGAAAACATAACAAAGTATGCTTTTACGAGATAAAACATCCAATTTACCCCTCAGGTAATCTTTTTATTTAAAATGTGTAAATTATATAACAAAGATGAGTATGAATATCTTGTTTCAAGAACGACCTGTCTAACTCCACGTGATTGCCTTGTGACTTAGAGGTTTAAAATAGCGTGTTTGTTTACAGAAGATTCTGGAGCGCAGAAAAGAATAATAAAACATAATCGTAATTACTTTATGTACATTTTTGTAATAAAGGAAGATTCTCGTATAATATTCGACGATCCTTTTCGTCATGTTCGATGTCAATTATAAGAACCAGGTAATGGAATGTAAATAAACTGGCGTAAATGTCGCGTAAAATTCAGATTCGTAATCAACAAAAAATGGGTAATCAGCAAAATGTTCAATCAATGGTTTAAGTTAATAAGGAACATCAATCATGAGGAAGTGCCATAGGAATTTAATATTAAAAGACATTAAAATAGACGTAACATTATTGTTTTTCAATTTGCATTTGTTTATCGGGGAAAATTTAAACCATCGTAGTATTTATCTAAAAGAGAAATTGAACTGAGATATATCTTATTATTTCGATTGTTGTGGAATTTTGACAAATCAGAGAAGCTTACTATGAGGGCATCATGTTTATTAGTCCACAGCTACAGTCCATACTTATTAAATTAAAACGTTGCAATTTACGGCGCCCCAAAAAATTGTGCTAGTTTTATACAAATGAAAATTTTTAAAAGTAAATAAAAGTTGGAACTAATATTAAGTACTAGCTTTCGAAGAATATTCTTAGCAGTGGTATAGAATAAAGTGAATAAAATTTGATGTAAAACATATTTATCGCTGAATTTTGCACTTGATAACATGCAGTTAGGATATGAAATATTTAGTCTAGATTTATATAGAAGACAAGGTGTGTCATACTGCAAATTTTGTTCCAAAATATAATTATAAACCCCCTGAAGACAAAAACCTGGTATGCATTCTATTCTGGCCAGCTTCAACAAAGGTAAATCTTGATATGAAAACATGGAAGAGTATTTTGTAGTGAATGACGGCCACAATATGTAACTACCAAAACTAATGCATTTTCTTGGACACAATAAAAAAAGATATTTTGTAATTCAGTGTTTAAGACACTTTTTAGCTGAATATCTATTATACTCTGCATTTAGAGTTTTCATTTTTCAGTGTTTGCCATGACACTTTTGCAATCTTCATATGCAGATGTCAAATGCTTTGGATTTTTCTCATTTTGGAATCTAGCTAAATGTTGTCTCTTTAATTCTCATTTTAAAACATGCAAGGATTATGTTTGTAAGTAAATGGGAAAAACCCCGAATGAATCATTTTCCAAACTTTTACCCTCAGATGGTAACAAAATGATGAACTATTTGAATTACATGGTTTAGTCATTTACAATAGAGTTGGGTATTGCCAGTGAAAACCATATTGCGATATATTGCAATATCATACTCTGAATATTGCGATATATTGCAATATATTGCAAATACATAAACCTTGAAATTTTTATAAATAAACTAATAAATGTGATCAAAATCTAGGGTTTTCAGTTACTGCAACATTGTAATTAGGTTCTAATGTGTGTTGTAATATATAGCACATCAGTTCATATTTAACAAGGGCACCACTAGGCGGAACATCCCCTAGCGACATGAATCATTATGTGGGAGATGCATTATTTAGGAATAAACAGTAAATGCAATTGAGGAGACCAAAATGGTTTGTTGTAAGATAAGGCATACATTAAACATATATGCCAATAACTTAGATCAGAGTAAAAATGAAATATGACACAAGTATTCATCTCCTTAAAACTGGATTAGTTCCATTCTAAGTACCGGTAATACGGGAAAAATTGACCAAAATTTGATGTACATCAATTGCTGAAGTAGACCAGAGACATGAATAACATTATTTATGTCTCTGAGTAGACATACACATGCACAGCAGCGATGCTATATTCCCTTCCTAACAAGTTGTGCGAGGGGATAAAGACATTATAACAACTATTTACTTATTAATTAATTTTACTCAAAAAACTTTAGAAATAAATAAACTTAAGAAATATTTCCATGAGAATTTGCTCACAAATCAAATAGTTGTTTTGTAATCGTCAGCCATTTTGAATAAACAATGTTAATACTATTCAATTCGGAAATGTAAATTGCCCTTTCCCGAGAAAATACAACTTTGACTCAAACGAAAAAACCCCAAGAAAATCAGGTAACGCTTAATATTTAAGTCATTCTAATTATTCTTGTGTTTTCTATATTTTACGTCCATAAAAAAAATAAATAAAACTAATAACTGGATCCTCTCCCGTATTCACACACGCCTACCATACACAACCGTAGTTACTATCGTTACATTTACATCCGGTGCCTTGTCAATGTCAGGGTGAGTTTAAAACACTTTATTTAGTTTAAATATCGGCTGTTTCTCTAATTTTTTTTTTTTTATATATATTTATATATATCATAAAATACCGGTATTTGATTTTAATATCGCGATATATTGTCAGCAAGGATTAAACCGCAATATACTGATATACCGGTAATATTGCACACCCCTAATTTACAATTTATAAAAAGACAACCAAGTTATTATATGCAATTGATTTGGTTGTACTTGTTTTAACATTTTATTAACTTGTCTACAAACTTATGTTCAATCAAACAAATGAATCATTTCACTGCGTGTCAACCGTATCGGGGACCTAACTCTAAAGAAAATGTAATTAATGCATGATACATTTTTTAATTGCATGTGTATAGATGCAATAAATGAAGTTATCTTACCATGGAAAACAATGTATTGACAAGTTTGTGTATTATTTGAGTTATTTTATCAAAATTAATTTTGGGGCGATAAAATGTAAATACCCGCTACACCATGGTTCAATGTATATCTAAAACTTTACAAATTTAAAATTTTTTAATGTACTACTTTGCGAAAATATTGTTGAACTCAGAAAATTAGATTTGAACGGTTTTTAGCTCACTGAGACGAAGTCGGGGAGAGCTTATGCTATATCGTCAGCGTCTGGACCTGGTGAAAATTTTGGGAGTAGGTCCTACAATATTGTATCTTATAATATGGTACAATATCAAATAATAAAATAAAATATCATATTATATAATACGATATTGTATCATATTATATTAAATGATTACTGTGCCAAACTACCCTACCATATACAATATTTTAATAAAGATCATTATCTATGATTATCATATAATATGATAAAGATGGTCTCATAAAGGTGATGTCTGCCATGATGAGCTATGTAATCGTTGATTACCTATGTTTTATTTATTAACAAAAGACAGAAAAGAAATTTTATGTATTGCTAACAATGTAATAAAAAAATTTCCATCAAAATATTGACAACATGTTGAGAGCAAGTCGACTCTCAGGCCCTTCAGGCCTTTGATATGAAGTATCCTTGAAGATTTACTTCCGAAAAACTGGTTCACGAAAACTAATGTTTACGACCAAGACTATCCAGACCCGTGTTGTTATGACAACCATATGGCATGGACTGGTTAGTTAGCGAGAAATTTTTGCAACAACAAGGCTCACAAAAATTTCTCGCATGGAAATAAAGTTGGGTTACAGTACCTAAAATTTTAGTTAATCAGGGTTTTTTCAGGACAAATTGTTTAACCAGAATGGCAGCAAAGGAACCATTTGACAAATATGCATTACAGGACTCTATGACAGTAGTTAATTCTAACGGCAGTTAAAAAAAAATAATTTTCTCATAGTCAGACAACTTATGAGTAGCAATAACTTGTTAAGAGGCATGGTCACAATTTTTTTCAAATTTTACTTAAAATTTTTAATGTTGACAATACTGTACTATAATAAGGTATTTCTAATAAGTCGGCTAAAATTTTACTCTCATTTTTACATAAACAAAGCTTGATCGTGCCATGTTTTTGTTTAAAATTTCATCCATATCTCAGAATGTCATTCCATAATGATGATATATTATTAAACCACAGAAGCAAGGGGAAATGTCATCCTTGAAATCATTCCTCAAATATCATTCTTGTCATAATTGATAACTGGCATTGAAATTAAATTTTTGCTGACCATTAAAAATACCTTAATTAAGCAATGTAAGGCCAGCATTTTTTTATTTTTAGGTTTACAAACAAAAGTATGTTATCAGCTGTGAAACATATCACTGAAATAGTACAATAGAATATATATGACATACAGCTTTGATATCACATGTAGCAATGTTCATTTGTCATTTTATAGGGATTGAGTCATTTACCATAATAAGAATCTTTAGTTATAGTTGTATCATATAAACTTTTTAACTAGATACAAATAGTTTTCAATTTAATTTAATCTTTGTTAATACCAATGAAACAAAATTTCATATAAAATGGTTGAAATAAGGAATGCTATATATAAATGTATACTGTCAGAGGTGGTAAGCAAGGACATTGTCATTAGACAATGTTGCTTTAGAATATGTTAACTTTCTTTAAAGAAATGATATTAGAATTTCATTTTATTTTGCGTTTTGGATGCTCGAGTGACTGGTTCCTTTCCACTTGCAACACATTGACGTGCATTAATTATGTATCGGTCTGACAAAACAGTTTGATCTTTTTAAGTTGTTGATCTCGGCATTTTCCACCCTCGCAAACAAATTTCAAACTAAACCAGGCCATAAACATGATCGAACCTCAGTTCAATGTGAACATTTTCTCGCGCCATATTAGACAGGAAGTTGCTGCTTTGCAATATCGATCCCGATATGAAATCTCGATCCCGAACCAAAAAAAATCTCGATTCCGTCAAAAATTTGCTGTCGGGGGAAAAAAAAAATCTCTTTTGTAATTTTATTTTTTTTCAACAATATTGTTAACTTGCCTCTGTAAGTTTTTCATTTTTTTTTTTTTTTTATAGGAATTAATGCAGTAAAGTGTGTTAGTTTCAACTTCAGGAACAATTTGAAGAACTTTAGAGATTGTAGATATAAAAAAAGTTTATTGGATCATCTGAAAATCAAGAATTGCAAGGTAATCTGTACTGGTGAACTACCAAAGGAGAGCTATCTAATCAAAACAGGCATACGGAATGGTAAGCTTGGATGTGATTGTATTCTGGAATTAACTAAACAGAGAGACCTACGCCTTCTACAGAAGTTGGTGGAACGATTCGAAAAAAGAAGAAAGGATGGTAAGGAGGCCTTTAACTAAAATTGTGATTTTCATTACCTTTGGGTGAGGGCTCTGGTTAAAGCTACAGTTTTATTGGTTATATATAGGGAAAAAGAAAGTAATTTAAAGCTTGTGACGTCTTATTTGCCATCCTCTCTTTCTCCCCAATGAGCTTTTAACCTTTTCATTTAATTTTGAACAGCAAATTTTCCACTATCATTTTTTTTACATTAACATAAATTATAATAATCAAACTTATTACAAGGGTTGTATCATACTCGGGTGACTGTTAATGCAATAGAGCCTCTTGTTGAATTTTAGGAAGAGAGGGAGTAGACCTCCAGTTCAACGTTTCAATGATGATGGATATGGAAAACTTTCTTCTTGATGAATTAGAACCAGGTTCTGTTTCCCATGTTCTTTTAGAAGAAGAGGCATTTTCAGTAGATGATCATGATGAAGTGGAAAACACACAAGGCAGACGTGAAAAGGCCAACACTCTTTATGGCATACTGTTAAAAGATGGGTCTGAATTAACAATGGACAGTTTTTTGTATGCATTGAGAAAAAACCCATATATTATGAATGAAATTAGAAGAAGGGGAACTGGACAGCAACCCATAACTCTGAGTAGTCCATCAGCACAACAAAGACCAAGTGAGATCTATGTGTATTCTTTTACAATTGTCTTGAGATTTTCATTAAATGATAACTGTGAAGATTGAATGAAATGCAGATTTGTGTAGATAGATTATGAATTTTCTCTTATTCTCACATGAACTGTAGTGAGCTTCTCTTATGAAATATTTTCTGGCATTTGTTATTGTTGTCAACCCAAAAAATTTTGAATTTTTTGTTTTGTTTATTCAAGAACTACCAGGCAAATTTCATCCTAAATGCTAGATTAACTAATTAACTTGCTTATACAGTTAACAAAAATGGAAAATTGTTTTCTGTTTTCTTCTGCTTTGAAACAGATTTAATTAAGAATGAATTTGAAATAATTGTCAGACACTTTGTCCCAAAGACATTTGGTAAAAAAAAAAACATTTTTGACCTGAACAGTTTGGCCCAAGTTTTTGCACACCTAGACCTAAAATTTCAAGACATGATCAACTGTTCAATGACACTTAATTTGCACAAGGAGGTGCCAGAGTTTTACCATTTCGGCTCAAAACATTTCAGCTAAACGAGTTCTTTTTTTTTTTTACATGTGTGACAAATATAAGAGTAACATACAGAAGCGCTTACTTGACTGTTTTCACTTTAGGTCAAGAATTTACAATTATGAATTTATTACACATGATCCAAAATAAAACAAAACAATACTGTTCAATATTCACAAAATCTCTGATGTGTCATAAACTAATAAAAATCTCTATAACCTTAAAAGTGCTATCTGGATCTACATGTTATAGATATAGAAAAGTTTATTGTGTTATCAAGATTTTTCTGTAGAAAAAGAATGGATTCAGGTTTGCTAATATCTTGTTTTTATTTAAGCTGACCAAAGTGAAGGCATTGATATACAGATCAGACGTATTGGACAAGCACCTGAAAACGTAGAAGGTAATTAATTGCTGATTGAAACAGTAATTTGTTGGCTATCCGTATTTTTTAGCTCACCTGAGCTGAAAGCACATGTGAGCTTTTCGATCACTTTTTGTCTGTCATCCGTCTGTCTGTCCATCTGTCCGTCTGTAAACTTTTTACATTTTCGACTTCTTCTTCTCCAGAACCACTGGGTTGATTTCAACTAAACTTGGCACAAAGCATCCTTAGGTGAAGGGAATTCAAGTTTGTCTTTTAAAGGGAGATAATTAAGAATTATTAAAAATTTGTTGGTATCTTTAAAAAATCTTCTTCTCAAAAACCAATTGCCCAGAAAAGCTGTGATTTGTATGGAAGCATTCTCAAGTAGTGTAGATTTAAGTTTGTTCAAGATATGATCCCTGGAGGTACAATGGGACCACCGTGGGGGATCAAATTTTTACATAGGAATATATAGAGAAAAATTTAACTCCAAAAACAATTGGCCAGAAAGCTAAAACTTGTGTGGAAGCATCATCAGGTAGTGAAGATTCCAGAGGTTTAAATCATGATCCCTAGGGATAGGGTGGGGCCACAATGGCTTAGTTGATTTTTATAAAGGAATACATACAGAAAAATCTTTATAAATCTTCATTTCTAAAACCAATTGGCCAGAAAGGCGGAACTAGTGTGGAAGCATCCTCAGGTAGTGTAGATTATAGTTGTTTAAAATAATGATCACCAGGGTTACGGTGGGGCCACAATGGAGTGTCGATTTTTGTAGAAAAATATATAGAGAAAAATCTTCTCAAAAACCAATTTGGCCAAAAAGGCTGTAACTTGTGTGGAAGCACCTTCAGGTAGTGTAGATTTAAGTTTGTTCAAACCATGATCCCCAGGGGTAGGGTGGGGCCACCATAGAGGGACGAATTTTTACCTAGGAATATATGGAGAGAAATATCTTTTTTTTGAAAATCAATTAAGCAGAAAAGCTGTTACTTGAGTTGAAGCATCCTCTGGTAGTGTAATATATATAGAGAAAAATCTTTAAAAATCAAATAAAAAAGAATGCGTCTATAGTTGGGGGGGGGGGGGGGTTGGTTTCGAGTCTGTTTAAAAATAGAAAAATAAATTTGACCACTATCAAAAATATATACATGTAGTACAGAGGGTTCCGCTTAATCTGATAGTCAATTTGTCGGAGAAAAATGATCAGATTAACCGAAAATCAGATTAACCGATTTAGCGTTTTTGTGGTCTTTGATTTTGGTATAGAATTAAATATAACCTTTTTTCAAGACATAATTTATCAATGAAAAGATATAATCTGTATGTCAATAGTTTGAAATGAAATAATTTACCTTGCAATAGCAATGAAATAGCATTTGAGTTTTTATTTTGTTTGTAAATGCTCAAAAGAAAATGTTTCTCTTCATTACGATGGTTTAAAGTGGCCGCCATTTTGACAGGAAGTAATAAGAGGAAATGGCTAATTGTCTGAACAGTCCCTCTCTTCACCTGGACAATTTATTTTAATTCTTTTTCTGTTATAAAATGCTCTTAAATAATTAATTATGCATGATAAAAAAATATTTGAATTTTATTTATAGGTTTTCTAACCTGATGCAAAATTGAAAGTAATCAGAATTTCCTCTATGTCACATGTTCCAAAGCCAATCACTTTTGATTCAGAAATTACGTTTAAATAATTCTTAATGGTGCAAGCTCAGCATGAAATTAACACATGCAATTGGTAAGTAAACAAACAATAAAATTTGTACACAGGTAAGCTCAGTCCTGTGTGCGGTCATCCGGAACAACTATCGATGTCGGTAGCTTTCATCTTACGAGGAAGGGAGCCACCTGTGTGCGTTGAAGTGTAACTAATGCCCTGTAAAGAGTTACTGTGTACACAAGAGGGGTGTCAACCAATAAAACAAAGGAATATACAGGTGTAAGAGGGTGGGGAATCAATATTACATGGTCACAATCCTATCAGATTAACCGAAAATGACATTTTTTTCGATCAGATTATCAGGAAAAAATATAAAGGGATATATAAGAAATGTTTCGGTGTTTTGATATTATATCAGATTAACCGAATTATTAGATTAACCGCTATCAGATTAAGTGGAACCCTCTGTATAAAGAATTATTAATATGCAAGCATATTGCCATTTGTTGATTCTCAGTTGTTTTGACTTTGTCCTTAGATAAATCGTTGGCCACACAAGGGGTTCAAAGTTTGATTTAGGTTTAATATATTTATATGAACAGTTGTTTAAGATCTTTTTGAGAATGGCAATGCTGAATATGTGATATAACTATGAAATCATTTAGTTACAAAAGTGGCTCAACATAGAACATCTGTAGAAAATTTTGAAAATCTTTTAATACAGGATCTATTTTACTCATTCATTGTCCTGATATTTTGAATATTACTTCATAAAGCTGATATTATTATGTCTAGTGTTGCTCAGGTGAGTAATGTGGCCCAT
Organism: Magallana ariakensis; assembly: GCA_020458035.1. Taxonomy (NCBI): domain Eukaryota; kingdom Metazoa; phylum Mollusca; class Bivalvia; order Ostreida; family Ostreidae; genus Magallana; species Magallana ariakensis. Next base: position 48,111,584 of record CM035815.1, on the reverse strand, counting down.
GGGCCTCTTGTTTAAATTAACTACATGTACCCTAATGACAGAAGATATAATGGTTTATGAACTTGTTATAACTTTTTTATTGGAAAAGCTATTTAGATGTTCTGATTAATTATCATCATGTACAAAAATTTATTCATGGTAGTAAAGAAATCTTTTAGCTATAGATTAAAACACTGCTGTGATGTCATTCCTTTGTTCAAGCAGTCAAAAATTTTACCTGTGACAGTCCGATATTAGTGAGTTTCTTAATGGTTTCTTAATGGTTACCAGTGGTTACAGTACTGATATCCTTCAAAATCGGACTGTCACAGGCAAATCAACAATGAAATTCAATGGCAGTGTTTTAAGTACGATATATGCCTCAAACACTTCTGTATGAAAAAATATCAGACAGTTCTCGGCCCTAACGGGCCTCGAAACTGTCTGATATTTTTTCATACAGAACTGTTTTCGGCATATATCCATTACATATTCTTTGAAATACAGCTTGTATTAATTAACCCTTTCCTTTATAATGATGTCTTTGAACACCTCACATGATTTACATGTAGATGGCTTTAGACATCCTTTTTACTCTGTCACATTCTTTAACTCATGAGTTTTTGAACAAAGATTTACAGCAAGATCTTTCAATGAAAATTGTTAAAGGACCATTTTCCTTTAATTTTCAGAGTTTTTCTTTTTTTAATTTTTTTATAGTAATGATCAATAGGTCTTGTTGAAAGAAAAGATAAATAGGTTTTGTTCATTTCTCTTTTATTTTAAACTTAACAATTAGTATGAAAATAGTTGGAATAATGTTCTGATTAACAAAATACAAGTTCATAGTTATATGAAGGACCCTTATACAATATTTTATTTTCAAAGACATTCAAGCAGCCTCTGGATTAGAGGTAGTTTTGTCAATCCCTGTACAAGTGGTTGGAGATGTAGAGAGATTACAACAAAGAATTGATCAACTAAACATTGACCCCGAATTCCAGGCAGAAGTAGCTACGAAATCCCACATGATGGTGACAAGTATCTCTTTGGGGTCAGTGGTACTAAGATTAATTGCACTGACTGATGATGCCTGTAAGATGTTATTTGATGAAAATGGGGAAAAAATGAAGACACTGATTGAAACACTTTTGCGTTTTTCTAATATAAAAGAGGATATGATAAAAGGAAATATCAAAGTCACAGTCAGTGTACCAAAAGAGGAAACTGGAAGTAAGTAGTTTTTTATTAGCTCACCTGAACCGAAGGTTCAAGTGAGCTTTTCTGATCACCCGTTGTCCGTCGTCCGTCCGTCCGTCCGTCCGTCTGTCTGTCCGTCTGTAAACTTTTCACATTTTTTACTTCTTCTCTAAAACCACTGGGCCAAATTTAACCAAACTTGGTACAAAGCATCCTTATGAAAAGGGGATTCTAAATTGTTAAAATAAAGGGCACAACCCTTTTTAAAGGGGAGATAATTACGAAACAGTGAAAATAGGGTGCATGTCTTTAAAAATCTTCTTCTCAAGAACCACTGCACCAGAAATGCCAATATTTACAAAAAAGCTTGTATATATAGTCAAGATTTTAAATTATAAAAGTCGTGACCCCCGGACCAAAACTAGGGCCACAGGCGGGGTTCAAAGTTTAGAAATACGTTGAAAAAATGTTTAAAAATCTTCTTTTCAAGAACCACTGCACTAGAAATGCTAATATTTACATAAAAGCTTGTATATATAGTGAAGATTCTAAATTGTAAAAATCGTGACCCCTGGACCAAAACTGGGGTCCCAGGCAGGGTTCAAAGTTTAACATAGAAATCCATAGGATAAATGTTTAAAAATCTTTTTCTCAAGAACCACTGTACCAGAAATGCCATTATTTACACAAAAGCTTGTATATGAGGTGAAGATTCTAAATTGTAAAAAATGTGACCCCCGAACCAAAACTGGGGTCCAAGGTGGGGTTCAAAGTTTAACATAGAAATATGTTAGAAATTTTTTAAAAAATCTTCTTCTCAAGAACCACTGCACCAGAAATGCCAACATTTACACAAAAGCTTGTATGTATAGTGAAGATTCTAAATTGTGAAACTTGTGACCCCCGGACCAAATCTGGGGCTCCAGGCAGGGCTCAAAGTTTAACATAAAATAGATAAGATAAATTTTAAAAAATCTTCTTCTGAAGAACCACTGCACCAGAAATGCCAATATTTATACATAGGCTTGGGTGTATTGTGAAGATTTTAAATTGTAAAAATCGTGACCCCCCCCCCAAGGCAAAAACTGGGACCCCAGGCGGGGTTCAAAGTTTAATATATATAAGAAAAATGTTTAAAAATCTTCTTCTCAAGAACTACAGTGCAACAGTTTGGGATATGACTATGCATTCATCCTTGGCAATTGTAGATTCTAAAGTGGTAAAATCGTGACTCCCAGTCCTATACTGGGGCACCAAGAAGGGTTCAAATTTAACATAGAAATATATTGGAAACATGTTTAACAATCTTCTTCTCGAGAACTACAATGTCACAGTTTGTGAGATTACTATACAAGGATCCTCAAATAGTGGAAATTCTAAATTATAGAAGCTGTGACCCCCATCTAATACTGGGGCCCCAGAAGGGGTTCAAAGTTTATGTTTAAAAATCTTCTTCTGGAGAATTACAATGCATCAATTTGTTAGATTACTATGCAAGCATTCTCAAATTGTGAAGTTTCTAAATTGTGGAAGCCGTGACCCCCAGACTAATATTGGGGCCCAAGAAGGGGTTCAAAGTTAACATTGAAATATATAGGGAACATGTTTAAAAATCTTCTTCTCAAGAACTACAGTGCAACAGTTTGTGAGATTACTATGCAAGCATCCATGGCTATTGTAGATTCTAAATTGGTAAAATCGTGACCCCCGGACTAATACTGGGGCCCCAAGACCCCCTAGACCAATACTGAGGCCCCAAGTGGGGTTCAAAGTTTGACATAGAAATATATATGGAAAATGTTTAAAAATGTTCTTCTTGAGAACTACAATTCCACAGTTTGTGAGATTACAATGCAAGGATCCTCGAATAGTGTAGTTGTTAAAGCCAACCATAAACCCCGGACCAATACTGGGGCCCCAGAAGGGGTTCAAAGTTTAAATTAGAAATAGCATATGCTACGAAATAGAATGTTACAAGGAACTGTTCAGGTGAGCGATGTGGCCCATGGGCCTCTTGTTTGGCTAAGTAACAGAATGACATTGTTGCAAAACCTCGAGTTGGACAAGAACGCTTCTTCAAACATTACTTAATATTTTATTCTTATGTCGGGGGGTCCTGATGCTGCAGAGCCAGGCTCTATTGATCAAATTGGGATTCGGAACACTGAATTACTGAATTTAGTTTCAACTTGGCAAAAATGATTTTATTTAATAATTATTTGATTTTTGTTTCATAAAGTATATATACACATATTTAGTGTTTGTTTATATATGTACTAAATTTAATAAACAGATAAATTACCAAGTGATGATGAAATAAAAATACGAGGAAACTGGAACTTGCTTGTTGAAGAGTTGGAACCATCACCCATGGCAAAAAAATTGTTTGAAAAGCGTGTTTTCAATCAGGATGATACAAACAAAATTTCAAGTATGAAAACAAGGAAAGAAAAAGTAGAAACACTCCTTAGTTTGTTGCTGTCTAAGCAAGAAGAGGTCAAGGATGCCTTTGATGCATTCATCAGATCTTTAGATGAGTTGGGGAAAGGTGACATTGCTGTTAAAATCAAGCCATCTGAAAAAATGCATCAAGAAGCAGGTCAGAAATTAACAAATATAAATTAAAAGCTGTATACAGTAAAACACGCTTATAACAAAGTTCGATATATCCGTCAAGTTTACAGCATGTAATAAAGTCACAGGGAATGAAAATCACTTTACTATAAGCGTCAATTCATTATAAGCGTGTTCGCTATAACCATGTTTTACTGTAGTAATTGTTAAAAGACTTGTTAAATGTTTGACCCTTTTTTCAATTTTAGGGTAGTCATTCATATAGCACTTCAATTTATTTTACCAAAATTTCAGAAAAAGTCCGTTTGGGATTGCTGTCCAGATTTAAAGATGTAGTTGATGAAATTGAGTCAAGCCACATGGAGGAAACTTTTGAATTGTGTGGCATTGATAAACATTCTGTGAACTTCATGAGTTCTGAGTTAGGCAGAAGTCGCAAAGACAGGGCTCTTGAATTCCTTACATATGTTTTGGTGAACGATGCCTATGTTCTTGGTTTAGAGAAAGTTCTGAATAACAGTGGTTTAACTTGGCTCTTAGAGTATCCTGAAGACAAAAACTTCAGAGATATTTGTAAGTATATAATACAAAGTAATTAGAGTGAAAAGTGAACATTCAAAGTATTGCAACAATGTTAATGCTTCATCTCATTTCCAGTAATGGGTGCTAAATGCAAGCGCCCTCCAGGTGAAGTGCTCTATCAATGCCAATATGAGGTGGAGATGAAGGAAATGAAAAGTAAGTTAAATTTTCTATAATATGATTTATAATTGTAGTATTTTTAGCTCACCTGAGCAAGAGGCTCAAGTGAGCTTTCCTGATAAAAATTTGTCTGTTGTCTGTCGTCGTCCATCTTTGCTAGCCAAGGGTTTCTGATCTGCACCACTCCTCACAAACCCTTGGCATATTGTGCTATCAAAAGTTGGGATTTTTTTCCTGGATTTTTTTGGGGGTTTACTGAAACCGTTCGAATCAAAAAATGCAAAACATATCTGATTTAACTGACAATGTTTTCGTACTGTTTATTCACTAGTCCAACACATATAGCTCAAACCCCTTATTTTTAAATCACCTGAGCCAAAGGCTCAAGTGAGCTTTTCTGATCACAATTTGTCCGTTGTCTGTCGTTGTCGTCGTCGTCGTTGTTGTAAACTTTTCACATTTTCATCTTCTTCTCAAGAACCACTGGGCCAATTTCAACCAAACTTGCCATAAAGTATCCTTAGGTGAAGGGAATTAAGTTTATTCAAATGAAGAGCCATGCCCTCTTTCAAGGGGATATAATTAGGAATTAGTGAAAAAGTGATGATGTATTTTAAAAATCTTCTTCTCAAGAACCACTTGGCCAGGAAAGATGAAACTCATAGTGAAGTATCCTCAGGTGGTGTAGATTTAAGTTTGTTCAAATCATGACCCCTTGGGCAAGGGTGGGGCTGTAATGGATGAGTAAATTTTACATAAGAATACATCAGAAAACCTTTAAAATTTAAAAATCTTCTTCTCCAGATCCCATAAGCAACAGAGCTGTGATTATTTACATTTATATGCAAGCAACTTTATGTAGTGTGCATTCAATTTTGTCTAGTTTGTGGCCGTATGAAATGATATCAACAGATTAGATTTACCTTTGTTTATTTTTTTTTTTGATTGGGCGCGATGTACCAAATAAATGAAAACGAGGCTCACTTCAGCCATTTTTGATGTGGACGGTAAAGAAGTAACTGAAGTTTAGTGTTTACACGGATCTGAAACAAAAGTATTCATTGCTGATTGTTGTTTTCATTCTGTAAGGTTTGAAGAGTAAAGGATTTAGCTGAATAATTACAACCTTGCGTATATTTGTTCATGCAGCATTAATTTGTTATTATGCAGTGTTTAGGCGCGATCATACTGCGCAGTTGAAGTCTCTCGGAGAAAAGTCACACGGAGAAAAACAAGTCCATTTAGATACTGCTACGTTTTACTAGTGTTAAAGAAGATTGAGAAGATGATCTATTTTTAAAATTTACTTAGTAGAAGGAAGCGTAATAGTTTGTCATTGCACAATATAAAGATAGACAAATTTTACATTTCTAAGAGTTATCTCCCGTTGTCAGCGTAACGCTCCTTTTCCCACTGTCTCTGTCCTTTGTAAGTTACTTGTTAATATTTTTAATCTTCAAACATCGATCTGTACTTGTATTGCCAGAGTTTGGGGTAACATGTAAATTATGAACATATTCATACAGATTTTATTACTAAGATACTGACCTATAAAGTTGGTAAGGTTATAGAGGGGAAAACAGTGCCTTACGCCGGTTGACCCTGGATAGTCCCCACAAAGGGAAATAACTTTTGTAAATATGAAAGTCGTCTACAGGGACAACTCTTGCATATAGGTACACCTGTCATCAGAACATGTTTATAAAGCATAACTTATTGTTAGTAAAAGTAGCAGTACAAAGTGTTTATTGAAGTTTGCAGAAAGGAAACTCCTACATAAATTGTGATTTTGTGTCAATCGCGGAGATGAGGAATATCGCCTACACAGGTTCCTGACAATTGGCTAAAATAAAGCTTAGTAGTGTGTGTAAAATGAAAAAAAAAAGACAACAGTAGCACAGTGGCGGCTGAATTGCATGAAAAAGATTGTGACATAATGCAAAACTTCACACTTAACTGAAATTGCCATTAAATTGCTAACAGGCTACAAGTTTAGGTTTACATCAAAATTTTGATTACATTACAACAATTATCATTCAACTACCGGCTATTTGATTTATAAGGAGCATGAGGTGTTCATTATCAAGAATATATTGCCCAAGTCAGGAAACACATTCTCATTGAGAGAGAGATTTTAACCTTGGTATATACATGAAAAAGTCGTTAAAATCTGCTGCATTTAAGCAGCACATCTGTGATTAGTTGCATACTGGTCAACTGGGTTGGATGGCCATGGCCAATGGTCAGGTACATTGGAATAGCATCTGGATTGACGGATCAAGGACCTTTAAGAACAGAGAAATGTGGCGCTCTGTTAAGTTCACTCACCGGTGGCAAGATAGCTCTATAGACCAGCTTACTGCAGATTCAAAGATCCTAGGTTCAAATCCCAGTCTGGTCAGCTGCATTTTTCTCCTACCCAATTACAATTGAATCAATATGCAAGCAGCTACTTTATAATTTTAAAAGTAGTGCAGATACCATTTTGTCTAGTAAAATTTGAATCATGATCCCCGGGGATGGAATGGGGCTACTATGGGTGATCAACCTTTTACAGTACATAGAAATACATAGATATTGTTAAGTTAAAAGCATCGGTTGGAAGTATAGATTTAAGTTGTACAAACCCTCCCTCCCCTGCACTCACTTCAATACTGAACTCATTTTGGCTTCTACTTAGCAAGTTGCTCAGGTGAGCGATGTGGCCCCTGGGCCTCTTGTCTTAGTCTTTCTGTTTGAGCCTTTATGATGCATGTATCATTCAATGGTGCAATAATAAGTACACCTGATTGTGTATCAACAAAAGCATGCATTTGTAGATTGAGGATTTACCTCCCCGATTCTTACACCCTTTGAATGAATTCAATCTATATGTAACATTTTACCTTATTCCTATTTATTGAATACACAGGGCATTAAAACGTTCTTCCAACTTGTCAATATTAATGTCTATAGAGGCTGCCATTATATTACTGCACCAGGTACATTGTAGGTTAAAGTAGGGCATCTTTCATCATTATTTGGCTGATTTAAATATAGGATAGATCACGTGACAAAAACAAATCCAAACTTTTGATAGCATGATATGCCAAGGGTTCGTGAGGAGCTGTGCAGATCAGAAACCCTTGGCTAGCGAAGATGGTCGTCGTCATTGTAAACTTTTTACACTTTCATCCTTTTCTCCAGAGCAACTGGGGCAATTTCAACCAAACTTGGCACAAAGCATCACTTGGTGAATGGGATTCAAGTTTGTTCAAATGAAGGGCCAAACCCTCTTTAAAGGGGAAATGATTTAGAGTTATTGAAAACTTGTCAATATTTTTCAGAAATCTTTTTGTCATAAACCATTTAGCCAGAAAAGCTCAAATTTGTGTGGAAGCATCTTCAGGTAGTTAATATTAAATTTCAAATCTAAGTCCCCATGAGTAGAGTGGGGTCACAATGGGAAGGGGAGGGATCAAGTTTTACATAAGATTACATAGAGAAAATCTTTTAAAAATCTTCCTCTTAAAAAACAATCAGCCAGAAAAGCTGCAGGGCTGTCACAGCACTTTTTGGTACAGGGACCGGGTCCCTCTCCATTGGGAAAATTATCGACATTTTTTGTCGAATTGGGAAAATTTAAGATAGTACTTTAATATATCATAAAAAATGACTTCTTTATTTAATAGCACAATCTGTTGTCCACTTCTTAAAATTAAAGTTTTACAGCTCACATGATGTTCTCAGAACTAACCAAGAGTACCGTAAAAAGAAGACAAACCCCCCCCAAAAAAAGCCTAAGGGAAATTTTCAGAATTATGAAAAGTTCAATTTTAAAAAAAATTTGTTTATACATGGTGATTTACAAATTTATATTTTTGATTTGAAATTTTACAGTGGTCAGGAAAATAAAAAGTCTTCATTTTTTCACATGATTGATACATGTGGGTTTAATATTTTTTTTAATCAGGGTAACCCAGGAACCCACAGGCGTATATAAAAAAAAAAAACATTTCTTCAAAAATAGCAAATAAAAAAAAATAAACATCAAATTTGGAAAAGGGAACCAAATCTATATGATGTGGAATTATTTTTTTTCATTTAATAGATTAAGTATATGAACTATCTTATAAGCAAAATTCTGTGTAATATGTTACTATCATCATGTGTATTTACGGGTAGCAGTAAAACCCTGGACCCAATATTACAGCCGTAATTAATGCAAAAGATCTGTTTACGAAGTCTAAATGATTTCCTGATAACCAACGCATTTACTTGGAAGGCTTATTATCTAATTACAAGATATCAACCAATAATACTGTGATCACAATAATTTATAACCATCGTTAGTAAATTTCTGAGCACTTTAAAATGCATCACTCATGCCGCGCAGTGCAGGTGCCATATAACAGTGTATAACCGACTGCTTGTTAGGTCACCACAGGGGTTAAGTCCAGTTGTGGGAATCTTTTTATTAAAATAGTCATCAGTGTTGTCCCTATACTTGATCATTCATGATATAATTAAGCCAGCTGGCCTTTAATCAATTACGGCTAATCTACTGACCAAAAATCAAACAGCTTGCGCAATTTGCAAGTTGTAAATAATTATGCATTTGGAAATTTTTATCCTGAAATTGGGAAAATCTGCAGCTTTTTGCCATTGGGAATGGGTCCGATATTCGGTTCAAATTTGAGGGAAGTGACGGCCCTGAAGCTGGAACTTGTCTGAAAGCATCCTCATGTAGTGTAGATTTAAGTTTGATCAAATCATGATTCTCAGGGTATGGTGGGGCCACAATGGGGGGGGGGGGGCCGTTGTCAAATTTTTACAAAAGAAGATATAGAGAAAAATCTTTAAAAAATTTTCCATAGACAATTCAGCCAGAAAAGCTGAAACTTGTTTAGAAGCATTCTCAGATAGTGTAGATTCAAGTTGGTGCAAATCATGATCCCTGGGGGTAGATGGGGCCACAATGGGGAGGGGTTGAATTTTTACATAGGAATATGTAGGGAAAATCTTTTAAAATTATCTTCTAAAAAACAATTTGCTTAGAAAAGCTGTAACTTTAGTCAGTTAAGCTAGTGTATATTATTGTCAAAATCATAACCTTCAGGAGTAGGGTTGGGCCACATGGGGGAGGGGTTCCAAAGGAAATCCTTTAAATTATTAACAATAACTCAATATTATTTTATACAGTACAGCTCACGAGTATCCCGACACCCACCGCCGAAAAAACACGGTGGATAACGGTCTGTGTCACACCATGTACACCATGTGACACCATGTATGTGTATCTGAAAATTCAAGAAAAAGCAGCGTGTTGCACCTTGTCCCTCGTGTAACTCCGTGGCCACTGTGTCACTCCATGGATATCGTTACCTCAGACATTAATGAAAATAGCATATGTTTAAAAATACATAAATTATGGCTAAACAAGGATTGAAATATATAAATCCTTTTCAAATTAAAAAAAAATGTCGATTTAGTTACTCGGACCCAAAAAATTGTCAGTGCTTTCAACGTGAAGTTAATTTTTTGTGATCTGAAAACTTGACATAAATGGGTACCTTTTAATTCGTTTGTTCTAAAATAAATAAAATTAAACCAATAAAAAAATGAGAAAGAAAAACATTTCAGATAAATATTTTTAAAAATATATGTGGATGTGCTGTAGTAAATGACTGCAACCACATATTACTGGTGACTCGATTAATTTATACTTCAGCTATTTATGTAGCAATAAACAAAAAATAACTCTTATATGATAAATTATATAAAAATACATGTTTAAACTCTTGGTAAATTGAATTCAAGCATTGAACTAAAATTTAAAAAAAAAAATACACATCATGTGACATGCTTTTCATAAAATAACTTTCAACTTTATTTTCTGTATAGCTGGTAATGGCGTCGTGATTTAACATGAACAAAACATCACTCGTGCGATACATGTGTACGGAAGCTGATCAGAGAAAAAGCATTGTCTTTCATTTTGGGTTCTATACAAGACGGCGGGTGTTACAGAGGGTTCCACTTAATCTGATAGCGGTTAATCAAATAAGTCGGTTAATCTGATATAATATCAAAACACCGAACCATTTCTTATATATCCCTTTATATTTTTTCCTGATAATCTGATCGAAAAAAATGTCATTTTCGGTTAATCTGATAGGATTGTTACCGTGTAATATTGATTCCCCATCCTCTTACACCTGTATATTCCTTTGTTTTATTGGTTGACACCCCTCTTTTGTACACAGTAACTCTTTACAGGGCATTAGTTACACTTCAACGCACACAGGTGGCTCCCTTCTTCGTAAGATGAAAGCTACCGACATTGATAATTGTCTCGGATGACCGCACTCAAGACTCACCTTACCTGTGTACAAATTTTATTGTTTGTTTACTTACCAATTGCATGTGTTAATTTCATGCTGGGCTTGTACCATTAAGAATTATTTAAACGTAATTTCTGAATCAAAAGTGACAGGCTTTGGAACATGTGACATCGAGGAAATTCTGATTACTTTCAATTTTACATCGGGGTAGAAAACTTATAAATAAAATTCAAATATTTTTTTATCATGCATAATTGATTATTTAAGAGCATTTTATAACAGAAAAAGAATTAAAATAAATTGTCCAGGTGAAGAGAGGGACTGTTCAGACAATTAGCCATTTCCTCTTATTACTTCCTGTCAAAATGGCGGCCACTTTAAAACCATCGTAATGAAGAGAAACATTTTCTTTTGAGCATTTAAAAGCAAAATAAAGACTCAAATGCTATTTCATTGCTATTGCAAGGTAAATTATTTCATTTCAAACTATTGACATACATATTATATCTTTTCATTAAGTCTCCCAAACGAAGTTTGGAGACTTATTGTTTTTGTACGGTTCTTATTATTATTATTATTAAGGTCTTCCGTTTCCAACGGAAGACCTTATAGTGATTGTAAGGTTTTTTCTTTCTTTCTTATTATTATTATTTTTTTCCCCTTTTTTGTCGGCAGAATTTCTCAGAGATGAGTGGATAGATTTTCCTGAATTTTTTAGGAATGATAGATATTGATAATATCTCGAGGCGTTTTTTTCATTTTTTCAAAATTCATTTCCGGTCGTCCGTTTCCTGTCTCGCGACAAAGAAGCTTGTCACCTCGAGATCTCAAAAACGACAAGGACTTTAAAATTTAAACTTTGTGGGATGATAGACCTGTATATGTAGATGTGTTTAAACTATTTTGTTTTGTTTGTCGTAACTTCCGGTCGTCACCGGAAGCACTTCAAAAATATTTTTTTTTACGCATTGAATTTAATTTACATAAAATCGATATATAAGTATAAATCTTTATTTATGTCATCTAAGCGATGTTCATTCAACAAAAAATTTCCACTTCCGGTGAGATATCTCAAATATCTCAGGTAGCTTTTTAAAAATAAATTTTGTACCCGCGAGATCTCAAAAAGTATAAGTGATCAAGACACGAAACTTTCATGGATGATAGACATTTGACTGAAGATGTGTTTAACTGCCTTCATTTTGTTGGCCGTTACTTCCGGTCCACACCGGAAGAGTTCAATCAAATCAAGCTGTTTATAAGTTTAAATGTTTTTCTTTGCCAATTTTAGATAAATTGATAGGCAATAAAGTCCTGTTGTCAAATGCATAAGAACTACTAACTTTAAATTTCCACTGATTACTTCCGTTTGTCCGTTTCCTGTCCCAAAACAAAAAACTTGACTCCTCGAGATCTCAAATATGGTAATGACTTGAACAATCAAACTTTGCAGGATGATAGACCTATATATGTAGATGTGTTTACATTATATTGTTTTGTTCGGCGTAACTTCCGGTCGTCACCGGAAGCACTTCAAAAATTTTTTTTTTTTTACTTTTTTTAGTTATTTTACACAGTATTATTATTTTAGTACGGATCTTTTCATAAGTCATTTATACGAAGTTAAATAAACAAAAAAAGATCCATTTCCGGTGAGATATCTCAAACATCTCACGTAGTTCTTTCTTATTATTATTTTTTTCCCCTTTTTTGTCGGCAGAATTTCTCAGAGATGAGTGGATAGATTTTCCTGAAATTTTCAGGAATAATAGAAAATGATAATATCTCGAGGCGTTTTTTTCATTTTTTCAAAATTCATTTCCGGTCGTCCGTTTCCTGTCCCGCATCAAAGAAGCTTGTCACCTCGAGATCTCAAAAACGACAAGAACTATTACATTCGAACTTTGTGGGATGATAGACCTATATGTGTAGATGTGTTTAAACTATTTTGTTTTGTTCGTCGTAACTTCCGGTCGTCACCAGAAGCACTTCAAAAATTAATTTTTTTACGTATTTAATTTAATTTACATGGAATGATTATATAAGTATAAATCTTTATATATGTCATCTAAGCGATGTTCAATCAACAGAAAAGTTCCATTTCCGGTGAGATATCTCAAATATCTCAGGTAGCTTTCTAAAAAAAAATTTGTACCTGCGAGATCTCAAAAAGTATAATTGATCAAGGCACGAAACTTTCATGGATGATAGACATTTGACTGAAGATGTGTTTAACTGCTTTTATTTCGTCGACCGTCACTTCCGGTCCACAGGGGAAGAGTTCAAACAAATCAAGCTGTTTATAAGTTTAACTGTTTTTCTTTGCCAATTTAATATAAATTGATAGACAATAAAGTCCTGTTGTCAAATGTATAAGAACTACTAACTTTCAATTTTCACTGTGTACTTCCGTTTGTGCGTTTCCTGTCCCGAAACAAAAAACTTGACTCCTCGAGATCTCAAATATGGTAATGACTTGAACAATCAAACTTTGCAGGATGATAGACCTTTATATGTAGATGTGTTCACACTATGTTGTTTTGTTCGGCGTAACTTCCGGTCGTCACCAGAAGCGCTTCAAAAATTATTTTATTTACCTTTTTTAGTTATTTTACATAGAATGATTATTTTAGTATAAATCTTTTAATAGTCATTTATGCGATGTTTAATAAACAAAAAAGATCCATTTCCGGTGAGATATCTCAAATATCTCAAGTAGCTTTTTAATACTAAATTGTGTACCCGCCGTTCATCAGAAACTTTTAGCGATCAAAACACAAGACTTATGTGGGTGATAGACATGTGATAGTTGATGTGTTTAACGTGTTTAATTTTGTCAGCCGTCACTTCCGGTCCTCACCAAAAGGGTTCAAACAAATGGCATTGTTGATAGGTTTAACTGGCTTTTTTTAAAACTGTTTCAGTAAGCTTGATAAACAGTAGTGTACGAAAGGAAAATGTTTAAGCTGTATTAACATTTTTTTTTTCATTAAGCAATTCTGTTCGTCCGCTTCCTGTCCCGAGACAATAAATCTTTTCTCAAAGAGATTTTAAAACGGACAAATACTTAAGCATCCAAACTTTGAGGAAAAATAAAACAATGTATGAAGATATGTTTACCATGTTCCGTTTGATCCGGCGTAACTTCCGGTCGTCAAAGCAAATTTCAAAAATGACTTTTTCTCGTTTTGTTTTTTATAGAAAAAGTTACTGAAAGATTCCATCACAGTATCTATTACATGTATATCCTTTTTCTTTTTAGAAGAGAAATGCATTGTTTTTAGAGATTTATACATGAGAAACGGAAGACCTTTTTGTTGCTATAGCAACAAGAGTCTAGTTATTATTATTATTCTTCTTCTTCTTCTTTCTCGCTCTGAACTTGTCCGTCGCGTTTCTCAGAGACGGCTGAACAGAATTCTACAAAACTCTAGGATATGATAGGCCTGCATATCTAGTTGTGCACGCCGGTTTGATTTTTCTCATTTGGGGTTGGCCAACCACTTTCTTGGGGGGTCAAAAAGGTGTGGGGTCTAACATAGAAGCCTATTGGAAAAATCGTAGACTCTATTGTAAATGGTTATAACTTGAAAACGAACAGAGATAATTGCAAAGGGTTTTCAGAATCATATATTGACTATTATAGGCAATATATGGGGTTCATTAGATCTTACCCCTGGGGTCATCCCCACCCCCCAGGAATTAGAAATGACCAAATATCTTGAAAACGGTTGAGATCCCCACCCATAAACCATATATATTTATGATCCTTGTGTTAAGGGGCATTAAACGGTATGTAGGTCATGGGCCCCAGGGGTAGTCCTGACCCCCCTGGAACAGGAAGTGCCCAAATATCTTGAAAACGGTTGAGATCCCCACCCCTAAACCATATATATTCTTGTTCCTTGTGTTAAGGGGCATGAAACTGTGTGTAGGTCATCAGCCTCGGGGGTAGTCCTGACCCCCTTGAACAGGAAGTGCCCAAATATCTTGAAAACGGTTGAGATCCCCACCCCTAAACCATATATATTCTTGTTCCTTGTGTTAAGGGGAATCAATCTGTGTGTAGGTCATGGGCCCCGGGGGTAGTCCTGCCCCCCCCCTCGAACAGGAAGTGCCCAAATATCATGAAAACGGTTGAGATCCCCACCTTTAAACCATATATATTCTTGTTCCTTGTGTTAAGGGGCATCAAACTGTGTGTAGGTCATGGGCCCCGGGGGTAGTCCTGACCCCCTTGAACAGGAAGTGCCCAAATATCTTGAAAACGGTTGAGATCCCCACCCCTAAACCATATATATTCTTGTTCCTTGTGTTAAGGGGAATCAAACTGTGTGTAGGTCATGGGGCCCGGGGGTAGTCCTGACCCCCCTCGAACAGGAAGTGCCCAAATATCTTGAAAACGGTTGAGATCCCCACCCCTAAACCATGTATATTCTTGTTCCTTACATTATGTCGGTTCACCTGATATATAGTAAATGACCCCTCGGGAACCTCATTAAATTTCACAAATAGAAATACTCCAGTATTAACTTTTTTGTCTGTAAAGTTTGACCCATGTTGGTCATCCCTACCCCCAATGATGGCCTCGTTCGTTTGGGAGACTTTATAATCGCCCCGATTATAATTACATCTTGTTGATAAATTATGTCTTAATATTCTATACCAAAATCAAAGACCACAAAAACGCTAAATCGGTTAATCTGATTTTCGGTTAATCTGATCATTTTTCTCTGACAAATTGACTATCAGATTAAGCGGAACCCTCTGTATTTACATACAGAGAGAGAGAGAGAGAGAGAGAGTTTAAAGAATGCAGTATTCCAACACTCGTACATGCAGTACTATAAGAATAAAGAATCTAAACATTACAAACACTAAATACTTCATTGTTAAACATTTTTCTATTTTTCGGACTTGAAGAACAATGCAATGACATTATTACCTTATCATGAAAGGAGCACATGGTGTAGATCGTGGGCTGATTTGATTGACAGGGGTAGCATGTGGACTCTGACTGCATGGATTCTATCACAATATGCAATTTAGGGAAAAATGGGTTCAATATAAATGGAAACTATAAAATCTTATTTAAGTGAATTACAACTAAAATGTACTTAAAGTTAAGCCTAACCCATATTCATATTCTCTCTCTCTCTCTCTCTCTCTCTCTCATGACGATCATTAAACAAACAAACAGTTATTATTGCAATTGTTGCTTGGAACACAAATGATGTCTAAATTAAAGTGGCTTGATAAAGATGAAATCAAAAATTATCTTGTACTGATTCACTGATTCTACGCGCTATTAATATCTACATGTACAAATACATCACACAATAGACAGAAAACTTATAATATAAAGCTGTATAAATATATTATTTTGAGAAGTACAATTGTTTTCAACAGCCCTTTAGATTTGATATAGTTGGATAGAGTATTAGTGAGAAAAGATCACCGTTACGATTCTACGCGCTACTGAAACTGCCAAACTATTACAATCACTACTACGGTTACAAATGGACTGAAACATAAACTTATTAAACTGTATATTTAATTTGAAAAAGGAAAAGAAATTGTTAGTGTTGATTGTTTGAGCTTTTAAATATCTAGGCGATTTTTTAAGGCATTGAGCTAATGCTCGGCAGTCTTCTAGCGATTGTCTGGATTGGCAACCATTCAGATTTTTCTTCTGCACCGCCTTCTAAATGCACATAATAAATGAGTTCCTTAAAGTATAAAAAGTATTACAAGGTATTTATTCCATTTATTCAACTTAATTGTGTACAAAAAACCCAAATTTGCCTCCCTGGTTATTGACAACTCATTGCATAAGTATAAATTTGCTTAAATAAGAAATGGCGAATGAATACAATAAGGTGTAAAAATTAACTAAATATTATTTTAGTTTATCACTTACATTTTAATTGGAGACCATGCCCAATGGAAATAAAATTTAATATTTAAATTTATTTGTTATCGGGCACGGTCTCCAAAATGAATGTAAGTGATAAAGGTATCTAGTGATTTTGTTGTAATAAGTAAACATGATAATGCAGCTGGTTTGGTCGAGCATTATAGATAGCACGTGATGTTGATTTGTTTGTAAACAACCATACCTGTCCATAGGTAATCTTGTTTCAAACGGCCATTGGAATAAATAAAACTATGTTTTATTATTTTAATTAGAGACACACTGTTAATGTGTTGTATCCTTGTATTCAAAT
The DNA here is from genome assembly GCA_020458035.1 of Magallana ariakensis. Taxonomy (NCBI): domain Eukaryota; kingdom Metazoa; phylum Mollusca; class Bivalvia; order Ostreida; family Ostreidae; genus Magallana; species Magallana ariakensis. Next base: position 48,094,579 of record CM035815.1, on the reverse strand, counting down.
TATGAACCTGTGAAAATTGTTCAAAGACTGTATAAAGCAGAATTAAATAAAATAATTTTTTTTGGAACTTTAAAATTTCTTTGTTTTTGTAACCATGATGAGTTATTGTATTATAAATGCATCACTACCTATTTTATAAGGAAATATACTGAGTTCTTTTTAATGCAGATCAAAACATTATTCATTTACTTTTTTATTCTTATATTATTTGATATACGACTATTAGTACAGAAATTCAAATTAATGATATCTATATAAAAGAAAATGTCAGCTCGATGCCTTTGTGACCGTTTCGGCCTTTGATTTTTGGTTCTATTTCTCAACAGAAATCAACCGTAACAATCCCATAGGTCTAAAATATTGCTTGCCTTAAAATTTTATTTATTCATTTTAATTTGTTTCTTTTTCTTTAATTCTCTTGCGTAAATAAATGAATATTTTATTTTTTATAAGTTGGATGTTTTTAATGCTTTGTCAAAATTTGAAAGTCAAATATCGAGTTACAAGCGAGTTACAGAGGTTAAAATTCTTTGTTTTGTAAACAAAGCTCGAGTCCTGTTATTGTTTACATATGTCTTGAATTAGTAAAAGTTTCAATCTAATGTTGCATTTTGTTGTTGATAAACTTATTTATGATCTTGTTTCAACAAGTTATTTTGTCAAAGAAATGGTAATTTCTTTACTTTACATTATTTGTAAACAAATATAAGACTCGAGCTTTGTTTACATAACAACGACTTCTTTCCTCTGTATCTCGCTTGTAACACGACTTCTAACATTCAAATTTTGGTAAATAAAAAAATTCAAAATACACAAGTAAACTATTTAATACATAAAAATCAAAAATTAAATTTTCATCTGAAATCGTGTCCAGGTCCCTTTAAATCAGGTTACACCGTGTAACTGTCCGTGTTGCATCGCGTTGCACCATGTCGCACTGTGTTTTTTCTTGTTTTGAGGTCGTAACAGAGAACAATAGATCAAAGGTATTGACACTTCCATGCTCATCGTGGACTTTTGAACACGTTGGCCAGTGTTTTTGTTTGGATACCCTTGAGCTGTACTGTATGCTTTTACTTATATGCAAGCATTTTGACATATTATTTATTTTTTAAAATTGTTTAGACTCTAGCTCCTAGACAATTCTTTGTCCTCACAAGGGATTCAAAGTTTAATGTAGGTTTATAATATAACATTCTGTTACCAAGTGGCTCAATGATAAACATAAGCATATGCAGGGGCATTTTTGTTTTACAGGATCTATTATACGACATTGCTCAGATATTTTGTATATGATTCCATAAAGCTGACTTTATTATGTCTATTGTTGCTCAGATGAGCGATGTGGCCCATGAGCCTCTTGTTATGTTTAGAACAAATTTTAATGTTTAAAATCATTGAAACACTGATGAAGGGATGTTTTTCTTCAGTCATCTTATTTTACCCCCTACAAACAAAGTTTGGGGAGTTTTTAGGAATCACCTTGTCCATCTGTCTGTGTGTATGCAATCGTGTCTGCTCCATATCTTTTTTTTTTTGGAGAATCAATTTTACTGCACAAAAAGATTGGTTATTATGATCTGAGTGTGTAATTTGGGCAAGATCAAGGTCATTTGAAGGAAAAGTGCAAACTTTGTGTCTTGTGAAAAAACAGTGGAAGTTCTTACTTCACATAAAGATTGCTTTTGATCTGAGGGTGTGTCATGATTTTGTTCCAAAGTCATTTTGGCAAGTTCAAGGACACAGGAAGGAAAAGTTCAAATTTGTGTCTGGTATGATCTTTTCAAGGTCATTGAAAGAACAGTTCGTAATTAATGTGTGTCTGCTTTATACCTTTCTTATGGAGAAACATTGGAAGTTCCTACTTCACATAAAGGTTGTGTATGACCTGAGGATATGTCATGAACTTGACCCAGGGTCAGTTGTTCAAATTCAAGGTCATTGTTTGAAAAAATGCATAATACTTGTTTAATACATAACTTGTAATGGAAAATGATTAGAAGCAAGAAGAAAGTTTGACACAAAGATTGCTTGTGATCTGTAAATATGTCTTGATATTGATCTTTGGTCATTTGTGCAAGTTACAGGTCACTAGAAGAAAATAGGTGCATCCATTTCTTTCTAATTGAGAAAAACTTGAGTTATTATAAATAATTTAGCAGGGGTATCATTTGTGAAACAAAAAAGAAGACTATACATATAAGCGTATTAAAATAAGGTACATATCGGTATCTCGAACATGGGATATCTCGAATACCCCGCTTATGTCTAAGGTGGCCGCCGGTCCGGGCCTTTTCTCTCTATATATACAGTGTACATGATTTAAAACACTCCTGATATCTCGAATACGGAATACCCCACTTATGTCCAAGTAGTTTTACGGTCCCAATAACATATTTTACCTGGGTTATCTCAAAGTGTAGTAAATTTTCCGGTCTGCTAATCACCCCACATGTCGTTTCTTCGTTATTCCCGCTCGCGGCAATTCACACCTTTTTTAAGATTGATAGTCGATTAACTCCACGCTTAGCCTGTGCAGGTATCAATGACACAGTAGTTGTTATAACAGCTTGAGTATATACTCCTGTGATTGATAAAACAAACAAGTTCACTGCTCCCGAAATTAAGCACCCCTAACATAACCGATAATATGATTTATGATGTATGTTTGTTTAAAAATTATTTTAAATAATTGTAATTTTTTTCATTTTATTTATTTTTTAAGTGTATATGTGCAATGCCTATAAATAAAACATCGTTTCAATGATCCGTCTTTTTTTTCTGTTCTGTAGTATTTATTGTCTACTATTACAACAACACAATAATCCGTTGGTATGATACCGCTAGACTCCCCGGTCACCTCGTCCTACACACGTGCTGCGTCTAGACTCACTGGCGGTTGACTTCTTTAAAAAAAGCATCTCGTGCCAGAATTCCCCATGAAGTGACAGCACAGGCTATAAGCAGCCCGTACATGGGATAAGTCCACATGCAATCACTACAGTTCATACCGGTTCTCAACTTGTAGTGCATATAGGAATTCGCGTGTAATATGTCAGGACAAAACTTCAATGGAGTCTAAGAATTTCGACATCAGATATCTCGAACACCCAGATATCTCGAAGTTTTTCCGTGCAGGTCCCCCGAACTTCAAGATATCGATATTTACCTGTATTATTAGTTTTAACAAACCTATGGTTCTAGTGACTTTCCTCATATATTTATTGATTATGTGCAGATTCTCTAGGTATGGTCACAATGGGATATTTGAGAGATATATGTAAGCTCCCTCATGCTTATTGGGTATCTGCTATATGGTAACTATAGTAACCATGGGTAATTTTAATAAAAGTGATTGATATTATGTGCATGGTTTTAAGGTTCATCACGTTTTAATACATCTTTTTTTACAAAACAAAATATGGGGAAATATATTTATTAAAGTTTGCAAAAATAATTTTGTTTAGTTGCAGATTTAGAACTGACTGAAACGGAAGAAAGAAGTGAGATGGATTGGGAAAGTTTTGAGATTCAAAAAGATGAACCTAAACCAAAACATTTTGCACCAAAGAAAAGACTTCAGCCAAAACCAAGGCCAACATATCAAGCTCAAGTTGCAATACCATCTAAAAAAATATTTGGACGATCTGGTGACGATAAATCTGAAGGTATCTCTCAACTCCTTTGTATCCAATCATATATAAATTCAGTTTTAAAAATCTCTTGTACCTGTGTTTTTTAGTGTAATTAAGGTACCTCACTATATATACACCTAGACTTATACTTTTTAAGACACTACTTGACAAGAAGGTGATTTAAATGTTTTGTTAAACTGTTTATATCATGTGATTGGGTTGTATATCGTCGTAGCTCAGTGGTTAAGGAGGCTGGGGGGTCAAAAAAAAATTTCTCCAAAATTCACAAAATTTGCAGAAATGTTTCACATAATCTTAATTTACATTTTAATGTGAAAGACCACATCACAATCATCGTTAATTTTATCATGTATTGCATCTGAAGAAATTGCACGTTATGTAAAAAAAAAAAATATGAAAAATATATGAAATATAAATAAAGGCAAAAAACAAACCAATTACATCACAAAAAATTACCACAATAATAAAAACTTAACATTTTTTTATAAAGAAAAATATCACAATTTTACCAAAAATTTGTATGTCACAAAAATGCAAATATGTAAAACAAAAACAAAATAGCCACAAGATTATTTCAAAATTTTAACATAATAATAATCAATACATGTGTAATAAAGATTGAGCATTAAAAAAAATTTTCGATGGTGAAATTTAAAAAAAAAAATAAAAGGAAAATATTTGAACAAAATATTTGAAGTTTTACAAGTTACCTCCCTTTGAAAAGTTAGAAAATGCTGAAAAACAGCCGAAATTAATTTTTTGAATCATGTAACCCTTGGTTTACCATCAATTGACTCTTTAAATAATGATTCAATACCATCATATTTATTTCTTTCAAAAGACAAATTCAGTACAGAGGGTTCCGCTTAATCTGATAGTCAATTTGTCAGGGAAAAATTATCAGATTAACTGAAAATCAGAATAACCGATTTAGCGTTTTTGTGGTCTTTGATTTTGGTATAGAATTAAATATAAATTGTTTCAAGACATAATTTATCAATGAAAGGATATAATTTGTATGTCAACAGTTTGAAATGAAATAATTTACCTTGCAATAGCAATGAAATGGCATGAAAGTCTTTATTTTGTTTGTAAATGCCCAAAAGAAAATGTTTCTCTTCATTACGATAGTTTTAAAATGGCCGCCATATTTACAGGAAGTAATAAGAGGAAATGGCTGTCTGAACAGTACCTCTTTCAATTGAACTATTTTAACTCTTTTTCTGTTATAAAATGATCTTAAATAATTAATTATGCATGATAAAAAAATATTTGATTTTTATTTATAAGTTTTCTACCACGATGTGAAATTGAAAGTAGTCAGAATTTCCTCGATGTCACATGCTCCAAAGCCTGTCATTTTTGATTCAGAAATTACGTTTAAATAATTCTTAATGGTGCAAGCCCAGCATTAAATTAACACAAGCGATTGGTAAGTAAACAAACAATTAAAATTGTACACAGGTAAGGTCAGTCCTGTGTGCGGTCATCCGAAACAATTATCGATGTCGGTAGCTTTTATCTTACAAAGAAAGGAGCCCCTTGTGTGCGTTGAAGTGTAACTAATGCCCTGTAAAGAGTTACTGTGTACACAAGAGGGGTGTCGACCAATAAAACATAGGTGTATACAGGTGTAAAAGGGTGGGAAATCAATATTACACGGTCACAATCCCATCAGATTAACCGAAAATGACATTTTTTTCGATCAGAATATCAGGAAAAAATATAAAGGGATATATAAGAATTGGTTTGGTGTTTTGATATTATATCAGATTAACCGAATTATCAGATTAACCGCTATCAGATTAAGTGGAACCCTCTGTACAATGTAAGAGTTATAGAACATTAAAGTGAAAATCTTTTTTGTGTAGAGATAAAAACGCTTTAAAATGGCAGCCACCCCCCAGCCTCGTTAAAGTATTGGGCTTCTGAACTGCAGATCATGAGTTCGAATCTGCCTGGAGCTTTTGTTCATGTTTACTGAATTAAATTTTCGAAAATGTAATTTTTCATCCAAAATTGCACATTTTTTTTGCCTATTTGACTTATATACTTCTTATTCCATTATGGTATCTATCATAATCAAGTAATTTTCTGCTGATTTGAGAAAATATTTCAAGGTGTAGTGAGCCACCGTAAAGCTGAGCACTACCTGTGAAAGGCATTTTTCCCCCATATTTCTATTTCATCACTGCTAGCCCCACAACCCCATCACTATATAAGCCTAGACTTCTTAACAGTTCAAAGTATTTCACCTTAGAGGTCTGACTTGTGTGGATGTAGACCTTGTGTTGCTTGGTTGTGATAAAATTATCAAATTTACCGAACCAGAAAAAAAACTATCACCAAATAAACAGGTCGATGCCATCCCTAGGAAAAAAGACTTAATGTATAAGTATCCATTGAATTAGGGCACATTTTGTTTTTATGCAAATGATTTTTTTTTTAAATATCATTTCGATCAAACTTCAATCAAAAGATTTATTACTTCTTTAATATACTGCAGTCCTGTAACTTTCTATATAATGCTACTTGTACCAACTGGACAGAGTTTGCAAACAGCATTGTCTTTACTTTTTTACTTTGTTAAGAATAAAATGCCTCAAACCCAGCTGCTTTTTTTAATCATAACAAAATAACACAATGCTGTATTGTTTACAGCACTGCATACAGGCATTAAACATGTGACTGAATATTCAAATACTAAATATCCATTCGAATATTAGAAATTTACTATTCATTCGTGATTTTTCAAATATTTGTTTCAGCACTGAAAGCATCCTTATGGGAAGGGGATTCTAAAAGTTAAAATAAAGGGCAAAACCCTTTTTAAATGGGAGATCATAAAAGTGTGAAACTGAAAATAGGGTGTGTATCTTTAAAAAATCTTATTTTCAAGAACCACTGCTCCAGAAATGCCAATATTTACACCAAAGCTTGTACATGTATATACATGTACATGTATAGTGAAGATTTTAAATTGTTAAAATCCTGACCCCCGGACTAATACTGGATCCCCGAAAGGGGTTCAAATTTTAACATAGAAATATATAGGGAAAATGTTTGAATGTCTTCTTCTCAAGAACTACAATGCTTATACTTATACAATTGAAATTATGCAAACAGTCTCAAAAAATTTAGATTCTAAATTGTTAAAATTATGACCTCCAGACTAATACATGTACTGGGACACCAAGAGGGGTTTAAAGTTTAACAGAAATATATCGGGAAATTTTTTTAAAATTACTACCCTTCGTCATTTTGGACTTGTATTCGCTATATATATCCAACAAGTACGGGATGATATTAACATATAGTAAATATATCTCTTCCTTATTATACCTTTAAAAATAATGTGCATTCTTCTGTAAACCTACAATACCATGTCAAACAAGTTTTTCCAAGACAAGCTAGGCAACTGAGATGAAAGTCAACATCTTTCAGTGATGTAATGTACACTTATGAAAGATAAAAACCGAGGAGTCTTTTTTTTGCTCACCAATACAATTAAATCAATTTTCTCAGATGTTATTGTACAGGGCTGTCACAGCACTTTTTGGTACAGTGACCGGGTCCCTCTCCATTGGGAAAATTATTGACATTTTTGTCAAATTGGGAAAATTTAAGATACATATATCATCAAAATGACTTCTGTATTTAATAGTACAATCTGTTTACTTCTTAAAATTAAAGTTTTACAGCTCACATGATGTTCTCAGTAACGTAACCAAGAGTAAAAGGAAGACATAAAAAATAGGAAAATTTTCAGAATTATGAAGAGTTCAATTTTTTAAACTTTTATTTATACACATTGATTTACAAATTTAAAGTTTTGATTAGAAATTTTACGGTGGTCAGGAAAATAAGAAGACTTCATTTTTTCCACATGGTTGATACATGTTTTAAATTTAAATTCAAATTCAAATTAAATACAATTTTTTAAACAATAGTAGATAAAAAAAGATTAAAATCAAATTTGGAAAAGGGAACCAATTCTATATTATGTGGAATTATTACCGTATTTTAAGGAATTTAGGTCGATCCTGTTTATAGGGTGAAGGAGCCCGTTTTTTGCAAATTTTTTTAAAAAATGTATAAATAGGTCGACTTTGAAGAATTGGTCGAAAAATTACCGCTAGATTGAGTCAATAAATGGTTTAAACCAATAACGTTATCATAGTATCCTTTTATCTTATTTTACAGTTTAAACAAAAGGGAAATAAAATGCATTCCATAAATTTACACATCGTAAGAAAATGTCTGAAATTGCATCAACATTTCTTTAAATCAATTTATTCAGTACGGCCGGATTAATGGTTAAGATCGTTTGTTTTAATCACTTCCCTGCCATGTGTACAAACTGCATGGTGTTAACCGGGGGATAGTAACCTAGCCTGGGGGCATGAATAATGTAGCACATTCAACATTGTGTCTTTGTTGTTGGTTGAGTTTAAAACATTAATTAGTTCACCGGAGATTCATTTCACCCGCTTATGTTACCGCTATAAATGTTACTGGTCATCTATCGTCATTGTTATTATTCCTCAAGAATTTTTTATATATCCTACCGTATAACTTTAACAATGTGTAGTACATAATCATGACAATCGTTCACACCTGTGTGTGACTTTTTACTGTGTATATAACACATGGGTCAATCTCTGATCTTATGGAAGCCTGCGGGCATGAGTAGCACGTGCCGAGAGTTCAACTGTGTATAAACAAAGTAGGCCCTACCCAGACTGATTTCAGAGACACCTGGTTTAGATTTCATCGAGAGTTTTATTTTGAATCTACAAAAAAATAAATTTGTACCTGTATTCTATTATAAAAACATATTGTTTTTTTATTTCAACCCTTATGATATTTTTCTCCTATAATTACCCTTTGTACAGTTCTCATTTTACTTTTACCGCGCGAAATCCATTTCCTGTTTATCGTAAGCACATGATCAAAATGCATGACAGCATGTAATTATAAGATCGAAAGATGATTCAGTCAGAACGATCGAAGTAAGAAATGTAAGAAGAAATAAATTTATTCACATTTAATTTGTTTTGATAAGTTACTACAGAATATTGATAAAAATTCATACGATTTTAAACAGAATCCAAGCGGTATTATAGTGAACTCTCATGATTTTATTGGAGGTTTGAATGATTTTTCGCAAAATTTCACATCAAATTTAAAAAAAAAAACATAAATAGGGCGAAGCGATGAATAGGGCGAGTCCACGTCCCAGAGAAAAAAAGTATCGACCTAAATTCCGAAAAATATGGTATATTTCATTTCATAGATTAAATATTTGCAATATCTTATAAGCAAAATTCTGTGTGATATGGTAATGGCATCTTTTGTATTTACGGGTATTAGTAAAACCATGTGACCCAATTACAACCGTAATGCATAAGATCTGTTTACGAAGTCTAAATGATTTTATGATAATCTAAGCATTTACTTGGAAGGCTTATTATCCAACTACAAGATATCAACCAATGCTACTGTCATCACAATAATTTATAACCATCGTTTCTTAGCACTTTTAAATGCATAATGCATAATGCCCCGCTGTATAAGATATAAACAGACCCAAAAGATGACTCTGCTAGTTGGGCTTAATAATTGTTATTCACCACAGGGGGTTTAATTAGTCCAGTTGTGAAAACCTTTTAATTAAAATAATCAATAGTGTCTTCCCCATTACTTGATCATTCAGGATATAATTAAGTCAGCTTTAATCAATTATGGCAAATCTACTGACCAAAACGCAAACAGCTGCGCAAATCGCAAGTTGCATTTGGGAATTTTTATTCTGAAATTGGGAAAATCTGTGGCTTTTTGCCATTGGGAATGGGTCAGATATTCGGTTCAAATTTGAGGGGAGTGACGGCGCTGTCGTACCAAAGTGACCGACGTGTTTACTTCCATCTCAGTTACCTAATGTTGCATACCTTTCCTCATTTTATAAGGGGTCTGCTCTGCAGGTGCCCTATAGTGTTCAGTCTGTCCATCCGTCTGTCCGCCCACTTACAGGGTTTGACACGAACTTTTTTACTTTGGTAAACCGCAGGTCCACTGGTCAAGAATTTTTGGTGGACCTTCACAAGTTCTGGTGGACCTTCATTAATGTTGGATTTTTGTTGAATTAATTTACTCCATGCTATTCACGCTTATTAAATGCAATTACGCTTATTAAGGTAGTACAAAATAGTATCCGAAAAACAAACACTTCGGAAATCCTCGCGCAAGTCAAACGTTTACGAGAAACAAATAAATGACGTACGTCATGTTCTGAACGTCTTATTATGACGTCACCCCGTGCAAGAACTGTTCAAATTATACTCTGTAACAAAGTGGGGGAGGGAGGTTTAAACTTCTTTTTAAAAATATCTAGTGGTGGAATTGTTTTGGTATTTACATAATATTATCTACATATTCCAACATTTTATATGATAGTTTTTCGTGGAATTTGAATGATAGGAATTTAAATAAAAACGGTATTTAGTATGGCGAATAGCTCCAAATAGGGCCTTCTTGCATATACTTAGGACTGATTTTATTGGTACAAAAAATTATCAAAGTCAATGATTATTATTTTTTAACGTTTAACGTGTCTTAGTCTCTTTGTTAATAGATATTTGCCCCCAAAAAATATTTTGACAATTTTTTTCTTTTAAATCATGTATTCTGATGAGCCTAGCCCTTTTCTAACAGGGTGTCGGAAGCCATAGTTGTGACCTAGATTACGAGAAAACTAATGGTGGAATTTTTTTAAAACTTTGTATATGTATACCGTTTAATATGATTAACATTTGGTGCAATTTTTAAAAAAAATTAATAATGAAAAAATTTTTCGCTATCTGTTTTGTACTACCTTAAATGCAATTAATTTGAACACAAACAAACATTTTTTTTATTAAGTTAACAATGATACATTGTATTCACAAATTCAAAACTTAAATTTAAAATATTCATTTGTTAAATATTTTGGGACAGACTATAATACTTAAAATACATGTAAATTGGATTAGAAGCATGTCCACAACAACTTATAAAAATCAAACTATTTTTGAAAAAATAAAAAGCTAATCTAATTTGAAATTTGATTTATTTAATGTATTTGTATCTCTAATAAAGGAACTATTTCATCATTTTGTAAGCTATAATTAAGTGACAAATAAAAATATGTCTCTTTACCAGTTTACTTCAGTGTATTTAGGGGTATTAGTCCAACCCAATGACCTACATGTACTTACCACCGTTATGTAGAGGATAGCCAACTGGTTAAATTATAATTGTTATAGTTTTTATTTTGCATTAAAAATGTCTTTTTATTAATCAATTTATGAGGAAATTCTGGTGAAGTTACCGCGATCACAAAACTTCATTTATTCATTTTTGGTTTTCAATTTCAATGTAAAAATTTGCATTAATAATTCATTAATAATTTGATTTTCATAATAAAAGTTTAAAATTTTAGTAGAACGACGGTCCACCTGGTACTGAACAATCGGTGGACCTTCCCAATTTTTGGTGGACTCGGGCTGCCGGTCTACCGTTAGTGTCGAACCCTGACTTATCTGGAGCATATCTTATCTCCCCTTGGTCAAATTTGGCTTGTAAATCACTCGCAGAGTGTCTATGGTCAAAGGTTGTGCAGTGACTTTGAATGAAGTTTTAAGGTCAAGGGTCAAGGTCATATCGGACCATGCAAAAATTGTTTTTTCAGAGCAAATGTACTTTCCTCTTAGCCCTATTTGGCTCATACTACACATAAACAGAGCTTTTGAGTTTAGGGTGTGTTGTGACCTTAAACTAATTTTCAAGCTCAAATGTGAAGATCATAGCAGAGTTATATGAAAAAACCTTGTCCAGAGCATATCTCTCTCCCTTTGCTCCAATCTGGCTCATACTTCACCCACATGGTGCGTTTGATCAAAGGGTTTGCAGTGACCTTGAATGACGTCTGTAGGTCAAGTGTCAAGGTCAATTCAGATCACACAAACATTTATTTTTAAGAGCATTTATATGCTCTCAACTCAGCCCTTTACTTTACTTAAACAGAGCATTTTTGGTAAATGGTGTGCAGTGATCTTGAATTATAAAAGTCAATGTAAAGGTCAGTCAATGTGAAAGTCACAGCGGATCTCTTTGTAATCAGTTTCAGACTGTAGATTATTTCCCATTTGCATAATCTTGCTCAGATTAAATACCGTGGTTTCATCAATATTCGTTGAATACCAATTTTCGTGGATTCCATTGTTAAGTTGATCCATGAATTAAAATGTTCATTGAAGTACAATTTCTACTAACATTTTGTGTTTATAGGATCAACGACCACAAATTTGCGTATCCTTGAAAATAGTCATCTAATAAAACTTACGTCATCCTACAAAGTACACATTAATATTTCTGTAAACATTTCCAACAACCCTCATACTTTATTTACAAACCAAAAATGCACATAAAGCAAGAAATAAATGCACAAAATCTAAGACAACAAAAGGAATATTACACGTTGACCAGGTGTGCAGTTGAGTGTAATGAAATCAAAGGGTTTATATACCTATGTGACCTTATACTGTAGATTCCTTATTTTACGTGAGTACTTAATTCTGCGATTCAACCATTTTGCATCAATTGCAAGAATATAAAATTGCAAATGCCAATTTTTTTCACAGTTTCATTAAGTTTTATCTGTCTAAAAAACATAAGTGAGATTTTATTAAAATCCGCAAGATGTGCTTCTCACGATTTTACTCGGATATTAATTCCTCGTGTTTGAATAGGAATTTGCAGTATATATAACTTTTTATGAGCAGTGTTCAGCTTTAACTTTTGAAAGTGAAAAAGTAAGTTTTTATGCTTAACGTGTAAATTTTTATTCTGTAGAAGAGTGGTGGTCAGTTGTGGTCGCCTTGGATTTTGGAACAACTTATTCCGGATATGCCTTCTGGAGAAAAGATACTGACCCTTTAGATATTACTTCTGGGAAATGGAACACTGGGTCAAAGGATGTGTTGGAATCACTAAAAACACCAACATCATTGCTCTTGAATAAAAATAATGAAGTAATAGAATTTGGTTTTGAAGCAGAAAAAATCTTCAAGGAATTAGTGGAAGATGGAAACGATAAAGAATATAGATATTTCCGCCAATTCAAAATGAAGCTTTTCGATAAAAAGGTACCATTAATCAGTATGATTAGTATATTCTGTATGTAGTGCCAGAAATAGCCTGGGCATGTTGTGTAACCCAACTCTGTCCAACATTTTGACCATCAAAATGTCCTTTTGACAATGGGGTTTTCGAGACCTTTCTTTAACTGCAAAAAATTTGAAGTGATTTTTTAAGGTCACCTGAGACACTATCAGACGAGATTTTTTTCTTTTGATAACGTCCTATCTTCATGACATTTTTTCTTTGCTTTACACAAAAACAGTTCTCAGCATCATTTCTTTGTATACCGTACTCAATATGTACTTCTATGAAACTTTGTTTTCCTTTTAGACATTTAACATGGACATGGAAATAGAAGATCACTTGAAGAACCCTATGAAGGCACTAGATGTGTTTTCTTTATCCATTCGATATCTGTATGATGAATGTATGGAGCTTTTTCAAAAGAAAAAAATGATGATTCCCAATGATGAAATACAATGGATTCTTACTGTGCCAGCAATTTGGGATGAATCTGCTAAACAGTTCATGAGAAAGGCTGCAGAACAGGTAGCTCCATAAGTTCCAAAAATTTACATGAAATAATGCTCTTTTAATGTTACTAGCTTAATTGTTGAAATGATCTGTTTTATGACACCTGAATTTGCATGAGCTTGTGTTACATATAAACTAGCTGCTGCTGCAGCAATAATGTAGCCCTCTTCGATTTTTTATATCTGATGTTTACTCTCACCAAAAAAAAAAATCGGGAGAGGGCTACATTATTGCAGCTACATATAAACTAAAAACTGATATTTTAAAAATTTTCAATAGGCTGAAATTCCATCTGATCAACTGAAACTTGCTTTGGAGCCAGAGGCTGCAGCTATCTATGTAGTAAAAGGGGCGAAAACAGTTTTTGGAAAAAAATCTGTTACAACGGTCGAGCCTGGTACCAAAATCATGGTGGCTGATCTTGGAGGTAAATTGAGTTTTATTTAATTCTGAACGATTTTGTGAACTATGGAATTTAATTAATAAATTTTGTCACTGACTTCTTTCCGATGAGATGATCAGTTAAATTGAATAATGCTTGTTAACTCATTTAGATAGTTTGTCTGCCCACTTGTTTTTTTGATGCAACAAAGTCTAAAGAAATCATGTTATGCTTCATACATAATTACATGTATTGATACTCACTTGTAAATGAACAAAAGCATTTTATTTGAATGTAAACAAAAAAAGTGGAGAGATAGTAAAACAACAGTAGAAGTTAAATACAACTGTTCTACAAATTCAATCTTTTTATTAGAAAGCCCATGTTAAGGGATAAGAGCAATTTTCACATATCTGATAACCGGTTTTGTGAAAATCTGCATCAAATCCACTTTACTTCTAGAAAGACTTAATAAATTTAAATAAGACAGTAGACTTTTAAGTAAAGAAAAAATTGTTTTTAAGAATGTCTTCATTTTTCATGTAACTAGGTGGAACAGCAGATATTACAGTTTTAGAGCTGAATGAGGATAAAACTATGAAGCAGTTGCACAGATCCTTTGGAGGGGCATGGGGAGGAAATTTAATCAATAAGAAAGTCTGGGAAATCATGAAAGATATTTTCGGAGAAGAAATCATTGATGAATTTGAAAAGCTAACTGCGGATTATATGGATATGGAGTCCAACATAGAGCTTAAGAAGAGAGATATCACTGTTGGTGATAAGCTTCAGTTGCCAATTCTTCCATCTTTGGCAGATCTATGCAAAACGGTAAAGGGCAAGAGTTATAAGGACTTGATCACTCAATCAGAGTATGCTGAAAAAGGTAGAGTTAAGGTGCGCACTGGTAAGTTAAGTTTTGAACCAGAGTTGGTTGAGGAGATATTTGACCAGACCCTAGACAGCAACTTTTATACCAGTGTGGGTAAAGTCTTAGATAATCCAAATACAAAAGGCATCAAAGATATTATTCTTGTCGGTGGATTTGCTCAGGCAGATTTCACTAGGCAGCAGTTTAAGGAAAAGTTTGCTCGATACAATGTCATCATTCCAACAGACCCAGTTCTTGCTGTCCTAAACGGAGCAGTGATGTTTGGACAAAACATTGACATTATTTCATCTAGAATAACTGGACATACCTATGGTTTTGAAGTTATGCGAATCTTTAATGTTGGGGATCCCAAATACAAAAAGAGAAAGGTTGATGACGCTAGTTATTGTGTTGGTTTATTTGAGAAAATGGTCGCCATTGGAGATTCGGTTGATGTTGGAAAATCAGTTGAAAAAGAGGTTTTTGCATCGTCAAGGGAAATGAAATCAATGGTTTTGGAGTTCTATCAATCAGATAGCAAAGATCCAAAGTTTGTCACCGATCCTGGCTGTGAATGTATTGGTAAACTCTCGGTGGAAATGCCTGATCTAAGTGGCGGGACAGAACGGACAGTGATGGTTTCGATCAATTTTGGTGAAACAGAAATCGCTGTTTGCGGTGTAGATAAGACAACTGGGAAAAAACAAGAAACCACGCTCAATTTATTGGGTAACACTAAATGAAAGCAAACAAGTTTTGACAATATCTAAAGAAAAACGTAAAACAAGAAAAGATATTTTGTTGGATAATAATTCATTCAAAGAAAAGAAATTTTGTGGTATTTTCCATCTTGATTAGAATGGTACTTTTGTGTTGTTGTTTTTTTAATCTTATGTCAAACCTAATTTTTATCTTTAAAAATCCAAGTTTGACCATTAAATTGTAGAAAATGTGTTAAAGTATATACACATACATGTATATAACTCTAAAGTATTCATGAACTAATTGTTAAAATGAGATAAATCTGTAACTCTTTAATTTGCACATGTCATTAAAATGTGATTTAAAAGGCTTTTGATAGCATACAGTACCGGACTTAATTTTTACGTATTTCATGCTGTGCAATGTGACAGTGATCGTGAAAAGAGAAAATCAAGAATTGGATCATCACGTAAATTAGATATATGTTATTTCAAAAAATTTATAATCATGCGTACGTCAGTACATGTAATCAATTTGATAATATGGATACAATGTAATGGAATTTATGCACGTTTGACTTTTTTAAAAGAAAAATTTGCGCTGTAGAATACCTTATGGAATGTAATAAAATTGCCCGTTTGGGATATTGTAACAATGCAGTACATTTTCATCATCTTGTATTCCTAAAGGGCTAAAGGGGCATGGTCACGATTTTGGTCAAATTTTATATTTTTGCTTTTATTATTTACAATGCTTTAGAAATGCATTTATAATAATCATGAAATTTGAGATTCAATCGTAGAGTTTTAAGCAGGATACAGGGCTCACAATACTTTGTCATGTAAACAAGGCCCATGCCCTGTTTTTGTTTACAATACATAGGTTCAATATACTAGTAAAATATTTTCAGGCTGATTTGTCTATCTTCTTATTCATTTTAAGCATAAATAAACAGTTACTAACGTTTAACACAAAAACAGGAATTTTCACTTCAACATTCAAAATGTAAAAAAAAACTTTGTTTACATGGCAAAGAATTGTAAGCTGTGTAGTTCGCTTATATCTCAACGCATGACACTCAAATTTTGGTTGCCTATTAAAAAATACTTAAATGAAGCATTGCAAATATTAAAATCGAAAAAAATCTTGACTAAAATCATGACCATGCCCCTTTAAAATATTTGCAAATTTATTGTACATTGTATATATAGTTTTTTTTCCAAATTTTGTTTCTGATTTAATTTGTCTAAGGAGTGATATTTGTTTTTTAGGGTCTTCCATTTCCGACGGAAGACCCTCTTGTTATTCTACGGTTTCTTTTTATTATTATTTTATATTATTTTTCCTCTGACATTTTTCGAGAGCTATAACTCAAAAACTATTTGGTTGATTTTCACCAAATTTACAGGACTGATAGAACATTAAACGTGCTTGCGATTATAAAATTTCGAGCGGATGACGTCACTTCCGGTTTGAGATTTTGAAGATTTTGTAAATTTTTAAGGACCATTTTGTCCACGTAACTCCTCCGAAACTAAAGGGTATAGAAACGTGAAACTTTCAGGAATATGTCGATGGATGTCTGTAGATGATCCTCTGTATTTGACATTGTGGAAAATGCGCAAGGCGCCGAAGCTCGCCCGAGGTCGAAAATCAGCACCAAAATTTTTGGCAAAATTTTAACACGTTTTGTAAAATATCTTTTAACATGTAAATAATTTGTTAAAACATGTAATGCAAAAGTTGTATCAATTTCAAGGGCTTTCCTTTGATATCAAGAAAAAGGGGCTGGCCCCTCAAATTAGGGGCCAAGAGGGCTCTAAAGTCTTTTTACAATATCTCTTTACTGAACAATAATTTGTTATCAATTATAGAAACAAAAATGTTTATTGTACAGCTGTTTATCTATACAGTACCACACCTTAATCATCTGTTACGTAATTAGGGGTTTCAAGGGGCCAGAAGTCCAAAACTTTGATCATTTATATCTAGAAAAGGAGAAATATTTTGAAAAGCATTGTAGAACAAAAAATGCTTACACTAATGTTCTCAACAATATGCTACTTAGAAAAATTTGTTGGTGGCCCTAGTAAGGAGTTTAAGGGTCGGCCCCTAAAACACATTAGTTCAGATATCTCTAGAACGGTCAACAATTCCTGAACACTTGTTGAACAAAATATGTTTATATTTGCGAGATCTTTCATTTGATATTAAGAAAAAAGGGCTGGCCCCTTAAATTAGGGGCCAAGAGGGCTCTTAAGTATATTGATAATAACTTTTTACTGAAAAATAATTTCTTATATATTATAGAAGCAAAAATATTCTTTGTACAGTTATTTATCTATACAGTACCATACCTAAGTCTTATGTTACGTAATTAGGGGTTTCAAGGGGCCAGAAGTCCAAAACTCTGATCATTTTTAGCTAGAAAAGGAGAAATATTTTGAAAAGCATTGTAGAAGAGAAGTTGCTCAAAATAATGTTTTTAATAATATAATACCTAAAACTTTTTTGTTGGTGGCCCCAGTAAGGAGTTTAAGGGTCGGCCCCTAAAACACAGTTGTTCAGATATCTCTAGAACGGTTAGCAATTCGTGAACAGTTGTTGAACAAAATATGTTTATATTTGCAAGACCTTTCATTTGATATGAAGAAAAAGGGGCTGACCCCTCAAATTAGGGGCCAGGAGGGCTACAAAGTCTTTAAATAATAACTTTTTACTGAAAAATAATTTTTAAATAACTATAGAAGCAAAAATGTTCAACTCGTAAGGCTTAATTTAAATCTGAAATCCGTTTTAAAATCAGACGATGCATTACAGAGATATAGAGGTTAAAAAACTTGATTTTTCCAGAAATTTTGATTCCACATTCTTGGTTAAGAAAATAGTGTTATGTTCAAAGTTAAATTACAAAGTCTTTAAATAATAACTTTTTACTGAAAAATAATTTTTAAATAACTATAGAAGCAAAAATGTTCAACTCATAAGGCTTGATTTAAATCTGAAATCCGTTTTAAAATCAGACGATGCATTACAGAGATATAGGGGTTAAAAAACTTGATTTTTCCGGAAATTTTGATTCCACATTTTTGGTTAAGAAAATAGTGTTATGTTCAAAGTTAAATTAACTCGTACCTAAAATAATTCGATAATTGTTAAATGTACTTAAACACAATCGGATTTTTATTTGCAAAGTCGTTCCTGATATTGATAAGGTTTGTGTTAATTCGTACTTAGAATCATTCAGATTTTGTTAAATCGTACCAAGAATAATTCGATTTTTTTTTTGGTTTTAGTTTTTCATGTATATTGGTTTAAGAATTCTGCTTCTTACAGGAACTTCTAGCTTTACTTTCGACATTAACGGAAGACCCACTCGTTGCTTTGCAACGAGCTTTGCTCTAGTTATTTATATTTTTTGACAATCCGGATAAAAATAAGTTTCAAGGATAATGTGAAATTTGTCAGTTTCCTGTTCCTTTTACAAATATGACAAATTCTTTTTTTTTAAACTCTTTACTATTTTTTTTAGTCTCAACTGGAAGAGGATAATTTGTTGTTATCAAACCATTCATTGAAATAATCAACTGAATCTTAAATATGAAAAGATTTATATAGATATTAAACAAACTTTTATAATTGCATATTATTTATCATATGAAACATTTTGTATCATATCTTTTATAATTTAGTTTAATCTTTTGGTAACATGTTTGAAGTAACAACATTGCGTTAATAAATGATATCCATACAGCTGAATTTTGTTTTTGACAGAACAGAGCTTTATTTTCTGGTTATCCTCAGAAAACATAAATGTGTAAGGTGACGTATTACACTCATATTTTATGGAAGGAACTCAATTTATAAAGTAGATGTCTTCTTGAAAACTATGATTTTTTCATTGAACATTGATTTATATTGAATCTTATCACATTTGAAGAATAAGTACAGTAATCACTAGTCATATATCATAGTCACACTTCATTGCACATGGTGTGGGTTCTTAACGCCTCACTCACAATTGGTCGTACGTGCTTCTATTAGTGGTCTAAAAGCGGATTTTCATACAAAAAATCTTGCGAGACACCAGGTGCATCTTACGATTTTGAGAGGAAGTACGCTTCCCGTAAGCACACACGGTTGCTGATGGAAATGCACAACAATCACTACGGTTTCCTCGCTAGATCTGAAAATGTACGCTGCATTTGCGCTTTACTCAAAGAACGCGTAAACTAACCATACGATTTGATTAGCATGAAGAGTAAGCTAGGAGATCTCTCACTTGTCCCTTTCATTACACATACCCTTGGCAGCAAGTCGTTTGTGCTCACCATCAACATATTTTTACATTTCCCCTTATGTCTGCATTGGAAATCTGCGACGTTCAATTTCCTATGAACACACTAAGGTTAAATGATTAGTTTTATTATGACGTCACAAACGTTGAAGTGCAACGTACCTCACAAGCGAAAATCAGAGTTCACGCTTGTGGCTGTTACAATAGCTCTTCTATTAATTGAACCTACCCTTAGGATAATCAGTAATTTTGAGGTATAAATCACATTTGCAGACAAGGCAAGAATTTAAATATAAGAACTATAAATATAAACATTAAGGTTCTCCGATCCTCGGGTACCAAAAATTGAAAGTGTAAATGTTAAAGCAAATGACATTTTACTGATTCATACTAATGATTATAATAATAATTCAAACATTCATATCTATTGTTTCCATGCGTTTTTCAAAGATGATGCATTATCACCCATATAGATTTATAAAAAGAAAGAGAAGTGACTTCAAGGTTTTGCTAATTTGTATTCAGTAGAGTATGATTATACTTGATTGCTGCACATAAAAACATTCAGTAGATATATAGATGCAAAATAAATAAATAAAAATGTGCTGTATCCAGTATTATAATCATGAAAATAAAAGAAAATATCTTTACATGATGTATAAGAAAGAGTTATCTTTCTTTCAAAAAGTCAACAACAGATGTAATAATGTTCCTGCGCTTTGTTACCCTTGGTTTTCACTCAGTACACTTTGTACTCCTTTGGTACGCTAACTGCAGATGATGCATTGAAAGGCCAGAGAGAGACATCTTTTTCACTATGCTCTCGGACACTGTATCGTGTTTCCCACCGCTTTGATGGCGAGATAGTCGGGAAAAACGATAAGAATCACCAACAACTTACCGGGTAGGCGTCAAATATCTTTATAAGTATGATAGCTTCTATCTTGTAAAACAACGTGTGTCTTGCAATCCGCAGACGACCTCTCTATTGCGCATGGGCGAATTCATCCGGTGCCCGATAAACTCGCCCCCTCACTTACAATAGTGGGTAAAATCACCACACTCCCCCCGATTTTAAAGACAAGCCCCCCACCATTACAAAAATAGAGATACATACATAAATATATTTTTAGCCCTTGTGATTGACAATACTGGTGTGATTAACTGAAACATGATTTGCCCTTACTAATAAAACAAAAAACAGATATTAACAGTTCATAAATCACGACAAATGAAAAAGTTAGAACAGTCACTGTCAATAGTGTACGTCGTCTCTTCAGGTGGTCCACGGTCCATCATCTAAAGCGATCAAAAACGTTCGTTCATCTTTACTACTGCCCATCTATTAGGGAACACTCAGGGCAAGTATACCGAGGTATCATTTTTGCAATTTCTGCAGTAATACCCACACATTCCGGATGAAACCAGTCTCTACAGGAATCACATTGTACCATTAACCCCTTCGGATTTTGTTTTTTACACACACAATATGACTTCTGTACCTTTTTCTGTCCCCGCTTTGGCGGTTTTGCGACAATAGCTTCATCGTGCTTAGTAATAGCTTTAGAATGAGACCTTGTACCCCTGAATGGTCCATCAGGCTGTTTCCCAAGTCTCTCCTCAGAGGCAATATCGGCAGAGTCTTTGGCGGAAGTGTTATTGAACGATCCGCCCGCACTTACCTCATCATCTGGATTATCATCCAGGTCACCTGGCGACTTACTTTGCAGTGATTTCATAAAGTCTACCAACCACTTCGGCAGTTTCCGTGCATCACATTTCTTAAGTTTGTCATGATGCATGACCTTGACCTCCCGACGTGATGTCACTGCAAAAACTGTGTCGGACCTCGTTCCACTATGACTCCTTGGCCCATCCACATTGACTCTACCTACTTCCCTGCGTTCCGGCGCCAGTACACAGCATCACCTACTTTAAATTGGTGTTCTCTGGCTCTGATGTTATAATCCCGCTTCATTGTTTTTTGTGCAGCTTTTAACCTTTCCCTGGCAATCTCATGTGACCTTTGCAAATTTTCTTGCAAATTACGCACATACCTATCCACTTCTCCTTCCTCCCCATTTTGAAAATCATTGGAATCTGGGGGTCGATACAGGGTAGTTGCGGGCACATTGACTTCTTTACCCAATATCAGTTTGTTTGCTGTGTACCCAGTATGCCTATTGATAGCAGACCTCAAAGCACCTGCTAATGGACCCAAATACTGATCCCAGCTCTTAGGACAGCCATCAATGTAACAGCGTACCGCGTCCATAAGCGTGCGGTTGTAACGCTCAACTTGGCAATTCCCTGACGGTCTGTACTGTGTTGTCCGCGTTTTATGGATCCACAGGGTCTCGCAAATTTTGCAGAATAGCTTACTACCCTGATCTGTAAACATTTCATACGGGTACCCGAACCTTGAGAAAAATTCATTGATGGCAGCTCTTGCGGTCACTTCCGTTGTCTGCGATGGTAGTGGGACACACTCCACCCACTTTGTAAAGCTATCCACCATCATGAGTATGTATTCGTTTCCGTTCTCTGTGCGAGGTAATGGTCCAAGGAAATCAAGATGAACTTTTTCCATTGGACTACCTGCTTGATAACTCTTCAAAGCAGAGCGATTTGGCAATGGACCCCTTTTATTTTAACAACAGACATCACATGTGAGAACATAGTTCTTCATGTCGGCGACCATCCGCCACCAATAAAAATTTGGCTTTAGCCTCTCTTTCTAGCGTTGAATACCTTGGTGTCCTGATGAAAGAATGTCATGGCACAAGTACATCACTTCTTCACGCAAAGCTTTAGGCACAAGAAGTCGCAGGGCATCTTTCTCCTCAGCGGGTTTCCGCCAAATTACGCCCTTATCATCAACATGAAACAATCCCTCTTAAGAACATAACACTTCTCTTCAGGGCTAGAAGTCATCAACTCACTCTCACTTGGCAAAACTCCAGACTCCAAATATGTTCGAAGGAAAGTCAATGCCTTATCAGCGCTTTGCAGCTTAACCATGTCTTCTGCAGAATAGGAAGACAAAGATATCCCTTCTCCAGCTGCCCGATCGGTATCCCCCTCCGAATGCTTGGTGCGCTTTGCCTTGACAAGCTGACTCACTGACTTGTTCTCTCCAGATGTACTTATCTCTATTGAGCTGTCGATCCTTTCCTTTGTAACAACTAACTGCACTGAAGGAAAATCTGCATTGACCTGACTTGGATTATAAGGCTCGAAGGGACATGATGCCAACAACACTCTAATCTGTGGCCCTAAAGGTTTCATACCATTAGCAAAACCATCTGCAGTGGAACCCTCCGCAAACATCTGGGCTAATGGTATCACATCATCAATCTCTGTACTGAAATTATGCCATCGCTCGTGAGCTCTCTGACAATATTTACACCCTCCACAAGGCAAGTCTTTATGCTGAATTTGTGAAGAATAGCTCTGACAACTATCCGCAATGTCTCACGAAAGAGCATCAGCATTTACATGCTTTTTACCAGACCGATGGACTATCCGCATGTTGTATTGACTCAGTTCCAGCCAGCGTGCGATCTAATTCTGTGGATTTTTAAAGTTCATTAACTATACTAGACTATGGTGATCTGTTCTGATCGTAAACTCACGACTAAGGAGGTAGTGTCTAAACTGTCGAGTAACTTGATCACAGCTAGCAACTCTTTACGGGTTGTGCAATATCGACGTTGCTCTGTTGACAACACTGCGCTTCCATAGTCTATTGTTCTCTCCTGTTCATCCTGAATCTGCGCCAACAGCAAAATCTGAGGCATCCGTGTCAAGAATAAAATGCCCTGTGCTGGTTGGTATTGCTAACACAGGTGGCTTCAGCAGTAAACTAATCAGCTTATCAAATGCTTCTTGTTGTTCCGCTTCCCACTGGAACCCCTTCTTTCCAGTCAAATCATACAAAGGTGCTGCAATTTTAGAGAAATGCGGAATGTAGCTCCTGTGATAGTTTGCAAAACCGAAAAATCTCTCGACTGCCTTTACATCCTTTGGTATGGGCCATTCCCGTACTGCCTCTAAATACTGATCTCCCATATCGACACCATCTTTGCTTACTGTGCGCCCCAAAAATTCTACTTTAGGGCGAAATAACTCACATTTGCGAGGTTTGAACTTTAACCCAAAACTGCGGAAACGCTCAAAAACTTGGCGCAAATTGTCTAAATGCTCTTGTTCATTTTTGCTTAACACTAGCACATCATCCAAGAATGCAAGAGCAATTTTCCAGTTAAGGCGGTGCAACACTAAATTGATTGCTCTGGCAAATGTTGCAGGGGCATTACATAAACCGAACTCCATCCGCGTAAATTCAAAAAGTCCATACTTCGTGATGAAGTCAGTTTTCTTCATGTCATCTGGGTGTATTTTAATTTGCCAGTAAGCTGCATTAGCATCAAGCTTGGAAAACCATTTGTTTCCTGATAGGGTATCCATACATTCCTCTATTAGTGGCAAAGGGAAACTATCTTTGATTGTGACCTTGTTTAGTGCACGATAGTCGACGCACCATCTCACGCTTCCGTCCTTTTTACGCACAACCACTGGAGCAGCGGCCCAGTCTGAAGTAGAAGGCTGAATTACCCCAGCTTCTAACATTTTATCCAAATGGCCTTCCTCCTCTCCCTGAAAAACTGCAGGAGTGCGGCGCATCCGCTGCTTAATGGGGCGTGCATCGCCAGTGTCGATACGATGCTCAATCTCTACAAAATTGCCCAAATCTAAATCACTGACTGCGAAAATATCTGCAAACTCAGTTACAAGGCTGACTGCTTCCTGGCGGACTTCCGCCGGAGAATTTTCCTTCAGATCTCTGATAAGCAAGCTGACATGCTCATAATCCTTTTGCCCTTTTGTTGACAGCCGACGCACTGAAGCCTCACTGTTTTTGACTGCACAAGCTGCTGTCGCTTTTCCAACAACACTTCCTGTTTTAAAGGATTTGTGACACAATTTTGTTAATCTTATAATTTCCTGTAAAAAATGCTAATGCAGCTGATAAAAAAAGAGATAACCAAGCATTTCTATTAAGCTGTTTGTATATCCCGCGGTGTAGTGCTGATAAGACAGCTGGTCAGAATATGCATAATTCTGAACTGATAAAAAGGCTCTATGTCAGAGGTTCGTCCCTGTTATCAGCATCAGTTCTTTGTTTACATTTGAGATATAGAGGTTACACACGTTTTCATTGTAAAATGGTTAACTGTGCTGCATTTGGTTGTAACAACAAGGCAGGAAAGGGAAGTGGACTTAGTTTTTTCCACTTTCCAAAGGATTCTAATTTGAGAAAGCAGTGGATTTATTACTGCAGAAGGAAGGACTTTACACCTGGAGATGGGCATAGACTGTGCTCAGTATACTTTTCGAACAAATGCTATGATCAAGATCCGGAGATGCTGAGTACTCTAGGCCCAGATATACCACTTTTGCACACAGAAAAACCTGGTAAAGTGCGAGGGGCATATGCAAAACGGCAGAGAGCAGAGGTCAGTTTTTACAAGTATAATTTACACTATAGAAAAAGTATATAGAAAA
Source organism: Magallana ariakensis (assembly GCA_020458035.1). Taxonomy (NCBI): domain Eukaryota; kingdom Metazoa; phylum Mollusca; class Bivalvia; order Ostreida; family Ostreidae; genus Magallana; species Magallana ariakensis. The sequence continues at coordinate 48,069,389 of CM035815.1, read as the reverse complement.
AGTATATTTTTATTAAAATAGTTCAGGTCTTCAATATGCTTTTAGTAAGCATATATAACAGTAAATATGTACAACTAAGCTTTGTTTTTAATACTGATACAGGTTCTAAATGAAGCTATGAATGAAAGTTTGTCGCTCCCGTGTGATGATTCTTTGGAAAATATAAGAATACCTGAAAAACATTCCACAGAAACCCCCAAAGAAACTAGAAACAAAAAAGTTCAGGTTGATATCCACCCTCCTCAACGCACAAGGTCCATTCAAACAGATGAGCGACTAATTTCATCGAAAGAAAAACAGAGATCATTTGGTACTCAGACAGATGACACAATAACCCTAGTTCAATCAATGTCATCATTGGCACACCAATTTATGGAAGAAATTCCAAGTGATGATCCAAAAGATAATGATGAAGATTCAACTGAGGAGGAGGAGGAAGATTCAGACGAGCTTTATCTTCCAGATGACTCCGACCTTGAAGTTGATGATGACGAGGATGGAGAAGGGGAAGTTCAGACGGCAACTTACAAGTTAAGACAGGATAAACCCGTGGATGAGAAGCAGTTCTTGGTCAGTGAAACGGCACTAGCTGAATTGTTGTCTGTATGTACACCTGTCATCAAGTTTTTTAGAGGGACATTCATTTACACATCTTCAAAATGTTTAATGGACATGAATTTACTTGGAGTAGTCAACCATGCCACAACACTTTGCCTTGGTCCAATCTTTTCACAGCTACTGCTATATTGACTATTGGCTGCAATGCTACCAAAGTATTGCAACTTTTTAAGAACATGAACCTGCAGATGTTCACTGCTAGGACATACAACAGACTACAGGCATATTATGTTGTACATTCTGCAACGAAAACCTGGGATTTTGAACAGTCCCAGTTGTTAACAGAAATAAAGGATGGACCAAGCCAAGATGTTGTTGTAGGTGGAGATGCAAGGTGCGACTCACCCGGATACTCTGCTAAATATGGGACATATACAATCATGGATCTGGAAAGGAACAAAATTCTAGATTTCCAGCTTGTTCAGGTAAAACATTCACATGACATTTTACCTAAGTTATGCTAACTTGCTATCATTTTCTTAAAAGTATTACTAAATGATTTTCTTAAATAGGTTTTGTATCATATTATTCTTTATGTTGTTTTTTTTGCAGAGTAATAAAGTCAAAGGATCATCCCACATGGAGCTTGCAGGTTTAAAAAGAGCTATGGGATTTTTGAAAGATCATGTGAACATCAAAACACTAGTCACTGATCGCCATTCCATGGTCAAAAAGTACATGAAAGACTGCCATGCAGAGAAAAATCATTACTTTGATGTTTAGCACATTGCAAAAGGTAATTCAGGTTAATACATTTCTATATATATTGATATTTTTTATTTAAGTTTGTATTTACATAACCCACTTCTACTTTTATACTTTACTAAGGTGTCTCTAAGAAACTTGAAACAGCATCAAGAAAAGTCAGCGGTGAGCAAATTCGACCTTGGATTAAGTCTATTGCTAACCATTGTCACTGGACAGCTTCATGATGATGGTGAACTGAAGCAAGCTAAGTGGGCATCTGTTGTCAACCACGTTGCCAACAAACATGAAAACCACTCCAGGAAGTACCCTAGATGTGAGCATGCTCCAATCAATGATGAAAGGCAATGGATTAAAGAAGGTAATGTATTCAAAATCATTTGTGTAAATTCAAATAATTTATACTTGTTGCATTCAAGATATAACATAATTTTTGTCAACTTCAGGTTCGGTCCCCTACAAGCTGATGAAAGATATCATTTTGAGCCCTTTCCTTATAAAGGACATTGCCAAACTTTCACCTGCACACCAAACCTACAGCCTTGAGGTGTTCCACTCCGTGGTGAATCACTATGCACCAAAGAGCACTCATTTTTACTACCCGGCCATGTATGCAAGGTATTGACCAAAATACATTAGCATTGCATGAAAATTCTATACAGTTGCAAATACAATGTATATCATGCATGGTTTTTTTCCTTTAAGATTGAGTGTTGCAGCTCTGCATTTTAATGAAAATAGTGGAAGACAGCAGGCAACTTCCAAATCTGGCGAATTGCAGTATGGAATATCATATCCGAAAGCAAAAAAGGGATTAGAGGCAGTTGTCAAACCAAAGAAAACACCTCCAACATTTAGTATGTAAATCAGTATTGACTTTTTAGAATACTATACATGTATTACTGTATACAAATATCTATATGTTTATTTTTTAATCTTAAATATTTTTTTAGACTATGTGACAATAATTAAACAAGCTGTTCATGAGCGGAGAAGTTCAGAGTGCCCATCATATAGATCAGCTGCACTTGATATTTCTGTCCTTAATGAAAATGTTCCAGCGCCACTTACTCAGAATTTTAAACATTTCGAGAAGGCGGCTTTAATTCGCAGGCATTCATCAAGATATGCAAGAAGATAAATTATGAACACTATAAAAAATTACATTTATAAACAAAGAAAATGAAATGTCTAAATATTTATTAATTATTTGACTAATTGTGTGAGATGTGGGGTTTTCTTTGTTTGCATTTCATCTGGCATATCTAAAACTACAATACTGTTCTGATGGAAATGCCTCTCTAATTTTGGATATGACACATGCAGGTAATATTTTTCTGTTGGATTTTCCTAAAAAGTGCCATATCCACCTGACAGACCGTCTATAGGCAAGATGTCTGTATACTCTGGAAACAAATAACATTGAATGTAAGACATATAGAAATTTGGTGGTTTTGTACACGATTTTGTAATGTCAATGTACATATATTTTGAAAATTTTATAAATTCACAGTACACAAAACTTACTGGTGAGATGGTTGATTATCATCGATTGGTCCCACATTTTGTAAATATTCATACATTGAAACTTGTAAAACGTGTCGATTTAGACAATTGTCTGTAAATATTGGACTTTCTGTTATACATTAGTGACCCCTGCCTCAGCTTCTGCACTAACTGCTGCTATTTCCTGACAACAAAGGCACTCTTGCTGAGTTGCCATGGAAATGCATATGCCACATTAACACCTAAAATTAGAAAATAAAATCTTGTTTAATATATTCTATGATATTTTTTAAAAATTGTCATAACTATAGTTTTCTATATGGATTAAAACTGATGAAAATCAGAATAACTTACCAATTAGTATTGACTTGTCTATCCTGAAAGTCCTCTACATCAGAACTATCAATGTCTGGTGTAGCACTTCTTGGAGTTTCACTAGTGTTAGCCAACGGCTCAAATTGATAAGGTCTAATGTTTTGAGCATCAGAAAAATCTACGTTTGGAATTTCCTCTTCCAGTGTTTCCATTATTTTTACTTTCAATTGCTTGAATGAATTGCTGTGCGTGTGATAACAGAGAGGAGAGTGATGTTTGATAACAAAGGGGAGATTGCTGGCGAACCTCTGACGTCATGGCCAGAGCTCATTAACGCTAGCTGCTGGACTCAGCAGGCTGCATTTATCACAGAGTTATCAGTGAATGCAGTAAAACCTGACCAGTATTCCATTATTAACAGACAGAAACTGATTTATCTGAGATATTTATAGGATGTATTAAGTTAATAAAAATTGTGTCACAAATCCTTTAACAATGTGACTGCGGTCAGTCATATTCATGACACACAACTTGCCCCTAATCCCAGAAGCATTGTAAGTCCTGGAACCAACAATACCCATTGGAAAAACATTGGCTGGTTCAATGATAAAATCTGGCATCTCATTAGCCAAATCACATTCTATCACTTGAGCAGTATGCGGTGGAATCCGCACCCGACGAGATGATACAGCGTTTAGCGCCAACCAATCAACACCACTTGACATTTCTATTATGCCTGGTACCCCTTTGACTCTCAGAGCTCCTGTCTCACAGGAAATTTGTGCACCGTGTGACCTAAGGAAATCAATTCCCAACAACATTTCATTCTGCAAGGGACCAACAAAGTGGATGAACAAACCTATATCCCCCAACTGTAATCTCAACCTTTCCCAAAAATTGAGCACGCATACCAGTTCCCTCACCCGCAAGTCTAATACTCGACTCCTCAACAATGTGCGGCTTGGGTTGCATTGAGTCGTAAACCTTTTGTGGTACTATTGTAATATCTGCGGCTGTGTCAACTGTGGCATTCACATCCATACCCGCAATTCCAACCAACACATGCCATGCCCCTGAACCATCACCCTGATTACCAGACTGAACAGAAGGTATAACATGTGCAGCACTAACAGACGGATTTTCTGCAAATGTAACCCGACCCCTCGTGGTCGGTGGTGAAACAGAAACATTTGACTTAATGTGCTCTGTATTTTTAATAGTTGGGTTTGGGGGGACTGCATAATTGTTACGTGATCGTTGCGGACAGTTTCGCTTCATGTGACCTGGCTGCTTACAACCATAACAAATTATTGGCCTTCTATCCCCCTGACGACCCGGACTAGTAACACCACGAGATGGCAATGGGCTGCGGCGTTGGCCCGCGTTTTGTCTATCTGCAGCATTACTAGACCTATCTACTGGACGCCCCCTTGACACATACTCAGGTGAACGATTTTCTACAGGTGATACTGACCTTGGGTACCTAACTTCGTTTGGGACTGACCTAACAGCCCTTTGGCGACGAGCAATTGCACGACTACTCAACTGGATTGTCTTAACCCTCTTAATAGCCTCCTCTAGGGTATCTGGCGGGCGGTCAATTAATTGCTGACCCGCCTCACAGTCTAGGCATCCTAATGCAAATCTCATTATCAACTGTTCCTAAAAAATTTCAGGCGAGGTCCCACCCCCAAAGGCTTTCTGGGCTAAGTCCATTACTCTATCACCCCATTGTTCTATTGGCTCTTCAGGTTTCTGAGTAATTGAATTAAACTCTAACTGGGAAGCTGCCCGCAGAGAAGTTTTACCAAACCTCTCCTCCATGCGGAGTATAACCTCTTGAAAAGTAAGTGTAGTACCCCTGCGGCGCAAAATGTCAAAATACTTCAAAGCCACCCCCTCTAGTGTCAAACTAAGTGCAAACAAACAATCTGCATCACACCAACCATGATATTCTGCAATGGTTGAAAACTTTGAGTAGAATGCCACCCCCTCTAGTGTCAAACTAAGTGCAAACAAACAATCTGCATCACACCAACCATGATATTCTGCAATGGTTGAAAACTTTGAGTAGAATGGACCCCACTCTACATCCCCATTATACTTGACACCTCAGTAGGAATACTCCACTTCTACTACCTGGAGGTATAAGACTGGGTAACTGAGACCTGTGAGTGCTAGACAATATAGGACTAGGGGTACTCCCTGACTGCCATACATTTTACATGACTGGCGGCCTACTCTCATGCATACCTGCAACTGGTTGTCCAGGCAAAGTTCCTTGATAATTTGACATTTGTGTATTCTGCCAAGTGTGTGTGGGACAGACCGGGGTCATTGGCATTTGCATAGGGGCTCCCCCCATGCAGCTAGAAACTTGACCCCCAACTCCAGGGCTCTGACTACTACTGACATTAGTTACACTACCTTGGGCTATGACTCCTGATGCCATCATTCCCCTAGACTGATCTGGTACTGTACCTGTTAGTCTTGAATTAGTGATACTGTCACCAGGCATTGGCCATGGCATGAAACTAACATCTGCCTTAGGGACTTCAGCAATGACACGGGGAAAGCTAGTGATAGCCTGCCCCCCTGCGGAGACAGAACCTACCGAGCTTAACACACCCCCTGGACCCCCAGAGAATGTAACATTTCCCCCGTCTACTGATTTTGTTTGTACAGCCTGTCCAGGAACCCAAGGACCTCCCTGGCTACTGGGAATTTGTGACTGACTTGTCCCAAAGCTTGCAGCATTACCCTGAATTTCAGGAGATCTACTTACACTTAACACACCTGACACCTGAAACATCTCTCTTATCTGGGAACTTACACCCCTTACTTGTTCAGTCGTACTTGTCTCGAGTGACCCTATACCTGTTCTGATGGAATCAACTTCACTCTTCAGACACCCAAAGTCTACACCTAAACCATCTACCATACCTTGTAGACTTCCAAATGCTTCCTCAAGCACTCGCTGCCTCTTCTCAAGATCACTCGTGTACTTCTCCTCATGACTCTTGGATCCACCCCCTGTTTGAGTGAGCGACATATCAACCTGCTCATACCGGGTGACATTAATACCAGGGGCACCCTCCCCTCGGGGTGTGCTAAACAGCCTCGGGTCAAAATGTACCCTACTGGTAGATGAAAGCCACTCGCTGCCGCTATTCTCTGAGGTACCTAACATGCCATCCTGGTCATTTCCCTATGACTGAATGAACCGGCCATCCGGAAGTTTCCGGGCCCCCTACCAACACCTGCCGTTTCGATCTTTTGAGCCATAATACATTGAGTTGAGTCGAATATATAGAGTAAATCTTTAAAAATCTTCTTCTTTGAAACTGATCAGCCAGGAAAACTAAACTTGTGTGGAAGCATCCTCAGGTAGTGTAGATTCAAGTTTGTTCAAATCATGATCCCCAGGGGTAGGGTGGGGCCACAATGAGGGGGTCAAATTTTTACAAAGGAATATATAGAGTAAATCTTTAAAAATCTTCTTCTCTGAAACTGATCAGCCGGAAAAGCTGTAACTTGTTTGGAAGCATCCTCAGGTAGTGTAGATTCAAGTTTGTTCAAATCATGATCCCCAGGGGTAGGGTGGGGCCACAATGGTGGGTCGAATTTTTACATAGGAATATATAGAGTAAATCTTTAAAAATCTTCTTCTCGGAAACTGATCAGCCGGAAAAGATGTAACTTGTGTGGAAGCATCCTCAGATAGTGTAGATTCAAGTTTGTTAGAATGATGATCCCCAGGGGTAGGGTGGGGCCACAATGGGGGGGGGGTCAAATTTTTATAAGGAATATATAGAGTAAATCTTAAACAATCTTCTTCTCTGAAACTGATCAGCCAGAAAAGCTGTAACTTGTGTGAAATCATCCTCAGGTAGTGTAGATTCAAGTTTGTTCAAATGATGATCCCCAGGGGTAGGGTGGGGCCACAATGGGAAGGTCAAATTTTACATAGGAATATATAGAGTCAATCTTAAAAATCTTCTTCTCTGAAACTGATCAGCCAGAAAAGCTGTAACTTGTGTGGAAGCATCCTCAGGTAGTGTAGATTCAAGTTTGTTCAAATCATGAACCCCTGGGGTAGGGTGGGGCCACAATGGGGGTGTCAAATTTTTACATTTGAATATATAGAGAAAAATCTTTAAAAAATCTTCTTCTCAGAAACCGATTTGGCAGAAAAGCTGCAACTTGTGTGGAAGCATCCTCAGGTAGGGAAGATTCAAATTGTTCAAAACATTATCCCTGGGGGTAGGGTGGGGCCACAATTGGAAGTGGGGGTGTCAAATTTTTACATAGGAATATATAGGGAAAAATCTTCTAAAACACAAATTGTCTAGAAGAGCTCTAACTTTAGTCAGTTCAGTCTTCAAATAGTCTAGAATAAAATTTGTCAAAATCATATTCTTCAGGAGTAGGGTTGGGCCACATTGGGGGGGAGGGGGGTCCAATTTTACAAAGGAAAACATTTAAATTGTTCACAAAAACTCAAATGTTTTTATATATGGTTTTACTTATATGCAAGCATTTTGACATATTGTTGATTCTTTAAAATTGTTTAGACTCAGGCCCCTGGACAATTTTTAGACCTCACAAGGGGTTCAAAGTTTGATGTAGGTTATATAATTCATATATAAACAGTTGTTTAAGTCTGATCATCTTCTCGAGAACTGCAATGCTCAATATGTGATATGACTGTAAAATCATCCTGTTACAAAGGGGCTCGGTGATAATCATAAGAATATGCAGGGAAATTTTTTTTTACAGGATCTATTATACGACATTGTTCAGATATTTTGTATATGACTCCATAAAGCTGATTTTATTATGTCTGTTGTTGTTCAGGTGAGCGATGTGGCCCATGGGCCTCTTGTTAGATTAAAAAACACATGCAAGGTTATATACAAAAATAAAAAGCTCAGTTACTCTGCTGCTAGGTCAACTAAAGTCGGTTTGTAGCAGTGATTTAAATATAGGGTTGCATTTTCTTAGGACGGGTGGAGCGACTGTGGCTGCAAAGGCAAGTGCATGTGGATGAAAGGTGTCTTAAGAGACAAGGTAGATGGAAGAGTGACAGTGCCAAAGATGGGTACATAATGGACTCGGTTGAAATCTAAAGCACTTGGTTAACGATAACAGTCTAAGCACCCCTTCTTTGTATTTTTTAAAGCGTGTACGGCTAGCTGTATGCAAGGGATATGTGTTGTTGGTTTTTGTTAATAATGAGTATAGTAAATATTTGTAATTTCTGCGTTTCGTCAGTATATCGGGAAAATGTATTCACGGTAGTCATGTTTTATAAATTGTTATGGTCCGGTATTGACCAATGGGCGGTAAGGTATTGTTAAGAATGTATTATGATTTAGTAGAGTAAATCACTTTCTAGCCGCTGCTTGTGCTCGATAGACCAACTTTTTTTTAAAAGAAAATATTTCTTTGTCGGAGAAGTTGGTTTCCCATGTTATTATTTAGGGAATAGAATTATATAAAATTATATGTAATATGTCACATCCTTCTTGCATCATTTAGCATTGGCAACGGATACAGGTTTCCTAGAATTTTTTCACGATTTTGCATCTTTTTTATTCCTCAATTTTTCCTAGCTGGCTATGATGTTTTTATAGAAGGAATGTCATTTTTGGTTTTATAAAAGGAATGTCATTTTTTATTTGGATGAGGTTACTTATTAACATTGAAGGATATTATATAAAAGCTCATAATATATATCACATATCACAGAAAATGAACACACGTACATGTACCTGTAGCAAATGTTTAATAAAATTCGTATGGCGTCCAGCGTACACAGCAAGGGATATAGGTGTTGTTGTTATTTTTTAATGACGAGTATAGAAAATACAATAATTTTATTTCATGTTACATGATATTTTTCAATTTCGATACATAGATTCAATGAAAAATATATACATGTACTAAGACTTTATTTATATGCATGTAATTGCATTTTACATGCTATATAAGGAAAATCAAAAAAAATTAACTGCAAAATTAGCCTGGTAATGTTGGGCATTAACAGGTTTAAATACAAATAAATAAGGATTTTAAAATCCTTCATTGAAAATTATCTGAAATTGGGGAACGTCTCGTGTGTCCACACAGTTATAAGAATGACTTCTCGGAACTATTTAACATTATATTATAGTTTTAAAATTTTAACTTTTTCTGGCAAAATTGTCTCCTTTTTTTTAAAGTAACGCTTTTCTTTTTTATTAGTTTTTTTATTTTATTCATTTTTTCATTAGTTTCTTTTATTCTATTTATTTTTTCATAGTACCTTTGTACCGTGAACCCTCTTCTCCCTATATTTTATTTATGTATCCCTTTTTTCAATATACCTGTATATTATTAATAAAGGGCAACAAAAAAGCGAGCTATAAAAAGAAGTTGTGCATTAAATAAATCATCTGTCTTCTCTAAAAAGGACCTTTTAGCTATTTATAGCTACTAATTTTAACAATTAATTATAATTAGCTTGCATATTTTTTAAGAACGATATTTTAACCAACTTTTGTTCAATAAAGCTTATCAAAATATCTACTGTTTTTTTTTTTCATTAATCAAAACGACCACACGTTTGTCAGTCTTGCACCTTAAGACCCTAATTATGAATTTTCCTTAATTATGTTACTTAATATTAAGAAATAATTTTTGCTTCCGTTAAAAATATAAAACATTGAGCAACAATGTATTAAGATTTTGTTATATGAAGGACTAGCTCCTTTTTCTGTATATGATATGAAAAGCCTTGTAATTTTTAACCTTTTTAGTTTAGCATATTTGAACCAAACATTTGAAAGAATAAGTTCTTAAAAAAGTAATGAAATTTTTCGACCTTGATTTAAACTCGTATTTGAACCATGCCAATCTTCTACACGTTTTGATTTAGAGACTTGAAAAAAATTGAATATTCAATCTTTTTTTCACACTCTCTACAAAATTGAGCTTTATATTGACAAAATATCGTATAAAATCGTCAATATCACAAGACAAGAAGTGATGCCATCAACAAACTATTGCAATAAGGTTTAGATCAATATTAATCTTATCTGAAAAGTTCATTCGAAAAGGTCAAGCCGATTCCGAGAAATGATGTGCACAAATTCAGTAAAAAAAATGAAAATAGGGAAACGGAAACGGAAGACCCTGTAGACAGAAGAAAGTCTGTGGCAAAACCTTCATAAAATCCTCATTAAATCTTTCTTGAATAAATTTATATTCTATTTAAACTAAAAAGTATATACATGTATCTTAATTAGTGGCCTGGTTTTTAGATCAACCGACCAATTCAGAAAGAATGTGCACTTCCGATACATTTAACTTTTTAAACGCGGAAGTATGTCCTTTAAAATTTAGCATTGTGTCTGATTCTGAAAGCATCAAATTCTTTTTTATAGCCATCTTAAAACTCCAGTATTCCAACCGCATGCCATGGTAAGCGCGGGTAGCTAGAATTCATAAGGTCTAATCACCCCTGCGAATGTGTTCGGAATGTTTTCTTTATCGTTGCTAAATATGTAATAAATCCAGAGGTGCTCGAATGAAAGTTCACGAGACTTTGCCGAGATTTGTTCAGTTCCTGTGAAAATTCGAGCGGAAGTATAAGTGTTCGGATAATATTATCAAAATACGTAAGTTCTGGCCGTTTTTCATATCATATTCTACTTTGATTTATGCTAAAACATGAAGATCTATTAAAAGATATGTCTTATTTCATTATCTAGCGGTTTTTTAAACTAAACGATGATATTCAGAAAAGAGTTATCGTTCGTGTTCAGCCACTCTACACGTGGTTAAAAATGTAAACATTGGGTTGCTTGATAAAATCATAGTCATGTTTTATGCTTTTGGTTTGCAATACCGTGCTTTTTAAAAAATGAATTGGTGTCTGTTTTGTACAAAAACTTAGATATATCGAGCAATTTTCAAGTAACATTCTGCATAAAATAGTATAGTCTGTTTCACTATTGATGCTATTACTAGGTCAGGCGCGGATCGAAAATTGATCTTTATGGGATCGCTACTAATGAAAAAAATGACAATAACAAGCCGTCAACCATCTCAAAAATCCATAAAACGAACGAAATACAAATTCAAAGCAGAGCAACACGGACCTCCAAGATAGAGGTAGGGTCAGGTGCCATGGAGGAGTGAGCATCCTCTGCTGACCGGTCACACAAGCCGTGTGCATGTTAAATGTTGCAACAGCTTAAAAAACTCTACATTTTCTATTGTCACATTAATTTCTTGAACTCATTTTATCCACCAATTAATAAAGATAAAGTTTAAAATCAATAAACGTCTAGATTTTATATTTCATTACAAGTACCTAGATTCTAAGAAATAGTCTATAAACACGAGGCATGATTTTTACTGCGGAACTGAAAGGGTCAAATAAAACCACGTGGTCGAAATTTAAATGACAATAACATTTGCAGGGGTGTAATGACACAACATTAGAAGGAACTGCCATTATTTGGTTGCAGCTCAGGTAACGTAAGTACATATTCAGGAACGACTCGAAATCGGATTAAAAGTGCAATCTAAGTTAAGCCGCCATGTCTGATTTTGCGGATGGTGGACAACAATAATTCCTTTGGAATTAAGGTTATATTTACCGTGTATAATCAATTAAATATAAAATATTTTATTCGTGATCAATTGAAATTTACAAAACTTACCAAACCGAAAGTAGGAATTTTAAATACGTGACTGTAATATACATGATAAAACTCATTCCAGGTCACAAAATGTTCATTTGTTACAATTATAACCGTTGGAAAATGATTGTTGCTTCTTTCAGAGTCTGACAAGGCAATTAAAATAACAACAAAGTAACTTAAATAAAATATCCCACATTGGCCTTCTGTATATTACGTTAGATGTCCGGCCATTTTGTACACATGTGGACCAAAATAAACATTTATTTAACTGGCTTGATTATACCAAAAACTGACCAAAATGGGTTAAAAGATACAAATGCAATAAATATGAGGTTTTACGTGTTGTTTCGTATGCAAATTGCGTACACAAGGACGGAAAAACTCCATTGTTAACCACTTAAAACTGCACAGGGGCAGACTTAAATTGAAGATTTAAAAATATGAAAGGAGGTCATTGGTATTAACTCTACAACCATTTGTTGAGAAAAACGTTGAATCTCTCACATTTATGTTTAAGGGTACCATATTCTTATCAGTCGGCATGGGATCTTTTTTTTTTTGGAAAAAGGAAATAAAATATAGTCTATACTTAGAATTCCTGTGTCTATTTATGCACATTGACGTTATAATTTCATAGAAAAAAAATGTCAATTCAAAACAATCGGTGTTGAATGTAACAGACATCTCTATTCTTACCAGTCCCAAGTTTGTGATTTCAGTTTTTTAGATATAAATTAAATAAATTCTTTTTAGAAGGGGATAGGGGTCCAACAAAATTAATTGTCGTAAATGAAAGATATACATATATTTTTCAATGAAAATATAACTTCAATGTACCTTCATAGACACAAATATATCTCGTGCCGACTGATAATTCTGAGACCCATTTTAAAATGGGCTACTCTATCTTTACACAAAGCTACAACTTAAATGGGCAAGCTTCAACCTTTTTTCAACAAACGGTTGTATAATGGACACGAATAACCTTCCTTTATATTTTTCAGATTTCTAAATCTTCAATTTAAGTCTGCAGCTGCGCAGTTCTAAGTGATTGAAAAATGCATCGTTCTGTACTTGAATACGTAATTTGCATACAAAACAATTGCAACATGTAAAATCTCATATTTATTGCATTTGTGTCTTCTGACAACAGTTTTGGTCAGTTTTTGGCAGAAACAAGCCAGTGCAAGAAATGTTTACATTTTGGTCCTCAAACGTAAAAGACTGCCGGATACCCCCCTTAATTTTAGGGATTTGAACAATGAACAATTTGAAACATAGAACAATCTATGAACAATTTGAATTTAACTTCATCTTATTGTTTATCCATTGTAGATAAATTGAATTGAAACCTTGTGATCCCGACAACACCAGATTCTTCTATGGTAGCCATATTGAAAACTCCAGTTTTCCAATCGCATGCCTGGGTAAGCGCGCCTATAGTTTATAAGGTCTATTGACACAACATGAAAAGGAACTGCTATCGTTTGGTTTCAGCTCAAGTTACTTAGGGTACTTCACTACATCGAGGCTTATACTTTTTAAGACACTACGTCACAAGATGGCGATTTCAATGTTTTGTTAAATTGTTTGTTCCAGTCCATTTGATTGAATAGCATTATAGCTCAGTGGCTAAAGTATCTGGTTTGTGAACCACAGATCACGTGTTCGAATCAGCCTCGGAATTTTGTTCATATTGAACAATTTCATACTGAATTAAAATTTTTAAAATCATAATTTTGTATCCAAAACTACATATTTTTTCACCTTTTTGACTTATATACTTCTAATGTATCATGCTATCTATCATAATGAAGCTGATTTAAGATGTAGTAAGCCACCTTAAGTACGTACCTAGGAACGACTTGAAGTCGCGGACTAAACATGTACGATTAGGTAAGCCGCCAAATCTGATTGTGCGGATGGTAGATACATGTACATGTAGCAATAATGAAAAGTCAATAAATGGAAATAAGGTTGTATTTACTGTGTGACTATTGTTTGTGTTCAAATTTTAAATCTAATAAATTATGTATTTCATTAGTGATTTATTGCGTTTGCAAAGCTTACTGAAACGAACGTATAAATTTTAAATACGAGACTGATAAAATTCATTCCAGAATGTTCATTTGTTACGATCATATACAGTTCGAATATGATCAGTTGTTTTTTTTTAAACCAGAAAAGCTATATGAAAAAAAAGAAACCCAAAAGTATATAACTACATGTAGATGGTATATTTGATAGTTCCAAAAATTACCCCACCTAGGGCCTTCTGAATGCTATAGGAATTTTTCTATGAACAATTTAAATTTTAATCCGTCTCATTATTTAACCATTATTTATCAACTGTAGGAAAACTGAAACCCTGTTTACTTTAAATATAAGTTTTCATTAAAGGTATATGTGGCGTATTTTTAGTGAATAACAATAAAAAGATCTGATTATTTGCTTCATTTCTTTACTTAGAGATAAGACTTTCACACAAATTACGCTTTATAAGTCAATCGCATAACAAAGATACAAGAAATCAAAAAAATATTTTTAATTTTTTTACCGGCACGGTAAAAAATACAAAAGATTTGAATAACCCCGCCTTAAATGGGTCACGTGACATCCATCTTAGTCTATCAACAAGAATGGCGACGACGAGAATGATAGGTATACCGTTAAGTTTGACATATTTGTCAATGAAAGAAAAAAGAGAGACAGACTGACAAGGGTAGGAACAAAGGGAAGATTGTCATCGGAGACCATGTAGATTGATGGAACAGGAATTAAAGCCGAATTAAACTTAAGTTTCCATGATGAAGTTGTAGGGGTTTTGCTAGTGAGGTTCGTGCTCCATTTGTCCCGTGTCTTTACTTTATAAGTTTTAAACCACAAGTGGATTTTCGTTTAGAGGAATTTTTGAATAAAGAATAAATAAACACTCTCAGTACATGTACATGCATCCCTCATGGAGAGGGGTATTTATTCCGTTTACCGTGGCCGTGCTTCGTCTTTATTACACTTATAAACAATTTATATCGTTCTACATTAATGAATATCGGAATAGTAATGCTTCGAGTATCATCTGATATAAGAATTATTTAATTTAAGACATGAAAAACGTGATTCTAATTTGTAAACAAACTCTTCTTCCATCGTGTTTTCAATGCTAGGTTTTCCCGCACTCATGCGCAGTGGCGTTATAAATGGCGGATTACATTAATATTCACCAGACGTGTAGCAAAGTTTAGAGACAAATAACTAAAGTCAGAACATGTTTTATGGGCCTAGAGTTTGTGAAACGTCTAATTATAAGAAGTATGATATATATTTTTACTCAAACTCATGTCAAAAATTTTACTCCAAATACACCACATATACCTTTAAGGACGTTGTTACTCAGGGTTTGAGTTCTCAAATTCGGATTGTTATAAAATTGAATGTCATTAGTAAAATTTGTTCTAAACACATAAGGTATTATCGAAATGAATTATGAATGACATAACATTTGATATTTTTACTATATTATGGAATTAGGCTCAAATTTTATTTTTCACTAAAATATTTTTGGCAGTACTATAATATTAAAAGTTAAGATTTGATTTGCTAGTAAACATAATTTTGCATCTTTTTTGTTGGTTTTACATAACTTTTTCTTTTACATAATCGTATGGCACACACTAGATAAATATTGAAAAATGCTTAAAAACGATAAAAGATACCATATCTCAAAATTTTGATCATTGACATCATATTGATTTTATGCCAGCAGAATAAGGTCAATATAATTAGTTTAATACTATCAATGTTTTAGTATTATCATCATTCAATTTTTGTTAAATTGAATAAAAAATGAGTAGGGATTTGAAAACTCATAAAGGAGATTCGGACTGGAATATTTATAAAAATTGTCAATGAAAACTTAATGCTTTGTATCTATTTAGTGCCACTGCCATTCAGAAACTGTATTTCATTTTTAAAAGAGTTTAATTTGTATTATTTTCACACTTAAGAAAATCTCAATCACAGTGTAAAATTTTTTAGTGATTTTTCTTAAATATATTCAATGGTCATTAACTCAAAAAGTAGGTCATTGACCTACTTTTTTTGAAAGTGAAAATTAACACTACAATGAAAGGTCTATAACACACAATAGATGGTTTTTCATTATCATCAGTGAATTTTTTTTTCATTTTGAGTAAATGTAATCCTTAAGCATAGACCACTTCCTTTTATAGTAAATCAATCATTTTTATGGCAATGATGTAATAAGGAAAGATAAAAAAGTTTATTATAATTATTTATTTACTACCTATTTTAGAGAATTTTTGTACTGTACATTTTTTGTAAAGTATGATTACATTATCAGTCAACATAGTTGAAAATTTCTTTTTCATTTACTGTAATACTATACATGGTTATTTTCGCACCGTAATATTTTCGTCCTTTTTCATTTGCAAACGGTTTTGCCCCGTCTTGAATTCGCCTAGACAAAGCTGTGTTTGAAAAAAGATAATTTGAGACTTAAATTTGCCTGCTAACAACGAGGGCAAAATGGTCGAAAATAAAACGAGGGCAAATATTTCCCTGTACACAATTTGTGCTGTGATGCTATGAAATAGGAGATCATTAAACAAAAGTTTAATTTTTTTTTTCAAATTACGGGATCAAAACTGCTTAATAAAAAATAAATAAAAAAGTTTCATGCAAATGTCTTAAATTTTGATTTAGAAAAAAGTGTTATAGTAGAATCATATATGCTTACATGACTTTTCAGTAAATTATTGTGTATAAAAGTCATATCTTTAAAAGAATTTGTTGATACATGTCCACAATTTGTTAAATCTGTTTAAATTACTTCTTCATTAATTAACGTATGCATTCAAATTATACCATTTCATGCATTCATTCAAACAAGTAAATAAATACAAATCCTATTTCTTTGGGATAGCTAATTTCATTTTGTTATAGTGTATTTTAATGCATGGGGTTCTGGGCACTTAAACATTTTTATGAATGCATGTGTCTGTATTTCTAACTTATTCCTAAATATTTAATATCATATTGGTATCGCTGCGTCCTTTTCTTTAGCTGCAGATCTGCCAATTCTCAAGGCCTCACTGTCATGTCATGACGTCACATACGATTTTATTACACAGAATAGCGTACTAAAAATATCACAAAGCAGCTTAATTAATTAAGTATGATAAAAGATATGAACATGTCTTGATCAGCATCATCTTGAATTCTTCTTTATAATTAGAAAGTCGGTATTGTTGATACAAGATGTTTTCCTAATCTTAGTGTATTTCTATTGGTTACAATGATTAATTTTAAGGCATATTGGCAAAAAACTGTTTCAGATGTGATATAGTGTTATGTTGATTTTGCAGTTTTTCATTAAGCAGAAATGAAAATAAGTGACAGAAAAGTTCCCTAATATCTGGCCTACTGCAACCGTCATATTGAGGAAGTTTAAAACCTAATACTATACGTAGTATAGACTGAATCAAGAGAAGACAGTATTGTATAACCACAGAGATTTTTTTCATACAAAAATTTTAATATTAAAGAGGTTCGCTCCTTAGGTTTTAGGTAGCCATTTTGGGTCACCTCTAGTCTGAAAATTCTGCATCACATATTAATTCTTGTAGTATATTTATATTTTACAATGCCAAATAAACTATATGGAATAAAATTGTTTTTAAAAAATTACATTTTTACAAAGGGACTATATTTTGTGGCGGAAGGTTGTTAAGAAGGAATTGAACGATTTTCATAACTCACTTGTTTTAGAGTACTGTTACTTTAGCTTCCTTATTTTCAGTGCAGACCAAACTTCTAGATAGTATTTGTATTACGATATATTCATGATGTTCTAATAAACATATTTAAACACTATTTTGATATTTCTATCGATATATTTCGGCATATTTAGCTTATATTTCTTAGAAGTTAAGAAAAAATTAACTCCAATTTTGGCCTAAAATTAGCTTATTTCATGCTGTATCTCAATTTTTTGAGATGTGTCCCCTACTTGTTTTACTTTTAAATGAGACATTAAATGTATGTCTATTTGTATGCAAAGTTTTGGAAAGATGACATTACTATAAGTTTTTTTATTTGCGTTATAATTTGATTATTCCAAAATTTTTAACATCTGTTGTTGTGTTCATTATGTACTGGCCTTTGAAGCCACAAGTAAAGCAAGATTTTTTAAGCTTTGACTTAGATTTTACTTTTATAGTCACTACATGTGTTCAACTTTATACTGTATTAAAATCATAACTAAATAATAGTTCAAACTATAAATATTTGTTTGATTTCTTCCAATTATCAATTTCTAAGTCAAATTTTAGCAAAAATTTCAGGAAAATTATCATTTCTGTTTGGGGCCCTATATTTCCAAAAAATGGCATGTGACATGGGTCACAAATAAAATAAATGAACATTATAGGTCCCCATCTCTATATCCAAGTGGTTTTCGGATGATTGACATTACTATTATTTCAGGAGCCAACCTCCTTAATTTGATTTGACGGAAAATGTTACTTCGAGTATATTGTCATAAAAATGACCTAAGGTAAACAATGCATAAAGCATTTTCGGACAGAGATTTTTTTGTATTGTCAACGCATTAATTACTTATTTTCTTGTTAAAGTACTCTGTAGAATCCCCAATTAATCTAAAAAAATTATTCTATCAAACAAATAAATTTCATTTTGAGGACTCCGATGAACGGCTTTTTCTACGGTGACTTTATGTAAACCTTGATTATTTCAGCGAATAAATAACAAGGCTTGGTAAATATTTTGGTCTGGCTCAGCAATTTTATCTTCTGATTATTGATTTTTTGTTTGGGGTGGGGGGTCATCAGTTACATTATTTTTTGTGTAAATAACAATCATGCAAAACAAACGTAAAAGATATGAAACAATATCATATAAAATCCAAGAATGTGATAATCACCATTATTATAGATAGAGATTTAGGCCCCAATCCCCGTAATACGTCTAATCGATAATTAATAGTATTGCCAAATGCTGCTGATTTAACTTTTTATCGCAGAAATCTAAATCTATATCTACAATAATGGTAATTCATTTTTCCAATTCTTATGTCTAGAATAATAAATTAAAGCTTTATATGCTTGACCAAACTTTGAAAGTCAAGTTACAAACAAAATGCGGAGCTTAAAAGTCTTTGTTATGTAGATAAGCTGAAGTCTGCCGCCCCCCCCCCCCCCAATCCTGGAAAACTCGAATTTCTTAAATTAACATAGTAAAATTACCGGACCCCCACTGGTACACCTAAATATCCCTCGGACCCCTCCTTTCTCCCTGGAAAAAAATCTTAATCCGCGCATAAAAACGTTCCCTGTAATTCAAGGGTACGTGTACGTTTTCTCCAGGGTACAAATTCTCCTGATACCTCTTTGCACACCGTCTAGCGTTTATTCAGAGCATGACTCGGTGATCGTTTGTTTTGCATCGGTGTCTGATACCACATCCTCACTGAATCTATCTTCAATATTCTGTATTCACTTAGATTTAAGTATTGGGTACAAATTAGTAAGTGGAATACAGAATGTAATAACGTTATCACATAATCAGGGTTGGGCGGGAGGGTAATTTTCATTTCCCATAGCCCCAACTAAACTAGAGTAATCTCTCTTTCAAACAACATATTTCACTTCAGTATCTCTAAAGGCAATGATCAAATTACAGAATCTCTCCGCTAGGGGTCACTGAGGATGATACCACATCCTCACTGAATCTATCTTCAATATTCTGTATTCACTTAGATTTAAGTATTGGGTACAAATTAGTAAGTGAATAATCATTCTCCCTGTTACCCATTATATTTACACGTGCTTCTGAACCATTTCATTACATGTCTTGTATAATTACACTCTTCCCAATACTCAACACATGTATGAAATACATGTGAAAAACAAAACAAAACTATAAACATATTGAATCAATTTAATTTTGTAAACATTACGCAATGCATTTAAAACATGTTACAAAAAACTGCACAACAACAAAATGCACTAAACATCATTAATAGATGGCAATTCCTCAAAATTTGCATTTTCATTGAACATGATTTCAATTTCTTTTGCTCTCTCACTTGATTGTGCTAATCTAACAGCAGTGTTCGATGCATCTAATAGAGTTTCATATCTACTATAATATTTTGCAGAACTTTCTGTAGCCCATCCAATGTGGTTCATAAGATCATGAACATCATGTGCAGCATTTGAAAAAACACATATGAACAGCACACCCTGCTCTTAAGCTATGTGGTGTCTCACCCTCATCAATTCCGAGAGTAATCAAATAACATTTAAGTCTTTCATATATAGAGGAGTAAGACATTGGCTCATTAATAACTCTTCCTGACTCTGTCACCATTCTGAAAAGATATCCTGAAGACATGTCTATCCCTAATCGTTTTGCCTCTTCAAAATATCTTTCTAAGCCTCTAACTGGACAAATAATTTCATTCGGGCAACATTTTATTACAAATGTATTTGTCTTTCCATTACCCCTGAGAGTCTTCCCAAATGTATGATTAAATGCAAACCCATCTTTTTTTCTCAAGTATTTCACTTCTTGTAACAAAGTTATTGCTATATCACTAGCCCTGTCACCAGCAAAAAATTGTAATTTAAGCAATGCTTGATCTCTTGATAAAACAAACCTATCCTTAAGTGTTAAATCAGACCTTCTCAATTCTCTACTGATAAACTTTGAAATTGTTTCAAGTTTTGTTAAAAAGAATGGTTTTGCCTGCTTTGGTAGAATGTGTGCTTTTGCTTGTTCTTCTTGAACACATTTCAAATAACCCTTAATTTGAACAGATGCAGCTGGATTCCCAACCCCACAATATTCATCATATGCTCTTCCTCTACCCTCTAATTCTAATATATCTACAAGGTGCTGGATGATATTTCTAACTGATGCTGCTGCTAACCTTTTAGGACACTTACAAGTACTATCCCCAGTTATCCCTAATTGTTTGCATTTATATGATAGGACTGTTGTTTTTCCAAATCTATCCTTCCATACTTAAAATCGTTTAATGTCATGTGGTGTAATTGACAAGAAAGTGGGGGAGCCAGGAATTTTCTGAAGAAATTGTTCTAACATTATCTTTACATTTTTCCTCTTTTTTACATAAGCAGAAGAGTTCTTAATGTTATCCAAATATTGTATTCTTTCATCAATATCTTCCAACTCCATATGAACATTCTGAAAAATACATAAAAAATTGCAAATGTAAATAACCGTTCCAAAATGAACAATCCCATAAACACAAAAATGACAATACATAATCAAAACAAAAATCTACATATCACCTAATCTAAAACCGTAATCTAAAAACACCCAAGTCATTTTTCAATCCTTTCACATCATTTATAAAACCTTTAGATGTTGGTAACTTCAGTACTCTTACATCACCCTTTCTTCCTAATACTGTTTGTGAAATACAGTGTGTAGCTAAAAAGGGCCACCAAATTGGTTTTTCTTGAAAAATTGGTAAAACCATTGTACAACATTTTACATTTTGTTCCTTAAGCAATTTCAACAATGGAAATATCATTTGAAATGGTGGAAAAACATAAGGATTTTCTTCTTCATTCACATTTTGAACAAAAACATTCACACCGTCAGATAAAATTGTTGGATATGGCGTAAAATGTCGCAGCATCTTGCCATATCTGTCTTTCATACAATTAGAATCTAAACTCATAAGATCCACAGTATGTGGGCCAAACAATTGCTCAACATAAGCCCACGATGTCTCACTCAACATGCAATCTGACAAAGAAATTGACCTAGAAGGTTCATCTGCCACATTTAGTTTTGACTGGACATATTGTAAATTCAATGAAATGTTAAATTCATAAACAAAGCAAAATAACTGCTTTATAATGTCATTGAGTTGTTTATCTTTTCCACCTTGATTTTCCCATGTTTTGATAACAGCCATGTTATCACTCAATACATCTACCCTTGAGTTCTTAATTTTATCTTTGCAACTATATAATACATTATATACTGCTTCAGCCTCCTTCAAATGAATTGGTCTACTGTCATCATTACTCCAAAAATCGCTTAAAATCAAACCTTTAAATTCACCAGACAAAATTTTTCCACCATAAATTCAAACCTGATGCATCAGTCGCCAACATTATTTGTTTATGAGTTTCTAATCTCCAAGTCATGCAACCCTTCCAAGTATCAATAAACCTCCAATATTCTATCTCTTGTTTTAAAGAATTTTCAACTTTTATCATTTTTGAATTCTTCATGCCATAAGAAATTGCTCTATTGACTTCTCTACAGTACAGTTTTGCGGCAGGAACAACTAAACAAAATGAAATGCACTTTCCAGCAAACCTTTGCAAAGTTCTAATATCAACAAATTTTGATAACAATATAGATTCTCTTAATTTTGAAAATGACATTTTTTTCTCATCTGGTAAAGAAAAGGCCATCTTAGAAGAATCAATAAAATAACCTAGATATTTAACCACCTGAGATGGTACAAACTGACTTTTCTTCCAGGAAAGGGTATAACCTAACCTTGTAAGTAATTCAAGCAAAACATAGGCAACATCTGTTATCCTAGACTTAGCAGATTCAATTACTAGTCTATCATCAATGTACTGTATGTTATAAATACTTTTACTTCTTAAATAATTTGTAACTTGCATGCCTATCGTTTGATAAATGTAAGGGGATGATTTCCAGCCAAATGGTAATGTGTTGTATGTAAAAACCCAACCTCCAAACTCTATTCCAAAGTATTTTCTAGAATTTTTGCATAAAATAACATGATCATACCCTGATTTTTCATCACATGTTATCATTTCCACATCCTTTTCAACCATCCTGGGTACATGTTTTAAATTTTCCAACTGAAAAGGTGTATCTTTTGTCCAAAGATTAATATACCTATCATCATGACAAAGTCTTGGTTTTGTTGGTTCTACAGTTAAGGGCATAATAATATGTGGAAGGTCACATTCTCCCACTTTACCAACAACAGACAAGGATCCATTAAGTATTCTTTCATACAATTCTGAGCAAATAAATTCTTTAAACTGTTTACAGATTGGTGCATTTTGAAAAAATCTTTGTGGAGGAAACGAAGAGTTGTAGCTACTACCTTTAAAATTACCTTTGAAATGTGTAAAAAATTCTGTTACATCAACACCATCTTTTATCCACTTTTTAACAAGACTAGATGTGTCATTATCAAACAAAATTTTTTCCCAATGACAAAATTGATTATGTAGTTCTCCAGCAATGAAAAAATCTGGATTTCTTAAATATAAATTGTATAAAGATTTTCCAGCACAATCTTCATTAAAAATGTATGGGTCAACATGCGATGGAATGTTGTCCCCTCCCAAAGTTGTCCATATTGGATGTTTTCTCCTATTATTTTCTGCATGCACTGGATTAAAATTACAGTCAAATTCCCATTCTGGAACAATTAGGTTTCCACAATTGTCAGGTGCATGCAATGCCTACAAAAGAATATAAACTATAACGAATATATATTCTACATTTTAATACATAATCTTCATATATTCTATAGAAAACATCCAATAGGATTTGGGAAAGGACAGCATTCCACCAAGACCCACGTGAAAAATTCACTAGGGAATCAGTGTCCCTGGATACATGGTGAAATAACCTGTCCAACATGACATAAAAACGATATTCTAATGTACTCAATTACTTTCTTTGTTCTTTAGCCAGTTTCATTTTTTGACATTCTCTGATACTATGACCAGGCATATCACAAAAATAACAATTTCCTCTAGGTTTCCACTGATTGAATCTACCTCTAGGCCTACTGTTGAACATTGAGTAGTTCTGATATGGTACATATTGGTAAGACTGTTGTGGCATCAAATATGGATTTATTGGGTTGTAAACATTTGCCAAAGGTGACTGATGAGTGTTCTCATTTTCTGCTTTCTCTGGAACTGTTAACTTTGATTCTACCTTTTTTTCTTTGACACATTTGTTAAGAGCCTTTATAACAACATCTGAAGACCCCCCAACGACATTTAACACCAACGAAGCCAAATTTATTGACCCCTGATGCTTGAGAGTTTGTCTTGATAGCTCTTCGAATACACTTGAGTCATCATGTTGTCTTTTTCTTGCCACATTGGCTAATTCTTCTAACAATAGTAAAATCATTGCCTCATTCGGTGACTTTTGTAGGGCAAGTCCCCGTACCTTTTCTTTTAAGCTTTCCACACTCTCCGTTGCTTTTTCCAAGTCTGCTATCCTGGAAAGAATCTCATCTGCTTGATTATTCTTGTCTTTCTTAGTTTTCTTTTCTGTCTCCTTCTCATGTGTAGATGTAGAAGCTGCACCTACTGTCCGGTTGTCATTTTCAATTGCAGCACTACCAGATTGCTAAAAATATCCACAGGAAACAAAACTTTTAACATAAAAGAAAAAACCCGTATAACTTCCGGAATAATAGAAAAGAAAAACACCCTATGCGTAACCTTCCATTTTCCGGAAAGCATAATTACCCACAATACTTGTATATCATAAATTGACCCCCTAGTAGGAAAATTGCCTACCATCGTTTCGGTCAGTTGCTCTCCAGGCTGGCCTACTTCATTAGCATAAATAATAGCATTATGCAATAACCAGACAAGATTTCTTTTGTTGGTCGCCTTCCCTGCCATCTCTAAGCAATCAGCGGCACTCTCTCCTGTAATTTGTCGGAACTGGCTAATTAATTCCTCGTTATCCAAATCTTCCGTTCTCACTTGTGTGGCCATCCTGGCTGCAGAACCCGATAACTCATTCTGCCTAGTTCTCTTTATTACTGTGAGAATACTTTTCCCCTTCAAAGAATGTTTTCTTTTCAGCGTCGTAACCGCAGGTGGCATCTAAAATATTTAAAATCAATTGTACAAATTCTACTCAAGATTACACTTCAACTTTATATTGCTAAAATTGTTTTACCCTCCAAAACAAAAGCCCTCTACCTATATTTACTTTTTTGTTTAATCGCTATTAAACCACGGGAATAAAATCATAATTACAGACATGTACATATATCCATAACATACACATTTTCCTTTGAATATACACGTACTTCCAAAAATGGCCCAATCCCACCTCATGGGATATTTTCTCTCTCTCTTTTCAACTCATGAAAAATTGGATTTCTCAAATCCATCTTCCAAAACTACAATTAATTGAACACATCATGTTCAAAATGTTCAAACTATTATATTTACCTTCCTTGGTGTTCTTCTTTCTCTGGTACGTTTTCTTATCTATCGAGTACAAACACACGTCAGGTCACTTCTGTATCTCTAAAGGCAATGATCAAATTACAGAATCTCTCCGCTAGGGGTCACTGAGGATGTTGATTTTTCAAAATAGGCTGTTTGTTTTGTTTTAAGCTGGTCTGTTTCGTATTTTAACATGTTTTTAAAAAATAAGTTGTTCGTTTTGCATTAACATCATTTTACCCTTTCCGCCGCCCATAATAAACCCTTATACATTAAGGATTTTTACTTATTTCCAGGTGATACTGTTTTAAAAAAAGTTCTTTATGCATGCACAATAGAAAACTATAGTCTGTCCCAAGTTATTGCTTCCATCACTTTTTGATGATTTTTAATAAAAATACACATACCTGTGAAAGAAGTACGGTTGAAATCGATGAAATGTAAAATATCCAAGATATCTTCATTGACAAATTATCCTTTTTCACTCATAAAAGTTTACAGGAACGAAAACAAATTTCTTACGGAGATTTATAATGGGAAATGTTTACATCTTTTCTCCATTCGGAAGTTCTCGGGACAATTTTTCAACATCATCATCCGGGCTTATTAATGGCTGATGCAATGCAAAATCCTCGTAGACTTTCTATTTTGGGATGTGTATTGAAACCTAAAGCGGTAGAGGGGGCGTTTCAAAACAGATAATCTGGACATTTTTCATATTAGTGAATGAACGTATTTTGAGCACAAAGGTATTTATGATTATTGAAATATCAAGCGAAAAGTGGTGGAAGCAAAAACCCGGGACAGAGTACTAGCTTGATACAGGTTTGATATATAATACATTGTACATTTAGTGTTAAATCTAAAGCAAAATAGCGTGGCGCGGCGCCATGCCCCATTTTATCAGCGCCATGCCCTTTTTCCAAACGCCATGCCCTTTCAATAATAAATAAAAGTGATGCCCTTTTTATTGAAAGTAAATTTAATTCAAAACCACCATTGTCCTAGCCTCTGTTTTGATTGCAAAGTTAAACCAAAACTCGCTGGACTTCACGCACGGGTGACCTGAGACAATAGACGATACAGGTAAACTGGAGAGGCCCAAGCTGAGGGGGTATACACAGCTATCCTACATAAGTGGGTGATTTGACACCTAATTACTGGTACAATAATTTGATAAATAACAACTGAATTATCTCCTTGAAATTATAAGTAATTGTACAAGACATCGTAAGGTTATCTATAAATAGAATTAACACAAAAGAATATATTTAATAGAGATAATTTGAAATTTTAACACTGAGGCACCTAAAACCATGTTTAGGTTAATGAAACATTATAATAAAAATCTAGAGGTGAAGTTTTCTTATTCTTTTTTAAACTTTTAAACAATCGTCAGATTAACCAGAATTTTCTCTGTTTCCAAAGAAAACGTAAAACTTCTTGAAGAATGCAGAAACTTTTTTCATTATAAAAGATTGTTATACAGATTTAATACAATTTGATCTTTTAAAACCTTAAAACAACAATTTCAATATCCAAATTTCTGTGGTTTAATAATTTTGCCATCAGTTGTCTACATATTCTCTTTTGACTGAGAAGTGGACAGGCATAGCCTACATCCATGCTATGCTTGTCCACTTCTCAAAAGAGAATATTGTCTACATTATACATGTCCTATATAAAACTACTTTAAAACTAGTCAGACCAATGCAATGACTGTTCTCAGGGATAAAATTAATGTAAATCAATTTAAGAAAGAATAAAAAATATTGAAAATAAAATATTGAATAAGACTTATGTGAATGCAAAAGCAAATTATTTATTGTTCAATTATCTTGATTCATTACAGATCTCGAGGTCACACTTGATTATGATGCAAAATTTTCCTTAAAATATGCATGTTTCAAGGATTAATGATTTAAAATACTACCGCAGAAAAAGGTGCCCCTTTCAAGGTTTTGTAATATTTACCGCCGAGAAAAGTGCCCTTTTCACCATTATTTTAACATGCCCTTTTCAAATCCTAGATTTAACACTACTACTACATGTATCAAACTTATGACAATTCTGACCTTTTTTCTTTTCTTTTTTTAATAGACTTAAACTCTGTCAAACGTAGTTATGATAAAATGAAAAAAATGGCTAACCGGTAAGATCCATAAACCTGTTCTTTGTCACATATGGATCATATTATGGGTGAGTTATACTTTAATTACAGAAAATATTTTTACAGTATATCTTGGATCTTATGCACGTTTGCAATTGAAATGCAACGACAACTTATTTCTATGGGAAGAGCACTTATAATAGCGTATCAATTCAGACACGTTTTTTGAGGTTTTGTTTTGACTACATAATTAGATAAATTGCCTGCCATTCACATTCTAAATTCTCTAAGAAAACAAAGAAAACGAGTTCATTATTTAAACAATTATATACCTAATATATTTTGTAGAATGCCACTATGGACCTGTTGTCAGGAGATTATTTGTGTTCTTAAAAGAAAATCTTATTTTTGATTCCTTGCAAGATGAATTAATTCAGAGAGATATATTAAATAATAGAGATATAGAGGATTACATCTGTAAGCAGGGCAAGTATTTCAGGATTGAAAGACTCATTAAACGTATTATATGGAAGAAAAGATGCAGCGACTTTGTCACAATGATTAACGAAATGCCTGGCCTTGAAGATATAGCTGGGAAAATCCTGGAGACACAGACAAATACACCTCGGACTCTCTCGGGTTAGTTATATTGCTTCGCATTTTTGTGCGCTTTAAAGTATTATAACCTCTCAAACTAACACAAGTATTTATGATATTGTCTCTTAATTTTTTGCCAAAATGAACTGATAACTTAAAAGATATCTTTTCAAAGAGAGATACTTTTGACCCAATCCTAAAAGATACTGTCGGTACCTCATCCTTAAGCTAACATTCTCCATTTATAAATGTGCAGCCTTTTATCATTATGCCTACAGCTGAATCTATGAAATTTCAACCGGCGAACCCTTAAAAATGAACAATATATTATTATGAATCCAAATTTACTACCATGACATCAAGAGATCATAAAAAGGCCTCATTAGGGTTCCAATTAAATTTTTTAAAATAGATAGAAAAAAATTAAATTTTTCTTCTTGAACATTAAAGCTGTAATTTATATTTGTGAAATAATAAAAAGAAGCATTCAAATATACAATATTTTCAACGTTAGTCAAACATATACATGTATGTAATGTTGCTTCCATTGGTAACAGTCAGATAAAGGTTCTATTGTGAAAGAGGAGTTTGCTTTAAACTTTTCCTATTTTTGATACATATAAATTTTGTAAAAATAACATAGGATTCCAGTGGTACAAATGTACATATATACAATTTACGAGATTTAACAATGCATAGATCGCAAACCAATGTATGGAAATATTCGTAATAGTGATCATACTTAATCAAAGAAATAAATTGACAATATCTTTATTTTATTTTTCTTAAAATATAGATTAATAACAATAAAAAAAGAATGCAATATAACATACAAAAATTAACATTTGAAGTCACAACTGCCTGTAGTTTGTTTCATGGGAATATGCTTTTAAAATAATAATGTAGTTTTTTTTATGTAAAAATTGTTGGGTTTTTAGCTCACCTGAGCTGAAAGCTCAAGTGAGCTATTCTGATCACATTTTGTCCGTCTGTCTATCTGTCCGTCCGTCCGTCCGTCTGTAAACTTTTCACATTTTCAACATCTTCTCAAAAACCACTGGGCCAATTTCAACCAAACTTGGTACATAGCATCCTTAGCCTAAAGGCATTCAAAGTTGTGAAAATTAAGGACCAAGCCCTTTTACAAGGGGAGATAATTAGGAATTAATGAAAATTTTCGAGAAACTTTCAAAAATCTACTTCTCAAGAACCATTTGGCCAGAAAATCTGAAACTTGTGTGGAAGAATCCTCAGGTAGTGTAAATTCAAAGTTGTGAAAATCATGACCCGCGGGGGTAGGATGGGGCCACAATGGGGGGTCGACTTTTTACATAGGAATATATAGAGTAAATCTTTAAAAATCTTCTTCTCAAAAACCGTTAGGCCAAGAAAGCTGAAACTTATGTGGAAGCATCCTTAGGTAGTGTAGATTCAAAGTTGTGAAAATCATGACCCCCGGGGTAGGGTGGGGCTACAACGGAGGGTCGATTTTTAACAAAGGTATATATAGAGTTAATCTTCTTCTCAGGAACCATTTGGCCAGGAAAGTTGAAACTTGTGTGGAAGCATCTTAAGGTAGTGTAGATTCAAAGTTGTGAAAATCATGACTCCCGAGGGTAGGGTGGGGCCACAATTGGGGGGGGAGTCAACTTTTTACAAAGGAATATATAGAGTAAATCTTTAAAAATCTTTAAAAATCTTCTTCTCAGAAACTTATTAGCCAGGGAAGCTGAAACTTGTGTGGAAGCATTCTCAGGTAGTGTATATTTAAAGTTGTGAAAATCATGTCCCCCAGGGGTAGAGTGAGGCCACAATTGGGGATCGAATTTTATCATAGGAATATATAGAGTAAATCTTTAAAAATCGTCTTCTCAGAAACTAATAAGCTAGGAAAGCTGAAAATTGTTTGGAAGCATCCTCGGGTAGTGTAGATTCAAAGGTTGTAAAAATGATTCCTGGGGGAAGAGTGGGGCCACAATGGGGGTGGAATTTTTACATAGGAATATTAAGAGTAAATCTTTAAAATCTTCTTTTAAGAAACTAATCAGCCAGGTGATTATTTAATATTGCTTAGATTTTGGCTTCTGGATGATTCCTGGACGATTGGGTCTCACAAGGGGTTCAGAGTTTGATGTAGGTTTATATCCCATTTATAAACAATTGTTTAGGATCTTTTTGAGAGCTGCAATGCTCAACTTGTGATATTACTATAAAATCATCCTGTAAGAAAAGGGACTAATGATAATAAACATAAGAATATCCAGTGGAACAAATTGATTTTTATTTATACAGGATCTACATGTATTATATTACATTGTCCAGATAGTTTTTATTATGACTCCATTAAGCTGATTTTATCATACCTATTGTTCCTCAGGTGAGCGATGGACCTCTTGTTTTGTTTATAATTTGGCTGTACACATGGTTATCTAATGATAGGATGGATCATTTTTGTTATATGTAATATATATATATTTTATGCGAAGATGGTGTATATATATATATATATATATATATATATATATATATATATATATGTGTGTGTGTGTGTGTGTGTGTGTGTGTGTATGTGTGTGTCAAAAATACATTGATATTGTTTCTAAGATTAGCACAATTACATGTACCAAGGAATGCACCTCTCATTTGTTTTCCAGATAGTATGCAGAGAAATCATGTTTTGACACTTAACGATGAGATGCTTCAGAAACATTCAGCTTGTCTTTACATGAAGCTTGAACCACGTGAAGTCGCACATATAATGTTCCAATTAGGTCATTTTTCTTCTTGCGAACACGATAAAGTTACAGAATGTAACCAGAAGACTGGACGATGGAAGAGCCTTCTGACAATTTTGAAAGACAGGCATTTGTACACACCTTTTTTGTATACCTTACAGAGTTTGAACTGTATCTCGGTGCTGGACACATTACAAAACGATGAACAATTAGAAAACGATATTGGTAAGTATTTAAATTCCAGGTGCTGGGGCTCGTTTCATGAGAAGGTGTTCGCCTGTTGTAATTTCAAGCCCAAAGTATTTAATTGGAACTTAATTTAAGATTTGTTTCTTCAAAAGAAGTAACTTTTGATTAACCTAAGTTAAGACAAAAGTATGACCTAGCATAGCGTAGCCGTTACTTTTGTCGTTGACATAATTCAATGCTGATTATTTTGATTACAATATCATAGCTAAATTTAAATATTAAAAACCCCAACAAATTTCCAAATAAATTTGATAAATATATTATTAACGATACAGAGAATATCAAGGAATTGAGGTCGGAATATGTATGACATTGTAAACCTTTTAAATTAAACGACAAAATTGGGGTTTTTTTAGAGGGAGGAACCATTTATCATATTATAAAGATTAGATACAAAATAGTATGTTTAGTTTTGCATCTGCTTAACATACATTAAAATAATTATTTTCAGTTAATGTACTCTGACAATTGTTTTATCAAATATTGACTCATCTGAACTAATAAACATCTTTACAAGTTTAGAAATTTTTAACATTTCTCCATTTTTTAAATTATTTTGAATTTGAAGTATTGAAACATTTTTAAACATTACGTAAATACACTCTGCTGTGTACTTTCAATACCAATATATACATTTTTCAATGTCTTTGCCAGTGATAACACCCTTCGGGCTTTATTGGATTTGATCACGCCCGACCAAAATTATCACCTCATAATACTCAAAGAATGACTCCTTATTTCTTATATAAACATGTAAATAACCTTCAAGAAAAGCATTACTTAGGAACTAGTGAACGTATGTATTTTCATAAAATGGGCCTTAGCTTTTTAAAAAAAAATTCCTGATGAATATTTTATTTAACATTTCAACCTGAACACAGATTATATTTATTTGTAGGCGATTATGAACTTTGCATACAACATAACTTTCTTCTCCTCCAAACGGAACTGCCTTACCCTGACCATGCCAAAGAATTGATGATACGTGAACTTGATGAATCAAACATATCCGACATAGAAAGCTGTCGTGGTAAATATCGTCAGATATCCAAGCTTCTAAAAATACTTCTGATGAAAGGAACCCCGT
Source organism: Magallana ariakensis (assembly GCA_020458035.1). Classification (NCBI taxonomy): domain Eukaryota; kingdom Metazoa; phylum Mollusca; class Bivalvia; order Ostreida; family Ostreidae; genus Magallana; species Magallana ariakensis. The sequence continues at coordinate 48,037,491 of CM035815.1, read as the reverse complement.
CATGCAAGGAACTTTTTAGAGCAGTGGAATTTGATTTGAAAAGAGAAGATTTGATACAAAGATTGAACGATATTAGTAAAGATAAAAAGAAAAGAGGTAAATAAGCTTTTGAATATCAAATATAATAGCAAAGAATCAATATGGTTCAATGATACAAGTAATTTACACTAATGTCTGTCCCAGGTTACCGTTTCCATCCATATTTGTTGCTTTTCTTAATAAGTACACATACCTGTCTGTGAAGAAACTATTGAAATCAATGTATTGCAAAAGTTCTGAGATTTGTTTTCTCTCACTTTTTTTTACTTTTTACACCCGTAGAAACTCACAGGAACAAAAAAATTATTTCAATCCATACAGACTTGTTTTATATATGGTTGTGTATTGAAACCTGAAGGATAGAGGGGGCCTTTTAAAAAGAGAAAAAACTTGAATATTTTCATTTTATTGAACGAATGTAGCTTGGGCATAACTTTATTTATGATTATCGATATATTAAGCAAAAAGTGATGGCAGGGACAGAATATAGATAATTACTTTGCGGTAGTCCATTTATAACTAAAGTAATTCACACAAGTTTGATTCATGTAAAGTACATTAAATACAGTTTAACAACTATTATCCGCGATCGAAAAGATTTTGCGAGGTTTTCGAAAGCCTCGTCGTCGCGAAACTTTATCGCCGCGAATTATCTTTTTTGTATGGTTGCCATAACAACGCGACAACTGGCTCCGCCGTCACCAAAATTTTCAAGCCTCTCAACTTGGTCCTCAACTCAATTTCTTTACAGAAAAGTTCATAAATTTGAGGTCAAATCTCAGACTTGAGGCTGAGTATTGACTTGAGGAAAGTTGGTGACTTCGTGGCCTGAGCTATGACGATATACAACTAAATCGATTGATACACTTAAACAGAACATTTAAATAGCCATATCTTGTGACGTAGCATTTTACGTTTCAATCAAATGTTGCTTTCTTCTGTTGATAATATTATCTATAAACACATTGAATCAGTTTACCTTGTTTCCCATGAGTCATCATGTCAAAGAAATGGTATACGTAATTCATACTTTACATCATAATTATAAGACTTGAGCTATGCTTACATAACAATGAATTCTTACCTCTGTATCTCTCTATTAACTTGAGTTCCAACGGTCAGATCTTGGTCAATCATTCAAAATGTGAAAGTAAACCATTTTTTATGAAAAATTTAAAAAAAAAAAATTTAATCTAAAATCGCGTCTAAATTCCTAATGTCAATCAAGGAATGGGTGAAAATGGTTGGGGATCTATTGGTCTTATATTAAATATGCATTTATTGCTTTTAAATACTGTGGAATCATCATTGTTCGTGGGGGACCAATGTTCGTGGCTTTCGTGGGTAACCCTTGCATACGAATTTACATCCCCACGAACGTATATACAAGCATTTGTTTGATATTTATTTTCGAAATAGAACTTGCTACCTACGAAATTACGTCCCCACGAACCAGGAAATCTTTGGCTACCCACGAACATTGACCCCCACGAATAAAAATGATTCCACAGTATTCTTCTCAAAAACTAGGTATCTAGCAGACAAACTAAGTGCTTCGCTGAAAAAATATGGAGGCCTTAACAAAATTCATGAATTCATGACCCAAGGACCAGGTTTTCTTATGTAATTGCTGAACTCTTTTGGCCGCATGTTGAATATGCAATAGTCTTAAAAAGTATTCTTTTTTACTACTTTTACTACTTGTTTTAAAGGTTGAAGGTATTTGACTTCATCTTTTTCTTTTACATATAAAGAAAAATTTTACAAACCAACGTGTACGCGTACGCAGAAAACGGGTAAAAAGTACATTAAGTCATCAGTTATGGTTATGAGGTACTTCTACGCAAAAGTAAATTGCCAAGTTCCCATAATCTCGAACTTGTTTTACTGTTCGTCGGCTATTTGTTTTATCAAACGTTTTGTTTTTCTAAAACCTGTACAGTGTATATCAAATGCGAATAATAGTAAAAGGAAAATAGTTTTTTTTTTAGTGAAGTCTGAATACACTTATCACATATTTCTTACACAACATACATTTTACAATGGCTTATTCAAATTATAATATACTCTTTTTGAGTTAGTTTTGATAAATACAGATAAACATATTTGTACTTATTGATCTAAATATTATATCATTATATAAATATTATAAGTTTAGACGGTTCCGGTGTTTTAATGATGAAAAACAAATCCGGTTGTGGGATATCTCATTTATTTGCCTGACCCCAGGACTAAAATATATAAGGGATCAGCCTTACAATAATCAATATGCATATTAATATACATATTAATAAATAACATTTTCATTTGCACGCTCACATGTATTTGATAATGAATAAAACACACAGTCACACAGCATTTAACATTTGTTGTAAAATAATTACGTTTATGTTATTGAATAGTTTAAAATGATATCAGCAACTTTATATTTTCAGTTACTCGTTATAATTAGCTATAAAAAAGTAATATCAAATTACATATAATATAAATGTAATAAATGTCAGGATATCGTACCTATTCATGATCATGGAGTACAGCTGAGTTTATTTCAATATCTCTGGGCAATGTAGCTGACACAATTACCTATATATGGAACAATGCCGTATTTCAATTAAAAGGTACATGAAATATTGAATTTTAACATTACGTTTTCATTATTTATAAAGAAAAATTATCAAATACTAAATAATTATATATAATTGAGTCTACACTAAATTTTGTTTGTCTTAACTATTTTTTAAAAATATATCTTAAAAATTGTATGTCGAATGACATAAAAATTGGCTTTTAATATCAAAGTGAGTGATATTTTGTCGAATTAGTATGAAAAATGATAACAATCACAAATCTGGCCTAATACACACATTACGGTTAAATTTACATATTCACAAAATCTATCAATTAACATTTCTATGGAAACACTGATGAATTATCAATTACATGTCTTATATTTTTTATTCTTATTGAGATTAGATATTATTTTTATCATAAATGCACATGCTATTGGTGATATTGCAATTGACTAGTAAACTTTGCCGACAAAAAATTACAAAATTTCATGAAACACTCATAAAATGAATGAATACGGAATGCTCGAATATCGTTTGATAGAAGAGCCAATGCAATCATTCCATATGATTGTATGTAAAGGGATAGCATGCAGGCTCAAGAGAACGTGCATACATTCGATTACTCATTCTATATAGCCAATGCTGGCATTCAACAACAATCTCCAGCTTCATTACAGGCATTGAGCAACTCTAGAACCAATGCAGAAGACGACAATCTATTGAGCCAATGCAGGCATTGGAACACTCCCTGTAGAGCCAATGCAGGCATTGGAACACTCCCTGTAGAGCCAATGCAGGAACACTCCCTGTAGAGCCAATGCAGGCATTGGAACACTCCCTGTAGAACCAATGCAGGCATTGGACCACTTTCTGTAGAGCCAATGCAGGCATTGGACCACTTCCTGTAGAGCCAATGCAGGTATTGGTATTGGACCACTCTCTGTAGAACCAATGCAGGCATTAGAACACTCTCTGTAGAGCCAATGCAGGCATTGGACAACTTTGTTTATCGTGTTGATTATGGGATTGTGTTACTCTAAATGGTAATACTTTATGAGTCAACACCAAAGGTGTTCTAAAAAATTTCTTTACAAAACCAAAATGGATTGCAGGATTTGATGACCTTAAATATGCAGGTATTTCAGAATTGTTTGATACTTTTGATTCAGTGGATGGAAATGTCAAAGATTACATAAATGAAATATACTGGGTAGTATAATGTTGATATTGAAAACACAAAAAAGCAGAGACATATTAAACTACATATGGAAAATGTATTTTTGAATTAGAACGAACGAAACATTTCTTTTCGAGGATCAATTCCCATCACTCGCAATCCTCTTTTTAAACCAGCCTTCAATGCCTCTCCTGAAAACATAAATAAGGTAAATTACAGTATATGTCAAAAATGTATAACATCTCCATTTGATGGAGATACAATAACAAAGGAAATCTGCATATTTGTAATAATGATAAACTCATTCCATTATGCTTATAGTTTGCCATTATGTAAATCAATTGAGTGGATGAATAAATTAATAATATTTTCCATACCTTTCCCACAATGCATGACAAGGAGACTTCCCTGTACATTTGTAAAATGCTTTTCAAAGAAAGTGTCTCGAGTGTTTCCCTCGATCAGCACTGGTAGGGCTCTACGGTTTCTGGTAGCCAGGGCAACAAAGGGATGTGTACTATTACCTATAAAAAAAGTGTTTACATCTGTTTATTTATCAGACACTTTCTGAAAAATAGGCTTTCATTTATGCTTAAAGCATGCTATATTTCAAGGAATATCTTAATCTGCAAGAATTTTAAAGTTTTGCTCAGTGCATAGTTCCTTAAGTTAAATTACCTTTTTTGTTGTGGTGAACTATGAATGCCACTGCTTTGGATGGGTACATCAGTTCCACATATTTCTTTATGTCACTCACCATCCCCCATGAGGTGCTGATGATGATACAGTGTTTCTCCTGTAAGGTAGAAAGGTCCATAACTGCTCTTAGTAGTTGCTGCCATTCAGACTAAAAGACAAAAATAGTTGAATTAATCCACAAAAAAACCCCCACAGTTTTGTACAGATTATAATGGCCACACTTCTTATTTAATATTACCACCAATATGTGCAACTGTATATAGATAAAAGAGAATCATATACTAAGAGTATTTGCAAAAACTTACTACTTCCTCATTGAACACCACAATGTCTGGACACAGTTCCATTGTTTTACTAGATTTCAAAAACCTGACAGGATCCTCCTGTAAAACAGTTGTCAAAGTCCTCTGAGAAGGATCCTGCAGCTTGCTCTCAATATACTTCTTTAGCCTTTCACCAGGTACACCTCTTCGAACATTCCTTAATAAATAAAAAGTAATGCAAAACAAGAATGGATGTAGATTCTTAGCCATAAAAAACCATAATACACATTTTTATACCCTTATATATGTTCTTCAGCTGGTTTCAAAGTTTTGATGTTGATTAGTATGTCAGTCTAACATCAAAATTGTTAGGCCACTATCATAGCTAATCAATATTTGTCCGATATCAGCAGAAATAGCCAATTAATATAATCGTTGGATCTCGTGGAACCAAAAAAGCCAAAAGACTCATTTGACACATGAATGGCTAGATTCTACTTGAAATTATGCTTACTGTACGGTACATCAGTAATGATTTAAGGGTATAACAAAACAGTCATCGTCTGGGTTTTTGGCAACATATGATTAGTTTAACCTGAAGACAGACTAAAAGACAGCCTTCAGCCGAGGGCAACTTTCTCTCTCAACCTGGTCCAACAAATGATGTTGCCCTCATACCCAGCTTAAAACTTTAAATATTGTGTTACAAGAGTATATCCACTCACCCAATAAACTGACTCAGCTCTTCTTCTGCCTCTTCTTCATTGTCCCAAAACTTTTCAAGACATGTTTGCCAGTTCAGCTTGGCCAGTTTGCAAACTGCATTCTGTGTATTCCTTGTTGTTTTTAAATATTCCGCATCCTGCGACAAAATATGGTTAAAACTGATTATTATAAAATCAAGAGAGTCACAAAATGTTATATTGTTATTATGTTTGTCAACATTCCTACCTTAGTCATTTCCTCAAGGTCACATTTAAGGTTTGTAACCTTAGTGACCAGCTCCAAAACAGTTTCTTCTGGCCAAGTCATCAGTGCTCTCCATGGTCTTGTAACGTTTAACTTGGGAGTCTGAATAGAATCCTGTTTCTGAAATGAAACAATATAAAGAAAATACTGTATTACAAAAAGAATTGAGTGGCATAAAATGTGGAACAATATTATTGAAAGTAAAATGTGCAATTTGCATAATTTCTTTGCTTGGTTGAAAACAATATTAAAAATTCTATCAAACATTAAATTTATAAGGACATTAACAATAATTATTTCATGGAAATAAGACTATAGCACATTTTTCTGAATAATAAGGAATTCAATATTTACCTTCAGTTTTTGATTTTTCAATTTCCCCTCCTCATATAAATCATATACTAACAAAATCTCCTTGTATACATCCTCACTAGCACAGGCAATCCAAAATAGGGATTGATAAATGGAGATGTCCTATTTAAATAGATTTATAATATAGACAAGAAAATAATAGTACCTAGTGTATGAAATATTATTTTGAACTTTAAAAAGTAACCATGAGAGAGAGAGAGAGAGAGAGAGAGAGAGAGAGAGAGAGAGAGATTAAACAAACCGAGCCAGGAGGAAGATGTTGTTGGCATTTTGCTCTCCAGGCCTTGGTGTTTTCACATCTGCTTGTCTCAACACAAATTTCTGCAGGTTTTAAGCTTCGAAATACCTTGACCTAAGTAAATATATGCTTTATATTAATTAATATATTATTATCATATGCAGTCATATTTTATCTTTACTCTTGAATAAAGAGCAAGTGAGGAGCACTCTGCAATATATGTCATACTGGTAATATGAATGAATGAATGAATAAAGCCTAATATACACCTGTATAGTAGTATAAATACATATAACCTAGCTATTATTAGTTATCATTGGTACATGTACCTACCATATCTTTGTGTGTAAGCCTGTTGATATTGTGACCTATCATATTGTGCTTTGTTGACACAAATAACTCCTCCTCAGTTTTTAGATTCACAAAAATGTGTGAGGGGAGGGAACAAAATTGTGCCATATGGGGGTAAAGGGCATGGTTTCCCATGGTAGCTTACCTGTAAATATATTAACCATGATTAACAGTTAATAAATATTCCAAAACACAACATTTTGAATAAAGAAATTGAAAGTTATATGATAATTCTTGATTTATGTTCTCTTGTATGAAATGTGTGTCATTTTCACTATCAACTTGCCTCTGGTGATTTCCACCAAGACAAACATAGGTATACCCATTAAGGTGTTCCAAATCCACATCTGCAGCTGAGCTCTCTCCTATCAGGTGTAAGGTGAGAGGCTGAGGTGTTGTACATGCTAAAGTTTGTCCATACCTTGAAATAGTGTATATATTATATATGACCGATTATAGAAATATTCATACATCCACTAATTCGATAGAGGAAATATTAGTATGGAATAAAAACTACTAACTGTGCGTGCTGTATATATATATATATATATATATATATATATATATATATATATATATATATATATATATATATATATATATATATATATACAGGTAAATATCGGTATCTCGAACTTATCATAACATTTCAATTCAAACTTAGGTGGTTTAGAATGTTTTACATAAAATTAAATTACAATTTTTATGTATCAAAGTGTTGCAGAAAGTGCGCACGACCCAGTGTTAGAATTGTTAAACTTTGAAAATGAGTTTTTAGATATGAATATTTACAGTTTTATAAAACATGTCAAACTAAAGTAATTTTTATACGTCATTTGAAGCCATTTCAAACTAGCAGAGGACTTTTAAAAGACAATGCGGCAAGAACATGTTTTTAAATACGACCAAAAAAAGCGACGTCGGCTGACCGCACGAACAGCGCCATCATGAATTTTGTATTAAGGTAGTCCTATACTCCGCATCAAGTGGGCTCAATCATTAAAAGCTTAGCTTTAAATGATAGATATACATTATGGCATTGTATATACAAAAGAAAAAATATGTATGTTTACATGCTAGTTTCTTTGTTATCACCTCTCAGACGGGTGTACCATCTTGCAAAATTTATTGACAATGATCAAATTTGCCAGACGCCCGTTTTTGCCCAAAAATAACTACCAATTTTGGGAAAATTAGAATTGAACATTCAATCTAGAGTATAAACATTTATTTAAGACATATCTCATCAATAATTTTGCGCAAATTGTTGTAAATAAGTACGCTTTATGGACCTGATGTATCAAAATAGAATACAAAAAATGCGATGCATGTATCCTGTTGGGTAATTTTTTTTACTATTTTATGGGCTCAAACTTAAATTCGTGGTGTTTATTCTACAGAATGACATCTTTTAAGAAAGAGGCCCATGAGCCAAATCGCTCACCTGAGGAACAATAGGTATGGAAAAAATCAGCTTAATGGAGTCATAATACAAAATATCTGGACAATGTAGTATGATACATGCAGATCCTGTATTAATAAAATTCCATTTTCCCCCCTCGATATTCTGGTGTTTATAACCAAGTCCCTTTTCTAACAGGATGATTTTATAGTCATATCACATGTTGAGCACTGCTGTTCTCAACAAGATCCTAAACAATTGGTTATATATGGGATATAAACCTACATCAAACTCTGAACCCCTTGTGAAGCCAAAGAATTGTCCAGGGGCCAAAGTCTAAACAATTATAAAGGATCATCTGGCTGATTAGTTTCTGAGAAGATTTTTAAAAATGAACTCTATATATTCCTATGTAAAACATCGACCTCCCCATTATGGCCCCATCCTACCCCCGGGGTCATGATTTTCACAACTTTGAATCTACACTGCCTGAGAATGCTTCCACACAAGTTTCAGATTTCCTGGCTGATTAGTTATTCAGAACAAGATTTTTAAAGATTTACTCTTAATATTCCTATGTAAAACTTCGACCACCCCCATTGTGGCCCAACTCTACCCCTGGGGGTCATGATTTTCTTAACTTTGAATTTACACTACCTGAGGATGCTTCCACACAAGTTTCAGCTTTTCTTGCCAAATGTTTCTTGGAAAGAAGATTTTGAAAATTATCTCCCCTTAATTTTCACAACTGTGAATGAATTCCCTTTGCCTAAGGGTGATTTATGCCAAGTTTGGTTGAAATTGGCGTAGTAGTTCTTGAAAAGATGTTGAAAATGTGAAAAGTTTACGGACGACAGACAAAATGTGATCAGAAAAGCTCATTTAAGCTTTTAGCTCAGGTGAGCTAAAAAGATTTGGTAAAATAAATCATTTGTTGACGGATTACTTTTCACGCTATAAGCTCTAAACCAAGTAGACCCTGACGTAAAAATCTGTAAAAATCACATTTTGCTAGTTTTCTGCTTAGATCTGTCAACAATGTTAGATATCATTTGAACATTAATTAATTGACGATTAATTAAAGTCGAAAAAGCTTTTGTCTCTAAATTTAAACCAGTTTTAGTAAAAGAAGAATTCGGGAGGGGGGGGGTTCAAAACAAAGATGATTATAAGCATACATGAGATCCTGGTTAATCAGAAACTTCGTTTTTCATTTTACTTTAACAGAATCGAGTTTCTCAACATTAATCATTTCTATCTCTCATAGAATAAATAGAATACTCTAATTGCTTATTATTGCCATTGTTTACGACAGCGATGTAGAACAAAATCAATAACACGTATTTAAACGCTATGTAAAAGTCGAACCATTTTTGTAAAATCCGTATTATGACGTATTGCGATACTCGGACTATATACTTTAACTGAAGTAAAACAAAAAAAAAAAGAAACGAAACAAATGATGAAAGAAACAGGAAAAACATCAAAATAGTTCGAGTTTACGTACCTACAAGTTACAAAATCGATATGTCGATGGAGCCTGCGTTTGTTCCCTCTGGCCAGTCGGTGAATACACTGATAACTATTAGGTAAACTCAGGACTACGACGTTATATAAACGTCGTTATAACTCAACGTTAGACTGGACCGTGCGGCCTGTATAGGCAAAGTCTATATAATGATAACTCCAATTTAAGAATGTACATTGTTATGATTTTTATACATATGCATAATTATACTCCATATTTAAATATTATAACACTTTCCTGAATATGACGCTGTTATTTTGAATAATATTACATGTGTCCACGAACTTTTTGGACAATAAGATTTTGGAAATAGCATTTTAATTTTTAAGATGAACAAAATGTTTTATGTATTCGGGGCAATTGTAAAGTCTCCTAAACAAAGCAGAGTTATCATTAGACTAGGAATTACCCACATGGGTCAAACACTAGTTATGAATAAGATAAAATCCTTTTTTTATTTTCAGTTCTGGAAAATCAGGGGGTCTCCAAGGGGGCATAACCTATATACCATTTAATGCGCAATGACACTAAGAACAAGAATGAATATGGTTTAGGGATGGGGTCTCAAAAGTTATCAAAATATATCATCATTTCCTATTTCAGAGGGGGTGGGTGGTTTAAAGACAACTCCTGGGGCACATGTACTTGACACCATTTGATGCATCATAATGACAGTAGAAAAAAGAATATATATGGTTTAATGGTGTGGATTTCAACAGTTTTCAATATATTTGGTATTTTCCTGTTTCATATGGTCAGAACAATCCCATAGGGTAATGGCCTATATATAACATTATGTTTGATGCATCATAAAAGACCCCTTCTTCCCTTCCCTATTATAAATCATATAAACATGATAAGTATCTACACTGTTTTACATGTAATACAAACTTTCAATAAAATAAGCTTATTTAAATATCAAAAGATGAAGATACAGTATGCTGGCAAAGGGAGATCACTTATTAAGAAAGTGAAAGTAATACTTTTGTTTACCGGTGTCTCATACTATTGTGATACTACATGAATTATGCTTACCTATATTGGTCAACATCATAATGATAATCCAAGAACACACTATGAATTCCTTAAGCTGATCATCACAAAAGAAAGGTTTATGCATGTTAATTAATCCTATTCTGCGTATCGAAAACACATATGTACATGTACACCACGTGAAATCCATCTAGCCTAAAAGCTGGGGTAAAACTAGTTGATTTCAAATCTACGAATTATTAGCTCACCTGAGCTGAAAGCTCAAGTAAGCTTTTCTGATCACATATTGTCTGTCGTACGCGTCCGTCTCTCTGTCCGTAAACTTTTCACATTTTCGACATCTTCTCCAGAACCACTGGACCAATTTCAACCAAACTTAATACAATGCACACTTAAACAAAGGGAATATAAAGTTTTGAAAATTAGGGACCATAACCTTTTTCAAAGGTAGATGATTAGGAATTATTGAAAAAATTGAGAAATTTTCAAAAATTTTCTCAAAAACTATTTCACCAGGAGAGCTGAAACGTACACGGAAGTATCCTCATGTAATGTAGATTCAAAGTTGTAAAAATCATTACTCCCGGGGGTAGGGTGGAGCCACAATGGGGTTGAATTTTTATATAGAAATATATGTAGTAAATCTTTCGAAATATTCTTCTCCAAAAATAATCAGTCTGGAAAACTGAAACTTGTGTGAAAGCATTTTCAGCTTGTGTAGATTCAAAGTTGTGAAAATCATGACCCCCGGGGGTAGGGTGGGGCCACAATGGGGAGGGGGTTGAGTTTTTATATAGGAATATTTAGAGAAAAATCTTTAAAAATCTTCCTCTAAAAACCTGATTGGTCAAAAAAGCTGAAACTTGTGTGAAAGCATCCTCAGGTAGGACTAGGTTGATTCAAGTTTGTTTAAATCATGATCCCCGGGGGTAGGATGAGGTCATAATGGGGGGGGGGACAAACTTTTACATAGAATATATAGAGAAAAATCTTTAAAAATCTTTTTCTCAAAAACCATTAGCCTAGAAAAGCTGTAACTTTAATGAAAGCAAACTTTCATTAGCATCAAAATCTGAAGGAGTACGGTGGGGCAACATTGGGGAGGGATCCGATTTTAGAAAGAAAAACATTTTTATTCACAAAAACTGAAATGAAATAATATATGATTTTACTTTTATGCAAGCATTTTGAGAAATTGCCGATTCTTTCAAATTGTTTAGACTTTCAATTGGCCCCTGGACAATTCTTGGGCCTCACAAGGGGTTCAGAGTTTGATATAGGTTTATATTCCATATATAAACAATTGTTTAGGATCTTGTTGAGAACAGCAGTGCTTAACATGTGATATGACTATAAAATCATCTTGTTATAAAAGGGACTTGGTTATAAACATCAGAATATCCAAGGGTAAAATTGAATTTTATTAATACAGGATCTGCATGTATCATACTACATTGTCCAGATATGTTGTATTATGACTCCATTAAGCTGATTTTATCATGCCTATTCTTGCATAGGTGAGCGATGGGGCCCATGGGCCTCTTGTTACATGTATTTTTATTTTTTATTAGATCAACAAATGATTTTTGGCTATTCCTTTGACAATTGCGTCATTCTGTTATAAAAAATGAAAATGTCAATATTCTAATATTTAATCGTAAATTGCTGGAAATTGTATAAATATAATTAAAAAGAAGTCATTCTTTGAATATTATGAATATTATGAGGTGATAATTTCGGTCTAAGCGTGTTCAAATTTTATCGGAGAGCCCTTCGGGTTTTTTTTTTATTTGACCACTCTCCGACCAAAATTATCACCTCATAATAGTCAAAGAATGATTCCTTATTCCTTAGATATTATATGTTAAACGACTTTACATACTAAGACAACTTTAGACATAAATTCATTGCTTTCAATTTCTTCTATGAAACTATGCCAAGTTGATGATTAGTTTGTGTAAGTGTTGGTAACTTTAACTTAAATTAATTATATAAATTTCCGTCTGAAGTGTTCAAAAAGTAATTATTTAGCGTATTCGTTATCAGGTAAGCCTAACTTATGTCCCGAGTTTGGAAGTCTGAACATCTCCTGGCTACAAGAACATGAAAAAGTTTTGAGCGAGGAACTGGACCCTTTATATGTCAGCGACCTCTTGTTTGAAGATAGAGGAATAGAAATTATTGAACACGACACAATAACAGAGTTTGAATCTCGAAACCAGCAAGTCAGATCTCTGCTAGAAACAGTGAAGGAAAACAAAAACGATTGTTTCCACTCTTTCCTGTACACTCTTCAAAATGAGTATAGCAAGTCTGTCCAAGCAGCTATTACAGCCGGTATTTTTAACTCTATTTATAAAGCATTTTAATTCTATATTGTAGATATTAAAGTTATTAAGATTTTGGTAGTTGATTTGACAAACTGTATATCATTTCATGTATAGTTTTTTATATTCAGAGTCAAGTGAAAATTTGGAATGTAGTGCAAGTCACAGTTTAAGAAAATTACCAGGTAAACAAGATACTCACGTAATTACATGTACTTGCAATTATGTCTAACCTTAACAAACTTTGGTTTGTTTTTTTTTAACATATTACATTAATGAAAACGACATTATGCGTTGCAGATAGCATTGTCTATTTCAAATTATTTTAATTTAAATTATAATTTAATAAATTGAAAAAAAAAATTATGTAATCCACATGTGTGGCTGAATGTAAATACATGTTTAGTATCAAAAGAAAAATCATTTCAGACGACGTCCAAAATGAATCAATAGACCTAAAGTTGATTGCAGATCATGGATCACAGGGAGAACAAGCTTTACAAAATATTCACCTCTCTAGTACTGGGATTTCGGAGGACAGCATTTCTTGTGGACAAATGTATATCGAGAAAGTTTCCAAAGGTTGCGTTGTCCTTCAGTTAAGACCAGTGACTGACCAAGCAGTTAAAACGTTGCTCAATGCCAGAGAAAATAACAGATTAGTGGAAATGATAACTGGAATGCTTCAAAAGTCTAATATCGCCAAAATAATGGATGGAACAATGTTTGAAATCAAGGTTCAGGTTAGATATGCAAAACCAGGAAACGCAAAGTCGGGTAGGTAAAATCATGTTCTGAATTGAAGTACAAGTTGCTCAAATTATTTATGTTTGAAAATTACGATCAAATCCTAATGTTTAATTTTAGTGAATGAAATATCAAGAACAGCACTGATCAAACACCGAATGAAAGTGAACAAGAATGTCCTTGTCTCTGAGTTAGAGCCAATGGCTTTGATTTATATTTTAAAAGATTCTAAAGCTTTTGATAAACTTGCTATAGAATCTGTTGTTAAAGTTGACAATAATGATGAAAGAGTTGAAACGCTTTTGTCATTGGTGGAGAATGGAAATTCAGAGGTTGTGGAGGAGTTTCTAACCGCCTTAAAGGATTTGGATTATTGCCACATTGTTGAGTTAATTGATCCTGCTGAAATTCACAGCAAAGCAGGAAAGTGCAATTATTACTTGCTTTTGATTGTGTTTACAGTTTAAGATCTTTTTTTATGGCTTTTCATTGTTAAATTAAAGAAATTCTATTTGCTGATGCTGTAATATAATACAGTTTTTCACTGATATTTGAGTTATATGGTTTTTATTACAGAATTGATCAGAGAGAGGATAACATCTAATTATAAAAATATACTGGAGGAAATGCAGTTGACATTTGCTAGAGAAGTATTATCGAAGTGTATCGGTGATGTTGATGGGATGGGAAAGAAAATCTTGCCAAGAAATGGAAACCGTCGAGAACGGATGAGTACCTTTCTTCAGTTCATTCTTCAAGAAGATAACAATGTTATTGAATTTGAGAAAATATTGAAAAACAATGGTTTGGGAGATCTGCTGAAAATGGGCGAAACTATTCAAAGGGAGCATATACCTGCACAAGACATTGGTAGGCTTTAATTGCAACATAATATTTCCAAACAAAAAATAAGGTTGATTTTTTTAGGATCACAGTGGGATGACGCAGCTGTAGAGATGAATAATTTTTATGTTATTTTTTAAGCAGTAAGATATATTCTTTATCCAAGCAAGACATGATTTTATTTATCCAGAAAGTCACACAAACACCAAGATGGATGGATGGAATTGTCATTTATTAAAAATGACGACATATAATCAAATCAGCAAAACGGAGACAACTCTTTTACAATATCAAAAGCATTCGTCTTCCTAGTTGATCAAATTACATTTAATATAAATTCAAATATAATAATCTGTTTAAAACCAACATTATTAGAATGTGCAAAAAGGTGGGAGAAACCAGCTGCCAGAAGGTGTTATAAATTGCAGTGTAATGCAAAATGCTTTAAGATAAATTTTGATTACACTGTATACTCTCAGCTTGTATGCTATAATGACCCCGATCAAACTAAATCTTCACACACATTGTGTGAACGAACATTGTTACAAATTTGTGTATTTTGGTACGATTAACCGCCTAATCAGTCAAAAGGAATTCCTATTTACCGATTTATAGTTTTGTAATGGAATGTCATCCCATGTTTGTAATTTTGACTTCGAGTCGATATAGAAGAATACTTTTAGAATGAAATAAAACCTATAACCATAGCAATTAAAGCATTAATAATTGTGTTTATTACAGAAGTAACAGTTATTAAAGACCACATCCCATCATCTTTAGAAGAAGTCTTGTTTGAGTCGGTCATCACCTTGTCTTATTCTAGTAAGTTTGAATTCCTGTGAGTTTTAAGGGTAAGGAAACCCATACATTTTTTATTTCTGAACTAATAGAGGAAAGTAAACGATTAAAATATTGTTATGAAGATAAACTATATTAGTAATTAAGCTTCAAAGCACTTTTGAGATTATAGAAATGAAATTTCCCGCCGTTTACTGGAGGCTGATGAAGAGCTCTTTTGTATTAAAAACCAAGAGGCAGTTATTTTGTTTTTAGATCACCTGAGCCAAAGGGTCAAGTGAGCTTTTCTGATCACAATTTGTCCGTTGTCTGTCGTTGTCGTCGTGGTCGTCGTCGTTGTTGTAAACTTTTCACATTTTCATCTTCTTCTCCACTGGGCCAATTTCAACCAAACTTGCAATAAAGTATCCTTAGGTAAAGGGGATTCAGGTTTGTTCAAATGAAGAGCCACGCCCTCTTTCAAGGGGAGATAATTAGGAATTAGTGAAAAAGTAATGGTGTATTTTAAAAATCTTCTTCTCTGGAACCAATTGGCCAGAAAAGCTGTAACTTGCGTGGAAGCATCCTCAGGTGGTGTAGATTCAAGTTTGTTCAAATCATAATCCCCGGGGGTACGGTGGGGCCACAATTGGGGGTCGAAATTTTACAAAGGAATATATAGAAAAATAACTTTAAAAATCTTCTTCTCTAGAACCAATTGGCCAGAAAAGCTGTAACTTGCATGAAAGAATACTCAGGTAGTGTAGATTCAAGTTTGTTCAAATCATGATCCCCGGGGGTACGGTGGGGCCACAATTGGGGGGTCGAATTTTTACAAAGGAATGTATAGAGAAATATCTTTAAAAATCTTCTTCTCTAGAACCAATTGGCCAGAAAAGCTGTAACTTGCATGGAAGCATCCTCAGGTAGAGTAGATTCAAGTTTGTTCAAATCATTATCCCCAGGGGTACGGTGTGGCCACAATGGGGGGGTGGGTCGAATTTTTACATATGAATATATAGAACAATATCTTTAAAAATCTTCTTCTCTAGAACCAATTGGCCAGAAAAGCTGTAACTTGCGTGGAAGCATCCTCAGGTAGAGTAGATTCAAGTTTGTTCAAATAATGATCCCCGGGGGTACGGTGAGGCCACAATTGGGGGTCGAATTTTTACAAAGGAATGTAAAGAGAAATATCTTTAAAAATCTTCTTCTCTAGAACCAATTGGCCAGAAAAGCTGTACATGTAACTTGCGTGGAAGCATCCTCAGGAAGTGTAGATTCAAGTTTGTTCAAATAATGATCCCCGGGGGTACGGTGAGGCCACAATTGGGGGTCGAATTTTTACAAAGGAATGTAAAGAGAAATATCTTTAAAAATCTTCTTCTCTAGAACCAATTGGCCAGAAAAGCTGTACATGTAACTTGCGTGGAAGCATCCTCAGGAAGTGTAGATTCAAGTTTGTTCAAATCATGATCCCCGGGGGTACGGTGAGGCCACAATTGGGGGTCAAATTTTTACAAAGGAATGTATAGAGAAATATCTTTAAAAATCTTCTTCTCTAGAACCAATTGGCCAGAAAAAGCTGTACATGTAACTTGCGTGGAAGCATCCTCAGGTAGAGTAGATTCAAGTTTGTTCAAATAATGATCCCCGGGGGTACGGTGAGGCCACAATTGGGGGTCGAATTTTTACAAAGGAATGTATAGAGAAATATCTTTAAAAATCTTCTCTAGAACCAATTGGCCAGAAAAGCTGTAAGTTGCATGGAAGCATCCTCAGGTAGTGTACATTCAAGTTTGTTCAAATCATGATCCCCAGGGGTACGGTGGGGCAACAATTGGGGGTCGAATTTTTTGCATAGGAATATATAGAGAAATATCTTTAAAAATCTTCTTCTCTAGAACCAATTGGCCAGAAAAGCTGTAACTTGCGTGGAAGCATCCTCAGGTAGTGTAGATTCAAGTTTGTTTAAATCATGATCCCGGGGTGTAGAATGGGGCCACAATTTGGGGGTCAAGTTTTTACATAGGAATGTAAAGAGAAATATCTTAGTTTTGAAAATCAATTCAGCAGAAAAGGTGTTACTTGAGTGAAAGCGTTCTCAGGTAGTGTTATATATATAGAGAAAAATCTTAAAAAATAAAATAAAAAAGGATGAAACTATAAAGGGGGGGTCAAATTTTTACATTGGAAATAAATTTGATCATTCTCAAAAATATTTAGTATATAGTATTACTAATATGCAATGATATTGACATTTGTTGATTCTCAGTTGTTTAGACTGTGGACCTGGATAATTCTTGTGCCACATATAAGGTTCAAAGTTTGATGTAGGTTTATATTTAGCTGATTTTATTATGTTTAGTGTTGCTCAGGTGAGCGATGTGGCCCATGGGCCTCTTGTTCTCTTTACATTTGATTAAAAGCGGTTTTATTCCTTTCTCTATTTCAAGCAATCAACTGTACATAATTTATTATGTTTGTGTTAATGGGACTTGGACACGATTTGAGCTTCAAATTTTAAATTTTATTTTTCCATTTTTAGGTCACCTGAGTAAACTCAGGTGACCTATTGCTATCTGTTTTCGTCCGTCGCCGTGCGTCGTGCGTCGTGCGTTAACAATTTACATTTTTAACTTCTTCTTAAAAACTACAAGGCCAATTGTTTCCATTTTTGGTGTGAAGCATCTCTATGGTAAAAGGAATGTAAATTGTGAAATTGGTGGCTCTACCACCACCAGGGTGCCACAGGTGGGGCCAAATATGCAAAAAACAGCTACATTTTCAAAAATCTTCTTCTCTACTCCAACACATGTGAGGAAAAAACTGATTGCATGGTTATGATGTCCGTGAAGCCCTCTACCAAAATTGTGAAATTCATGGCCCCTGGGTCAGGGGTTCAGGCTCTAGGGTGGGGCCAATATGGCCATATAGTAAAAATGTATTAAATCTTAGAAAATCTTCTTTTCTTCTCCCATAGATATTTGTTAAAAACTAAATACATGGTTATGATTCCATGAAGCCCTCTACCAAAATTGTGAAATTTATGGTCTCTGGGTCAGGGGTTCATGCTCTAGGGTGGGGCCAATATGGACATATAGTAAAAATGTATTAAATTTTAGAAAATCTTCTTCTCTACTCCCATAGATATTTGTTAAAAACTAAATGCATGGATATGATGTCCATGAAGCCCTCTACCAAAATTGTAAAAATTGATGGTCCCTGGGTCAGAGGTTCAGGCTCAAGGGTGGGGCCAAAATGGCCATATAGTAAAAATGTATTAAATTTTAGAAAATCTTCTTCTACTCCCATAGATATTTGTGAACAACTAAATGCATGGATATGATGTACATGAAGTCTTCTACCTAAATTGTGAAATTTATGACCCCTGGGACAGGTGTTTAGGCCCTAGGGTGGGGCCAATATGGCCATATAGTAAAAATGTATAAAATCTTAGAAAATTTTCTTCTATACTCCCGTATATATTTGTGAAAAATAAATGCATGGATATGATGTCCATTAAGTCTTCTACCTAAATTTTGAAATTCATGACCCCTGGGACGGGGGTTTAGGCCCTAGGGTGGGGCCAATATAGCCATATAGTAAAAATGTATTAAATCTTAAAAATCTTTACTCCCACACATGTGGGCAAAAAACTGAATGCATGGTTATGAACTCCTCTACCTAAATTGTGAAATTCATGACCCCTAAGTCAGGGTTCAGGACCTAGCATTTTAGCATTTGGAGAGCATTTGGAAAGAGTTGAAAGGGGGGGGGGGGTAAACAGTTAATGGAGTTATTTTCCCTTGCTTCTTCCTAATACAGTTATCTTACTTTGCTTGTTCAGATTTAGTAATTAATCATTCAATATAATGTAATTATAAAGAAGTTGTATGATCAAAAGAGTTATGCAAGGCTTTTTATCATTTGAAACAAAAACAGTTTTTGAACTTTCAAAACAAACAAATAGACTTGTTAATAGTAAAGTAATAATTGGCTAACTGAAATCACTGATATAAAGGTAAAATGATTTTTGGTATTAATGGCAGATGGTGATTCTCAACGAAGGTTGAATATTCAAAAACTGGAACAGAAGAAGTGAGTAACTCATGATGGCTTTTAAAACTGGGTTTTTTTAGTTTGTTTAAATGGGAGAGTTTCTGTCTGCCTCGGGGGGATGGGGGATGGGAGGTTGTTTTAGATAAAACATGAATGATAGCCACCTTGTTATACATATGTAGCTTTTCTATGAAAACATATACACTTAAAACCTATCCTGAAAAATAACAAATATGGGAAAATTATTTTCTATCAGAGTCTTGCACCTTTTCAATATCAGGTCATACAATCTTTTATGATCTTTTAAGTTTTTCGCTAAAATTATAGGTTTAATAGTCCTTTTTGAAAGATTTCAGGCAGGGAGGTGGTCGTCATTACAAATTTAAAATTTTTCTATTCCAGAATAAAACATAATTAAATTCATATTGAGACTCCTTGACAAGTTTGTGTATGGGTTATGCTACTCAGGTGACCGTTAAGGCTTATTGGCCTCTTGTAATTGTTAAAAATAGTTAATATGGGTATATTTAATGCTTTGTCAAAACGTGAAAGTCAAATATTGAGTTATAGGCAAGATACAGAGTTTGAAATTCTTTGTTTTGTAAACAAAGCCCGAGTCTTGTTATTGTTTACATATGTGTTTTTCTGGTATAAGTTTCAATCAAACGCTGCTTTTTTCTGTTGTTAATATTATTTATAAACATATTGAATCAGTTTATCTTGTTTGCCACGAGTCATTTTGTCAAATAAATGGTAATTCATTACTTATCATTATTTGTAAACAAATATAAGACTCGAGCTTTGTTTACATAACAATGAATTCATACCTCTGTATCTCTCTTATGACTTGACTTCCAATATTCAAATTTTTAATCAATCATTCAAAATGCACAAGTAAACCAGTTTATACATAAAAAACAAAAAATAAAATTTTGAACTCAAATCGTGTCCAAGTCCCTTTAACATGTCAATCCAAGAATAGATATGTAAAAACAGGTATTTTTTATGGAATAAATGGCAGCTGTAAATAGTATATCATTGATACGCATTTTTATGTTGCTGCTTTAAGAACCGGGCTAAAGATATTTTAATTCAAACTCAACATTCTGGTTAATTTTCAACAAATAAGGCTCTAAATTCAACACATTTGTTTTTAATACCCCGTCCGGGGCTTGAACTAACGACTTCTGGAACTCACTCTCCTAGCAGTGAGCTGCCACGGCGCTATTTAAAAAAAAATTTTTCATCATAAAACTTCACGTTTCGTAAAAAATGTGCTTAAAAAATGAATATGAATATGCGTGACTTTAAAACAAAATTGTAAATACTAACTTTACACATGCCTTTAATATATAATCAATTATAATACCCCTTACCCATGATTTAGAACCCCATCAATCGAAGTAAAACATATCAGTTTTTCATCATATCATTGCACCCTGTCTCTCGTTTGATATTTAGAAGTAGAAATATATGATTATATTTAAGATCGTCAATTCTAACGGTATTAATTTAAAATTAATAGCCTTTTGGACAAAGGGAGTAATACATTTCCACTTCTTATTCCCTTCATCTACAAAATTAAGTCAAGATTGGTCAGTTAGTTTCCTGGGAAAAGCTAAATAAATACATAGATGATAATACATGGGAAAACTAAAGTTCCAACCGGCGTATTTTTACTCAAATGTATTCTGACGTGTTCTGTGAAAAATGTCAATGTCATAACGTCGAAGTCAAAACTGTAAAAAAAAAAGTATCGATTAGATGAAAAAGATTCGAGGTATTCCGAAATCCGTGTAAAAGGTGTTCCAAAAAGGTGTAACAAAAGGTGAAATAAATGGTGATAACACAGGAATTTTATGAAGGCGCGTGCCTTTGTTCATATCAGGGGTGAAAAAACCATGTATTTTATTCTATGTATTAATAAATGCCACAATTATCCTTTATTATGAGAAATTAATATCATATCAGTTATTGCAAATTATTGCCACGAATAGTCCGCCATAAACATGACCGGAATGTAAAAAAGGGGGAAAATCTACTATACAGTAGGTTTTACGTGGGGTTAATCTGGCTATAAAAAGGGGGAAAATCCACTATATAGTCAGCTTTCCGTGGGAGAAAATGGCTATATAGCAGTTTTTCCGGGGGGGGGGGGAAACTGCTATATAGCCATTTTTCCGGGGGGAAAGATGGCTAGGAGGAAAAGGCACTATATAACACCGGTCCGATAATTTTTGACAGAGTTATGCCTCTTGAACTTAGGAAAAAATGGGAAATTCTTAGTTTCCGCTTTCTAAATTTTGAACTGATGCATATGTAAATTTGATATTTCATAAAAGGTTAACTTATTAGAAAACACAGGTCAAGTTTGAACTTGGTTCCAGTCCAATTATTATCCACAGAGTTATGCTTCTTGAACTTAAAAGAAAATGAGTTATTTTCAGGGATTTATAACTTATTCTGCAATCAAACAAATGTTATAATAAATTTGGCATTTTAAATTTTGGTCGCCTGCGGGGGCATTCGTGGCGTTATGACACATCTAGATTGTATTTCTGCCCTAGGGATTTCTTTTTCTTTCAAATATATGAAAACTATTGTAAAAAGTCACCAAATGGCGAAATTAAAAAATTTTTAACCTCGTGGTTTGGTCCGGGGATAATATCAAAGTTAATTTTTCTCCGAAAATTGGCATATTGCGGTATTTATTGCCTTTTAAAAGTCATTTATAGCAAACAAAAACCACTTTTAAAATGCTAATACATTTCTCTTAATGACCTGTCAATAAATTCTTGTATCCCATATCTGAATTTTGCAGTAATAGATCTTTGAGATTTTGAAATGTTTATTATTTTATGCATATAGTTTTACTACTTATATGAATTATGTATACCGTTTATTAGTTGAGAGATTGTGATTTTATGAATTTGATTTGGTAAAATGTTAAGTGTCGCTTACGCGTCATCGTTTCCTCAAAAGAAAGTTTTAACTTTGCACCTACGGCTGCATGAAAATGAAAAGACACACAAAGTCATGCGCGAACTCGAATTGTACTCGGCCTCGTTAAGTGGCTAAAATAGTGGTGTCCAATATCTCTTTTGATTTTGTTGATCAAAATTACTGTTTTGAATAAAAGAATACTTAGTGATACACATAACTGAGGAGACCAGTTTGGTGTTTCTTTTAATGTTAAATATCAATTAAGTTAGTTATTAGATTAGATGTTTGTATTATCAAAAAATTAATCACATAAATAATTAACTCAAGGAGTTTGTTTTTATTATGGGACAATGACTTAACATGGAAAAGTCATGTTTGATTTGCCTTAGATGATATGTAGCTCAATAATGTGTAAGCGTCACAAGGAAAAGAAAACGCCAGCCGAGGACATTTGCTAACGGATATGTAGTTAGAATATATTTTTCATTTTTTTTAAATCAAATACATTAAGTACATATAATTGCAATTTTTTTAAAACTTTTTTAAATTAAAGATACGGTGTATGTGATAGTAGCATTATTTTATTCGAAAAGCATAGATAGTTCCAAATAAATTAACAAGTACTCGACTATCGCTCGACTAAAGCCTACAATTAATCGACAAGTCTATCCGAGTAAATTTGACGTCCCTAGCAAAAATTTGTTTTATTGAAATGTTCTTAATCATATTAAATGATATAATATCAGTTCATAATATCGTATAATATTTACCAGTCATTCTTAGAGCATTACATTTTTATTTAGGTTGATTTCTTTCTTTGCCTCTAGATATAGACAAAGCTAACAAACAGAACCTTGATGAAGTATCAGGAAACACAACCGTAAGAGACCAAAAGAAGAATAAAGAAAGAAGTCAGTCACCTATTAATATTCAGGAGACGCATCTCCAAGGATCACTATCGGACCCAAAAATGACAACTTTAAGTTCAGGTACTTTACTTTAAAGATATTTGAAAAATCAGTACCTCTATTTCTTCTACTACATCTCTGAAATTCATCAGAATGATATGATCCAGGGGATGAAAAAAGTACACCCTTAATCAAACAAGTTCAGATCTCGTCGCCTCAAGCTGCAAGGGCAACGCGTCCGAAAAAAAAATAACAAAGAAAGGTGCAAAAATTTCAGGCTTTATATCTGCTCACCAAGGAGGGTTTTTTTTTATCAACACTAAGTCCAGTGTATATATTTTTATTATGTATATCATTACATTTAAACTATACAAGACCCTGTTGGCTTCCATACAAGTTCTGATAAGAGATGCTCATTAAAATTGACATCTTTATTTTGGCTAAAACAATGCTTAAACGACTTTTTATATACATCAACTCTATATTTATATTGACGCTACAACCTGCTATACTACATGTACATCAAGTTTAACTGGAGTGAACGTTATTTAAAAAAGAATAGCCTTTTGGGGTTTTATCAAACGTTACATTTTTTAATCAAAAATTTGTAAATGATTCATTTTTATGTCTACATTTGACTAAACATACTTAACGGGTCGACCGGAAATGACATCATTTCGCTTAAATAACAAAGAAAGTTATCTTTTATAACTATTTTGAACAGCAATCGGCACTTTTAGTTAGAATAGATGTGACGTTATTTGACATAAAATGAAGTTTTGAGTATTCATTAGTCTTTCATATTTAACCTATTCTACATAAACAAATGATAGCTTGCTACTTCAATTTTGACCAGAATTGTAATAAGTATGTTTAAGAAAAACAATGTGGGTATTTGTCTTCTGGTACAATGTTTTGTCAATGTATGTAGTCTTAAGTAGGTGTTAAGTATTTATTGGTTTAAACAGTTGTCAATCAAAAAATAAATATTTACATTTCTATGGTGGTCATACAATTCAAATTATCCCATGACAATTACATAAACACATGAAAACTACTTTTGTTCAGGGTTTTTACACATCCTATATTTAAATTTTACCAATTAGACCAACCATTAAAAGAGTTTTGTTTGCAGTTTCCGACTTGAAATTCATATGTACGTAGGGTTTTTTTATTCATTTTAAATTTTCGGGTCTTTATTTTATTAAAAGTCACACTATTGCTTTTTTTCCTTTTGAAAATCCCTTTCACCCGAATTCATCTGTCCAGGCCATATTGTTTTCCTTTTGTTAAAGTTGGGCTCCAACTTTAAAAATGGAATGTACCATCGTAGAGGTGATGCAGTTATCTTGCACTGATTTTATAATTAAAGGTCATGGTTGAACAACCTTTGTAAAAATAATCCTTGTTTATAAAATGTTTTTGCCAAGATGGGCTTAAACCTTACTGATAGTGTACCTGTGGTTAGAGAGTGTGAGTGACCTTAAACTCATTTTATGGATCAAAGGCTAAGGTCAAATTTCCTCTGTGTAAAATCTGTATCAGGAGCATATTTTTCTTTCTCCTTGGTCCAGTAGAGCTTTAACTTCACCCATATAGTTACTGTGGGTAGAGGGTAGGTTTTGACATTGATATAATTTTCTGAATCAAAGCTCAAGGTTGAATATTGCTTCTCTCAATAAAATCTTTGTCCGAAGCATATTTTCTCTCATCTGTAAAGGGGTATACATGTGACCTTAAACCATTTTGTCTAACAGTTTGTCTAAAAAAGTTAAATGAAAGAGAGAAATTTGTTTTTACCTTTGACTAAACTAAAAAGTCCTCTTAAAAATTAAACCCGTAGAGCTTTCTTACATGTTAATGTCCTTTATTTGTTTAAATAAGAATACTTTCAGGTAGTTGCCATTTCAACATGTCTTGTTCATATATTTCCTTTTTATCCCATTTGCTACAAACTCTAAGCGTACATAATGATTACCTCATTATACCCGCACTTTCTAAAGAAAGTTCGGGTATATTGTTGTTGTCCTGTTCCGTCCGTCCGTCCGTCCGTCCGTCTGTCACGTTTGACTTTCTCAAACTGCTCTTACATCTTATAAACCAGCAAACTGAACTCTTGGAGTTTGATTTGGGGTATCATGTTGTTTTGTAAAAAGGTTTCAAAAATTCTCTGGTAGTCCTGGGGGTCAAATAATTGGTAAAAAATGACGTTTTTTTTACAAAAAACCTTCTTCCTCGAACTCCTCCTATATTTTCAACAATAGACAAATCATCTTTTGGGTTATCCTATAGATGCGCAATAAGGTTTCGGAAATTTCAAATTTGCCCTGGGGGTCATTTGGTGGCTGAAAAATGACGTTTTTTTTTTTTTACAAAAAATCTGATTTAAAAAACGTCATTTATTTTTTGGCAGTAGCCAAATGATCTTCTAGAATATGATTGGGCGTGTCATTTTAAAGTGTGATCAGGTTTCAGAAAATTTTTTTTCAACACAGGGATCAGTGGGCAACAAAAAACGACGTTTTTTGCAAAAAAAGTATGGTTCCCATAACTCCTTTTACAACTTTTGGAGTAGCTCTGTCATCTCTTGGATATGATTGGGGCTGTCCTATAGATGTGCAATAAGGTTTTAAAAATTTTAATTTCATCCAGAAAGTCAAATAGTAGCAGAAAATTGACGTTTATCTCTCCTAAACAAAACCTACATCCCAGAACTCCTCTTATGATTTAATGAATAGACACATCATATCTTGGGATATGATAGAGGCTGTCCTAAAGATGTGCAGTAAGGTTTTAAAAATTTTAATTTCATCTAGGGAGTCAAATAATAGCAGAAAATTGACGTTTATCACTCATAAATAAACCCAGATCCCAGAACTCCTCTTATGATTTAATGAATAGACACATCATATTTTGGGATATGATAGAGGCTGTCCTAAAGATGTGCAGTAAGGTTTTAAAAATTTAAATTTCATCTAGGGAGTCAAATAATAGCAGAAAATTGACATTTATCACTCCTAAAAAAACCTATATCCCAGAACTCCTCTTATGATTTAATAAATAGATACATCATATCTTGAGATATGATAGGGACTGTCCTATAGATGTGCAATAAGATTTTGAAAAATTTAATTTAATCCTGGTAGACAAATAGTAGCATGAAATTAACATTTATCCCATGTGCAGATCTAGAGGGGGGTCAGGG
Organism: Magallana ariakensis; assembly: GCA_020458035.1. Classification (NCBI taxonomy): domain Eukaryota; kingdom Metazoa; phylum Mollusca; class Bivalvia; order Ostreida; family Ostreidae; genus Magallana; species Magallana ariakensis. The sequence goes on along the minus strand of CM035815.1, from coordinate 48,011,078 downwards.
GTCCAGATCCCCCCTTCAAAATTCAAATTTCTTTAAATTACATTTAATTAAAAAAATTGCCGAAAAAATGCTTCGGACCCCCTCCCCCCCCCCCGCAAACTCAAATAACTGTTGCCCCACCCCCCTCCCCTGGAAAAATTTTCTGTATGTATGTATCCCTACTTAGACTTTAAATAAAAAGACGGTTTTTTCTCTTTAAATAAAAAAACCTTGCATTTATTTTTGCTTAAAATTAAAAAAAAACCTTACATTTAAACTTTTCTTAATTGTTGAATGATGTATTAAAATTAAAATATAATTTGGGGTCTAAAAGTTTTATAAACTGGTAAAAAATGTTTTTTCTTAAAAAAAAAATCACATTACACCTTGCATAATTGACAAATGATCTACTGAGATATGATCAGAATTAGTTAAATGTTACACATGGAGAGAGACTCATAACAAGAAAGCATGGAAACACCAGAAGGAAGAGAGAGAGAGAGAGAGAGAGAGAGAGAGAGAGAGAGAGAGAGAGAGAGAGAGAGAGAGCTAAAACAGATAACATGTAATGGTTCGGACTGGGGTGGTGCGGTTGATTATGGGTGCTGATTCTGATATGTTAATCAAAGTAACAAAAATTATAAAATATACATGGATAATTAGAAAGATAAAATGATTGGTATTGTAATAGGGTGCATTTTATTGTGGTAGAGTCAGGTATAAGGCATTCCTTCTAGCTCTGGCTAGTGGGTTAACCCTTTAGCTCGATCGGTAGAGTGCTGGACTGGCGTGTCAGAGGACCCAGGTTCAAACCCCACAGAGGCAATAAGTGTCTCTGTTACATTATGATAATAATTAAATTCATGCATTATTCATATTTCATCAACATCATCATCTTCATCCTCCATTTCATTTATATTTTACATGTACATATTTAGAAACAGACTATTATCCCTATAACTCCCTGTCTTTTATGCACCTATCAAGTAATTATTATTTAATTATCTATTCTAGTGGCTTCTGATATTTTATAGCCTTAAGGCATTTTACATGTATGGTCACTTTAATACATGTGCACATGATCAGGTGGTTTACTATAGCCAATAGAATCTTTTAATCTCTATATCTGAATAAATGAAGAACCCTTAAGTGGACTTGTTAATCTTCGGGACAACCCACTATCACAGTATCATTCACCTTGGGACTTAAAATTGAGTCTTTTCGATATAAAAAGGTACTAAATTACAGCATACTAGTATATATACATGTAATACATGTTGTTGAAAAGTAACAGAATTTTAAAAAAAATGACTGAAAACTGCAACATTGATTTAGGTTTAAAAAATGTGTATTACTACATTTATAGAAACATGCATTTATTTCTTCTGAATTTATGCTAATTTAACTGATTAGGGGAATCCAGGTGGACACAGGTACATTCTACCTGTACCGCCTTAGAGGACCCCATAATTGCCTAAAATAATTAAGTGTTTGTTTTGACGAGTAGGGTTCGGGGAATAAACCATCAGAAGTCTTATTTTCTGCCAATTATTCAAGTTAAAATTAATAACAATAAATGATTAAAATTAAATGTTTATCCTCCACACCCCCCATCAGATTCAGAGTCTTCTTTAAGGTACCTCACTACACCCAGACTTATAATTTTTAAGACACTACGTCACAAGATGGCGATTTAAATGTTTTGTTAAACTGTTAATATCGTTCGATTCGGTTGTATATTGTCGTAGCTCAGTGGTTAAAGTATTGGGTTTCTGAACCGCAGATCATGAGTTTGAATCCGCCTGGAGCTTTTGTTCAAGTTTACTGAATTAAATTTTCTAAAATGTAATTTTTCATCCAAAATTTTACATGCCTATTTGACTTAAATACTTCTTATCCATTATGATATCTATCATAATCAAGTAATTTTCTGCTGATTTGAGAAAATATTTCAAGGTGTAGTGAGCCACCTTAATACATTCTAACATGTGTACAGTAGCAAATTTTAAATCATTTCTTGATTGGTATTTTTCTCTAGATGCACATAAAGATTTAGGAAATTGCTTTTTAATTCTTATCGATAAGATAAACAAAATGTTATATGTATTCGGGGCAATTGTAATCCTAAACAAAGCAGGGTCATCAATAGGCTAGAAATTACCCACATCACAGGATCAAACACTATACATATGAATAAGATAAAATACTTTATTATATCCAGTTCTGGAAAGTCATGGTGTCTCCAAGGGGGCATAACCTATATACAATTTGATGCGCACAAAGAGCAAGAATAAATATGGGGGATCTCAAAAGTTAAAAATTATCAAAGTATATCATCATTTCCTATTTCAGAGGGGTGGGGGTGGTTTAAAGACAACTCCTGGGGGTCATGTACTTACACCATTTGATGCATCATAATGATTTTAGAAACAAGAATATAGTTGGTTTAGTGGTGGGGATCTCAACAGTTTTCAAGATTAATGGTATTTTCCTGTTTCATTGGGTCAAAACAATCCCATAGGGTCATGGCCTACATTTTATTTGATGCATCATAATACATTAAGAAAAAAGACCCTTTCCTCCCTATTAAATAAAACTCATATAGACATGATAAGTCTCTACACTTATTTAAATGTAATACACAAATTTAATACAAACTGTCACAGGGTCAATATCGGGTCAACTTCATATTTAAATCTGACAAATGAAAAAATAACTTTTGCAATTAAAATGACAGAAACTGTACAAATGTGATCGGACATGTTACAATGATGAGCTTATTTAGATATTTTAAAAAAGATGATGATACATTATGCTGGCAAAGGGAGATCACTTATTTAGAAAGTGAAAGTAATACATATGTATACCGGTGTCTCATAATATTGTGCGAGTACTACATGTATTATGCTTACCTATATTGGTCAACATCATAATGATAATCCAATTAGAGCACAATATGAATCCATTAATTAGCTGATCATCACAAAAGAAATGTTTATGCATGTTAATTAATCCTATTTTGCACATGGAAAACACATACCGTTATGTACACCACGTGAAAGCCATCTAACTGAAGAGCTGGGTAAAACTAGTACCCGGTAATGCGACCTGTAGACCTGTGTTGTGTACGTAACTTCGGACAAAGATCATTTTCTTGTAACATGCATGTATTTTCATGACTTTATTCTTTTAAACCCCTTGTACTGTTTTATTCAGTAAAAATATGTAAAGCACACATTTCAGCTTTAAGGTGGTACGTACAGGACACCTGCATATTGTAATGAACTCCCTATTGCAGAAATAAACAATAAAGTATAAATATAATAATTCCCCCAAAAATAATGTTACCTAACAGTGAAGTGCAATGGGTTAGAGCGTTAACTACATGTCTGTAGAGAGTTCAAATGTTGCTGGGGCTTTTCTATTTTTTACTTCAGATTCCAAAATTTTAAAAATTTATCTTTTTTTGCTACATACCTGTATTGTAAAAATTTAAAATTATAAAACGTCACTGTGAAAGAATTTTAATTATGATGCACTTTACTACATGTACAGGCTTTCGTTGTTATCAAAATATTCTGATGTTTCTTTATCCATGAGGAGTGTGTGTGTTCGGGGGGGGGGGGTGGCAAAGTATGTAACTGTGTTTGCAGGGGGTGGGGGGATTGGGGTCCGAGGTGTATTGTTTGGTAATTTTACTACATGTATTAATATAATGTATTAATATAAATTATTTTTTTCAAGGGTGGGAGGGTCTGGACCCCCCACCCACTCCAATCCCTTCTCTAAATCTGTGCACGCGATGATGTTGGCACCTAGAAGCAAATCTAAATTAAGCCGGCAACCGCCGAGGGAAGGGGGCATAATTTAATTTTGTTTGTAATAATTATATAGACCATACTTTCTATGAAATGAAAAGATTATTGATTAACTGAAAATTCACATGCAAACAGTTCAACCACATTGTACATAAAGGGCCACTCATGTGTATTATCATCGTCGGAACCCACAGGTTTTCTATCCGTTATACTGCATGCAGTGTAACGGAAACCCGTGGGTTCCGATGATGGTGTATTATGTGCACGTGGCCTTTGTTTTTACTAAAACTGGTACAAAACAGTGTTATTTAGGGGCAAACACTTGGTGCGGGTATTACTGTCTAATGACAGCATCTAGTTTAAATTTGCAGTGCAATGGTAACTTTTTACACACTAGCTGTTTCACATAATTATAAAATTAGCAATTTTTGGGCCAATTTAAGCATTTGAATTAGTAAGATGTTAGCTTGTTTCTATGAAATTACATAGATGACAAAAAGTAAAACTGCTTAATGTGCTCAAATAAGATTATATCACTAGAGTACCTTAATGATGTAATTTTCTTCAATTTTTAGGTCACCTGAATCACTCAGGTGACCTATTGCTATCTGTGTTTGTCCGTTGTCGTTCGTCGTCCGTCATTCTTCGTTCGTCGGTCGTAAACTTTTGAACATTTTTTGCTTCTTCCCTGAAACCACTGATACAATTTCAACAAAATTTGGCGTATAACATCTATGGGTGAAGGGAAGTAAAAATTATGAAATCCATGGTCCCTGCCTCTCTAGGGCCTGAGGGCTAATACCATCAAAATTAATGCAATCTTTTAAAAAATCTCCTTCTTTACTCCTGGACATCAATCAGTCAAACTGCTGGCAAGATTGTAATAAGCATTAAGCTTTCTACTAAAATTGTGAAATTCATGGCCCCAGGGTCAGGGGTTCTGGCGCTAGGGGTGGGGCTCTAATAATTATATAGTGAAAATGCATTAATTCTTTAAAAATCTTATTTTCTGTTCCTCTTAAAAATTAAACCCGTAGAGCTTTTTTACATGTTAATGTCCTTTATTTGTTTAAAGAACAGTCCTTTCAGGTAGTTGCCATTTCAACAATGTCTTGTTCATATACTTCTTTTTTATCCCATTTGCTACATACTCTATGCGTACATAATGATTACCTCATTATACCCGCACTTTCTAAAGAAAGTTCGGGTATATTGTTGTTATCCTGTTCCGTCTGTCCGTCCGTCCGTCCGTCCGTCCGTCCGTCCGTCTGTCACGTTTGACTTTCTCAAACTGCTCTTACATCTTATAAACCAGCAAACTGAACTCTTGGAGTTTGATTTGGGGTATCATGTTGTTTTGTAAAAAGGTTTCAAAAGTTCTCTGGTAGTCCTGGTGGTTAAATAATTGGTAAAAATGACAAAAAACCTTCTTCCTCGAACTCCTCCTACATTTTCAACAATAGACAAATCATCTTTTGGAATATGTTTTGGGGTATCCTATAGATGCGCAATAAGGTTTCAGAAATTTCAATTTTGCCCTGGGGGTCATTTGGGGGCTGAAAAATGACGTTTTTCAAAAAAATCTGATTTAAAAAAAGTCAACAGTTTTTGCAGTAGCCAAATGATCTTCTAGAATATGATTGGGGATGTCATTTTGAAGTGTGATCATGTTTCAGAATTTTTTTTTTCAACACAGGCATCAGTGGGCAACAGAAAACGACGTTTTTTTGCAAAAAAAGTATGGTTCCCATAACTCCTTTTACAACTTTTGGAGTAGCTCTGTCATCTCTTGGGATATGATTGGGGCTGTCCTATAGATGTGCAATAAGGTTTTAGAAATTTTAATTACATCCAGAAAGTCAAATAGTAGCAGAAAATTGACGTTTATCACTCCTAAACAAAACCTACATCCCAGAACTCCTCTTATGATTTAATGAATAGACAAATCATATCTTGGGATATGATAGAGGCTGTCCTAAAGATATGCAGTAAGGTTTTAAAAATTTAAATTTCATCTAGGGAGTCAAATAATAGCAGAAAATTGACGTTTATCACTCCTAAAAAACATAGATCCCAGAACTCCTCTTATTATTTAATGAATAGATACATCATATCTTAAGATATGATAGGGACTGTCCTATAGATGTGCAATAAGATTTTGAAAAATTTAATTTAATCCTGGTAGACAAATAGTAGCATGAAATTAACATTTATCCCATGTGCAGATCTAGAGGGGGGTCAGGGGTCCAGATCCCCCCTTCAAAACTTCAAAATTCAAATTTCTTTAAATTACATTTAATTTGTAATAAAATTGAAAAAAAAATATGCTTCGCCCCCCCCCCCCCCCGCCCCCTCCCCGGCAAACTCAAATAACTGTTGTCCCCCCCCTTCCCCTGGAAAAAAATTTCTGGATCAACACATGTACGTATCCCTACTTAGACTTTAAATAAAATGACGGGTTTTTTTTTTCTTAAAATAGAAAAACCTTGCATTATTTATTTTTGCTTAAAATTAAAAAAAACTTACATTTACACTTTTCTTAATTGTTGAATGATGTATTAAAATTAAAATATAATTTGGGGTCTAAAATTTTTATAAACTGGTAAAAAAATATTTTTCTTAAGAAAAATCACAATACACCTTGCATAATTGACAAATGATCTATTGAGATATGATCAGAATTAGTTAAATGTTACACATGGAGAGAGATTCATGACGTGAAAGCATGGAAACACCAGGAGAGAGAGAGAGAGAGAGAGAGAGAGAGAGAGAGAGAGAGAGAGAGAGAGAGAGAGAAAGAGAGAGAGAGAGCTGGCTAAAACAAATAACATCTAATGGTTCGGACTGGGGTGGTGGAGTTGATTATGGGTGCTGATTCTGATATGTTAATCAAAGTAACAAAAACTAGATGCTGTCATTAGACAGTAATACCCGCACCAAGTGTTTGCCCCTAAATAACACTGTTTTGTACCAGTTTTAGTAAAAACAAAGGATACATGCAATTTCCGGTAATTTTAAAAAATTACAATTTCATAAATTGAGATTCCATCCCATAATACACATAGCAGCCCTTTATGTACAATTTGGGGTTGAACTTTTTGCATGTGAATTTTAAGTTAATCAAAAGTCTTAGCATTTCATGTCATAGAAAGTATGGTCTATATGATTATTACAAACAAAATTAAATTATGCCCCTCCCCTCGACGGTTGCTGGCTAACGAGCTTTATATTTGCTTATGTGTGCCAACATCATCGTGTGCACGGATTTAGAGAAGGGGTGGGAGAGAGGGGTCTAGACCCTCCAATTCATTTATATTACCGTAATGGTAAATTTACCAAAAATACACCTCGGACACAAATCCCCCCAACCCCCTCCCCCTGCAAACACAATTACATGTATTACTCTGAACACCCCCACACACACACACACACTCCTCAGGGATAAATAAACATCAAAATATTTTGAAAACAACGAAAGCCTGCCTGTACATGTAGTTGCAACAAAGAAGATTTTAAACAGTGCAATATAAATGACATAATTTTATTGCACAATGATTTTCAATGGAAAACTGCCAGGACAGAAGATAATTACTGATTTAAGGTGGTATAAGACACATGTTGATCTTTATGTGGATAAAAGTGCCTTATAATCAAAATGGTGATGTTTTAGAATTTTAAAATTAAACAGTACATGTATTTGGCAAAAAAAAAAAAAAAAAAAGATTTTAAAATTTTTAAAAAAAAATAGAAAAGCCCCAGCAGGATTTGAATTCTCTACTTACAGACACGTAGTTAATGCTCTAACCCATTGCGCTTCACTGTTAGGTAACATTATTTTGGGGAGAAATATTATATTAACTTTATACTTTATTGTTTATTTCAATAGGGAATACATCACAATATGCAGGTGCCCTGTACCACATTAAGACTGAAATGTGTGCTTTACATAGTTATATACCTAATAAAATAGTGCAGCGGGTTTTGAAGAATAAATTATAAAAATACATGCATGTTACAAATAACCGATCTTTGTCTGAAGTTACGTACTTAACACAGGTCTGCAGATCGCATTAGCGGGTACTAGTTTTACCCAGCTCTTCGGTTAGATGGGTTTCACGTGGTGTACATACCGTTATGTGTTTTCCATATGCAGAAAAGGATTAATTAACATGCATAAACGTTTCTTTTCTGATGATCAGCAAAACGGATTCATATTGTGCTCTTATTGGATAATCATTATGATGTTGACCAATATAGGTAAGCATAAAACATGTAGTAAAACAATATTATAAGCCACCGGTATAGGTATAATTTTTACTTTCACTTTCTAAATAAGTGATCTCCCTTTGCCAGCACACTGTATCATAATCTTTTTATATTTAAATAAGCTTATCATCATTACCTATCCTATTGTATTTGTACAGTTTCTGTAATTTTTTATAAAATCTTATAAGACCCCAAATTATATTTTGAATTTAATAGATCATTCGACAATTAAATCAAATAAATGCAAGGTTTTTATCTGATCACCCGTTGTCCGTACGTCCGTCTGTCGGTCTAGCTGTACGTCTGTAAACTTTTCACATTTTTGACTTCTTCTCAAAAACCACTGGGCCAATTTCATCCAAATTTGGTATAAAGCATTCTTATAGGAAGGGGATTTTTAATTGTTAAAATAAAGGCTAAACCAATTTTAAAAGAGAGATAATTGCGAAACCTTCTCACCACTGCACCAAAAAAGCCAATATTTAAAAAAAGCTTGTATATATAGCAAAGAATCTAAATTGTAAAAATCATGACCCCCGGACCAAAACTGGGGCCCCAAGCAGGGCTCAAAGTTTAACATATATAGAAAAATGTTTAAAAATCTTCTTCTCAAGAACTACAATGCAACGGTATGGGATATTACTATGAATACATCATTGGGCATTGTAGATTCTAAATTATTAAATTCGTTACCCCCGATTTTATACTGGGGCACCAAGAGAGGTTCAAAGTTTAACATAGAAATATATAGGAAACTTGTTTAAAAATCTTCTTTTCGAGAACTACAATGTTACAGTTTGTGAGATTACTATGCAAGGATCCTCAAATAGTGAAAATTCTAGATTGTAAGGCCGTGACCCCGGACCAACACTGGGGTCCTAGAAGGGGTTCAAAGTTTAACATAGAAGTATATTGGGAAAATGTTTAAAAATCTTCTCAAGAACTACATTGCTACAGTTTGTGAGATTACTACGCAAACATCCTCAACTAGTGTAGATTCTAAAGAGAGAGATTCAAAGTTTATAATAGAAATAGCATATGCTATGAGATAGAATTTACAATGAACTGTTGTTCAGGTGAGCGATGTGGCCCATTTGCCTCTTGTTTTATTTTAAGGAAAAAAGGTCATTTTATTTACAGTGTAAAGAAGGCTACATGCGCAGATCCAGAGAGTTTTTCTGGGGGAAGGGGGGGGGGTGACAGTTATTGGAGTTTAAAGGCATATATTTTGCAATTTTATAATGCATTTTAAAGAAATTTGATTTTTGGAGGGGGATCTGGACCCCCTCCCCCCATTTGACCCCATATCTAGATCCGCACATGGGATAATGTTAATTTTTTGCTACTATTTGACTACCAGGATTAAATTTAATATTTCAAAAATTATTGCACATCTATAGGACAGCCCCTATTATATCCCAAGATGTGACATGTCTATTCATTAAATCAATAGAGGAGTTCTGGGATCTAGGTTTTTGTTGGAGTAATAAACGTTAATTTTCTGCTATTTTTTGACTCCCTGGATGAAATTTAATTTTTTAAAACCTTATTGCACATCTAAAGGACAGCCCCTATCATATCACAAGATATGATGTGTCTATTCATTAAATCATAAGAGGAGTTCTGGGATGTAGTTTTTGGGGGGGTTTGAGTGATAAACGTCAATTTTTTGCTATTATTTGACTTCCTGGATGAAATTAAAATTTTTAAAACCTTATTGCACATCAATGGGACAGCCCCTATCATATCCCAAGATATGATGTGTCTATTCATTTAATTATAAGAGGAGTTCTGAGATCTAGGTTTTTTTTTTAGGAGTATTAAACGTAAATTTTCTGCTACTATTTGACTCCCTGGATAAAATTTAAAGTTTTAAAACCTTACTGCACATCAATAGGACAGCCCTAATCATATCCCAAGGGATGATGTAGCTACTCCAAAAGTTGTAAGAGGAGTTAAGGGAGCTATTCTCTTTTTGCAATAAAACGTCATTTTTTGTTGCCAACCGATCCCTGTGATGAAAACAAAATTTTGAAACCTGATCACACTTCAAAATGACACCCCCAATCATATTCTAGAAGATCATTTGGCTACTGCAAAAAAAAATAACGTTTTTTAAACAATACTTTTTTTAAAAAAAGTCATTTTTCAGCCACCAAATGACCACCAGGGCAAAATTGAAATTTCCGAAACCTTATTGCGCATCTATAGGATACCCCAAAACATATTCCAAAAGATAATTTGTCTATTTTTGAAAATGTAGGAGGAGTTCGAGGAAGAAGGTTTTTTGTGAAAAGTCATTTTTTACCAATTATCTGACCCCCAGGACTACCAGAGAATTTTTGAAACCATTTTACAAAACAACATGACACCCCCAATCAAACAGAGTTCAGATTGCTAGTTTATATGATGTAAGAGCAGTTTGAGAAAGTAAAACGTGACAGACGGACGGACGGACGGAAAAGGATAACAAACATATATACCCGAAATTTCTTTAGAAAGTGCGGGTATAATTATAAAATATACATGGATAATAAGAAAGATAAAATGATTGGTATCATTCACCTTGGGACTTAAAATTGAGTCTTTCCTATATAAAAAAGTACTAAATTATAGCATACTAGTATAAATACATGTAATACATGTTGTTGAAAAGTAACAGAATTTTTAAAAAATGACTTAAAACTGCAACATTGATTTAGGTTTAAAAAATGTGTATTACTACATTTAAAGAAACATGCATTTATTATACCCACACTTTCTAAAGAAAGTTCGGGTATATTGTTGATGTCCTGTTCCGTCCGTCCGTCCGTCCGTCCGTCTGTCACGTTTTACTTTCTCAAACTGCTCTTACATCGCATAAACTAGCAATCTGAACTCTTGGAGTTTGATTTGGGGTGTCATGTTGATTTGTAAAATGGTTTCAAAAATTCTCTGGCAGTCCTGGAGGTCAGATAATTGGTAAAAAAAAATGACGTTTTTTTCACGAAAAACCTTCTTCCTCGAACTCCTCCTACATTTTCAACAATAGACAAATCATCTTTTGGAATATGTTTAGGGGTATCCTATAGATGCGCAATAAGGTTTCGGAAATTTCAATTTTGCCCTGGGGGTCATTTGGTGGCTGAAAAATGATGTTTTTTTACAAAAAATCTGGTTTAAAAAACTTCATTTTTTTTTGCAGTAGCCAAATGATCTTCTAGAATATGATTGGGGGTGTCATTTTGAAGTGTGATCGGGTTTCAGAATTTTTTTTTCATCACAGGGATCGGTGGGCAACAAAAAATGACGTTTTTTTGCAAAAAAAGTATGGTTCCCATAACTCCTCTTACAACTTTTGGAGTAGCTACATCATCCCTTGGGATATGATTGGGGCTGTCCTATAGATGTGCAATAAGGTTTTAAAAATTTAAATTTTATCCAGGGAGTCAAATAGTAGCAGAAAATTGACGTTTAATACTCCTAAGAAAACCTAGATCCCAGAACTCCTCTTATGATTTAATCATTAGACACATCATATCTTGAGATATGATAGAGGCTGTCCTATAGATGTGCAATAAGGTTTTAAAAATTTTAATTTCATCCAGGAAGTCAAATAATAGCAAAAAATTGACGTTTATCACTCAAAAAAAAAATACATCCCAGAACTCCTCTTATGATTTAATGAATAGACACATCATATCTTGTGATATGATAGGGGCTGTCCTTTAGATGTGCAATAAGGTTTTAAACATTTAAATTTCATCCAGGGAGTCAAATAGTAGCAGAAAATTGACGTTCATCACTCCAAAAAAAAAAAAACCCTAGATCCCAGAACTCCTCTATTGATTTAATGAATAGACATGTCACATCTTGGGATATAATAGGGGCTGTCCTATAGATGTGCAATAAGTTTTGAAATATTAAATTTAATCCTGGTAGTCAAATAGTAGCAGAAAACTAACATTATCCCATGTGCGGATCTAGAGATGGGGTCAAAGGGGGGAGGGGGTACAGATCCCCCCTCCAAAAATCAAATTTCTTTAAACTTTAAACCACCACCCTCCCTGCAAACTCGAATAACTGTCAACCCCCCCTTCCCCAGAAAAACTCTCTGGATCTGCGCATGTATCCCTCCTTACACTGTAAATAAAATGACTTTTTTTTCTTAAAATAAAACAAGAGGCAAATGGGCCACATCGCTCACCTGAACAACAGTTCATTGTAAATTCTATCTCATAGCATATGCTATTTCTATTTTAAACTTTGAATCTCTCTCTTTAGAATCTACACTAGTTGAGGATGTTTGCGTAGTTATCTCACAAACTGTAGCAATGTAGTTCTCGAGAAGAAGATTTTTTAACATTTTCCTATTATACTTCTATGTTAAACTTTGAACCCCTTCTAGGACCCCCGTGTTGGTCCGGGGTCACGGCCTTACAATCTAGAATTTTCACTATTTGAGGATTCTTGCATAGTAATCTCACAACTTGTAACATTGTAGTTCTCGAAAAGAAGATTTTTAAACAAGTTTCCTATACATTTCTATGTTAAACTTTGAACCTCTCTTGGTGCCCCAGTATAATTTTAACAATTTAAAATCTACAATACCCAATGATGTATTCATAGTAATATCCCATACCATTGCATTGTAGTTCTTAAGAAGAAGATTTTTAAACATTTTTCTATATATGTTAAACTTTGAGCCCTGCCTGGGGCCCCAGTTTTGGTCCGGGGGTCATGATTTTTACAATTTAGATTCTTCACTATATATACAAGCTTTTTTTAAATATTGGCATTTCTGGTGCAGTGGTTCTTGAGAAGATTTTTAAACATTTTTCCTACGCATCTCTATGTTAAATTTTAAACCCCGCCTGGGGTCCCAGTTTTGGCCCGGGGGTCATGATTTTTATAATTTATAAATTTCACTATATATACAAGCTTTTGTGTTAATATTGGCATTTCTGGTGCAGTGGTGAGAAGAAGATTTTTAAAGACACACACCTTTACTTACTGTTTCGCAATTATCTACCTTTTAAAAATGGTTTAGCCTTTATTTTTACAATTAAGAATCCCCTTCCTATAAGAATGCTTTGTACCAAGTTTGGATGAAATTGGCCCAGTGGTTTTTGAGAAGAAGTCAAAAATGTGAAAAGTTTACAGACGTACAGCTACATGTAGACCGACAGACGGACGAACGGACAACGGGTGATAAAAACCTTGCATTTATTTGATTTAATTGTCGAATGATCTATTAAATTCAAAATATAATTTGGGGTCTTATAAGATTTTATAAACTGTTAAAAAATGTTTTTTTAAAAATCACATTTCACCTTGCATAATTGTGAAATGATCTATTGATATTTCTTATTTTCTACCTGGGGATCCATAACTGATATCAAAGTTAAAATTAATAACAATAAATGATTAAAATGAAAAGTTTATCCTCCACATCCACCCCCCCCCCCCAATCAAACCTCAGGTTCTAAAGATTCAGTCTTCTTACATTCTTACAATTTTTAATTGGTATTTTTCTCTAGATGATCATTAAAATTTTGGAAATTGCTTTTTAATTTTAAAGATAAACAAAATGTTATATATGTATTCGGGGCAAGTGTAAAGTCTCCTAAACAAAGCAGGTTCATTATTAGGCTAGCTAGGAATTACAAGAGTCAAACATGTACTACATATGAATAAGATAAAATACTTTATTATTTCCAGTTCTAGAAAGTCAGGGTGTCTCCAAGGGGGTATAACCTATATATACCATTTGATGCGGAATTTATGACACAAAGAGCAAGAATAAATGTGGTTTAGGGATGGGAATCTCAAAAGTTATCAAAACATCATCATTTCCTATTTCAAGGGGGGGGGGGGGGTTGTTAAAGACAACGCCTGGGGGTCATGTACTTTATACCATTTGATGCATTATAATGACATTAGAAACAATTGAGAATTATGGTTTAGTGGTGGGGATCTCAACAGTTTTCAAAATATTTGGTATTTTCCTGTTCCATGGGGTCAGAACAATCCTATATGGTCATGGTCTGTATTATATTTGATGCATCATAATACATTAAGAAAAAAAGACCCCTTCCTTCCTATCATATTTCATATAAACATGATAAGTCCCTACACTTACACATGTAATACACAAATTTAATACAAAATCTAAGTCAAATGAAAAAATAACTTTTGCAATTAAAATGACAGAAAGTGTACAAATGCAATAGGATAGGTAATGATGATAAACTTATTTAAATATAAAAAGATGATGAAACAGTATGCTGGCAAAGGGAGATCACTTATTTAGAAAGTGAAAGTAAAACTTATACCTATACCGGTGGCTTATAATATTGTTTTACTACATGTTTTATGCTTACCTATATTGGTTAACATCATAATGATTATCCAATAAGAGCACAATATGAATCCCTTTTGCTGATCATCACAAAAGAAACGTTTATGCATGTTAATTAATCCTTTTCTGCATATGGAAAACACATAACGGTGAAACCCATCTAACCGAAGAGCTGGGTAAAACTAGTACCCGCTAATGCGACCTGCAGACCTGTTTTAAGTACGTTAACTTCAGACAAAGATCGGTTATTTGTAACATGCATGTATTTTTATAATTTATTCTTCAAAACCCGCTGCACTATTTTATTAGGTATATAACTATGTAAAGCACACATTTCAGTCTTAAGGTGGTACAGGGCACCTGCATATTGTGATGTACTCCCTATTGAAATAAACAATAAAGTATAAATATAATATTTTCCCCCAAAATAATGTTACCTAACAGTGAAGCGCAATGGGTTATAGCATTAACTATGTGTAATCCTGCTGGGGCTTTTCTATTTTTTACTTAAGTTTCAAAAATTTTGAAATCTTATTTTAATTTTTTTTTTTTTTTTTTGGCAAATACATGTACTGTAAAATTTTAAAATTCTAAAACATCACCATTTTGATTATAAGGCACTTTTATCCACATAAAGATCAACATATGTCTTATACCACCTTAAATCAGTAATTATCTTCTGTTCTGGCAGTTTTCCATTGAAAATCATTGTGCAATAAAATTATGTCATTTATATTGCACTGTTTAAAATCTTCTTTGTTGCAACTACATGTACAGGCAGGCTTTCGTTGTTATCAAAATATTCTGATGTTTATTTTTCCCTGAGGAGTGTGTGCGTGTGTGTGTGTGGGGGGAGGTGTTCAGAGTAATACATGTAATTGTGTTTGCAGGGGGAGGGGGTTTGGGGGATTGGTGTCCGAGGTGTATTTTTGGTAAATTTACTATATTGCGGTAATATAAATGAATTTTCAAGGGGGGAGGAGGGTCTAGACCCCTCACTCCCACCCCTTCTCTAAATCCGTGCACACGATGATGTTGGCACACAGAAGCAAATCTAAAGCCGGCAACCGTCGAGGGGAGGGGCATAATTTAATTTTGTTTGTAATAATTATATAGACCATGCTTTCTATGACATGAAATGCTAAGATTTTTGATTAACTTAAAATTCACATGCAAAAAGTTCAACCCCAAATTGTACATAAAGGGCCGCTATGTGTATTATGGGATGGAATCTCAATTTATGAAATTGTAATTTTTTAAAATTACCGGAAATTGCATGTATCCTTCGTTTTTACTAAAACTGGTACAAAACAGTGTTATTTAGGGGCAAACACTTGGTGCGGGTATTACTGTCTAATGACAGCATCTAGTTATATCCAGTTCTGGAAAGTCAGGGTGTCTCCAAGGGGGCATAACCTACATACAATTTGATGTGCACAAAGAGCAAGAATAAATATGGTTTAGGGATGGGGGATCTCAAAAATTAAAAATTATCAAAGTATATCATCATTTCCTATTTCAGAGGGGTGGGGGTGGTTTAAAGACAACTCCTGGGGGTCATGTATTACACCATTTGATGCATCATAATGATTTTAGAAACAAGAATATAGTTGGTTTAGTGGTGGGGATCTCAACAGTTTTCAAGATTAATGGTATTTTCCTGTTTCATTGGGTCAGAACAATCCCATATGGTCATGGCCTACATTTTATTTGTCATAATACATTAAGAAAAAAGACCCTTTCCTCCCTATTAAATAAAACTCATATAGACATCATAAGTTTCTACACTTATTTAAATGTAATACACAAATTTAATACAAACTGTCACAGGGTCAATATGGGGTCAACTTAATATATAAGTCCGAAAAATGAAAAAATAACTTTTGCAATTAAAATGACAGAAACTGTACAAATGCAATAGGATAGGTAACAATGATGAGCTTATTTAGATATTTAAAAAAAGATGATGATACAGTTTGCTGGCAAAGGGAGATCACTTATTTAGAAAGTGAAAGTAATACTTATGTATACCGGTGTTTCATGATCTTGGGCTAGTACTACATTTATTATGCTTACCAATATTGGTCAACGTCATAATGATAATCCAATTAGAGCACAATATGAATCCATTAATTAGCTAATAATCACAAAAGAAACGTTTATGCATGTTAATTAATCCTATTCTGCACATGGAAAACACATACCGTTACGTACACCACGTGAAACCCATCTAACCGAAGAGCTGGGTAAAACTAGTACCCGGTAATGCGACCTTTATACCTGTGTTGTGTACGTAACTTCGGACAAAGATCATTTTCTTGTATTTTCATGACTTTATTCTTTTAAACCCCTTGTACTGTTTTATTAGGTAAAAATAGGTAAAGCACACCTTTCAGCTTTAAGGTGGTACAGGACACCTGCATATTGTAATGAACTCCCTATTGCAGAAATAAACAATAAAGTATAAATATAATATTTCCCCCCAAAATTACCTAACAGTGAAGTGCAATGGATTAGAGCGTTAACTACATGTCTGTAGAGAGTTCAAATGCTGCTGGGGTTTTTCTATTTTTTACTTCAGATTCCAAAACTTCAAAAATTTATCTTTTTTTGCTGAATACATGTATTGTAAAAATTTAAAATTATAAAACGTCACTGAGAAAGAGTTTTGATTATAATGCACTTTACTACATGTACAGGCTTTCGTTGTTATTAAAATATTCTGATCTTTATTTATCCATGTGGAGTGTGTGTGTGGGGGGGGGGGCAAAGTAGTATGTAACTGTGTTTGCAGGGGGTGGGGGGATTGGGGTCCAAGGTGTATTGTTTGGTAATTTTACTACATGTATTATATATGAATTATGTTTTTCAAGGGTTAGAGGGTCTGGACCCCCCCCCCCCCACTCCAATCCCTTCTCTAAATCTGTGCACGCGATGATTGCTTTAGATGACAAAAAGTAAAACTGCTTAATGTTCTCAAATAAGATTATATCGCTAGAGTACCTTAATGATGTAATTTTCTTCAATTTTTAGGTCACCTGAATCACTCAGGTGACCTATTGCTATCTGTGTTTGTCCGTTGTCGTTCGTCGTCCGTCATTCTTCGTTCGTCGGTCGTAAACTTTTGAACATTTTTTGCTTCTTCCCTGAAACCACTGATACAATTTCAACCAAATTTGGCGTATAAGATCTATGGGTAAAGGGAAGTAAAAATTATGAAATCCATGGTTCCTGCCTCTCTAGGGCCTGAGGGCTAATACCATCAAAATTAATGCAATATTTAAAAAAATCTTCTTCTTTACTCCTGGACATCAATCAGTCAAACTGCTGGCAAGATTGTAATAAGCATTAAGCTTTCTACTAAAATTGTGAAATTCATGGCCCAAGGGTCAGGGGTTCTGGTGCTAGGGGTTGGGCTCTAATAATTATATAGTGAAAATGCATTAATTCTTTAAAAATCATCTTTTCTGCTCCTGGGTATTTAGCCAATAAACAAAGTACATAGTTATGATCAGGAAGAATGCCTCTTCCAAAATTGTGAATTTCATGGCCTATGGGTCAGGGGATCTGGTGTTAGGGCGGGACTCTAATGATTATATAGTGAAAATACAAAAATTCTTTGAAAATCTTCTCCTCTGCTCCTGGGTAATAAGCCCATCAAATAAGAAAATAGTAATGACGAGGAAGAGTGCCTCTTCTAAAAGTGTGAATTTCATGACCCCTGGGTCAGGGGTTCTGCTGCTAGGGTGGGGCTCTAATAATTATATAGTGAAAATGCATTAATTCTTTAAAAATCTTCTCCTCTGCTCCTGGGTAATAAGCCCATCAACTAAGTAAATAATAATGATGTGGAAGGGTCCTCTTCAAAAATTGTGAATTCCATGGCCCCTGGGTCAGGGGTACTGGTGTTAGAACGGGGCTCTAATGATCATATAGTGAAAATGCATTAATTCTTTGAAAATCTTCTCTGCTCTTTAGTATTAAGCCCATACATGTTAGTACATAGTTATGATGAGGAAGAATGCCTCTTCCAAAAGTGCGAAGTTTATGGCCCCTGGGTCAGGGGTTCTTGTGTTAGGGCGGGGCTCTAATGATTATATAGAGAAAGTGCATTAATTCTTTGAATATCTTTTTCTCTGCTCCTGGATATTGGGCAGATGAACATAAGTACATAATTATGATGAGGATTTTATGGCCCCTAGTTCAGCAGTCCTTGTGTCAGGGTGGGGATCAAATGATTATGTAGTGAATAAGCAGTAATTCTTCGAAAATCTTTCCTTTGCTCCAGAATATCAAGCAGATGAACTATAAGCCCATGACATACATGTAGTTATGATGAGAAAGAGTGTCTCTTTCGAAACTGTGAAGTTCATGGTCCCTGGGTCAGACGTTTTGGTGTTAGGTTGGGCTCTAAATGAATGCAGTAATTCTTTGAAAATCTTCTCCTTTGCTCCAGAATATTAAACAGATAAATTATAAGTACATAGTTATGATGAGGAAGAATGCCTCTTCTAAAATTGTGAAGTTCGTGGCCCCTTGGTCAGGGGTTCTGATGTTAGGGCAGGGCTCTATTGATAATATAGGGTAGGGTGGTGTAATTTCGACTGATTATTCTTTTGGTACTTAAGATTTGTTAAATTATGTCACTGTGTGTTATGCTACAATTTGTAAATAATTCGTTTAGGATTTAGAAAGTTTATTGGATTAAACAATCCCGAAATATTAATAATGATTTCATTAGCCTTGTAATTATAATTTACTTGAATGTACATTGCCACAGTCACACTGCAGTTGCTCAGGTGACCGATAAGGCCCATGGGCCTCTTGTTCATTTACGTTTTCATAAACATAGGACTTGCATGTGATTAGGTTCCATAAACCATTGGTTACATTTAGCTTACTGTGGTTTCATTCATGTTAGAGGGCTTCACTTTGCATGTATTTCAAATGTATACACGTTCATTGATATATAAATTTATTGGCGATTGTCCTCCGACCAAAATTGTTGTCATATTTCTTACTTCAATAAAAATCAAGATTTTCTTAATCAGCTTAACAACGTAATAACCAAAAATTGGTGCTCAACGATTGATAAAAATTCCACATTATTAGGGCCACACTATGTGGGCGCTCTATATTGATCAATATATCCGTATGTCCGTCCGTCCATCTGTTCGTCCGACAGCACCATTCTGACTTATACTTCATCCATATACATGCGGTATCTTTGGGTAAAGAGTGTGCAATGACTTTAAATTAATTTTCTAGGTCAGAGGTTTACATGTAGTCATAGGGTATTTATGTGTAAAATCCTTGTCCGGAGCATATTTTTCCCCTTGGCCCAATCTGGCTCATACAATACCTACAGAATGCCTTTGGTCAACGGATGTGCAGTTACGTATACCTTAAGCAAAGTTCCTAGATCAAGTGTCAAGGCCATATCAGACTTTGTTATAAAATCTTCACTGGATCATATATTCTCTACCCTCAGCCCTATATGGCTCATATTCCAAATAAAGAGTGATTATGGCTTAAAGGTTTCCAGTGACCTTGGATCACGTTTTTAGATCAAATGTGTAGATTTTAGCAGATCTCTTAGAAACAAATATTTTACTATAATTTTTCCCCTTTGCACAATCTTGCTCAGATGTAACCAAATAACTGGTAAAGAGTTTCTAGTGACATTGAATATAAATTTTATTTCAAACTGAAAATTTCTAAGTCAGAGCAAAGTCTTCTTAAATACTTGTTCTTTATTTTAATGAGCTCCTCTGGGAAGATCGTTATCTCATTGATGTTTAGTAAATGTTTGTACACAATAGTAGTTGAACAATTCTTTCAATTAAGCAACATGCAATGATCCATGATTTAACATTGCTACCATGTATTTTCAGACTCACAAAATCTGAAGCTGTTTTAAAGATAAGTGATAAGAAAATATTTTTTCTCGAAACAAAGGCATAAAAGACTTTTTTTTATCTAAATGATCCCTTTCATTCAAATTAAACTCGAAATCTAATCTTCCTCTTCATTTTTAGCTCACCTGAGCTGAAAGCTCAAGTGAGCTTTTCTGATCACATTTTGTCTGTCGTCTGTCTGTCCATCTGTCCGTCTGTCCGTCTGTCTGTCCGTAAACTTTTCACATTTTTGACATCTCCTCAAAAACTACTAGGCCAATTTTAACCAAACTTAGCATAAAGCACCCTTAGGTAAAGGGGATTCACATAAATGTGAAAATTAAGGATCACGCCCTTTTCAAGGGGGAGATAATTAGAATTTATTTTAAAAAAATTGATGAATTTTCAAAAATCTTCTTCTCAAGAACCATTTGGCCAGGAAAGCTGAAACTTGTGTGGAATCATCCTCAGGAAGTGTAGATTAAAAGTTGTGTAAATCATGACCCCCGGGGATAGGGTGGGGCCACAATGGGGGGGGGTTGAATTTTTACGTATGAATATATAGAGTAAATCTTTAAAAATCTTCTTGTCAGAAACTAATTAGCCAGGAAAGCTGAAACTTGTGTGGAAGCATCCTCAGGTAGTGTAGATTCAAAGTTGTGTAAATCATGACCCCCGGGGATAGGGTGAGGCCACAATGGGGGGGGGGTTGAATTTTTACGTATGAATATATAGAGTAAATCTTTAAAAATCTTCTTGTCAGAACATTATTAGCCAGGAAAGCTGAAACTTGTGTGGAAGCATCCTCAGGTAGGGTAGATTCAAAGTTGTGAAAATCATGACCCCCGGGGATAGGTTGGGCCACAATGGGGGGGGGGGGGTCGATTTTTTACATAGGAATATATAGAGTATATCTTTAAAAATCTTCTTCTCAGAAACTAATCAGCCAGGAAAGCTGAAACTTGTATGGAAGCAGCCTCAGGTAGTGTAGATTCAAAGTTGTGAAAATCATGACCCCGGGGGGTAGGGTGGGGCCACAATGGGGGGTTGAATTTTTACATAGGAATATATAGAGTAAATCTTTAAAAATCTTCTTCTCAGAAACTAATCAGCCAGGAGAGATGAAACTTGTGTGGAAGCATCCTCAGGTAGTGTAGATTCAAAGATTTGAAAATCATGACCCCAGGGGATAGGGTGGGGCCACAATTGGGGGTCGAATTTTTACAAGGAATATATAGAGTAAATCTGTCAAAATCTTCTTCTCAAAAACCATTTGGCCAGGAAAGCTGAAACTTGTGTGGTATCATCCCCAGGTAGGGTATATTCAAAGTAGTGAAAATCATGACCCCCAGGGGGTAGGATGGGGCCACAATGGGGGGTCAAATTTTTACATAGGAATATATAGAGTAAATCTTTAAAAATCTTCTTCTCAGCAACCAATTAGTATGGAAAGCTGAAACTTGTGTGGAAGCATCCTCTAGTAGTGTAGATTCAAAGTTGTGAAAATCATGACCCCCCGGGGTAGGGTGGGGCCACAATTGGGGATTGAATTTCTAGATAGGAATATAAAGAGTAAATCTTTAAAAATCTTCTTCTCAGAAACTAATCAGCCAGGTGATTCTTTAAAATTGTTCAGACTTTGGTCCCTTGATGATTCTTGGGCCTCACAAGGGATTCAGAGTTTGATATAGGTTTATATCCCATATATAAACAATTGTTTAGGATCTTTTTTAGAACTACAATGCTTAACATGTGTTATGACTATAAAATCATCCTGTTAGAAAAGGGACTAATGATAATAAAAGTAAGAATATCCAGGGGGTAAAATGGATTTTCATTTATACAGGATCTACATGTATTATACTACATTGTACAGATAGTTTGTATTATGACTCCTTTAAGCTGATTTCATCATACCTATTGTTCCTCAAGTGAGCGATGTGGTCCATGGGCCTCTTGTTCTCTTAAGTGGTGTTATCCTAAAAATTGAATGCTTATTTTGGATGTCGTCGGTCCTATGACACACCAAGGCTGTGCAGACAAATTGAATACCACGCGTCAGCGCGGTATGATAATTTACCTGCATAGCCTTGGTGTGTTTTTGAACCGACGACATCCAAAAATAAGCATCCAATGCTTATGTTTATATTATAGTGATGCTTATTTGTATGAAGTATTTGTGTATCGTTGCTTTGAAACCTTCATATACGCTCTCAGTCAGGGATATGAAACACACATGGAACAGCCATATTAACATGTTATTTAGCTCGCTTCCGCGACTAAAAGTATAGTGCCAGAAACTTTGTAGAGAAAAATCTTTTCTATTAACGAGTTGATATGATTTAATGATTATTTAACATAAGTACATATCAAATTGGTATTTAAGTTTGAGCATTTCATTTAATCTTACAATAATAAATACTCAAAGCGTGTGATGGCGTTTATAACTGTGGTCATGGCGCATGAATAGGCATAGTGTTTTCGCAGGAAATTGAATGTAATTTCAAATGCAAATATAGGGAAAATATACACTGAATGTAAATATATAAGATTGACATTATGATGATTGCAACACTATGCTATGCCTTACTGTGAATTTAACAATTTTAGCAATGCTCAATAATTAAGTTTATACATTCAGTCTATAGATATTTAAAAACTTATCTCTTTCAAGTTTATGCTCAGAAGTATATTTGAATACCAATTTAAATTACATTGTATTATTATGAACAAGCCTGATGACATTGTCCTCAATGATACAAAATCTTTCTATCTTTAACAAGCCAACAAAACTTGAAATTAAAGTTTAGTGTTTATATTACGTTATAAAAATTATAAATATGTCAAATCATTGAAACACCCAAATAAGATGAAGGGATATTTTTCTTCAGGTATCTAACCAGTCAAACTTCGTACTACAGAAAAAAGAATAAACATATTAAATTATTATTAGTTTTAACAAGCTTTTGTACAAGTGACTTGCCTTATATATACTTGTTAAATATGCACAGATTCTCTAGGTATGGTCATAATGGAATGAGGGAGGCATATGCATGCTCCCACATGTCATTACCACCAAACATATCGGGTATCTGCACAAAAGCAACAATATAGGGTAAACTATTACGGGAACATTATCTGAATGTCATAATTGAGTCTATGTGTTATGTCAGATGTTTCGCGTATCATATACATCTTTTTTCAAAACAAAAAATGGAGAACAATATGTTATGTAAAATTTCAAAAATAATTTTAAATAATTCTTTTCAGTTGAAACTTTAAACCTGTCATCTTTTTTCATTTGGCATTAAAATCTCCTATTACAACAGTTATGTCATGCTTATTGCACCGTGTAATACATTATGCATTTGGTTGAAGAAGTCCTTTTTCTCATCACCACCTGTCTCATTTGTTGGTGTGTATATTTGGATAATTGTAAATATCTGGTGCTTTGAGGAGATTTGTGCTGTTCGGATTCAGGCGTCAACTATAAAAGTGCCTTCTTTTTTCTTTGGCTCATCATTACTGTCATTCGTTCTTGTTGAAATTTATTATCACCTACATATAACCCACTTTCCACTTTATAGTTTTCTTTTTCTTATTCCTTACTATCTTCTTTAGATTGTAGATTGTATTATACTCTGGTGACCCTTGTTTTTAATCATATATGACCTACACAATTTTTTGAGAAGCCTCAAGCAAACTCTAAGAAAAAGGCAAATCATTTATCATAATTGATTAATGAAGCTTTGCAAGTAGAAGTGTGTATTTAATTAACTTAAATACATTGAATACAAAAAGTAAGTGATTTTTCTCATCGATGGAAACGCTGTTGAAAGCAAATCATATGAGTTGATTTAACAGTCTATACAGAATTACTGAAGCCCTTTAAAAATTGTGCATGTGGAATGATGTAAAAAAGATATTTTTATTTTTTAACATATTTTATTGAACAATCAAATGGATTGGGCAACAGGCAAAGCCTACGCAAACCCTCTCCAAGGATGTAAAAAAGATAATGATAATTTGACTTGTAAAACTACAACAACAACAGCCACTACATGCAGTAAATTCAGTTTGTATCAATGCCGTTACACATGCGTGGTAAGCCGTCTTTTCATTAATATTAGAGGGCATCAATATTCGTGGATTTACTGAAAATGACAGTTTTAAAGATACTCAGTATCAAAATAAAAAAAAATTGATCATTGGTTTTAGATTTATTAAGGTTTAAGTATATTTGACAGAGATGTAAATTTATAAAAATCGTAGATGACGTCATCATATTTGACCTTTTGATATGAAATTGAATTTTTGGGGCATAAAGATTATACACTGATGGTGGTTGTGTTCAAATTTCAGGTCTTTACTTTGAAAGGAACATGAATTACACAATTTTAAATGATATAAGGCTAAATTGCACAAAACTCACATGAACTCTATCAAAATATATGTTTCGAAATTATCAAAATACGATGTACTTCCGTTATTTTTGGCCTTGAGTAATTATTGGGTATGATTTATATTTATTTTCTTAAGAGTATGTATTGAAATTAATATTTTGCAAAATAATAAGCAATTTTTTTTTGTGTATTTGATAAATATTTCAAATAATTGATTTCAGGACTGTTTCGCAATACCTTAAAGCTAATTCAGTTCGAATTCCGTAAATGAAAGCAAACCAGCAAAACGAATTCTCAGGTTTGTCATATTGTAATCTATGTATCAGAGAAGATAAAATGGTGGGTTTCCCTGAAATATAGAAAACAAAATGTCTAATTTGGAAAAAAAGTTGCCTATTACGTTTTTAGTTGGATTGGCAGATATCCCAAAGTTACATTTTCAGTCTGTAACCCTGGGTTTTGTTCATTTCACTTAAATATTTGCACCATTTCGTAACCCCAACATATATATGTAGCTGTTGAATTATACTGGCTTTGATAATTTGCATGATTTTAACAAGAAAACTATGAATAAATCAATATATGTATAATACATGTAATTTTGTTTTCAGTGCAAAGAGGTTATTTGTTCATGTTAGAACACATACATGAGGAGGCACAGCTGGTTGGTTATCTTTGCAGTGTATGTGATTCAACATTCTCTGATGATGAAAAGAAAGACATGATAGATGGGAAAGGCTATTTTATGAAGAAGGAGCTCTTAAAATGTCTCATCTCAAAGGGGGAAAAGGCTTGCAAGGAATTCATGGAACATTTCAAATTCTTATACCAAGATTTATATTCCCAGTTTTGCATTGCAGTACAGTCTGTAACTAATGCAGGTTTGTCATAGGATTTGATAAGTGTGTATTTAAATAAACAGAGTATTTGGGTTTTTTATATAGCTTTTCTAAAACTATAAAACAGATAACCGATTATAACCAAACCGTGCGTTTTATTTCTGTGTAATATTATAGAAAAACAATTATCGCATCCGTTCTTATATTTTTATTAAAATGTCAACAATTGCCTGCATCGAGTCAACTTACCATCTTTGTATGTAAAATATTGTATCTATTGCACAACCAAAAATTGATCTCTTGTTTTCTATACATAATATTTAGTGGTTATTCAAGTGATCGATAAGCAGGCATGAATTAATTAATATGAAAGGATTTTGTTGTGAGGAATTCTAATATGCATTCATACAAAAGTTCCTAGATGTAAGAAAGGGGTGACAATGTGGGAAGCAAGACACATATGTTCCAATTTTACATAGACACCGCATCACAATCTGAGGAGGTGGGGGAGCAATATTTTACATTGAAATTATTCTGTTTGGGGTAAAGATAGGTTGGATCTAAAATCAATGTAGTACAAAAACAATTTTCACTTTTCAAGTAAGTTCACCTATGGGGAGAGTCCATTTTGAAAAAAAAATATGAAGTGAGAAAAATTCATTTTTTAAAAATGATGGAGCCTACATTTGTAAAATTAACATAGAGTAGCAATGTACTGAAGTTATTATACAGAATTTTTTAAAGTGAAGTTTTTTCCATAATCTAAGAAAGGTACAGATTACAATCTGGTTGGGGGCAATATCAGAGAATTTTTTTGATGTAAAAGAAATTTCATGAAAAGAAAGGATTTCGTCTGTTAAATTAATGTAGAAGCAATAATTAATGAATAATTCTCATATTTATTCATTAATTTAAATTCTCCTTCATAAAAAAATGCAGCTTTAACGTTTGTAAATTGTGAACATATTTCATTAATTTCAAACATATTCTGTTCCAGAGGGCATTCAACAGGATGCCTTTTTGGCACATGATAAACTGGTTGACTATGAAGAACTATTGTTGGAGGAGATGGAACCAACTGCAATGGCTGACATTCTTTACTGTCATGCTGTATTGAGTTCCGATGAGCATGATGAAATTGATGAAATGTCAAATAGAAGAGATAAAGCAATGAAAATAATTATAAAAATTGGACAACAACCAGACAAGATCACTGTCTTTTGCCATGCGTTAGAACAAAGCAAGTGTAGCAGAGCTGTAGAAAACATCAGAAACAATACAAGCAATGACCCTCCCTATTCTTCAGGTGAGTAAAGTTTGATACACATGTATCACAGTTGTATATAATAATTATAAGATTTACTTCCGAAAAACTGGTTCGCGAGAACTAATGTTCACGACCAAGACATATCCAGACCTGTGTTGTTATAACAACCATACGGCATGGACTGGTAAGCAGCAAGAATTTTTTGCAACAACAAGGCTTCTGCGAACCTCACAAAATTTTACGCATGGTAATAAAAGTTTGGTTACAGTACCTAAAACTTTAGTTAATAGGGTTTTTCAGGACAACTTGTTTTACAAGAATTGCAGCAAAAGAACCATTTGAGCAATATGCATCACTGGACTCTATGACAGTAGTTAATTCTAACGACAGTTAAAAAAAGTATATAATTTTCTCATAGTCGTACAACTGTTGGGTACCAATAAATCTTTAAAAGGCATGGTCACAATTTTTTTTTCAAATTTTACTTAAAATCTTTAATGTTGACAATACTGTACTAAGAAGGTATTTCTAATAGGTCAACTAAAAGTTCACTTTCATTTATATTTAAACAAAGCTTGATCGTGCCATATTTTTTCTTGAAAATTTCACCCATATCTCAGAAACAACAGGTTGTCCGAAAGTTTGGCTGTATTAGTGGAATGAAAGAGGTATAATATCATTCCGCAATGGTAATATATTTGTCACTGAGTATAAATCACAGAAACATTCTTGAAATGAGGTCAATTATCATTTTTGTCATAATTGACAACTGGCATTGAAATTAAATTTTTACTGACCATTGAAAATACCTTCAGTAAGCAACTTGGGCGAGGAAAATTTCAACAAAATTGTGAACATGTCCCTTTAACTGCTTCATTTGATTTTATAGGAATTAATGCAGTAAAGTGTGTTAGATTCAACTTCAGGAAATGTGTGAAGAACTTTAGAGATTTTAAAAGTAAAAAACGTTTGCTTAATTATCTGAAGTTCAAGAGATGTAAAGTAACCATTGCTGGTGAACTGGTACCAAAGGAGAGCTATCTAATCAAAACAGGCATGCGGAATGGTAAGCTTGGATGTGATTGTATTCTGGAATTAACTAAACAGAGAGACCTACGCCTTCTACAGAAGTTGGTGGAACGATTTGAAAAAAGAAGAAAGGATGGTAAGGAGGCCTTTAACTAAAATTGTGATTTTCATTACCTTTGGGTGAGGGCTCTGGTTAAAGCTACAGTTTTATTGGTTATATATAGGGAAAAAGAAAGTAATTTAAAGCTTGTGACGTCTTATTTGCCATCCTCTCTTTCTCCCCTATGAGGCTTTTAACCTTTTCATTTAATTTTGAACAGCAAATTTTCCACTATCATTTTTTTTACATTAACATAAATTATAATAATCAAACTTATTACAAGGGTTGTATCATACTCGGGTGACTGTTAATGCAATAGAGCCTCTTGTTGAATTTTAGGAAGAGAGGGAGTAGACCTCCAGTTCAACGTTTCAATGATGATGGATATGGAAAACTTTCTTCTTGAGGAGTTAGAACCAGGTTCTGTTTCCCATGTTCTTTTAGAAGAAGAGGCATTTTCATTAGATGATCATGATGAAGTGGAAAACATGACAGACAGACGTAAAAAGGCCAAAGCTCTTTATGGCATACTGTTAAAAGATGGGTCTGAATTAACAATGGACAGTTTTTTGTATGCATTGAGAGAAAACCAATATATTATGAATGAAATTAGAAGAAGGGGAACTGGACAGCAACCCATAACTCTGAGTAGTCCATCAGCACAACAAAGACCAAGTGAGATCTATGTGTATTCTTTTACAATTGTCTTGAGATTTTCATTAAATGATAACTGTGAAGATTGAATGAAATGCAGATTTGTGTAGATAGATTATGAATTTTCTCTTATTCTCACATGAACTGTAGTGAGCTTCTCTTATGAAATATTTTCTGGCATTTGTTATTGTTGTCAACCCAAAAAATTTTGAATTTTTTTTTGTTTATTCAAGAACTACCAGGCAAATTTCATCCTAAATGCTAGATTAACTAATTAACTTGCTTGTACAGTTAACAAAAATGGAAAATTGTTTTCTGTTTTCTTCTGCTTTGAAACAGATTTAATTAAGAATGAATTTGAAATAATTGTCAGACACTTTGTCCCAAAGACATTTGGTAAAAAAAAAAACATTTTTGACCTGAACAGTTTGGCCCAAGTTTTTGCACACCTAGACCTAAAATTTCAAGACATGATCAACTGTTCAATGACACTTAATTTGCACAAGGAGGTGCCAGAGTTTTACCATTTCGGCTCAAAACATTTCAGCTAAACGAGTTCTTTTTTTTTTACATGTGTGACAAATATAAGAGTAACATACAGAAGCGCTTACTTGACTGTTTTCACTTTAGGTCAAGAATTTACAATTATGAATTTATTACACATGATCCAAAATAAAACAAAACAATACTGTTCAATATTCACAAAATCTCTGATGTGTCTATAACCCTAAAAGTGCTATCTGGATCTACATGTTAACGATATAGAAAAGTTTATTGTGTTATCAAGATTTTTCTGTAGAAAAAGGATGGATTCAGGTTTGCTAATATCTTGTTTTTATTTAAGCTGACCAAAGTAAAGACATTGATATACAGATCAGACATATTGGACAAGCACCTAAAAACGTAGAAGGTAATTAATTGCTGATTGAAAAAGCAATTTGTTGGCTATCCGTATTTTTAGGTCACCTGAGTAAACTCAGGTGACCTATTGCTATCTGTTTTCGTCCGTCGTCGTGCGTCGTGCGTCGTGCGTCGTGCGTTAACAATTTACATTTTTAACTTCTTCTTAAAAACTACAAGGCCAATTGTTCCCATTTTTGGTGTGAAGCATCTCTATGGTAAGAGGAATGTAAATTGTGAAATTGGTGGCTCTACCACCCCCAGGGTGCCACAGGTGGGGCCAAATATGCAAAAAACAGCCAAATTTTTAAAAATCTTCTTCTCTACTCCCACACATGTGAGGAAAAAACTGATTGCATGGTTATGATGTCCATGAAGCCCTCTACTAAAATTGTGAAATTCATGGCCCCTGGGTCAGGGGTTCAGGCTCTAGGGTGGGGCCAATATGGTCATATAGTAAAAATGTATTAAATCTTAGAAAATCTTCTTCTCTACTCCCATAGATATTTGTTAAAAACTAAATGCATGGTTATGATGTCCATGAAGCCCTCTACAAAAATTGTGAAATTTATGGCCCCTGGGTCAGGGGTTCAGGCCCTAGGGTGGGGCCAATGTGGCCATATAGTAAAAATGTATTAAATCTTAGAAAATCTTCTTCTCTACTCCCATAGATATTTGTTAAAAACTAAATGCATGGATATGATGTCCATGAAGCCCTCTACCAAAATTGTGAAATTCATGGCCCCTGGGTCAGGGTTTCAGGCCCTAGGGTGGGGCCAATATGGCCATATAGTAAAAATGTATTAAATCTTAGAAAATCTTCTTCTCTACTCCCATAGATATTTGTTAAAAACTAAATGCTTGGATATGATGTCCATGAAGCCCTCTACCAAAATTGTGAAATTTATGGTCCCTGGGTCAGGGGTTCAGGCTCAAGGGTGGGGTCAAAATGGCCATATAGTAAAAATGTATTATATTTTAGAAAATCGTCTTCTCTACTCCCATATATATTTGTGAAAAACTAAAGGCATGGATATGATGTCCTTGTGTTAAGTGGCATCAAATAGTATGTAGGTCATGAGCCCCCGGGATGGTCCTGTCCCACCTCAAACAGGAAGTGCCAGAATATCTTGAAAACGGTTAATATCCCCACCCCTAAACCATATATATTCTTGTTCCCTGTGTTAAGGGCCATCAAATGGTATGAAGGTCATGGGCCCTTGGGCTGGTCCTGACCCCCTCTCAAACAGGAAGTGCACAAATATCTTGAAAACGGTTAATATCCCCACCCCTAAACCATATATATTCTTGTTCCTTGTGTTAAGGGCCATCAAAGGGTATGTAGGTCATGGGCCTCAAGGGTGGACCTGACCCCACTCAAACAGGAAGGGCCCAAATATCTTGAAAACGATTAAGAACCCCAATCCTAAACCATATATTTTCTTGTTCCTTGTGTCAAGGGGCATCAAATGGTATGTAGGTCATGGGCCCCGGGGATGGTCTTGACCCCCCTCAAACAGGAAGTGCACAAATAACTTGAAAACGGTTGAGATCCCCACCCCTAAACCATATATATTCTTGTTCCTTGTGTCAAGGGGCATCATATGGTATGTAGGTCATGGGCCCTTGAGGTGGTCCTGACCCCCCTCAAAAAGGTAGTGCCCGAATATCTTGAAAACGGTTTAATAGTCCTTTTTGAAAGATTTCAGGCAGGGAGGTGGTCGTCATTACAAATTAAAAATTTTTCTATTCCAGAATAAAACTTAATTAAATGCATATATGAGACTCCTTGACAAGTTTGTGTATGGGTTATGCTACTCAGGTGACCGTCAAGGCCTATTTGCCTCTTGTTAGCTCACCTGAGCTGAAAGCACATGTGAGCTTTTCGATCACTTTTTGTCTGTCATCCGTCTGTCTGTCTGTCCGTCTGTCTGTCTGTCTGTCTGTCCGTCTGTCTGTCTGTAAACTTTTTACATTTTTGACTTCTTCTTCTCCAAAACCACTGGGTTGATTTCAACTAAACTTGGCACAAAGCATCCTTAGGTGAAGGGAATTCAAGTTTTTCTTTTAAAGGGAGATAATTAAGAATTATTAAAAATTTGTTGGTATCTTTTAAAAATCTTCTTCTCAAAAACCAATTGCCCAGAAAAGCTGTGATTTGTATGGAAGCATTCTCAAGTAGTATAGATTAAAGTTTGTTCAAGATATGATCCCCAGGGGTACAGTGGGACCACCGCGGGGGGTCAAATTTTTACATAGGAAAATATAGAGAAAAATTTAACTCAAAAACCAATTGGCCAGAAAGCTAAAATTTGTGTGGAAGCATCATCAGATAGTGAAGATTCCAGTTGTTTAAATCATGGTCCCTAGGGATAGGGTGGGGCCACAATGGCTTAGTTGGTTTTTATATAGGAATACATAGAGAAAAATCTTTAAAAATCTTCTTTTCAAAAACCAATTGCCCAGAAAGGCGGAACTAGCGTGGAAGCATCCTCAGGTAGTGTAGATTATAGTTGTTTAAATCATGATCACCTGGGTTACGGTGGGGCCACAATGTAGTGTCGATTTTTGTAGAAAAATATATAGAGAAAAATCTTCTCAAAATCCAATTTGGCCAGAAAAGCTGTAACGTGTGGAAGCACCCTCAGGTAGTGTAGATTTAAGTTTGTTCAAACCATGATCCCCAGGGGTAGGGTGGGGCCACCATGAAGGGACAAATTTTTACCTAGGAATATATAGAGACATACATGTATCTTCTTTTTGAAAATCAATTAAGCAGAAAAGCTGTTACTTGAGTGGCAGCATCCTCTGGTAGTGTAATATATATAGAGAAAAATCTTTAAAAATCAAATAAAAAAGAATGCGTCTATAATTGGGAGGGGTGAGTCTTTTTAAAAATAGAAAAATAAATTTGATCACTATCAAAAATATATACATGTAGTATATAGAATTAATAATATGCAAGCATATTGCCATTTGTTGATTCTCAGTTGTTTAGACTGTGTCCTTAGATAAATCTTTGGCCACACAAGGGGTTCAAAGTTTGATTTAGGTTTATATTTATATGAACAGTTGTTCAAGATCTTTTTAAAAATGGTAATGCTCAATATGTGATATAACTATGAAATCATTTAGTGGCTCAACATAAGAGCATCTGTAGAAAATTTTGAAAATCTTTTAATACAGGATCTATTTTACTCATTAATTGTCCTTATATTTTGAATATTGCTTCACAAAGCTGATATTATTATGTCTAGTGTTGCTCAGGTGAGTGAAGTGGCCCATGGTCCTCTTGTTTAAATTAACTACATGATATTATGTCTAGTTTTGCTCAGGTGAGTGATGTGGCCCACGGGCCTCTTGTTTAAATTAACTACATGTACCCTAATGACAGAAGATATAATGGTTTATGAACTTGTTATAACTTTTTTATAGGAAAAGCTATTCAGATGTTCTGATTAATTATCATCATGTACAAAAATTTATTCATGGTAGTAAAGAAATCTTTTAGCTATAGAATATTCTTTGAAATACAGCTTGTATTAATTAACCCTTTCCTTTATAATGATGTCTTTGAACACCCCACATGATTTACATGTAGATGGCTTTAGACATCCTTTTTACTCTGTCACATTCTTTAACTCGTGAGTTTTTGAACAAAGATTTACAGCAAGATCTTTCAATGAAAATTGTTAAAGGACCATTTTCCTTTAATTTTCAGAGTTTTTCTTTTTTTTTTAATTTTTTTATAGTAATGATCAATAGGTCTTGTTGAAAGAAAAGATAAATAGGTTTTGTTTATTTCTTTTTTATTTTAAACTTAACAATTAGTATGAAAATAGTTCGAATAACGTTCTGATTAACAATGAAAATACAAGTTCATAGCTATATGAAGGACCCGTATACGATATTTTATTTTCAAAGACATTCAAGCAGCCTCCGGATTAGAGGTAGTTTTGTCAATCCCTGTACAAGTGGTTGGAGATGTAGAGAGATTACAACAAACAATTGATCAACTAAACATTGACCCCGAATTCCAGGCAGAAGTAGCTACCACTTCCCACATGATGGTGAGAAGTATCTCTTTGGGGTCAGTGGTACTAAGATTAATTGCACTGACTGATGATGCCTGTCAGATGTTATTTGATGACAATGGGAAAAAAATGAAGACACTGATTGAAACATTTTTGCGTTTTTCTAATATAAAAGAGGATATAATAAAAGGAAATATCAAAGTCACAGTCAGTGTACCAGAAGAGGAAACTGGAAGTAAGTAGTTTTTTATTAGGGTAAGTAACGGAATGACATTGTTGCAAAACCTCGATTTGGACAAGAACGCCTTCAAACATTACTAAATATTTTATTCTTACGTCGGAGAATCCTAATGCTGTAGAGCCAGGCGTTATTGATCAAATTGGGTTTCGGAACACCCCAAATTACTGAATTTAGTTTCAACTTGGCAAAAATTATTTTATTTAATAATTATTTGATTTTTGTTTCATTAAAGTATATATACACATATTTAGTGTTTGTTTATATATGTGTTAAATTTAATAAACAGATAAATTACCAATTGATGACGAAATAAAAATACGAAGAAACTGGAACTTGCTTGTTGAAGAGTTGGAACCATCACCCATGACAAAAAAATTGTTTGAAAAGCATGTTTTCAATGAGGATGATACAAAGAAAATTTCAAGTATGAAAACAAGGAAAGAAAAAGTAGAAACACTCCTTAGTTTGTTGCTGTCTAAGCAAGGAGAGGTCAAGGATGCCTTTGATGCATTCATCAGATCTTTAGATGAGTTGGGGAAAGGTGACATTGCTGTTAAAATCAAGCCATCTGAAAAAATGCATCAAGAAGCAGGTCAGAAATTAACAAATATAAATTAAAAGCTGTATACAGTAAAACACGCTTATAACAAAGTCCCAGGGACGGGCAATTTTACTTTGTTATAAGCGTAATTCGTTATATCCGTCAAGTTTACAGCATGTAATAAAGTCACAGGGAATGAAAATCACTTTGCTGTAAGCGTCAATTCATTATAAGCGTGTTCGCTATAACCATGTTTTACTGTAGTAATTGTTAAAAGATTTGTTAAATGTTTGACCCTCTTTTCAATTTTAGGGTAGTCATTCATATAGCACTTCAATTTATTTTACCAAAATTTCAGAAAAAGTCCGTTTGAGATTGCTGTCCAGATTTAAAGATGTAGCTGATGAAATTGAGTCAAGCCACATGGAGGAAACTTTTGAATTGTGTGGCATTGATATACATTCTGTGGACTTCGTGAGTTCTAAGTTGGGCAAAAGTCGCAAAGAAAGGGTTCTTCAATTCCTTGCATATGTTTTGGTGAATGATGCCTATGTTCTTGGTTTAGAGAAAGTTCTGAATAACAGAGGTTTAACTTGGCTCTTAGAGTATCCTGACGACAAAAACTTCAGAGATATTTGTAAGTATATAATACAAAGTAATTAGAGTGAAAAGTGAACATTCAAAGTATTGCAACAATGTTTATGCTTCATCTCATTTCCAGTAATGGGTGCTAAATGCAAGCGCCCTCCTGGTGAATTGCTCTATCAATGCCAATATGAGGTGGAGAGGAAGGAAATGAAAAGTAAGTTAAATTTTCTTTAATATGATTTATAATTGTAGTATTTTTAGCTCACCTGAGCAAGAGGCTCAAGTGAGCTTTCCTGATAAAAATTTGTCTGTTGTCTGTCATCGTCCATCTTCGCTAGCCAAGGGTTTCTGATCCGCACCACTCCTCACAAACCCTTGGCATATTGTGCTATCAAAAGTTGGGGTTTTTTTCCTGGATTTTTTGGGGGTTTACTGAAACCGTTCGACCAATCAAAAAATGCAAAACATATCTGATTTAATTGACAATGTTTTCGTACTGTTTATTCACTAGTCCAACACATATAGCTCAAACCCCTTATTTTTAAATCACCTGAGCCAAAGGCTCAAGTGACATTTTCTGATCACAATTTGTCCGTTGGCTGTCGTTGTCATCGTTGTCGTCGTCGTTGTTGTAAACTTTTCACATTTTCATCTTCTTCTCAAGAACCACTGGGCCAATTTCAACCAAACTTGCCATAAAGTATCCTTAGGTGAAGGGAATTCAGGTTCAAATGAAGAGCCATGCCCTCTTTCAAGGGGAGATAATTAGGAATTAGTGAAAAAGTAATGGTGGATTTTAAAAATCTTCTTCTCGAAAACCACTTGGCCAGGAAAGATGAAACTCATAGTGAAGTATCCTCAGGTGGTGTAGATTCAAGTTTGTTCAAATCATGACCCCTTGGGCAAGGGTGGGGCTGTAATGGATGAGTAAATTTTACATAAGAATACATCAGAAAACCTTTAAAATTTAAAAATCTTCTCCAGATCCCATAAGCAACAGAGCTGTGATTAGGTACATTTATATGCAAGCAACTTTATGTAGTGTGCATTCAATTTTGTCTAGTTTGTGGCCGTACGAAATGATACCAACAAATTAGATTTACCTTTGTTTATTTTTTTTTTAGCTCACCTGAGCTGAAAGCTCAAGTGAGCTATTCTGATCACATTTTGTCCGTCGTCCGTCTGTCCGTCTGTAAACTTTTGTACATTTTGATCTTCTTCTCTAAAACCGCTCGGCCAATTTCAACCAAATTTGACACAAAGCATTCTTATGGGAAGGTTAATATAAATTGCAAAAATAAAAGACCCATCTTTATTCAAAGTGGAGAAAACCTCGAAACTGTAGAAAAAGGGGGGTGCATTTTTAAAAATCTTCTTCTCAAGAACTACTGAGTCAAATTCAATGTAATTTAGCATAAATAATCCTTATGGAAAGGAAAATATAAATTGCAAAAATTATGGGCTAATTCTGTTTCAAATCTGAGTTATTACGAAAATAATAATAAAAGAAATGCGTGTTTCAATCAGTTTATAGCTTCGGGTTCGGTATTCCATGAGTCATGGTAAAATGGGTTGGCAAACCCGGGCTGGGGCAAAACAAAAGATTGGCAGTTATTAATATGCCGATCTCATTAAAATTTTGAGGATATGTTACGGACCAGTATATTTGTATTCGCTGTAAATATTTCTGCAAAACAATGCGTATTTTGGAATTGATGATTCCGATCTGCCCCGGCTTTTATTTTGCCCCGGCCCGGGTTTGCCCACCCATTTTACCAAGACTCGTATTCCATACTTCTAAAACGAGGTTCTTTGTTTAAGATAAACGGGTCGATCTGACAATGATGAATTAGTTTGTTGTGCAACAGTTCGCGTACGAAGGGGATCTTTGAAACATGCAGAATACATTGGTGCCGATTTTGTGAAGTAAATTGAGTTTAAATATTTCAATGCGTTGACAGTTTTCACATATGACGGTGGTGTTAGCTTGTTTTGATTTTCGTTTCATTTTCATTATCTATGCTTTGTAACTATCGCCTGTATTTTGTAATTTTTACGTATCAAATCAAACAGAGACTTCGGTAAATCAGACAGTTAACTGTTAACCTGCGCAAATTAAACAAAATCTGATGTATTAAAAGAGTACTAAAATACTATTAATTCTATCGGTAATTCGGTATGATCTTTTGCGTAATAGGCCTATTAGATTAATGCAATGTGTTGTGTTGAGATGCTTAGCATTTTCTCGAATTTGTTCATAAGTTTAATGGAGTTTAATATCGCTGACGGAAATATGTAGGTATATATTTTGAAAAATAAATTGTGCACTTTATTTGTTATAGTGCATATGTTTCTTGTGTTTAATTGTTTACAATTTCTATTTACTAACCATATTTGAGTGATAAGCTTCGAATTATTATAATAAGCAAGATGCAGAGATTTGCTCACAATTCTATGTACACAGATCTGAGGCCATTCTTTTTTTCCACTTTAAATGCTGAATAGGAAATACAAAGTTAAAATTCTTAAGCTGAATGTAATAAACTCATGTGAACAAAATATATGACTCAAACCTAGCAGAATTGTGAGCTCTGTATCTTGCTTATAATTCTACGATTGACGCTGAAATTTTGGTTGATCATTAGAAATGTCTCGCTAAATATTAAATACTTGTACAAAAAAATTAAAGGATGATATGCTGTATATAACTACTCTCTGGCCCCTCTTTATACAATGGATAATGTGAAATCTACTAACACCAATTGTGATAGTTTTTCAGACACGAGTAAATAAAAACGACACCGTTAAACAATTTCCATAGTTCTGATACATTTCTGTTGCGGGGATAAAGGAATTACCGCTATTCCTAAGAAAATATTACAGCGGAAAATTATCCTGGTCTGTAGCCATTTTTTATTTTTGAATAAAGATGAAAATAATGGGTGGGCCTTGGTAAAATAGAGTGATGTGCCTGTCAATACTGTAACATTGATTTTTATATCTCTTTAACATGTCACGTGACAACAATTTTCATTCCAGTGTATTCATCAATCAAATGTGAGTAAAGTTATAAAAGTCACACGAGTTTACGCCAGGTAAACAACAGTCATTTAATTATAATGGAGAAGACAAATTAAATTTTTGAATGTTTTTAATTTGAGGAATTGAGCGGATTGGGGTACAATTTTCTTATTCACATCTATAGGATTTTTGTTTAATAAAATGCAATAACTATTATATGATATTTAAAAAAAAAATACAATAACTAGTAAGTAGTTGAGGAAGAAAATGTACCTATATGCTCTCATATATTTTGATCGCTTTATAAAGTGGGGGGAGGGGGGGAAGCAGAACGAAAATATAGGGAATTGGAGGGAGGTGTACCCCTACCAATTGTTTAGTTTTATATCTTGCGTAGGATTTTCTTATTCTGGGTAAAAATAGTATTCCATAAAGATACAATGTCAAAGATAACGTGTATGCAAAAATAAGTGTAAAATTCGAATACTTTACAATATTTATTTTTTGTTATTCTACTGAGGGGCCATATGGCACAATATCTTTTGAACGCCCATTGTTGCTCAGGTGAGCGATGTGGCCCCATGGGCCTCTTGTTCGATTGGGCGCGATGTACCAAATAAATGAAAACGAGGCTCACTTCAGCCATTTTTGATGTGGACGGTGAAGAAGTAACTGAAGTTTAGTGTTTACACGGATCTGAAACAAAAGTATTCATTGCTGATTGTTGTTTTCATTCTGTAAGGTTTGAAGAGTAAAGGATTTAGCTGAATAATTACAACCTGGCATATATTTGTTCATGCAGCATTAATTTGTTATTATGCAGTGTTTAGGCGCGATCATACTGCGCAGTTGAAGTCTCTCGGAGAAAAGTCACACGGAGAAAAACAAGTCCATTTAGATACTGCTACATTTTACTAGTGTTAAAGAAGATTGAGAAGATGATCTATTTTTAAAATTCACTTAGTAGAAGGAAGCGTAATAGTTTGTCATTGCACAATATAAAGATAGACGAATTTTACATTTCAAATAGTTATGTCCCGTTGTCAGCGTAACGCTCCTTTTCCCACTGTCTCTGTCTTTTGTAA
Organism: Magallana ariakensis; assembly: GCA_020458035.1. Classification (NCBI taxonomy): domain Eukaryota; kingdom Metazoa; phylum Mollusca; class Bivalvia; order Ostreida; family Ostreidae; genus Magallana; species Magallana ariakensis. Next base: position 47,972,076 of record CM035815.1, on the reverse strand, counting down.
GTTACTTGTTAATATTTTTAATCTTCAAACGTTATCGGACAATTTCAATCTGTACCTGTATTGCCAGAGTATGGGGTAACATGTAAATTATGAACATATTCATACAGATTTTATTACTAAGATACTGACCTATAAAGTTGGTAAGGTTATAGAGGGAAAACAGTGCCTTACGCCGGTTGACCCTGGATAGTCCCCACAAAGGGAAATAACTTTTGTAAATATGAAAGTCGTCTACAGGGACAACTCTTGCATATACTGGTACACCTGTCATGAGAACATGTTTATAAAGCATAACTTATTGTTAGTAAAAGTAGCAGTACAAAGTGTTTATTGAAGTTTGCAGAAAGGAAACTCCTACGTAAATTGTGATTTTGTGTCAATCGCGGAGATGAGGAATATCGCCTACACAGGTTCCTGACAATTGGCTAAAATAAAGCTTAGTAGTGTGTGTAAAATGAAAAAAAAAGACAACAGTAGCACAGTGGCGGCTGAATTGCATGAAAAAGATTGTGACATAATGCAAAACTTCACACTTAACTGAAATTGCCATTAAATTGCTAACAAATTGCTAAACAAGTTTAGGTTTACATCAAAATTTTGATTACATTACAACAATTATCATTCAACTACCGGCTATTTGATTTATAAGGAGCATGAGGTGTTCATTATCAAGAATATATTGCCCAAGTCAGGAAACACATTCTCATTGAGAGAGAGATTTTAACCTTGGTATATACATGAAAAAGTCGTTAAAATCTGCTGCATTTAAGCAGCACATCTGTGATTAGTTGCATACTGGTCAACTGGGTTGGATGGTCATGGCCAATGGTCAGGTACATTGGAATAGCATCTGGATTGACGGATCAAGGACCTTTAAGAACAGAGTAATGTGGCACTCTGTAAAGTTCACTCACCGGTGGCAAGATAGCTCTATAGACCAGCTGACTGCAGATTCAAAGATCCTAGGTTCAAATCCCAGTCTGGTCAGCTGCATTTTTCTCCTACCCAATTACAATTGAATCAATATGCAAGCAGCTACTTTATAATTAAGTAGTGCAGATACCATTTTGTCTAGTAAAATTTGAATCATGATCCCCGGGGATGGAATGGGGCTACTATGGGTGATCAACCTTTTACGGTACATAGAAATACATAGATATTGTTAAGTTAAAAGCATCGGTTGGAAGTATAGATTTAAGTTTGTACAAACCCTCCCTCCCCTGCACTCACTTCAATATTGAACTCATTTCGGCTTCTACTTAGCAAGTTGCTCAGGTGAGCGATGTGGCCCCTGGGCCTCTTGTCTTAGTCTTTCTGTTTGAGCCTTTATGATGCATGTATCATTCAATGGTGCAATAATAAGTACACCTGATTGTGTATCAACAAAGGCATGCACTTGTAGATTGAGGATTTACCTCCCCGATTCTTACACCCTTTGAATGAATTCAATCTATATGTAACATTTTACCTTATTCCTATTTATTGAATACACAGGGCATTAAAACGTTCTTCCAACTTGTCAATATTAATGTCTATAGAGGCTGCCATTATATTACTGCACCAGGTACATTGTAGGTTAAAGTAGGGCATCTTTCATCATTATTTGGCTGATTTAAATATAGGATAGATCACGTGACAAAAACAAATCCAGACTTTTGATAGCATGATATGCCAAGGGTTCGTGAGGAGCTGTGCAGATCAGAAACCCTTGGCTAGCGAAGATGGTCGTCGTCATTGTAAACTTTTTACACTTTCATCCTTTTCTCCAAAGCAACTGGGGCAATTTCAACCAAACTTGGCACAAAGCATCACTTGGTGAATGGGATTCAAGTTTGTTCAAATGAAGGGCCAAACCCTCTTTAAAGGGGAAATAATTTAGAGTTATTGAAAACTTGTCAATATTTTTCAGAAATCTTTTTGTCATAAACCATTTAGCCAGAAAAGCTCAAATTTGTGTGGAAGCATCTTCAGGTAGTTAATATTAAATTTCAAATCTAAGTCCCCATTTTCTTATTCTGGGTAAAAATAGTATTCCATAAAGATACAATGTCAAAGATAACGTGTATGCAAAAATAAGTGTAAAATTCGAATACTTTACAATATTTATTTTTTGTTATTCTACTGAGGGGCCATATGGCACAATATCTTTTGAACGCCCATTGTTGCTCAGGTGAGCGATGTGGCCCCATGGGCCTCTTGTTCGATTGGGCGCGATGTACCAAATAAATGAAAACGAGGCTCACTTCAGCCATTTTTGATGTGGACGGTGAAGAAGTAACTGAAGTTTAGTGTTTACACGGATCTGAAACAAAAGTATTCATTGCTGATTGTTGTTTTCATTCTGTAAGGTTTGAAGAGTAAAGGATTTAGCTGAATAATTACAACCTGGCATATATTTGTTCATGCAGCATTAATTTGTTATTATGCAGTGTTTAGGCGCGATCATACTGCGCAGTTGAAGTCTCTCGGAGAAAAGTCACACGGAGAAAAACAAGTCCATTTAGATACTGCTACATTTTACTAGTGTTAAAGAAGATTGAGAAGATGATCTATTTTTAAAATTCACTTAGTAGAAGGAAGCGTAATAGTTTGTCATTGCACAATATAAAGATAGACGAATTTTACATTTCAAATAGTTATGTCCCGTTGTCAGCGTAACGCTCCTTTTCCCACTGTCTCTGTCTTTTGTAAGTTACTTGTTAATATTTTTAATCTTCAAACGTTATCGGACAATTTCAATCTGTACCTGTATTGCCAGAGTATGGGGTAACATGTAAATTATGAACATATTCATACAGATTTTATTACTAAGATACTGACCTATAAAGTTGGTAAGGTTATAGAGGGAAAACAGTGCCTTACGCCGGTTGACCCTGGATAGTCCCCACAAAGGGAAATAACTTTTGTAAATATGAAAGTCGTCTACAGGGACAACTCTTGCATATACTGGTACACCTGTCATGAGAACATGTTTATAAAGCATAACTTATTGTTAGTAAAAGTAGCAGTACAAAGTGTTTATTGAAGTTTGCAGAAAGGAAACTCCTACGTAAATTGTGATTTTGTGTCAATCGCGGAGATGAGGAATATCGCCTACACAGGTTCCTGACAATTGGCTAAAATAAAGCTTAGTAGTGTGTGTAAAATGAAAAAAAAAGACAACAGTAGCACAGTGGCGGCTGAATTGCATGAAAAAGATTGTGACATAATGCAAAACTTCACACTTAACTGAAATTGCCATTAAATTGCTAACAAATTGCTAAACAAGTTTAGGTTTACATCAAAATTTTGATTACATTACAACAATTATCATTCAACTACCGGCTATTTGATTTATAAGGAGCATGAGGTGTTCATTATCAAGAATATATTGCCCAAGTCAGGAAACACATTCTCATTGAGAGAGAGATTTTAACCTTGGTATATACATGAAAAAGTCGTTAAAATCTGCTGCATTTAAGCAGCACATCTGTGATTAGTTGCATACTGGTCAACTGGGTTGGATGGTCATGGCCAATGGTCAGGTACATTGGAATAGCATCTGGATTGACGGATCAAGGACCTTTAAGAACAGAGTAATGTGGCACTCTGTAAAGTTCACTCACCGGTGGCAAGATAGCTCTATAGACCAGCTGACTGCAGATTCAAAGATCCTAGGTTCAAATCCCAGTCTGGTCAGCTGCATTTTTCTCCTACCCAATTACAATTGAATCAATATGCAAGCAGCTACTTTATAATTAAGTAGTGCAGATACCATTTTGTCTAGTAAAATTTGAATCATGATCCCCGGGGATGGAATGGGGCTACTATGGGTGATCAACCTTTTACGGTACATAGAAATACATAGATATTGTTAAGTTAAAAGCATCGGTTGGAAGTATAGATTTAAGTTTGTACAAACCCTCCCTCCCCTGCACTCACTTCAATATTGAACTCATTTCGGCTTCTACTTAGCAAGTTGCTCAGGTGAGCGATGTGGCCCCTGGGCCTCTTGTCTTAGTCTTTCTGTTTGAGCCTTTATGATGCATGTATCATTCAATGGTGCAATAATAAGTACACCTGATTGTGTATCAACAAAGGCATGCACTTGTAGATTGAGGATTTACCTCCCCGATTCTTACACCCTTTGAATGAATTCAATCTATATGTAACATTTTACCTTATTCCTATTTATTGAATACACAGGGCATTAAAACGTTCTTCCAACTTGTCAATATTAATGTCTATAGAGGCTGCCATTATATTACTGCACCAGGTACATTGTAGGTTAAAGTAGGGCATCTTTCATCATTATTTGGCTGATTTAAATATAGGATAGATCACGTGACAAAAACAAATCCAGACTTTTGATAGCATGATATGCCAAGGGTTCGTGAGGAGCTGTGCAGATCAGAAACCCTTGGCTAGCGAAGATGGTCGTCGTCATTGTAAACTTTTTACACTTTCATCCTTTTCTCCAAAGCAACTGGGGCAATTTCAACCAAACTTGGCACAAAGCATCACTTGGTGAATGGGATTCAAGTTTGTTCAAATGAAGGGCCAAACCCTCTTTAAAGGGGAAATAATTTAGAGTTATTGAAAACTTGTCAATATTTTTCAGAAATCTTTTTGTCATAAACCATTTAGCCAGAAAAGCTCAAATTTGTGTGGAAGCATCTTCAGGTAGTTAATATTAAATTTCAAATCTAAGTCCCCATTTTCTTATTCTGGGTAAAAATAGTATTCCATAAAGATACAATGTCAAAGATAACGTGTATGCAAAAATAAGTGTAAAATTCGAATACTTTACAATATTTATTTTTTGTTATTCTACTGAGGGGCCATATGGCACAATATCTTTTGAACGCCCATTGTTGCTCAGGTGAGCGATGTGGCCCCATGGGCCTCTTGTTCGATTGGGCGCGATGTACCAAATAAATGAAAACGAGGCTCACTTCAGCCATTTTTGATGTGGACGGTGAAGAAGTAACTGAAGTTTAGTGTTTACACGGATCTGAAACAAAAGTATTCATTGCTGATTGTTGTTTTCATTCTGTAAGGTTTGAAGAGTAAAGGATTTAGCTGAATAATTACAACCTGGCATATATTTGTTCATGCAGCATTAATTTGTTATTATGCAGTGTTTAGGCGCGATCATACTGCGCAGTTGAAGTCTCTCGGAGAAAAGTCACACGGAGAAAAACAAGTCCATTTAGATACTGCTACATTTTACTAGTGTTAAAGAAGATTGAGAAGATGATCTATTTTTAAAATTCACTTAGTAGAAGGAAGCGTAATAGTTTGTCATTGCACAATATAAAGATAGACGAATTTTACATTTCAAATAGTTATGTCCCGTTGTCAGCGTAACGCTCCTTTTCCCACTGTCTCTGTCTTTTGTAAGTTACTTGTTAATATTTTTAATCTTCAAACGTTATCGGACAATTTCAATCTGTACCTGTATTGCCAGAGTATGGGGTAACATGTAAATTATGAACATATTCATACAGATTTTATTACTAAGATACTGACCTATAAAGTTGGTAAGGTTATAGAGGGAAAACAGTGCCTTACGCCGGTTGACCCTGGATAGTCCCCACAAAGGGAAATAACTTTTGTAAATATGAAAGTCGTCTACAGGGACAACTCTTGCATATACTGGTACACCTGTCATGAGAACATGTTTATAAAGCATAACTTATTGTTAGTAAAAGTAGCAGTACAAAGTGTTTATTGAAGTTTGCAGAAAGGAAACTCCTACGTAAATTGTGATTTTGTGTCAATCGCGGAGATGAGGAATATCGCCTACACAGGTTCCTGACAATTGGCTAAAATAAAGCTTAGTAGTGTGTGTAAAATGAAAAAAAAAGACAACAGTAGCACAGTGGCGGCTGAATTGCATGAAAAAGATTGTGACATAATGCAAAACTTCACACTTAACTGAAATTGCCATTAAATTGCTAACAAATTGCTAAACAAGTTTAGGTTTACATCAAAATTTTGATTACATTACAACAATTATCATTCAACTACCGGCTATTTGATTTATAAGGAGCATGAGGTGTTCATTATCAAGAATATATTGCCCAAGTCAGGAAACACATTCTCATTGAGAGAGAGATTTTAACCTTGGTATATACATGAAAAAGTCGTTAAAATCTGCTGCATTTAAGCAGCACATCTGTGATTAGTTGCATACTGGTCAACTGGGTTGGATGGTCATGGCCAATGGTCAGGTACATTGGAATAGCATCTGGATTGACGGATCAAGGACCTTTAAGAACAGAGTAATGTGGCACTCTGTAAAGTTCACTCACCGGTGGCAAGATAGCTCTATAGACCAGCTGACTGCAGATTCAAAGATCCTAGGTTCAAATCCCAGTCTGGTCAGCTGCATTTTTCTCCTACCCAATTACAATTGAATCAATATGCAAGCAGCTACTTTATAATTAAGTAGTGCAGATACCATTTTGTCTAGTAAAATTTGAATCATGATCCCCGGGGATGGAATGGGGCTACTATGGGTGATCAACCTTTTACGGTACATAGAAATACATAGATATTGTTAAGTTAAAAGCATCGGTTGGAAGTATAGATTTAAGTTTGTACAAACCCTCCCTCCCCTGCACTCACTTCAATATTGAACTCATTTCGGCTTCTACTTAGCAAGTTGCTCAGGTGAGCGATGTGGCCCCTGGGCCTCTTGTCTTAGTCTTTCTGTTTGAGCCTTTATGATGCATGTATCATTCAATGGTGCAATAATAAGTACACCTGATTGTGTATCAACAAAGGCATGCACTTGTAGATTGAGGATTTACCTCCCCGATTCTTACACCCTTTGAATGAATTCAATCTATATGTAACATTTTACCTTATTCCTATTTATTGAATACACAGGGCATTAAAACGTTCTTCCAACTTGTCAATATTAATGTCTATAGAGGCTGCCATTATATTACTGCACCAGGTACATTGTAGGTTAAAGTAGGGCATCTTTCATCATTATTTGGCTGATTTAAATATAGGATAGATCACGTGACAAAAACAAATCCAGACTTTTGATAGCATGATATGCCAAGGGTTCGTGAGGAGCTGTGCAGATCAGAAACCCTTGGCTAGCGAAGATGGTCGTCGTCATTGTAAACTTTTTACACTTTCATCCTTTTCTCCAAAGCAACTGGGGCAATTTCAACCAAACTTGGCACAAAGCATCACTTGGTGAATGGGATTCAAGTTTGTTCAAATGAAGGGCCAAACCCTCTTTAAAGGGGAAATAATTTAGAGTTATTGAAAACTTGTCAATATTTTTCAGAAATCTTTTTGTCATAAACCATTTAGCCAGAAAAGCTCAAATTTGTGTGGAAGCATCTTCAGGTAGTTAATATTAAATTTCAAATCTAAGTCCCCATTTTCTTATTCTGGGTAAAAATAGTATTCCATAAAGATACAATGTCAAAGATAACGTGTATGCAAAAATAAGTGTAAAATTCGAATACTTTACAATATTTATTTTTTGTTATTCTACTGAGGGGCCATATGGCACAATATCTTTTGAACGCCCATTGTTGCTCAGGTGAGCGATGTGGCCCCATGGGCCTCTTGTTCGATTGGGCGCGATGTACCAAATAAATGAAAACGAGGCTCACTTCAGCCATTTTTGATGTGGACGGTGAAGAAGTAACTGAAGTTTAGTGTTTACACGGATCTGAAACAAAAGTATTCATTGCTGATTGTTGTTTTCATTCTGTAAGGTTTGAAGAGTAAAGGATTTAGCTGAATAATTACAACCTGGCATATATTTGTTCATGCAGCATTAATTTGTTATTATGCAGTGTTTAGGCGCGATCATACTGCGCAGTTGAAGTCTCTCGGAGAAAAGTCACACGGAGAAAAACAAGTCCATTTAGATACTGCTACATTTTACTAGTGTTAAAGAAGATTGAGAAGATGATCTATTTTTAAAATTCACTTAGTAGAAGGAAGCGTAATAGTTTGTCATTGCACAATATAAAGATAGACGAATTTTACATTTCAAATAGTTATGTCCCGTTGTCAGCGTAACGCTCCTTTTCCCACTGTCTCTGTCTTTTGTAAGTTACTTGTTAATATTTTTAATCTTCAAACGTTATCGGACAATTTCAATCTGTACCTGTATTGCCAGAGTATGGGGTAACATGTAAATTATGAACATATTCATACAGATTTTATTACTAAGATACTGACCTATAAAGTTGGTAAGGTTATAGAGGGAAAACAGTGCCTTACGCCGGTTGACCCTGGATAGTCCCCACAAAGGGAAATAACTTTTGTAAATATGAAAGTCGTCTACAGGGACAACTCTTGCATATACTGGTACACCTGTCATGAGAACATGTTTATAAAGCATAACTTATTGTTAGTAAAAGTAGCAGTACAAAGTGTTTATTGAAGTTTGCAGAAAGGAAACTCCTACGTAAATTGTGATTTTGTGTCAATCGCGGAGATGAGGAATATCGCCTACACAGGTTCCTGACAATTGGCTAAAATAAAGCTTAGTAGTGTGTGTAAAATGAAAAAAAAAGACAACAGTAGCACAGTGGCGGCTGAATTGCATGAAAAAGATTGTGACATAATGCAAAACTTCACACTTAACTGAAATTGCCATTAAATTGCTAACAAATTGCTAAACAAGTTTAGGTTTACATCAAAATTTTGATTACATTACAACAATTATCATTCAACTACCGGCTATTTGATTTATAAGGAGCATGAGGTGTTCATTATCAAGAATATATTGCCCAAGTCAGGAAACACATTCTCATTGAGAGAGAGATTTTAACCTTGGTATATACATGAAAAAGTCGTTAAAATCTGCTGCATTTAAGCAGCACATCTGTGATTAGTTGCATACTGGTCAACTGGGTTGGATGGTCATGGCCAATGGTCAGGTACATTGGAATAGCATCTGGATTGACGGATCAAGGACCTTTAAGAACAGAGTAATGTGGCACTCTGTAAAGTTCACTCACCGGTGGCAAGATAGCTCTATAGACCAGCTGACTGCAGATTCAAAGATCCTAGGTTCAAATCCCAGTCTGGTCAGCTGCATTTTTCTCCTACCCAATTACAATTGAATCAATATGCAAGCAGCTACTTTATAATTAAGTAGTGCAGATACCATTTTGTCTAGTAAAATTTGAATCATGATCCCCGGGGATGGAATGGGGCTACTATGGGTGATCAACCTTTTACGGTACATAGAAATACATAGATATTGTTAAGTTAAAAGCATCGGTTGGAAGTATAGATTTAAGTTTGTACAAACCCTCCCTCCCCTGCACTCACTTCAATATTGAACTCATTTCGGCTTCTACTTAGCAAGTTGCTCAGGTGAGCGATGTGGCCCCTGGGCCTCTTGTCTTAGTCTTTCTGTTTGAGCCTTTATGATGCATGTATCATTCAATGGTGCAATAATAAGTACACCTGATTGTGTATCAACAAAGGCATGCACTTGTAGATTGAGGATTTACCTCCCCGATTCTTACACCCTTTGAATGAATTCAATCTATATGTAACATTTTACCTTATTCCTATTTATTGAATACACAGGGCATTAAAACGTTCTTCCAACTTGTCAATATTAATGTCTATAGAGGCTGCCATTATATTACTGCACCAGGTACATTGTAGGTTAAAGTAGGGCATCTTTCATCATTATTTGGCTGATTTAAATATAGGATAGATCACGTGACAAAAACAAATCCAGACTTTTGATAGCATGATATGCCAAGGGTTCGTGAGGAGCTGTGCAGATCAGAAACCCTTGGCTAGCGAAGATGGTCGTCGTCATTGTAAACTTTTTACACTTTCATCCTTTTCTCCAAAGCAACTGGGGCAATTTCAACCAAACTTGGCACAAAGCATCACTTGGTGAATGGGATTCAAGTTTGTTCAAATGAAGGGCCAAACCCTCTTTAAAGGGGAAATAATTTAGAGTTATTGAAAACTTGTCAATATTTTTCAGAAATCTTTTTGTCATAAACCATTTAGCCAGAAAAGCTCAAATTTGTGTGGAAGCATCTTCAGGTAGTTAATATTAAATTTCAAATCTAAGTCCCCATGGGTAGAGTGGGGTAACAATGGGAAGGGGAGGAGGGATCAAGTTTTACATAAGATTATATAGAGAAAATCTTTTAAAAATCTTCCTCTCAAAAAACAATCAGCCAGAAAAGCTGGAACTTGTCTGAAAGCATCCTCATGTAGTGTAGATTTAAGTTTGATCAAATCATGATTCTCAGGGTATGGTGGGGCCACAATGTTGGGGGGGGGGCATTATCAAATTTTCACAAAAGAAGATATAGAGAAAAATCTTTAAAAAATTTTCCATAGACAATTCAGCCAGAAAAGCTGAAACTTGTTTAGAAGCATTCTCAGATAGTGTAGATTCAAGTTGGTGCAAATCATGATCCCTGGAGGTAGATGGGGCCACATTGGGGAGGGGTTGAATTTTTACATAGGAATATGTAGGGAAAATCTTTTAAAATTATCTTCTAAAAAACAATTTGCTTAGAAAAGCTGTAACTTTAGTCAGTTAAGCTAGTGTATATTATTGTCAAAATCATAACCTTCAGGAGTAGGGTTGGGCCACATGGGGGAGGGGTTCCAAAGGAAATCATTTAAATTATTAACAAAAACTCAAATATTATTATATACAGTACAGCTCACGAGTATCCCGACACCCACCGTCGAAAAAACACGGTGGATAACGGTCTGTGTCACACCATGTACACCATGTGACACCATGTATGTGTATTTGAAAATTCAAGAAAAAGCAGCGTGTTGCACCTTGTCCCTCGTGTAACTCCGTGGCCACTGTGTCACTCCATGGATATCGTTACCTCAGACATTAATGAAAATAGCATATGTTTAAAAATACATAAATTATGGCTAAACAAGGGTTGAAATATATAAATCCTTTTCAAATTAAAAAAAAATGTCGATTTAGTTACGCGGACCCAGAAAATTGTCGGTGCTTTCAACGTGAAGTTAATTTTTTGTGATCTGAAAACTTGACGTAAATGGGTACCTTTTAATTCGTTTGTTCTAAAATAAATAAAATTAAACCAATAAAAAAATGAAAAAGAAAAACATTTCAGATAAATATTTTTAAAAATATATGTGGATGTGCTGTAGTAAATGACAACCACATATTACTGGTGACTCGATTAATTTATACTTCAGCTATTTATGTAGCAATAAACAAAAAATAACTCTTATATGATAAATTATATAAAAATACATGTTTAAACTCTTGGTAAATTGAATTCAAGCATTGAACTAAAATTAAAAAAAAAAATACACATCATGTGACATGCTTTTCATAAAATAACTTTCAACTTTATTTTCTGTATAGCTGGTAATGGCGTCGTGATTTAACATGAACAAAAAATCACTCGTGCGATACATGTGTACGGAAGCTGATCAGAGAAAAAGCATTGTCTTTCATTTTGGGTTCTATACAAGACGGCGGGTGTTACAATGGCGGCCACTTTAAAACCATCGTAATGAAGAGAAACATTTTCTTTTGAGCATTTAAAAACAAAATAAAGACTCAAATGCTATTTCATTGCTATTGCAAGGTAAATTATTTCATTTCAAACTATTGACATACATTTTATATCTTTTCATTGATAAATTATGTCTTAATATTCTATACCAAAATCAAAGACCACAAAAACGCTAAATCGGTTAATCTGATTTTCGGTTAATCTGATCATTTTTCTCTGACAAATTGACTATCAGATTAAGCGGAACCCTCTGTATATACATACAGAGAGAGAGAGAGAGAGAGAGAGAGAGAGAGAGAGAGAGAGAGAGAGAGAGTTTAAAGAATGCAGTATTCTAACACTCGTACATGCAGTACTATAAGAATAAAGAATCTAAACATTACAAACACTAAATACTTCATTGTTAAACATTTTTCTATTTTTCGGACTTGAAGAACAATGCAATGACATTATTACCTTATCATGAAAGGAGCACATGGTGTAGATCGTGGGCTGATTTGATTGACAGGGGTAGCATGTGGACTCTGACTGCATGGATTCTATCACAATATGCAATTTAGGGAAAAATGGGTTCAATATAAATGGAAACTATAAAATCTTATTTAAGTGAATTACAACTAAAATGTACTTAAAGTTAAGCCTAACCCATATTCATATTCTCTCTCTCTCTCTCTCTCTCTCTCTCTCTCTCTCTCTCTCTCTCTCTCTCTCTCTCTCTCTCTCTCTTATGACGATCATTAAACAAACAAACAGTTATTATTGCAATTGTTTCTTGGAACACAAATGATGTCTAAATTAAAGTGGCTTGATAAAGATGAAATCAAAAATTATCTTGTACTGATTCACTGATTCTACGCGCTATTAATATCTACATGTACAAATACATCACACAATAGACAGAAAATTTATAATATAAAGCTGTATAAATATATTATTTTGAGAAGTACAATTGTTTTCAACAGCCCTTTAGATTTGATATAATTGGATAGAGTATTAGTGAGAGAAGATCACCATTACGATTCTACGCTCTACTGAAACTGCCAAACTATTACGATCACTACTACGGTTACAAATGCACTAAAACATAAACTTATTAAACTGTATATTTAATTTGAAAAAGGAAAAGAAATTGTTAGTGTTGATTGTTTGAGCTTTTCAATATCTAGGCGATTTTTTAAGGCATTGAGCTAATGCTCGGCAGTCTTCTAGCGATTGTCTGGATTGGCAACCATTCAGATTTTTCTTCTGCACCGCCTTCTAAATGCACATAATAAATGAGTTCCTTAAAGTATAAAAAGTATTACAAGGTATTTATTCCATTTATTCAACTTAATTGTGTACAAAAAACCCAAATTTGCCTTCCTGGTTATTGACAACTCATTGCATAAGTATAAATTTGCTTAAATAAGAAATGGCGAATGAATACAATAAGGTGTAAAAATTAACTAAATATTATTTTAGTTTATCACTTACATTTTAATTGGAGACCATGCCCAATGGAAATAAAATTTAATATTTAAATTTATTTGTTATCGGGCACGGTCTCCAAAATGAATGTAAGTGTTTATAAAGGTATCTAGTGATTTTGTTGTAATAAGTAAACATGATAATGCAGCTGGTTTGGTCGAGCATTATAGATAGCATGTAATGTTGATTTGTTTGTAAACAACCATACCTGTCCATAGGTAATCTTGTTTCAAACGGCCATTGGAATAAATAAAACTATGTTTTATTATTTTAATTAGAGACACACTGTTAATGTGTTGTATCCTTGTATTCAAATTATGAACCTGTGAAAATTGTTCAAAGACTGTATAAAGCAGAATTAAATAAAATAATTTTTTTTGGAACTTTAAAATTTCTTTGTTTTTGTAACCATGATGAGTTATTGTATTATAAATGCATCACTACCTATTTTATAAGGAAATATACTGAGTTCTTTTTAATGCAGATAAAAACATTATTCATTTACTTTTTTATTCTTATATTATTTGATATACGACTATTAGTACAGAAATTCAAATTAATGATATCTATATAAAAGAAAATGTCAGCTCGATGCCTTTGTGACCGTTCCGGCATTTGCTTTTTGGTTCTATTTCTCAACAGAAATCAACCGTAACAATCCCATAGGTCTAAAATATTGCTTGCCTTAAAATTTTATTTATTCATTTTAATTTGTTTCTTTTTCTTTAATTCTCTTGCGTAAATAAATGAATATTTTATTTTTTATAAGTTGGATGTTTTTAATGCTTTGTCAAAATTTGAAAGTCAAATATCGAGTTACAAGCGAGTTACAGAGGTTAAAATTCTTTGTTTTGTAAACAAAGCTCGAGTCCTGTTATTGTTTACATATGTCTTGAATTAGTAAAAGTTTCAATCTAATGTTGCATTTTGTTGTTGATAAACTTATTTATGATCTTGTTTCAACAAGTTATTTTGTCAAAGAAATGGTAATTTCTTTACTTTACATTATTTGTAAACAAATATAAGACTCGAGCTTTGTTTACATAACAACGACTTCTTTCCTCTGTATCTCGCTTGTAACACGACTTCTAACATTCAAATTTTGGTAAATCATTCAAAATACACAAGTAAACTATTTAATACATAAAAACCAAAAATTAAATTTTCATCTGAAATCGTGTCCAGGTCCCTTTAAATCAGGTTACACCGTGTAACTGTCCGTGTTGCATCGCGTTGCACCATGTCGCACTGTGTTTTTTCTTGTTTTGAGGTCGTAACAGAGAACAATAGATCAAAGGTATTGACACTTCCACGCTCATCGTGGACTTTTGAACACGTTGACCAGTGTTTTTGTTTGGATACCCTTGAGCTGTACTGTATGCTTTTACTTAAATACAACCATTTTGACATATTTATTTTTTAAAATTGTTTAGACTCTAGCTCCTAGACAATTCTTTGTCCTCACAAGGGATTCAAAGTTTAATGTAGGTTTATAATATAACATTCTGTTACCAAGTGGCTCAATGATAAACATAAGCATATGCAGGGGCATTTTTGTTTTACAGGATCTATTATACTACATTGCTCAGATACAGGTATTTTGTATATGATTCCATAAAGCTGATTTTATTATGTCTATTGTTGCTCAGATGAGCGATGTGGCCCATGAGCCTCTTGTTATGTTTAGAACAAATTTTAATGTTTAAAATCATTGAAACACTGATGAAGGGATGTTTTTCTTCAGTCATCTTATTTTACCCCCTACAAACAAAGTTTGGGGAATTTTTAGGAATCACCTTGTCCATCTGTCTGTGTGTATGCAATCGTGTCTGGTCCATATCTTTTTTTTTGGAGAATCAATTTTTACTGCACAAAAAGATTGGTTATTATGATCTGAGTGTGTAATTTGGGCAAGATCAAGGTCATTTGAAGGAAAAGTGCAAACTTTGTGTCTTGTGTAAAAACAGTGGAAGTTCTTACTTCACATAAAGATTGCTTTTGATCTGAGGGTGTGTCATGAATTTGTTCCAAAGTCATTTTGGCAAGTTCAAGGACACAGGAAGGAAAAGCAGCCCGTACATGGGATAAGTCCACACGCAATCACTACAGTTCATACCGGTTCTCAACTTGTAGTGCATATAGGAATTCCCGTGTAATATGTCAGGACAAAACTCCAATGGAGTCTAAGAATTTCAACATCAGATATCTCGAACACCCAGATATCTCGAAGTTTTTCCGTGGTCCCCCGAACTTCAAGATATCGATATTTACCTGTATTATTAGTTTTAACAAACCTATGGTTCTAGTGACTTTCCTCGTATATTTATTGATTATGTGCAGATTCTCTAGGTATGGTCACAATGGGATATTTGAGAGATATATGTAAGTTCCCTCATGCTTATTGGGTATCTGCTATATGGTAACTACAGTAACCATGGGTAACCTTAATAAAAGTGCATGATTGATATTCTGTGGTTTTAAGATTCATCACGTTTTAATACATCTTTTTTTACAAAACAAATATGGGGAAATATATTTATTAAAGTTTGCAAAAATAATTTTGTTTAGTTGCAGATTTAGAACTGACTGAAACGGAAGAAAGAAGTGAGATGGATTGGGAAAGTTTTGAGATTCAAAAAGATGAACCTAAACCAAAACATTTTGCACCAAAGAAAAGACTTCAGCCAAAACCAAGGCCAACATATCAAGCTCAAGTTGCAATACCATCTAAAAAAATATTTGGACGATCTGGTGACGATAAATCTGAAGGTATCTCTCAACTCCTTTGTATCCAATCATATATAAATTCAGTTTTAAAAATCTCTTGTACCTGTGTTTTTTACTGTAATTAAGGTACCTCACTATATATACACCTAGACTTATACTTTTTAAGACACTACGTGACAAGAAGGTGATTTAAATGTTTTGTTAAACTGTTTATATCATGTGATTGGGTTGTATATCGTCGTAGCTCAGTGGTTAAGGAGGCTGGGGGGTCAAAAAAAAAATTTCTCCAAAATTCACAAAATTTGCAGAAATCTTTCACATAATCTTAATTTACATTTTAATGTGGAAGACCACATCATAATCATCGTTAATTTTATCATGTATTGCATCTGAAGAAATTGCACGTTATGTAAAAAAAAAATTATGAAAAATATATGAAACTTAACATTTTTTATAAAGAAAAATATCACAATTTTACCAAAAATTTGTATGTCACAAAAATGCAAATATGTAAAACAAAAACAAAATAGCCACAAGATTATTTCAAAATTTGAACATAATAATAATCAATATATGTGTAATAAAGATTGAGCATTAAAAAAAATTTTCGATGTTGAAATTAAAAAAAAAAAATAAAAGGAAAATATTTGAACAAAATATTTGAAGTTTTACAAGTTACCTAGCTCCCTTTTAAAAATTAAAAAATGCTGAAAAACAGCCGAAATTAATTTTTTGAATCATGTAACCCTTGGTTTACCATCAATTGACTCTTTAAATAATGTTTCAATACCATCATATTTATTTCTTTCAAAAAAAAAATTCAGTACAATGTAAGAGTTATAGAACATTAAAGTGAAAATCTTTTTTGTGTAGAGATAAAAACGCTTTAAAATGGCAGCCACCCCCCAGCCTCGTTAAAGTATTGGGCTTCTGAACTGCAGATCATGAGTTCGAATCTGCCTGGAGCTTTTGTTCATGTTTACTGAATTAAATTTTCGAAAATGTAATTTTTCATCCAAAATTGCACATTTTTTTTTGCCTATTTGACTTATATACTTCTTATTCCATTATGATATCTATCATAATCAAGTAATTTTCTGCTGATTTGAGAAAATATTTCAAGGTGTAGTGAGCCACCTTAAAGCTGAGCACTACCTGTAAAAGGCATATTTTTCCCCCATATTTCTATTTCATCGCTGCTAGCCCCACAACCCCTACACTATATAAGCCTAGACTTCTTAACAGTTCAAAGTATTTCACCTTAGAGGTCTGACTTGTGTGGATGTAGACCTTGTGTTGCTTGGTTGTGATAAAATTATCAAATTTACCGAACCAGAAAAAAACTATCACCAAATAAACAGGTCGATGCCATCCCTAGGAAAAAAGACTTAATGTATAAGTATCCATTGAATTAGGGCACATTTTGTTTTTATGCAAATGATTTTTTTTTTAAATATCATTTCGATCAAACTTCAATCAAAAGATTTATTACTTCTTTAATATACTGCAGTCCTGTAACTTTCTATATTATGCTACTTGTATCAACTGGACAGAGTTTGCAAACAGCATTGTCTATACTTTTTTACTTTGTTAAGAATAAAATGCTCCCAAACCCAGCTTCTTTTTTTAATCGTAACAAAATAACACAATGCTGTATTGTTTACAGCACTGCATACAGGCGTTAAACATGTGACCGAATATTCAAATACTAAATATCCATTCGAATATTAGAAATTTACTATTCATTCGTGAATTTTCAAATATTTGTTTCAGCACTGAAAGCATCCTCATGGGAAGGGGATTCTAAATTGTTAAAATAAAGGGCAAAACCCTTTTTAAATGGGAGATCATAAAAGTGTGAAACTGAAAATAAGGTGTGTATCTTTAAAAAATCTTATTCTCAAGAACCACTGCTTCAGAAATGCCAATATTTACACCAAAGCTTGTATATCCATGTATAGTGAAGATTTTAAATTGTTAAAATCCTGACCCCAGGACTAATACTGGATCCCCGAAAGGGGTTCAAATTTTAACATAGAAATATATAGGGAAAATGTTTGAATGTCTTCTTCTCAAGAACTACAATGCTATAATACAATTGAGATTATGCAAACAGCCTCAAATAATGTAGATTCTAAATTGTTAAAATTATGACCTCCAGACTAATACATGTACTGGGACCCCAAGAGGGGTTTAAAGTTTAACAGAAATATATCGGGAAAATGTTGAAAAATTACTACCCTTCGTCATTTTGGACTTGTATTCGCTATATATATCCAAAAAGTACAGGATGATATTATCATAGTAAATATATCTCTTCCTTATTATGCCTTTAAAAATAATGTGCATTCTTCTGTAAACCTACAATACCATGTCAAACAAGTTTTTCCAAGACAAGCTAGGCAACTGAGACGGAAGTCAACATCTTTCAGTGATGTAATGTACACTTATGAAGGATAAAAACCGAGAAGTCTTTTTTTTTGCTCACCAATACAATTAAATCAATTTTCTTAGATGTTATTGTACATGGCTGTCACAGCACTTTTTGGTACAGTGACCGGGTCACTCTCCATTGGGAAAATTATCGACATTTTTTGTCAAATTGGGAAAATTTAAGATACATATATCATCAAAATGACTTCTGTATTAAATAGAACAATCTGTTGTTCACTTCTTAAAATTAAAGTTTTACAGCTCACATGATGTTCTCAGTAACTAACCAAGAGTAAAAAGAAGACATAAAAAATAGGGAAATTTTCAGAATTATGAAGAGTTCAATTTTTTAATTGAAATTTTACAGTGGTCCGGAAAATAAGAAGACTTTCCACATGGTTGATACATGTTGATTTACAATTTTTTAAATCAAGGTAACCCACAGATATAGAATCGAAAAAAAAACCAACAATTTTTCAAAAATAGTAAATAAAAAAATATTAAAATCAAATTTGGAAAAGGGAACCGATTCTATATCATGTGGAATTATTATATTTCATTTCATAGATTAAATATTTGCAATATCTTATAAGCAAAATTCTGTGTGATATGTTAATGACAGCTTGTGTATTTACGGGTATTAGTAAAACCCTGTGACCCAATTACAACCGTAATGCAGAAGATCTGTTTATGAAGTCTAAATGATTTTATGATAATCTAAGCATTTACTTGGAAGGCTTATTATCTAACTACAAGATATCAACCAATGCTACTGTCATCACAATAATTTATAACCCTCGTTTCTTAGCACTTTTAAATGCATCACTCATAATGCCCTGTCGTATAAGTATAACTGACCCAAAAGATGACTCTGCTAGTTGAGCTTGTTATTCACCACAGGGGGTTTAGTCCAGTTGTGAAAACCTTTTAATTAAAATAATCCTTAGTGTCTTCCCCATTACTTGATTATTCAGGATATAATTAAGTCAGCTTTAATCAATTACGGCAAATCTACTGACCAAAAAGCAAACAGCTACGCAAATTGCAAGTTGCATTTGGGAATTTTTATCCTGAAATTGGGAAAATCTGTGGCTTTTTGCCATTGGGAATGGGTCCAATATTCGGTTCAAATTTGAGGGTAGTGACGGCCCTGTTGTACCAAAGTGACCGACATGTTTACTTCCGGCTCAGTTACCTAATGTTGCATACCTTTCCTCATTTTATAAGGGGTTTGTTCTGCAGGCGCCCTGTAGTGATCAGTCTGTCCATCCGTCTGTCCATCCAAGATCACTTATCTGGAGCATATCTTATCTCCCCTTGGTCAAATTTGGCTTGTAAATCACTCGCAGAGTGTCTATGGTCAAAGGTTATGCAGTGACTTTGAATGAAGTTTTAAGGTCAAGGGTCAAGGTCAAGGTCATATCGGACCATGCAAAAATTGTTTTTTCAGAGCAAATATACTTTCCTCTTAGTCCTATTTGGCTCATACTTCACATAAACAGAGCTTTTGAGTTTAGGGTGTGTTGTGACCTTGAACTAATTTTCAAGGTCAAATGTGAAGATCATAGCAGAGTTATATGAAAAAACCTTGTCCAGAGCATATCTCTCTCCCTTTGCTCCAATCTGGTTCATACTTCACCCACATGGTGCGTGTGATCAAAGGGTTTGCAGTGATCTTGAATGATGTCTGTAGGTCAAGTGTCAAGGTCATTCCAGATCACACAAAAATCTATTTTTAAGAGCATTTATATGCTCTCAACTTAGCCCTTTACTTTACTTAAACAGAGCATTTTTGGTTAATGGTGTGCAGTGATCTTGAATTATAAAAGTCAATGTAAAGGTCAGTCAATGTGAAAGTCATGGCGGATCTCTTTGTAATCAGTTTCAGACTGTAGATTATTTCCTATTTGCGTAATCTCGCTCAGATTAAATACCGTGGTTTCATCATAATTCGTTGAATACCAATTTTCGTGGATTACATTGTTAAGTTGATCCATGAATTAAAATGTTCATTGAAGTACAATTTCTACTAACATTTTGTATTTATAGGATCAACGATCACAAATTTGCGTATCCTTGAAAATAGTCATCTAATAAAACTTACGTCATCCTACAAAGTACACATTAATATTTTTGTAAACATTTCTAACAACCCTCATACTTTATTTACAAACCAAAAATGCACATAAAGCAAGAAATAAATGCACAAAATCTAAGACAACAAAAGGAATATTACACGTTGACCAGGTGTGCAGTTGAGTGTAATGAAATCAAAGGGTTTATATACCTATGTGACCTTTTACTGCAGATTCCTTATTTTACGCGAGTACTTAATTCTGCGATTAAACCATTTTGCATCAAATTGCAAGAATATAAAATCGCAAATGCCAATTTTTTCACAGTTTCATTAAGTTTTATCTGTCCAAAAAACATAAGTGAGATTTTATTAAAATCCGCAAGATGTGCTTCTCACGATTTTACTCGGATATTAATTCCTCGTGTTTGAATAGGAATTTGCAGTATATATAACTTTTTATGAGCAGTGTTCAGCTTTAACTTTTGAAAGTGAAAAAGTAAGTTCTTATGCTTAACGTAAAATTTTTATTCTGTAGAAGAGTGGTGGTCAGTTGTGGTCGCCTTGGATTTTGGAACAACTTATTCCGGATATGCCTTCTGGAGAAAAGATACTGACCCTTTAGATATTACTTCTGGGAAATGGAACACTGGGTCAAAGGATGTGTTGGAATCACTAAAAACACCAACATCATTGCTCTTGAATAAAAAAAATGAAGTAATAGAATTTGGTTTTGAAGCAGAAAAAATCTTCCAGGAATTAGTGAAAGATGGAAACGATAAAGAATATAGATATTTCCGCCAATTCAAAATGAAGCTTTTCGATAAAAAGGTACCATTAATCAGTATTATTAGTATATTCTCTATGTTGTGCCAGAAATAGCTTGGGCATGTTGTGTAACCCAACTCTGTCCAACATTTTGATCATCAAAATTTCCTTTTAACAATGGGGTTTTCCAGACCTTTCTTTAACTAAAAAAAATTTGTAGTGATTTTAAGTCACCTGAGTCACTACCAGACGAGATTTTTTTCTTTACATAACGTCCTATCTTTATGACATTTTTTCTTTGCTTTACACAAAAACAGTTCTAAGCATTATTTCTTTGTATACTCAATATGTACTTGTATGAAACTTTGTTTTCCTTTTAGACATTTAACATGGACATGGAAATAGAAGATCACTTGAAGAACCCTATGAAGACACTAGATGTGTTTTCTTTATCCATTCGATATCTGTATGATGAATGTATGGAACTTTTTCAAAAGAAAAAAATGATGATTTCCAATGATGAAATACAATGGATTCTTACTGTGCCAGCAATATGGGATGAATCCGCTAAACAGTTCATGAGAAAGGCTGCAGAACAGGTAGCTCCATAAGTTCCAAAAATTTACATGAAATAATGCTCTTTTAATGTTACTAGCTTAATTGTTGAAATGATCTGTTTTATGACACCTGAATTTGCATGAGCTTGTGTTACATATAAACTAGCTGTAATAATGTAGCCCTCTCAGATTTTTAGCTCACCTGAGCTGAAAGCTCAAGTGAGCTTTTCTAAACACTCGTTGTCCGTCGTCCGTCTGTCCGTCCGTCCGTCTGTATACTTTTTACATTTTGAACTTCTTCTCTAAAACCACTTGGCCAAATTCAACCAAATTTGGTAACAAGCATCCTTATAAGAAGGTGAATATAATTGGCAGAAATAAAACACAAATATAAACGATCGCTTTAAAACATTTTCCATAGTTATGACACATCACTGTTACAGGGATAAATGTATTATCGCTTTAAAGATAATATTACAGCGGAAAATCATATTGGTTTGTAGCCATTTGTTGTTTTTGAATAAAGATGAAAATAATGGATGGGCCGTGGTAAAATAGAGTGATATGCCTGTCAATACATTGCAGTGGTTTCTGAAGCAAATTGAAAATGGATGGGGAGGCTAGACCTTATCAGAAATCTTGACAAGCAAAAAAATAAAAGGATTTTGAGTATAGCTATGTCTAACTTTGCAAAAAAAAGTGGGGGGCTTAGCCCCCACCCACACCGTTCCGACGCCTATGCATTGATTATAATAGCTCTTTACCATTTCACAGGACACCATTTTTCATTCGAGTGTATTCATTGATCAAGTGAGTAAGGTTATAAAACATCGCACGAATTCACCCCAGGTAAACAACACTCGTTTATAATGCGGAAGACCAATTAAATTTTTTAATTTTTTTTTTAGCTCACCTGATCTGAAAGCTCAAGTGAGCTTTTCTGATCACTTTTTGTCCGGCGTCCGTCTGTCTGTCTGTCTGTCCGTAAACTTTTTACATTTTCGACTTCTTCTCCAGAACCACTGGGCCGATTTTAACCAAACTTGGCACAAAGCATCCTTTGGTAAAGGGGATTCAAGTTTATTAAAATAAAGGACCAAGCCCTCTTCCAAGGGGAGATAATTAAAAATCATTGAAAATTTGTTGGTATTTTTCAAAAATCTTCTTCTCAAAAACCATTTTGCCAGGAAAACTGAAAATTGTGTGAAAGCATCCTCAGTAGTGTAGATTCAAGTTTGTTCAAATCATGATCCCCGGGGGTAGGGTAGGGCCACAATGTGGGGTCGAATTTGACATAGGAATATATAGAGTAAATCTTTAAAAATCTTCTTCTCTGAAATTTATCAGCCAGAAAAGCTTTATTTTGTGTGTAAGCATCATCAGGTAGTGTAGATTCAAGTTGTTTAAATCATGATCCCCAGGGATAGGGTGGGGTCACAATTGGGGGTCGAAATTTTGCATATTAGGAATATGTAGAATATGTAAAGTGAATCTTTAAAAATCTTCTTCTCTGAAACTGTTCAGCCAGAAAAGATAAAACTTGTGTGGATGCATCCTCAGGTAGTGTAGATTCAATTTTGTTCAAATCATGATCCCCGGGAGTAGGGTGGGGCCACAATGGGGGGTATAATTTTACATAGGAATATATTGAGAAAAATATCTTCTCACAAACCGATTGGGCAGAAAAGCTGCAACTTGTGTGGAAGCATCCTCAGGTAGTGTATATTTAAATTTGTTCAAATCATGATCACCAGGGATAGGGTGGGCCACAATGGGGGAGGGTTCAAATTTTTACATATTAGGAATATATAGAGTATATCTTTAAAAATCTTCTTCTCAAAAACCATTTGGTCAGAAAAGCTGAAACTTATGTGGATGCATCCTCAGGTAGTGTAGATTTAAGTTTGTTGAAATCATAGTCCCCGGGGGTAAGGTGGGGCCACAATGGGGGTCGAATTTTTACATAGGAATATATAGAGTAAAACTTTAAAAATCTTCTCTGAAACTGATCAGCCTCAAAAGCTGTTACTTGTGTGGAAGCATCCTCAGGTAGTGTAGATTCAAGTTTATTCAAATCATGGTCCCCAGGGGTACGGTGGGGCCACAATGGGGGGTCAATCAAATCATGATCCCCGGGGGTAGGGTGTGGCCACAATGGGGGGTCGAATTTTACATAGGAATATATAGAGAAAAATATTTAAAGATCTTCTTCTCAGAAACCGATTGGGCAGAAAAGCTGCAACTTGTGTGTAAGCATCCTCAGTTAGGGAAGATTCAAGTTTGTTCAAATCATGATCCCCAGGGGTAGGGTGGGGCCACAATGGGGAGGTTGTAAAATTTTGACATAGGAATATATAGGGAACATTTTTTTTAAATCATTTTCTAAAACACAATTTGTCTAGAAAAGCTGTAACTTTTGTCAGTTCAGATAGTATAGATTAAAATTTGTCAAAATCATAATCTTCAGAAGTAGGGTTGGGCCATTGGAGGGGGGGGGGGTCCAATTTTCCATTTTACAAAGGAATAAAAATTTAAATTATTCACTCAATTAAAAGCTCTAATGTTATTGTTAATGGCTTTACTTTGTGCAAGCATTTAAACATATTGTTGATTCTTTAAAATTGTTTAGACTTTGGTCTCTTGACAATTCTTGACAATTCTTCAGCCCCATAAGGGGTTCAAAGTTTGATGTAGGTTTATAATCCATATATAAACAGTTGTTTAAGTCTCATCATCTTCTCGAGAACTGCAATGCTCAATATGTGATATGACTGTAAAATCATCCTGTTACAAAGGCTCAATGATAAACATAAGAATATGCAGGGTTTATTTTTTATACAGGATCTATTATACGACATTGTTAAGATATTTTGTATATGACTACGTAAAGCTGATTTTATTAGTCTATTGTTGCTCAGGTGAGCGATGTGGCCCATGGGTTTCTTGTTTTAAATTTGAGCGCATTGAGGTACAATTTTCTTCTTTCACATGTAGGATTTTTTAAATAAAATACAATAACTAGTTAGAAGTTGAAGAAGAAAATGTACCTATATGCTCTCATATATTTTATCGCTTTATAAAGTTTGGGGGGAGGGGGCAGAACTGAAAAAAGGTACATGGAAGTTAACAGTGTACCCCTACCAAATATTTAGTTTTAAATCTTGCATAGGATCTTGTGTTCGGTAAAAATGGTATTTCATAAAGGTACAATGTCAAGTGTATTAAGTGTATGCAAAAAAAGTGTAAAATTTGGATACTTTTCGGCATTCTTTTTTGTTATTCTACCGGGGGCCATATGGCACAATCTCCTTTGAACACCCATATAAAGCCATTGTTGCTCAGGTGAGCGATGTGGCCCCATGGTCCTCTTGTTTATATCTGATGTGTACTCTCCCCCCCCCCCCCCAAAAAAAAAAATCAGGAGAGGGCTACATTATTGCAGCTACATATAAACTAAAAACTGATATTTTAAAAATTTACAATAGGCTGAAATTCCATATGATCAACTGAAACTTGTTTTGGAGCCAGAGGCGGCAGCTTTCTATGTAGTCAAAGGGGCGAAAACAGTTTTTGGAAAACAGTCTGTTATAACAGTCGAGCCTGGTACCAAAATCATGCTGGCTGATCTTGGAGGTAAGTTGAGTTTTATTGCATTCCGAACGATTTTATGAACTATGGAATTTAATTATTAAATTTTGTCACTGACTTCTTTCCGTTGAGATGATCAGTTAAATTGAATAATGCTTGATCACTCATTCAGATAGTTTGTCTGCCCACCTGGTTTTTTTTTATGCAACAGAGTCTAAAGAAATCATTTTATGCTTCATACATAATTACATGTATTGATACTCACTTGTAAATGAACATAAGCATTTCTTTGAATGTAAACAAAAAAATGCTGCAAAGTGGAGAGATAGTAAAACAACAGTAGAAGTTAAATACAACTATTCTACAAATTCAATATTTTTATTAGAAAGCCCATGTTAAGGGATAAGAGCAATTTTCACATATCTGATACGCGGTTCTGTAAAAATCTGCATCAAATCCACTTTACTTCTAGAAAGACTTAATAAATTTAAATAGAACTTTTAAGTAAAAAAAATGTTTTTAAGAAAGTCTTCATTTTTCATGCAACTAGGTGAAACAGCAGATATTACGGTTTTAGAGCTGAATGAGGATAAAACTATAAAGCAGTTGCACAGATGCATTGGAGGGCCATGGGGAGGAAATTTAATCAATAAGAAAATCTGGGAAATCATGAAAAATATTTTCGGAGAAGAAATCATTAAAGAATTTGAAAAGCTAACTGCGGATTATATGGATATGGAGTCCAACATAGAGCTTAAGAAGAGAGATATCACTGTTGGTATTAAGCTTCAGTTGCCAATTCTTCCATCTTTGGCAGATCTATGCAAAACAGTAAAGGGCAAGAGTTATAAGGACTTGATCACTCAATCAAAGTATGCTAAAAAGGGTAGAGTTAAGGTGTGCACTGGTAAGTTAAGTTTTGAACCAGATTTGGTTGAGGAGATATTTGACCAGACCCTAGACAGCACCTTTTATACCAGTGTGGGTAAAGTCTTAGATAATCCAAAAACAAAAGGCATCAAAGATATTATTCTTGTCGGTGGACTTGCTCAGGCAGATTTCATTGGGAGGCAGTTTAAGGAAAAGTTTGCTGGATACAATGTCATCATTCCAACAGACCCAGTTCTTGCTGTCCTAAACGGAGCAGTGATGTTTGGACAAAACATTGACATTATTTCATCTAGAATAATTGGACATACCTATGGTTTTGAAACCATGCGAATCTTTACTGATGGGGATCCGAAAAGCAAAAAGAGAAAGGTTGATGGCGTTAGTTATTGTGTTGGTTTATTTGAGAAAATGGTCACCATTGGAGATTCGGTTGATGTTGGAAAAACATTTGAAAAAGAGGTTGTTTATGCATGGTCAAGGGAAATGAAATCAATGGTTTTGAAGTTCTATCAATCAGATATCAAAGATCCAAAGTTTGTCACCGATCCTGGCTGTACATTTATTGGTAAACTCTCGGTTGAAATGCCTGATCTAAGTGGCGGGACAAAACGGTCAGTGATGGTTTCGATCAAGTTTGGTGAAACAGAAATCGCTGTTTGCGGTGTAGATAAGACAACTGGGAAAAAACAAGAAACCACGCTCAATTTATTGGGTGACATTGAATGAAAGCAAACAAGTTTTGACAACATCTAAAGGAAAACTTAAAACAAGAAAAGATATTTTGTTGCATAATAATTCATTCAAAGAAAAGAAATTTTGTGGTATTTTCCATCTTGATTAGAATGGTACTTTTGTGTTGTTGGTGTTTTTTTTAATCTTATGTCAAACCTAATTTTTATCTTTAAAAATCCAAGTTTGACCATTAAATTGTAAAAAATGTGCTAAAGTATATACACATACATGTATATAACTCTAAAGTATTCCTGAACTAATTGTTAAAATGAGATAAATCTGCAACTCTTTTATTTGCACATGTCATTAAAATGTGCTAAAAAAGGCTTTTGATAGCATACAATACCGCTTAAACCGGACTTAATTTTGACGTATTTCATGCTTTGCAATGTGAAAGTGATCGCGAAAAGAGAAAATCAAGAATGTGTACGCCAGTACATGTAATCAACTTGATAATATGGATAAAATGGGAAGGAATTTATGCAAATCATCCAAATCTAAAAGTTTATGTTTGACATGTTTGAAAGAAATATTTGCAGCGTAGAATACCTTATTGAATATAATTAAATTTCCCATTTTGGATATCTGTAACAATGCAGTACATTTTTATCATCTTGTATTATTAATATATTTGCAAATTTATTTTACATTGTATATAGTACTTTCTATCTTCCAAATTTTGTTTCTAATTTGTCAAAGGAATGATATTTGCTTCTTTTTTATATTTCTTGACTATCCTGATAAAAATGAGTTTCTACAATTATGTAGAACTCGTCAGATTTCTGTCCCTTGTTGCAAACATGACAAATTCTCTCGTTTTTCTTTTAACTCTTTACCACTTCTCTGTCTCAACTGGACGAGGATAGTTTGTTGTTATCAAACCATTCATTAAAATAATCAACCGAATCTTTAATAAAAAAAGATTTATATAGGTAATAAACGAACTTTTATTATACCCCCCGCAAACGAAGTTCGGGGGTATATAGAAATCACCCTGTCTGTCCGTCCGTCTGTCCGTCTGTATCTTTCTTAAGGAGAAACATTGGAAGTTCCTACTTCATACAAAGATTGCTTATGACCTGAGGGTGTGTCATGACCTTGACACAAGGTCATTTGGGCAAGGTCAAGGTCACTGGCAGGAAAAGTACAAAATTCGTGTCGGTCCATATCTTTCTAATGAAGAAACATTGGGAGTTCTTACTTCACACAAAGATTGCTTATGACCTGAGGGTGTGACATGACCTTGACCCAAGGTCATTCGTGCAAGGTCAAGGTCATTGTTTTAAAAATGCTTTATTTCTGTCTTGTATTAATGGAAATGATTAGAAGGTAAAATTTGACACAAAGCTTGCATCTGGTCATATAAAATTAATTGTTAGATTATCATCCCACCTGCCCATCTGGAAATTGCCTGCCCTGATTTATTTTATCTTTTTTTTGTGAAAAAAAAATTTGGAAAAAATCGGGCTCTGGATACCAAAAATTCAAAACATTTAATGGCTGCTTGACATGTGGATTATGGTTTGATTTCAGTCATGTTTGTCATCATAAGGATGCAAATGTCTTCATGCATTAACAATTAAGTTGAAATAAAATGGAATTTAAATAATAGAAATTGGTTTGTGTACTCATATTAGCATTAACATTTTTAAAAAATTAAGCAGTTGTTATTGATAGGACATGAACGGTTAATGAGATAGCATCCATCATTTTCTATAATAGAAAAATACTTGAGTTATGATTTTTTTTCTTTAGCGGGGGGTATCAATCGTGAGCTTGCTCACAGTACCTCTAGTTGTATATTATTTACCATATGAAACATTTTATATCATTCAATTATCTTTTATAATCGAGTTAAGCCATCTATTAACTTTTTTATGTAACAACATTGCGTTAATAAATGTGTCATGGTGTGCCATTTTGCGTTTCATGTGTTTTAGAGTTTACTCGTGCCATGTCCAATTAGCCAATATAATTGTTCTGAGTTGTCTTAGCTTTTAAATGATTGTCATGAGTACTCAGAGTGCCTCTTTTTTTTTTATTAATTATCTCTTATATTATAAATACAGTTAGGCATGTATCCAAGTCAGTCGGACACTTTTGACCACTATACCTGTACCTCATGTTGCTTATGTCTTCATACTGACAATCCAGTTGACTGTCCACCAGTCTGTCAGTAGAGTTAGCAACATCGAGCTAAATTCATATTTGACTCATTTTGGCGTTTCAAGAAATGATAACTTTTATCCTGTTCTTTTTTATTTTGTTTTATTTGATTATTGTTGATAGTTCATAGTTAATCTGAATCACTTAATCAATAAATTGTAAAACCTGCCTTCGAATTATAGCTCTATGCATATTCGACTTAGAGGTCAATTTAAGCCTAAGAACTATAGACTGACCCCCTGTCTCTTGGGTTGGGCTTATACGAGTTAGTTCCCCTTATCTTATGGTGCCCTCGGTGAGAAATGGTATCCATACAGCTGAATTTTGTTTTTCAAATAACCATCACGCTTATCCTCCGCATGCAGACAACATAAATGATTAAGGTGACATGAAACACTCGCATTTTATGTAACTCAACGAAGTACATATATCTTGAAAAATATGATTTAGCCATTGAACATTGATTTATTGTCTTTGAGTCTCATCACATTTAACAAAGATATACAGTGATCATGTATCATATATTAGTCACACTTCACTGCATGTCGCTGTGGTACTTAAACTGTGCGTATGTATAGTGACATTGCTTTTTGGCTCACCTGAACCAATGGTTCAAGTGAGCTTTTTTGATCACCGAGGTCGAAATTTGAAGAAAAAAAAACCCTACAATTTTTTTTGATCAAATCAAACAAAGACTTTGGTAAATCAGAATGCTAATTGTTTACCTGCGCAAAATGAGCAAAATCTGATGCACTTACAACATAATAAAATACTAACGTTATACATTCTATTGGTAATTCGGTACGATCTCTACGTAATGGTTGATTAAAGCAACGTGTTTTGTTTAGATGCTCAGCATTTTCAGTCTAAACGGAGATTATTTTCGCTGCTAGAAATATAAAGGTATATATATGATGAAAAATAAATTGTGCTCTTTCTTTGTTTTAGTGCATTTTCCATTTATTTTAATTGTTTAAAATTTTCTTTTTACTAACTGTATCTGAGAGTCAAGCTTCGAGTTAAAAGCAAGATAAAGAGCGCTTTGCTCGAAATGCTATGTTTGTACATAGAGCTGAGGTCATGCTTAGTTTGTTTATATTTCAAATACTGAGAATAGGAAATACAAAGTGTAAAAAATCTTGATAAGTTGAATGTAATAAACTCATGTGAACAAAATCATGACTCAAACAAAGCTCTGTATCTTGGTTTATAATTCTACCATTGTCAGACGCTTAAATTTTGGTTGATCATTAGAAATGTCTTGCTTTAAACATTAAATACTTGTACAGAATATATGTTGTAACTACTTTCTGGTGCCCCTTCTTATACGATGAATCATATAAAATCTACACCAATTTTGATAGTTTTTCAAACACAAGTAAATAAAAACGACGTGTTTTATTACATGTATTATGAGGATTAAAGCATTATCATTGTTCTTTAAAAATTATTTTGCAGCGGAAAATCATCTTTGTTTGTAGCCATTTGTTGTTTTTTGAATAAAGATGAAAATAATGTGTGGGCCTCAATACAATAGAGCGATATGCCTGTCAATACATTGATTAGAATTATAGCTCTTTAACATTTTTTCAGTAAAGTTTATTCATCAGTCAAGTGAGTAAGTTTATGAAACGTCATAAGAATTCACGCCAGGTAAACGACAATCGTTTATAATGGAGAAAATTAATTAAATTTTTGAATGTTTTTACTTTGAGTGCATTGAGATGCAATTTTCTTCTTTCACATATAGGAATTTTTTAAAAATAAAATACAATAACTAATAAGTAGTTGAAGGAGAAAATGTACCTTTATGCTCTCGTGTATTTTGATCGCTTTATAAAGTAGTTGGGGGGGGCTAAAATAAAAGGAACTGGAAGTTAACCGTGAACCCCTACCGAAAATTAGTTATATATATTGCATATGATCTTTGAGTTATTTTCGGTAAAAATGGTATTCCATAAAGGTGAATACAGTACCGATCAGACCCAACCTAACAGTAAGTAAACCCTGGGTTTACTTTCGGGGTTTACTATGAGTGTACTAGAGCAGACCCAGAGAGTAAACCCCGATCGGAAGTAGACCCCTGAGACAGACGCTACATGTGTATTTGGAATATACAAGGGTTGGGAATTACAGGCAGTAAAATAATTACGGTAGATAAAAGACGGGTCTGTTCACATTTTCAATGTTTAAAGGGGACCCCAAAAGCAAACCGCGAATAAACCAAGTAAAAGTAAACTCCAACTGGACACAAATTTTCAAAAAGTAAACCCATAGTAAACCCCGAAAGTAAACCCGGGGTTTAGTTTGGGTTTACTCTGGTGTTAGGTTGGGTCTGATCGGTACTGTATGTCAAAGATTAAGTACATGTATATG
The DNA here is from genome assembly GCA_020458035.1 of Magallana ariakensis. NCBI lineage: Eukaryota > Metazoa > Mollusca > Bivalvia > Ostreida > Ostreidae > Magallana > Magallana ariakensis. The sequence goes on along the minus strand of CM035815.1, from coordinate 47,940,772 downwards.
CAAAAATAAGTGTAATATTCGGATATTTATTTTTTTTCTTAATCTATCGAGGGGCCATATGGCACAATATCCTTTGAACGCCCATATAAAGCTAGCGAACTTTTCGAAAGAAAAAAAATGTCATTCTTTAATACCAAGATACATGTAAAGTTGATTTAGCGAATTGGCGGAATACCTGTTCTAAATGTTGTAGAAAGAAAATAAGAGAGATGATCCCTGCATTTTAATTTATTAGCATTATGAGAGCAACAGATATAAATCTAATATATATTCTTAAGAGAAAAAGAGTAAGTAAATAAAATTACAGAAATATGTCAAGAAGTGTCAGATTTTGTTACAATGTTATTTTTGTATCTCTCTACAGAGTGCCTTTTACAAGTTTATAAATAGAACAGATAACCGTGTAATACTTGATTTAAAAAATAATAAAAGCTTCGAATATATTTAGAATTGTTTTGCTTGAACGATGTATATTTTAAATATATAGATATACTTAAAAGATATAGAGACGTTACAAATAATTCTCATCTTGTTTCTGTCTTTGTTCGATAGAAGTTATATGCATGTGCTGAAAGTTTGAATCTTTTTACTGTAATAATAAGCTCGCAATTACCCGTTCATCATTTTTATTTACATATCACAGTGTCTTTGTCTGTGATAACACTACGAATCAATTTTGTAATATACAGTCCAATAAATTCAAATGACGTATTGTTGAGGCGCAAACGGGGTTTCGAATTTTTAATCGGACAACTGCTGAAAATTATATAAATATAAGTATATGGAATCATTATTTGAATATAATGAGGTGATAATTTCGGTCGGGGCGTGATCGGGCTTTATAATAGATTTGATCACGCCCCGACCGAAATTATCACCTCACAATACTCAAAGAATGATTCCTTATTCTTTAAATAAAACAAAATTCAGTTTCCACTCCTCAAAATATGAAATTCTATACTTCCATTCACTGACCTTCCTTGAAAATACATTTCAAATGTATAATTATATACATATAAGATTGTATATAGATTACAAATATATATTGTGTGCTGTATATAATGCATCTGTATAAATACTAACTGCTTTGAGGGAACAAGGTGTATTATCGGTAATAACTGCCCATGCATGAATGCATCCCTGTACTTGCAAATAAATGTATACCCTTGCATATGTGTATTACAATTTGGTATATTATATGATTTGTATATTAGTTGACTATATAATTCGTTTTACATACTTACGTCGACTCGATATATCCCAGTGAACTTGAAATAATATCTGTTGCATATTTGGATATTTTACTGGAAATGGACATTGATGGTAACCTAACAACAAAACTTATTGATAAGGCCATCATTAAAAATATCTATGTTTCCCCTAACCCGACCCTAAATTTTGAGGTTGGGTAGGTAGGTAGGTAAATAATTTTTTTTCTGCCAGGGCATAATATAAAATACACTATAGATTAAAAATGAAAACAATAAATCAATTCTTTAATTAATTACAAAACTAAAAAAAATATGACCAGTTGTAAAACAAATTTTTATACTTGTCTTGATGAAATGTAAAACAAATTTAATATCGAATTCACAATTTGATATTGTTCATCTTTTAAAATTTAAACATGTTTGATTCAATGACTAGATGTGCACGAATACATTCATTATCATTTGTATTTTGATGTACATGTAAATCTATATTTAAATATCATTTTAATGATCATAATGTACCTACTTCAAAGTATCAATTAATTTTTCAAAATTTGGTTTATAAAATGTCTAAAACTATATTAAAACAATAATATTTGATAATATTATGTAATGTAATAAATGTAAATATTTGTGAAGTCATATTTAATGATTCTACAATAGTAAGGTTACACAAAATCACTACACTTGCAGAGAATGTCCTTCTTTGACAAGGAAATGTTAACCTAATGAAACATAATGCTAGGGACAAAAAAATATTTAGATACGAAAGATTTTTGTAAATTTACCCAATTCCACTTTAATTATAGTCATAACCAAAACCAACTCTTTTGTTTCTGTTGATTTGAAATTTGACGAAGTTAAAGGTATATGTGGCGTATTTTTAGTGAATAACAATAATAAGATCTGATTATTTGCTTCATTTCTTTACTTAAAGATAGGACTTTCACACAAATTACGCTTTATAATTCAATCGCATAACAAAGATACAAGAAGTCAAAAAAATATTTTTTATTTTTTACCGGCACGGTAAAAAATACAAAAGATTTGAATAACCCCGCCTTAAATGGGTCACGTGACATCCATCTTGGTCTATCAACAAGAATGGCGACGACGAGAATGATGGGTATACCGTTAAGTTTGACAGATTTGGCAATGAAAGAAAAAAGAGACAGCCTGACAAGGATAGGAACAAAGGGAAGATTGTCATCGGAGACCATGTAGATTGATAGAACAGGAATTAAAGTCGAATTAAACTTAAGTTTCCATGATGAAGTTTTAAAGGTTTTGCTACCGGTAGTCAGGTTCGTGCTCCATTTGTCCCGTGTCTTTACTTTATAAGTTTTAAACCACAAGTGGATTTTCGTTTAGAGGAATTTTTGAATAAAGAATAAATAAACACTCTCAGTACATGCATCCCTCAGGGAGAGGGGTATTTACTCCGTTTACCGTGTCGATGATGCTAAAATCGTGCTTCGTTTTTATTACACTTAATAAACAATTTATATCGTTCTACATTAATGAATATCGGAATAATAATGCTTCGAGTATCATCTGATATAAAAATTATTTAATTTAAGACATGAAAAACGTAATTCTAATTTGTAAACAAACTCTTCTTCCATCGTGTTTTTAATGCTAAGTTTTCCCGCACTCATGCGCAGTGGCGTTATAAATGGCGGATTACATTAATATTCATCAGACGTGTAGCAAAGTTTAAAGACAATAACTAAAGACAGAACATGTTTTATGGGCCTAGAGTTTGTAAAACATCTAATTTTAAGAAGTATGATGTATATTTTTACTCAAACTCATGTCAAAAATTTTACTCCAAATACGCCACATATACCTTTAAGAGAACTGTTTAAATTTTTCAAAACATAAAGAGTCTTTCATTTACCGGTACCAACCTAATTTTTGGGAGAATTATTTCTCCCTAACAGAAAAGTAGAAAGAAGTTTGACATCAGGGAGACTGTCAGTATTTGATACAGCATAACCTACAGGAATAATGATATACACAGATTCAACCTTAATTAATATTGGATTAAAATTTAAGCAAGTTAATAAAAAATAAAACAGCTTCTAAAAGTTTTAAAAAATATCCAATCTATTAAATTTAATGTATTTGATGTATTCATACATTTTATAGATGACATGTTTTGTAATTGTGTTAACTAAATGACAAATAAAATCAGTCTCTATACTTCTGTGTATTTTGGAGGTATTAGTCCAACCTTTAGACCCAATTACAACCATTGTGTAGAAGATCATTTTAATTGATAACTGATAACTGTTGGCAGATGGTTTTGTGATTATTTTAGCATTAATTTGGCAGAGTTATTAACTAATTACAAGTTACCAACTAATTTTAATATCAACACTAAAATTAAAGTAATAAACATCGGTTGTAATTTTCAATGCACAGTTGGCTTCATGTTGCATCACTCGTATTTATACCCATAAAATATAATACAATCAATTAATCACAACAGTGGTTAACTGAGGCTGTGGAAACGTCTTTTAAATTAAATGATTAACATTTAAATGTCTCTGGGGTTAATTTACACGATTATGAACTCAGAATACAGGGCGACTTCAACTTCTCTTTCGGAGGAAATTCCGGCGAAGTTACCGATCATAAAGCGAGTATTTCGCCCATGTTGATGATCGAGGCTATTAAAATGATTGTCATATGTTTTCTCATTAATATTCATTAATCACACTACGTAAATCCTGACGTCACAATGCATTTAGTTCAAAGTGCGCCAAAGTCGTAGTATTGACTTTAGAAAGTTGTTCAAACAGAAGAGGATAATAAAAGTAAAACATCCATGTGTTCTGTGTATGAAAACAAAAGCTAATTAAAACACCCTTTGTTTGCCCCTGAAATGTCGCTTAAATCAAATATATAATATAGAGGTTCGCAGGGTTGTGCCTCTTTACCTACAAGCAACAACCCCCAAAAAGACAATTTTTAAAACTAATTGGCACATTCATTTTAATTTAAAAGAAATCAAAATGTACATTAATTTAAAGTATGAAATATCAAATACTAGGGAGCACCATGGCAACTCGCTCTTACCAATTTAAAAAAATCGAACTTCTGTGTCGAAATTGGCAATTATCAACTTAATTCACTATTTTACTATGTAAATTGTTCATTTCTCGCTTCAAATGTTCATATTCAAACGGCACAATAAAAAATAAATCAATTTTTAATCGAATCGCGTCATTTTTTTTCTACCAGTGTGTAGGTGAAATTCATACCATGGCAAAAAGTTCCGGCGTAAGCGTTTCCGAGTTATTTGATAAATTTAAAATGTTCATTATACATTACTTTGAAATAGTTACAGCCTCAATTTCAAGATGGCGGTCGTATGCAAATTAGACAAATCGGACTTATTTCTCCATATGTAAAACGAAAAAGATGTGGGTCTTCTAAAAACGAATTTAGGTAAAATTAGGTTTCTTAAAAAAAAAAAGTCTTTTCAATGTGGTGAAAAAAACAATTCAGTCGGCGGGATTTAATTGGGTCGGTCGCGTTAGGGGAAACATAGATATTTTTAATTTTGGCCTAAACGCGATGACTTCAATTTTTCTATAGTCAACTATCCTTACTTATGTAGCAATATACCTTCATCACCTGCATATGGTGTTTTTGTCTCTCAGTTAATTCGATACGCAAGGGCATGCTCTTCGTATGAACAGTTTCTAAGACGAGGCAAGCTACTGACAAACAAGTTGATAAAACAGGACTATCAACAGTCTCGTTTAAAGTCATCTTTTCGTAAGTTCTATGGTCGATACGACGACCTTGTCAGCAAATACAATCTTCCACTGAGTCGCATGCTGACTGACGTTTTTCATACTAATTGTTAGACCATAATTAATTACCTAATTGTCTACGGACTTTTGCGGTTTTTATTTTCCCGATTACGACAAAGAGCACACGACGGGTGTGACCGGTCAGCAGAGGATGCTCACTCCTCCATGGCACCTGATCCTACCTCTATCTTGGAGGTCCGTGTTGCTCTGCTTTGAATTTGTATTTCGTTTTATGGATTTTTGAGATGGTTGACGGTTTGTTATTGTCATTTTTTTCATGCAGTAGACTAAGCTTGTAATGTAGATCTGGACATTGTCAGCACGGAAATTGCGGAAAATTTATTCATTTTTTGACTTTAAGAAGCGCAACATAGACCATATAGGCGTAAATTGATATGTTGGATGAATTTTACGTGGACATTGGTACTTATACATGCACAATTTTATAATGTAAAGTAATGCGAGTTGTGCTATCTTGATAATAAAACAAACATTAAGTGCATCTTTGCTTTGTTTTTAAAGATATACCCTTTTGTATATCTAAATTTTATTTCTTATAATTAAGAAAAAATACGATGGTATACACGTTTTTGTAATTTATCAAAAGAAAGAAAAACATTCATGGAGAAACGCATAATTTGAAAGCGTTTCCATGGTTACTAAACAGAAATTTTAAAATCTGTTTTCTTCATTTAATTTGAATAAAAAGAGCAAATATTGGATTTGTTGGTAAACACGATTATGATTGTGCAATTAAGAATTTAAACATGAAAATTGAGAACAGTTGCTATGGTAACAAGCTTAAAAATAAGGAAAATTATAAAATTTTTGGACATCTTTGAATGAATATTATTCATATATAATGAATAAATATATAAAATAATTGATGAGAAAAAGTAAAGTATCTCCTACACTTTTTAAAATTACACTTGTAAAAAATCTAATATTTTCTTAAAATAACTGTCGTTGCTATGGACTTTTCAAAAAGTAAGAATTTCTGTGTGATATTTTACGCAACTTAATTTCCCATAGCAACAACACTTCTCTGTTGCATAACAAAGCTTTTTGTGGTATACAAATAAATGTAGATATATTTTTACAAGTTCCAACTAAAACAATGATTGATCAGTAATGATTTACCTTTCCGATCAAATACGTGCTACTAGACGTCATGAATTTGAACCCGCTGACGTTGAGTGTATATGGATAGAAATAGACAACCATACCTGTAAATATTTTCTTTGCTGTCTATATCGTCCACCAAATTCCGATGGCAGTTTTTGGACTAAACTTTCCTGGAGCATAGACCAAGCCATGGTTTGACTCTGTATTACGGAGAACGATCAGAATTAGAGACCGACTGCGTAATAAAGCAATTGAAACTAATAAAGATTCTGACTGGTCTGCATATAGAAAGGTCCGAAATTCAGTTAACAATATGAAAAAACACGCTATCTCAAATTATTATGACAATATAGAAACGTATTTAGATGATTCAAGCAAAAATAATACTAAGTTATACTGGAAGCTGATGAAAGATTCATTTCATATAAAACTTTCAACGGAATTACCGCCAATTCAAATTTCCAATGTAAACGGTACAACCAAGTTTGTTTATTCAGATATTGGGAAGATCGAATATCTTAATACATATTTTTCTTCTATTTCTTCTGTAGACGATAGAAATCCGGCTTTACCTAATATGTATAGTTTATGTAGAGAACACTTTGTAATATTTATATAGATGAACAAGAAGTGTTAGACATTATTTCAATATTACCTGTAAACAAAGCAATTGGTCCTGATTTGATTAGCCACAAAATGTTGAAGGCAACTCTTTTTACTGTTGTAAAACCACTTACATTGTTATTTAATAGATCACTTGCTGATAATACTATTCCATGTTTTTGGAAAATTGCTCACGTTATTCCTCTATTCAAAAAAGACGATCCGTCATTGGTTTCTAATTATAGACCGGTATTTTTGTTATCTTGTGTTAGTAAAATTATGGAAAGAATCGTTTTTAAACATGTGTACAACTATTTTCATACGAACAATTTATTTTATCGATATCAAGCCGGTTTTTTACCAGGTCATTCCACTGTTTATCAACTACTAGAAACGTATCACAGCATTGTTCAAAATATTGATGAAGGTAAATTTTCATGTATGATTTTTTGCGACCTGTCAAAAGCATTTGACAGAGTATGGCATAGCGGCCTTTTATTCAAGTTACAAACCTATGGAGTATCTGGTGATCTTCTTAAGTGGTTTTCTAGTTACTTAAGTCAAAGGTCCCAAAAAGTTATGTATAAAGATTTTTTGTCAAGCAAATCAGAAATTTCTGCTGGTGTACCCCAGGGATCTGTATTAAGACCTCTTTTATTTTTGATATATGTCAATGATGTGGCGGTTAATATGTTATCAATGTGTAGATTATTTGCTGATGACAATTCGCTTCAATATTCTTCAAACAACATACTTAACATTGAACATATTTTAAATCATGATTTAAAAATTTTAGAATTGTGGTCCAAAAAGTGGCTTCTCAAATTTAATTCATCAAAAACAAAGGTTGTTTTTTTTACTAAGAAGCATAACTCTGTTTTACCTAAATTATTTTTTGAAGGCGATAGACGAGAGTTTGTCCCGACTCATCGCCATTTAGGACTTTTATTATCACAAAATCTCAGCTGGTCTGAATACATTGATGGTATCGCAAACTCTGCATACAAAAAATTAGGACTTTTAAAAAAACTTAAGTATAAAATGGGTAGAGAACATCTCTCTAAATTATATATTTCATTTATTAGACCTACCCTTGAATATGCTTCAATTGTGTGGGATGGCTGTTCTGTGCATGATGCAGACAAACTTGAAAAGGTTCAATTGTGTGCTGCTCGAATTGTTACTGGGTTGCCAATTTTTGTATCAAGGGAAGCGCTTTACTTAGAAACAGGGTGGGAAACTTTACAAACCAGACGCTACATTGCTAAGATGAAAACTATGTTCAAATTTAACATGGGGACTTTGCCTGACTATTTATTCGATATTATTCCTAACAAGCGGGAAAATATATCACGATACAACACACGAAACAAGGATCAGTTTAATGTTCCTAAGTGTAGGTTAGATTTACTAAAAAAATCATTTGTACCCAATGCTGTCAATCAGTGGAATTCACTAAATATAGAAGCCAGAACAGCCACCTCAATCAATTTGTTTAGCAAACATATGCCTGCTGTTACGAAACCCCCTATTTATTTTTCTTTTGGTAAACGGTGTACCAACATTATTCATACAAAGCTGAGACATAACTGTGTATTAAATTATGATCTTTGTAAACGTAATATTATAAATAATCCGCTGTGTTTATGTGGTCAAACAGAAGATGTGTATCATTTCTTTTTTTCTTGTAAAAACTACTCTAGAGCGAGAAACAACATGTTTGATCAATTATTTATGTTAGATTTAGTCAATATTGATACTAATTTACTTTTATATGGCAACAATAACCTACCTTTACATATCAACAAAAGCATTTTTGCTTCTGTACAAAAGTTTTTAGACGAATCCTTGAGATTCAAATAATTTTAGTTTGTGTAAATCAATGTTATAATATATTTTCTTTTGTTCTAAATTTATATGCATGACAAATATTGTTATATTTAAGGAGAGGGACTTGTAAGTTGTCAGAACCTGTTTCTGATCCTTTTGTTTAATCAATAAAATATGTTCAAAACAACTAAAACAATTGCAAAAAATTTCTAAAATCAGGAATTAAAGCATAGGTTTAGTTTATATTGGAGGTTTTTGCGAGAAGGAACATCTTCACATTTAGCAGTTTAAGAATGAAGTAAAATGTATCAATTATTTTATATTGTTAGTACTTACCATTAGTATTAGTAAAATGGTTTGATCTTAGTATACAGGTAAAATTCTTGATGGTCACTCGTTACGCCTATCCACCTACCTCATGCCTGTGTATTATGTGCGTTCAAGCGAAGAGTGATTTCCTGTTAGTTCGATGGTTTCACATCTTTGTGTAAAACATGCAATTGGGTCTAAAGTCAAATACAGTTTACTTTGACAGTCATAAAACTTTGAAAGGGGGAGGGGGTACGAAAAACGTTATTCGCAACTGATACTTAATATGTTTAGCAGCGTCATATTCAACTTGCACACATAAATTATATCATTTAGTATTTTAAGGGGAAAAGGAAAATTTTCATATTTTCCCCTTGATCGTATGGTAAACGTTCATTGTGTAGCACGTGCTTGTCACGGACAAGTGTAGCAGTACTGTCTTGAGCATCGAGAGACTAAGCCTTAAAACATGCTACTAATTGATATGGATCAAAAACATGTTTAGAGTAAGAAATGTATAAAATCATTAAAAAATTAACTTCTTATACTCTCCTACATATAGATTATATTTAAAAAAATATATCTTTGAAATAATAGTTTATCCACAGTTACATTAAATCTGTTACGAGTGCAGATGATTCTCTATTTAACATTTCTCTAAAATAATTCATAAGGAGTTTTGAAAACGTAAATTAATTACGTAATCATTTTATGTGAAATAAAATCAATACATCAGACATGATTAGTACAGAATGACGACAAGCCATACTTAAACAAACGCAACACAAAATCACTAATATGTAATTTAGAATCCCGTAATTTTTTAAACAAAACCATAAAAAAATTGATGTGGAAGGTACAGGAATGGTATATGACCAATCAGAAATATTAGACAATGTAAAAAATTATTATGAAAATCTATATACATGCAATGATGCAAATTTAGTTAATTTAGATTTGGAAGATATTATCTATGATTACAACTCACCTAAGTTAGAAACGCAATTGGCCAAAAGTTTAGATAAAGACATTGTGGAAGCAGAGGTGCTAACTGTATTAAAACACATGAAAAACAACAAATCTCCAGGAAGCGATGGATATACTGCTGAATTTTTAAAATTCTTTTGGAAAGATATGAAATATTTTGTTGTAAGAGAAATTAATTGTATTTTTATCAAAAAAAAGCTCCCCATCTCACACAGACTTGGTGTTATTTCATGTTTACCAAAAGGTGATAAGCCTAGACAGTTTTTAAAAAATTGGCGACCAATTACTCTTTTAAATGTATTGTATAAAATTATTTCGGGATGTATAAGTTTGAGAATTAAGAAAGTCTTAGACTCTCTGATATCAGATACACAGTCTGGTTTTTTAAAGGGTAGATACATAGGGGAAAACACTAGATTTATATATGATATAATGTCTTACACTGAATTAAAAAATATTCCAGGTCTTTTAGTACTTATAGATTTTGAAAAAGCCTTTGACTCAATGTCTTGGTCATTTATATATAAAGTTCTAAAGTTTTTTGGTTTTGGAGACAATATTATCCAGTGGATAAAGATTTTAAATACCAACTTTAGGGCCACTATATTACAGAGTGGCTTTTTGTCAACACAATTTGATATACAGAGGGGTTGTAGACAAGGTGACCCTGTTGCTCCATATCTATTTATTCTATGTACTGAGATCCTTGCAATACTGATTAAACAAAACAATGACATAAAGGGTATATGTATAAATAACACAGAACACAAAATATCACAATATGCAGATGACACTTCTCTAGTCCTTGATGGTTCACCTAAATCTCTTTTTGCAGCTTTAGATACTATAGATTTCTATTCTATCTTTTCTGGTTTAAAGATCAATACTGGTAAGACAAAAATAATTTAGATTGGTTCCAAAAAATTCTCTGATGAAGTTTATCATCATACAAGATGGAAGCTGGATTGGGGATCTTCAACTTTTAATCTATTAGGTATTCAGTTTTCAGTTGATCTTAACGAAATTATAGATATTAATTTTGGGCTTCAAATCCCAAAAATTATTGCACTTATTGAACAGTGGAAACGAAGAATTCTTACTCCTATTGGCAGAATTACTGTTATTAAAAGTTTGTTTATCCCAAAATTAAACCACCTGTTTATTTCACTGCCTACTCCAAAAAGGGAGACAATTCAATACCTATATAAATGTATCTTTGAATTTTTGTGGAAATCTAAGGTAGATAAAGTTAAGAGATCAGTTATAACACAAGACTATTTTTCAGGGGGTATGAAAATGATTGATATAAACAACTTTATTACATCCCTTAAATGTTCATGGATAAAAGGGTTAACAAAATCATATAAACCATGAATGGATATTTTTTTTACCATCAATGGACATGATTTTTTACAGAAATTATATGATTTTGGAGACACTTTTGTATTGGAATGCCTACATAAAGAAAACAATGCCTTTTGGAAAGATGTTCTCTATTCTTGGTCATGTTACATTAAAACTATTAATAACCATCCAACCATCATTAAAGACAACATTTTAAATGTTCCAGTATGGTATAATTCCAATATAAAAGTAGCCAACAAAACAATTTTGTATAAATCCTGGTATAAAAATGGAGTAAAGGTAGTGAAAGGTTTTCTTGATGAGGATTGTAATCTTTTAGTTTTTGATGTATTTAAACGCATACATAACCTCAAGGATATATGTATTATGCAATATAATAGCATTACAACATCAATTTTGAAATGTTTGAAATTATTATCTATTGATAGGACTTCTGTTAAAAGAATTCCTAATCCATGTATGCCAGTTTTTTTTTTTGCAACCTGTTTTAATATCAGAAAAATGTACTAAAATCATTTACAACTATTTGAATGAGAAAGAGGTTGTCCCAACTGCTATAAATAAATGGAGGACAGAACTAACCCCATATAGTGTTGATGATATTTCAGTAATTGATGTTTTTAAGATTTGTTTTAAAACAACCAATGATTCTTCTGTTCAATGGTTACAGTTTAGAATTTTACACGGAATTCTTCCAGTTGGATATTACCTTAAAAAAATTAATATTAAGTCTTCTGACAGCTGTGGGTTTTGTAAGAAAAATGTAGAAACCATAGTCCATGTTTTTGTTTCTTGTGATATAATTCATACTCTGTGGAGTGAATTGAGTCTACATATTTACAGAAAAACTTCTGAAAGGATTGGATTCAATGTATTAAATATCATTTTTGGTGAACTTCCATTGACATGTCATAACAAAGTTATTAATTTTATTATTCTATCTATGTAGCAATACTTATTTTCTTGTCTAATGGTGAACAAAGTGCCAACACTGAATGGTTTTCTTTGTCATTTAAAGGTGAAATTTAATGTTGAAAGATATGCTGCAATTCAAAGTTTCAAAGTGCATAAATTTGAAAAACAATGGGATATTTGGAAAGATATATTAGACTGATAATTTTCTTCTCTGTTTTTGTTATTGTTTCCTATGTTTTGGGTTTTTTTTTACTCTTGTGTATTATTAACTTTACAGCTATTAATCATTTTCCTTACTTTAATTATTTGGAAGTTTTTTGTTGGTTTTTTTTTTTGGGGGGGGGTTTCTTCAAGCAAGTAACCACTGCCTAGCATTATAAAAGTGCATGTACATATAGTTTGGTATTTAAATATCAGGCGAGTGTGTGAGCTGGGGTGCTTGTGTGTGGTTTTTGTGGATGTAGTTGTGTGTATGCTAGTATTTCATAAATAAATAAATTATAAAAAAAAAAATCACTAATATGTTAATTCTTAACACGTAGAACACCTTGTAGGAAATGAATCAAACGTACAAAAAAACCGGGATGCTAATTATGGGATGCCCTAATTTTTAATCACTTTGATGTGTCTGTGAATCCTGCTCATCATTTGTTGACACGCAAGGATTTCAACAACATAAAAACACAAATGTAGGCAGACCAACTAATTGCCAAGAAAATACTAGAAACCTGCTGACACATAATTTTATTGGCTATTTAAATCATTGCATGATAAATTTTTTAATGACCTTTTTAAAATATGATTATGGAATAATGACTCGCATATATTTTATTTGCAATTACTCCACAACTATTAAATTAAATACTTTAATAATTAATAGCTATGAATTAAAGAAATATATTTAAAAAGGCTATAAGTATATTGTTTATAACCTCTGTCAAAATCTAGTGAAATATCGTCACTAGATTAAATATTTTGTCATTCGGGGAGATAACTCCCGCTTGTATACGATTCCATTCAATCGATAATTTTACCGTGGCGGGGACAGGTAGGTGATGAGTTTACCGTGATGGGAACGCGGTATACCTGTCTCACCTGGCCGATCCCCTCGATGTGTTTATACCGTGACGGGGCGCGGGAAACACGGGATCCGCGTTGCCTGTACTGTATCAAAATCATTTTCAATTTCTCAGTTTTTCCTATTTTTTTGCCCTTGTTGCCATAGCAACGGATGTCAATTTTCATAATTAAATATATATTGCACGGACATTGATAAGAATATAAAACTTTAACAGTTTCCCATTTCGGCTTATTAAAAACTGCAAAAAATTTATTTCAAAAATTTGTAACGGTTTCCATGGTAACATTTTAAAAGTATTGCTTTCTCCATCTATTTTCTGATATAATTAAAGAATTGAAAATAGGACAAAGGTTGTTTTATGTCTTTGATAGTTTACATTAGTGGGCAAAACCTTCTAATATGGCTTCAAAGTAGGTAAGTTTTGCTATTTTTTTCATCTTTAGCCTAGGTTACCATGGCAACAGTTACCCCCAGCAACCAACTTTTAGTGGGTTTTTTTGCGTTTTACACCTATAGGTGTGTCCATGTATGAAATATAAGGAAAATTGGTGACTATGCGTGGCCAGACCCTTTTATAAATCGTTGATTCTTACATAGAATTGATCTTTTAAAAGCATTTGAACGTCTTCACGAGATACGGTATTATAGGGAAGATTTGAACGTGAACACAAGATTATCTCGTGAAAACGACATATTATCTCATGAAAACGAGATAACGGTATTATTTTGTGAAAACGACATATTACTAGTATCTCGAAATGTGAAAACGAATCTATTAAACGATATGATATCTCATTAAAACAAGATTTTAATTAGTGAACGGCCTAATTAATATCTCGTATAATGGAATGAATCTGGACAATGTAGTATAACACATGTAGATCCTGTAAAAATAAAAATCCATTTTTGCCCAATTAGGATATTCTTATGTCTATAATCAAGTCCATTTTCTAACAGGGTGATTTTATATTATGTTGCGTATTGCAGTTCTCAAAAAAATCCTAAACAATTGTTTATATATAGGATATAAACCTATATTAAACTCTGAACCCCTTGTGAGGCCCAAGAATCGTCCAGGGGCAAAAGTCTAAACAATTTTAAAGAATCAGCAATATGTCAAAATTCTTGCATATAAGTAAAACCATATACATATACAAGTATTATAACATTTCAGTTTTTGTGAATAATTAAAATTTTTTCCTTTGTAACATTGGATCCCCAATGTGGCTCCACCCTCATCTTCGCTAGCCAAGGGTTTTCGGTCCACTCCGCTCCCCAAAAACCCTTGGCAGATATCATTACAAAATGGGGAGCGGATTGAACCGAAAACCCTTGGCTAGCAAAGATGCCCCACCCTACTCCTAAATATTTTGATTTGAACGAATTTCAATCTACATTATCTGAGGTTGCTTTCACTAAAGTTACAACTTTTCTAGGCAAATGGTTTTCAGAAGAAGTTTTTTAAAGATTTTTCGTTATATATTCATATGTAAAAAATCCCCTCCCCCACCCTACCCCTGGGGATCATGATTTGAACAAACCTTAATCAACACTACCTGAGGATGCTTCCATACAAATTTCAGCTTTCCTGGCTGATAAGTTTCTGAGAAAAAGATTTTGAAAATTTTACTCTATATATAAACACTGTATATATTTCTATGTAAAAGTTCAACCCCCATTGTGACTGAATGTCAGATATGTCGGCCCAAGGACACCTCGGCCCAACGACACCTTGGTCCCAGGACACCTCGGCCAAGACGGGTCGGCCAAAAATTTGAGACACCTCGGCTCAGGTAAAAGACATCTCGGCTCCAGCAAAATTAGAACCGTTTTAACAAGAGCTTGGACTTTGGGTAGTACGTGACAAACTCCGATTTGATGAAGGCGGGGTCTACTCGTTGTTTACTGTCCAGTCATTGGCTAATAGATATGAATACATTGAACGCAATGACACTCGTCCGACCTTATCCAGGGATGTACAGCGTCAATTTCACACATCAGAGCAGATCTTGGCAAACAACTTTCCGGTTTTGACAGTCTATGAATATTAATGAGCTTCTCTTAGCGAATTAGAAGAAAGGAGGTCAATATTTGAAAGCTTGTTTTCATTAGTAAACTAGATAGTAACATTCCACCGAAAGTTCAAGCTCTTGTTAAAACGGTTCTAAAACAAAAATACTTGATTTAAATGTTTTTATTTTATTAACATATATATTTTATTAAAATATTACGTTTCAAATACTTGTAAAAGAAATCGAACTAATAAAAAAATGAGACCATTAAGTCCTAATTGTTAAGCAAACAAGAAAGTAAAATTATGAAAATGACGACAATTTACGACAACGACAATGACGCTAATAAGTAAACAAACAAGAGGATGCGGCACTCTCCTTTGGAGTCTCAAACGCGTGTCACGGTCGACAAGATTTAATGACGAGCAGTTAATTAATTATAAGACGATAATCACCGAAGTCCTTATCTATCCTTTCAGTGATTACCACCCCCTATCAGATTTACAAAATCGTCAGAGAAACAAATTGAACGCATCGTGACATTTCATTTCATTATTACGCAAAATATTTTTATTATGTCCATGCACTTTCTGGTCAATCTTTGTAGATTTAATAAATTAATGAAAATTTTTAAATATTGCAATATTTAAATCCTAGATTTAACACTAATATATATTTCGAGTGTGTCATCAATTCCTGAAATTTCCGATCTACAAAATTCACATATTCAATTTTTATTGTAGTGAAAAAAGTTAAATAATAAGATTTCGACAACCTTCTTAAAGTCATTAAATTTCTATTGGCTGTTGACAAAAAATAAATAAATAAATGAGACGCGTGGCCATCCAATGAAACAAATACACATGTTTGATCGACAGGTTTAGTGATATGCAAGTGTGACCCGATGTCCGAGGTTATGCGCGCTTATTGTACATATCGATGTAAATTAAAAATAAATAGACACGACTTCTTCACTAAAAGTTGATTTAAGTTTGTTCTATCTAACCTTCCACATAAAAAAATATTTTTTTATTGACTTTATAAGAACTTTATTCATTAATGTTGTCAGAGACATAAATAACAGAGATTGGCAACTGATCGAAATCTCGCGGTCCCTATTGTAAAGTGTTCCCAGTTTAAATCAGTATATCTTTCTAATAAACAATTATATCGAAATATAAACAGCTAAAACCTATCACCAAAACATTCAAAATATTATATTTTCTTGAGTTTATGTCATATAAACAATATTAAAAGAGGAGTTTAAGGAGGCAGTTGGCTACCCGTCGTCCGAGATTTCGCCGATGTTTTATAGCTGGCCAATATATTTTCTTTTTATTAATCTTATTTTTCAATTTTTTGTTTCAAAAATGTCTAAAACCTATGCACACTTTTCATTAAAACAGTTTACTTTTGGTTTAAGATCATTATCTCAGTTTACTAAAAAGAAGTTCTCAAAGTAAGGTTGGTCCCGTACCATTTTTCAACAACAAATCACGCTAATGGCGGAGTTGCCAATCTCTGTTATTTATGTCTCTGATGTTGTGTAATAACGATATACTAATCATTCGATCAGTGATTAAATAAATATGATCATACTAATTTTAAATATAATGATCATGTGCGCGTCTTGTATTCAGAAATACCGCGATACCACAAACTTCCGCCAGAGTTCTGTGTGCGTAGACGCAGAGGACTATGGGTGGATCCAGTCTATGTAAAAATTCGACGGAACCAGGCTACGGTGTAGGTTACGGAAATGGCCGAGTAATCACGATTTCCATGGCGCTCACGTGATAGATACCGAATGAACGCTTCGGCAATCTACGTAACTTCCGCCCAAACGAGGACGATATATGGCAGAAGAAAGGTATCGGAAAATCCATTGAATATTGTAAGTAGATTTAACAATGAGATGCAAATAGCATATTTGACATATAAGTTTGGACAAAATATTGACGAGGCTGAATGTTAAAATTCAATCACACGTTAAATTACGGCCCTAGTGAATTAGAAATGCTTATTGAAGTAGCGTTAAACAAAACGAAAGTAGAAATATTTCTTATCCGCAAGCTCCTTTTTTGTAGTAAACATAATAATTTAATGTCTACAGTTTGGTTTTTTATAATCTTTTAGTGCTATGAATTTAAGTGGTTTCAATCTTCTGTGATTTAAAAGATCGGAAAGTGGATTCCATGAAAATGGATAAAGGCCAAGGAGACTATGTCGAGGCACTCGAGAAAGGTACATGTAAGGTTTATGCTTGCATTGATAAACTGTAAACTGAACTAGACGCTAGTCAAAATTGTTAATATTTTGGCAGATTTCTATGTGAGAAAAAAATTTTGTGAACTAGAGTGGCAGTTATTCTCTTTTGAGAAGTGGACAGGCATAGCCTACATCCACTTCTCTTTGCAAGCCCTCATATTTTGATTCTGGAAAACGTGTAAATGTCGGAACCGAAAACGGTTTATGCTACGACCCATGTTTCGACTCCAGTTTCTCTGAATTTTCGTAACAGACCTATAATGTCTTCATTTTAAACATAAATGCACACATATATCACAAAAAATTCAACACTAACCCGCTGTCAAATCATTTTCTCAACTTCTTGTATTTACATGTATGTTTAAAATGAGGAAATTATAGGTCTGTTTTGAAAATTCAGAGAAACTGAATAATTAAAACAATGGTTGTCTGTTTAAATTAAGTCGTAACTTAAAGGATTTCAGCTGTTTCAGTTTGAGCAATAAAATGAAATTGATTGACAGGAAAACTTGATAATAGTACCGTACCATACTTCATTGCAAGCATCCATCTTTCCTTAAAATATTTAAAGTGCAGAGAACAATATAGGTGTTGTTTTTATTACTTTACTTTGTAGATATCTATATGACCCTCAGTAAACTTACTTGTTCTCAAGATTGATAAAGCCACATTTACACCCAATTTGCACAAATCATCAGTTAAGTTAGCTAAAAATGAAAATTATTATGAAAAGGACTGCACCCTTTTTAAAAGGGGAGACAATTTATATTAAACCAAAAGGAAAGGTAGGTGTCTTAAAAGATTTTTTTCTGGAGAACCACAGTGCATCAGAATTGCCTGTATATCCAGGAAAGCTTGATGTTTTATATAGTAAAGATTCTGAATTGTTTAAACCACTATCCCCCTCCACACCTTCTCCTAATCAATAGTGGGGTCCCAAAAGGTTGAAAAATTTAACAAATAAATATTTCATCGATATAATTATTTAAATTTTCTAATGAAGAAATATAAGGGGATAACTTGTTAATTAATTTTAAAAGTATTAAAGTATTCAGAATTAATGCAGATTCAAATTTGTTGAAAACATGACCCTTGGTCAATAATGGGACCAGAGGAGAGATGCAATATTAAACTGAATTTTATTAAATTAATAGGATTACACCGGGTTTTATTTAAGAATGTTAAAATTTATTTGCTATACACCCCCAAAAGGCAAAGATATATCCCAAAAGGCAAAGAGAGACTACACAGAAATGGAGAAGTTGACAATTAAAAAAAAAATAATACAGTATATATATAGCAAAAAAATTCCGAAAAAAACGATGGCCATATAATTTATGAAAGTAAAAGAAAACATAAGGCAGTCTTAAAATATCCATGTTCACATCATAGGTGTAACCCCTGTGGTCAAAGAAAGGCTGTACAGTAAAACTCTTTTAAGTACAATCATGGATATAGGGAAATCTTGGAAATAGGGAAATTTTGAGGAGTCCCCAGATAAATTCTTCTAAATTAATTGTAAAAAAAAGTTAAGGTAATTATGAACTCATTTATAACAGAAGTATGGATAAAGCAAATCAATTTTGAGTCCTTTAGAGGTAAAAATAGCGAAATTTACATCTTTTACAGTGAATTGTAAAATAGTTTTTAGCTCACCTGAGCTGAAATCTCAAGTGAGCTTTTTTGATCACATTTTGTCAGTCCATACATGTTAACCTCCAGTGATGAAAAATAGGTAGATTTTGAACCGAAAAGCGGTAGCATTGCGCGCGGCCGTTTTCGCATATATTTCAAAGCACAGATTTTTATGTAATACATTATGTAAAAAGGGTTTTTAATATCGACATGTCTTGTAACTAATGTAATCACGGGAAATGTGGCTTCTTTTATCGTTCAATGTAAAACACATGCTTGAAAACTTGTCATTCACCCGACTTAAAAAAAGCGTTTGTGTGCCTCCGATTCAAAGTCACGCGCTAATTTCAAACCCGACGAGATTTTTTGACCACAATGGCTTCCAAAATGGCTATCTATCAAAACAAAGAACGTATTTTGAAGAAAAGCGGTAGATTTTTAAATAAAAGCGGTAGGCGGGAGAAAGAGCTAAAAAGCGGTAGACTTCCGCGTAAATCGGTAGAGTTAACATGTATGTCAGTCGTCTGTTTGTCCGTCTGTCCGTCCGTCCGTCTGTCTGTCTGTAAACTTTTCACATTTTCAACATGTTCTCAATAACTACTGGGCCATTTTCAACCTAACTTGGCACAAAGCACCCTTAGGCAAAAGGGATTCAAAGTTGTGAAAATTAAGGATCACTCCCTTTTTCAAGGGGAGATAATTAGGAATTACTAAAAAAAATTAAGAAATTTTCAAAAATCTTCTCCTTAAGAACCATTTAACCAGTAAAGCTGAAACTTATGTGGAAGTATCCTCAGGTAATGTAGATTCAAAGTAAATCATGACCCACGGGGGTAGAATGGGGCCAAAATGGGGGTCAAATTTTTGCAAAGGAATATATAGAGAAAAATCTTCTTCTCAGAAACTAATCAGCCAGGAAAGCTGAAACTTGTATGGAAGCATCCTCAGGTAGTTCAGAAAGTTTTCATTTTTTATACTTCAAAAGTTTATTTTTTTTCTATTTCTTCACTCTTTGAAAACAAACTTCAAAACAATAACTGGTTTCTTTACTAGAAATTAAAATTACATTTGATAATTTTAAGTTAAATTTAAAAATATATATATTAATTTATAGAATAATTTCACCACAGATCTAGATATATTAGCCATATGTACTTGATTATTAGAAAAAAATATTGTAAACTTCCATGCATTTTCATTATGAAGTTCCTTTCTTGCTAGTTTATAAGTTTACATGTACCGTATACGTATTTTTCAGAAATAAGGTCGATAGTTTTTTTCCCTGGGATGTGGACCTCACCCTATTCTTCACTTTGTACAATTTATGGGTTATTTTTAAATTTTGATATGAAATTATGCAAAATTTCATTCAAACCTCCAATAAAATCATGAGAGTTTACTATAATACCGCTTGAATTTCTGTGTAAAAATCATATGAATTTTTATCAATATATTGTAGTAACTTATCATAATAAGTTAAATGTGAATAAATTTATTTCTTCTTACATTTCTTACTTCGATTGCTAAGACTGAATCATCTTTTGATCATTATTACATACTGTCATGCATTTTGATTCTGTGCTTACGATAAACAGGAAATGGATTTTGCGCTGTAAAAGTAAAATGAGAACCGTACAAAGGATAAATACGGGGGGAAAATATCATCGGGTAGAAATAAAAAACCGTTTGTTTCTATAATAGAATACATGTACAAGTTTATTTTTTCTGTAGATTCAAAATAAAACTCGAGATGAAATCTAAACCAGGTGTCTCTGAATCAGTCTGGATAGAGCCTACTTTGTTTATATCTCCAGTGAACAAATTCATGAACAACAAAGACACAAGGGTGCATGTGCTACCGTATTCCTGCCTCCAGGCTAGGTTACTATCCCCCAGTTAATACCGGTTTGTACACATGGCAGGGAAGTGATAAACAAACAATCTTAAATTAATCCGGCTGTACTGAATAAGATGATTTTAAAAGATGTTGATGCAATTTCAGACATTTTCTTACGATGTGTAAATTTATGGAATGCATTTTATTTCCCTTTTGTTTAAAACTGTAAAATAAGAGAAAAGGCTACTATGATAACGTTATTGGTTTAAACCATTTATTCATTCAAACTAGCGGTAATTTTTCGACCAATTCTTCAAAGTCGACCTTTTTATACTTTTTTATATATTTTTGCTAAAACGGGCTCATTCGCCCTATAAACAGGATCGACCTAATTTTCGAAAAATATGGTAGCCGATTTGTCAATTCATGTCGTTCGTTTTAAGATATATTTTGATGCTTCTTTTAATAAATGGTAACATGTGATTTGATAAATCTAATATGTTAACAAAAGAAGTATATTTATGATTTGAAACAAGTAAAGTATAATGATATGTTCGTGTATTTTCGAGTTACGGGTAATGCACACCATGTGTTATGTTTTCTGTAACCATGCAGCTGGTTTTCCCACATAATTTTGCATGAATTTTACTTCTGGCTTTCCTCATTCAATCTCGCTACTAATAAATCCAGAAAATTCTTACCCTAAACATTTCTATAAAGAAATATTGAGAACATGTTGGATGTCGGAATCGTAAGCCACCATCTTTGTTTATTGAACTAGTGTTTCTCCTTTATACACAAATAAATCGCGATATATTTTTATTTCGGACGAGTAAACAATCATCAGTAAGCATGGCCAGTTGTAAGCAAGTCAATGTTTATTACAACAACAGGTCCACACTAATGAACCTTTCAATTTAGATGCCATTTTTCATAGAATATGGATTTTATTACACAAATCGGAATCGAACCGAGATCTGGAAAAACGAAACCGAAACCAAACCGAAATTGTTCTGCGGTTTTCCGGTATTTCGGTGACCTGTGACAACGCTAGTCACAACAAAAATTTACATAGGAATATACAGAGAAAAATCTTTAAAAATCTTCTAATATACTATTTGCCTAGAAATGCTGTAACTTTAGTGAAAGCAACCTCAAAATCTTGAGGAGTAGGGTGGGACACATTAGGGATTCAATTTTACAAAGGAAAACATTTTAATTATTCACAAAAACTGAAATGCTATATGGTTTTACTTATATGCAAGCATTTTGACATGTTGCTGATTTTTAATCAAAGTACTGAAGTACTGACGGGAGTTAATTTTATCGATTATTATTTATTTTAGAATCAACGATATGTTATTTAACATGACAAGTAATTTCTAATCTCTATTTGAATTACGTACATTTTTATAATATGAATTCGCGGAATTCTATGAATAATTTCGAGAAAACCCCATATGAATCATGTTGTGTAAGATTTAAAGATATAATTAATTCCATCAAACTATGTATCAGTAATCGAAATATTTCTAAAAATTGTACACATGTCTGGATTCAAGCAATATTGAACTCAAGTATCGTTCAACCAGACGCTCGGCTGTCTCCGTTAATCTCCGACTACCAGAAGAGACTCTCTGTTTGTCGGAGATTTACGGAGACAGCCGAGCGTCTGGTTGAACGCTCTGGCGAAGGAATACATACGACTACAAAACCTATCTAAATTGTTCGTACTATTTTCAATGTTTTTATAAATACGTTTTCTTGAAAAACAATGGTTCAGCATACATTACACCGAATTTATCTATTATTGCAAGAACTAACTCTTGTCAGCGGTGATAATTTGTGCTTAGGTCCAAACACTGTTTCACTTTCGGTTTGCCAGAGTAACTGCAGAGGAGAGTTGATTAAAATCAACTCCCAAAAATTGTTCTAATTAGACTTTGGCCTCTGGACGATTCTTGGGCCTCACAAGGGGTTCAGAGTTTGATGTATATGTCCCATATATAAACAATTGTATAGGATCTTACTGAGAACTTAGATGCTCAACATATGATATGACTATAAAATCATCCTGTTAGAAAAGGGGGTTGGTTATAAACATAAGAATATCTAGTATGATAAAATGGATTTCTATTTATGCAGGATCTACATGTTTAATACATCGTCCAGATAGTTTGTATTATTACTCCACTTAGCTGATTTTATCATACTTATTGTTCCTCAGGTGAGCGATGTGGCCCTTGGGCCTCTTGTTAAAAGTTTGCAATACCAGTAGACATAATTGTTTATTAAATTAATTTAATTCCACATAAATCCTTCAATTTACAATCCAATTATTTGAGGTTTTAAAGAAGATATTTTCATTTCATCAGTAAGGACAAATTATAGTCAACTTCAAGAGAACGTGTATATTGCTATACTGATTATTACAAAGAAGATGGGAGAATGAGGTAAAGCAAATGCCCATTTGGTTTTGTCATAAAATACAACTTTTAAATTAGATATATTTGATATTTACGATACAAGTTTATAAAAGGTCAGATTCCAACTATATTCAGTATGGAATATTTTAACAAATTATACGAAAAAAAAATCCTAAAGTTTTGGTGGTATCTAACCCACAACCTAAAAACTCTAGTTCTATAACGTTACCTGATGTCTGGTGCTCTTACAACTTAGCCATTTCAGTCATAACAAAGTTTGTTTTTTATATACGAGACTTTGGCCACAAATTTACAGACTTGTATTATTTTTCTAAAATGTTCAATTGTTGGGATACAAAATGACATTTTTAAAGCGTAGTGGTTCATCTCTCAGCATTTTTGTTGATTGAAATCGGTTTGATTTCCATTAAACCTTATATGCTATAATAATGCTATATGGCCCATGGGCCTCTTGTTTAACTTTCAATGAGTTGTGTATGCAGTGCTTAGTCCTGGAGCAGCTGATAGATAAAAATAGTCCTTATGTTTGTATTATTCCATAGGTAACCATCTCCACCAAGAAAATGATCAGTATTTTCAGCAGATCTCTCAAATAATGTAGCTTCAAAATAGGTTGCCAAAAATCGTAACAGAATGCATTTACTATTCTTACTTATAGAAAATGATGCAGACAACAGAGCATCAAAACGCCAGAAAATGGACGTAATACTGGAAGATCCTAGTAAGGCCTAAAATAATTCATCCAGCTGTTGCATTTCATTTGACTTTACTGGTCATTTCATCTGTACCATTTAGATGAAAGAGTTTCTTTAGAGTCATTTAAAAGTTACGATAGATTTGTTTAAAGGTTATTTACCGATAATTATATTTCCCTCAGTCTCCTAGCAACACACCAGTGATTGTGTAGCTGGCTTAAACAAAATTTAGCAAAGCATCACACATGTACTGCAGTCTGCTATACAGTAAAGCATCACACATCTACCGCAGTCTGCTATACAGTTAGTTTTTAGGTAATGTTCCATAGCATATAAGATGAAGAATATATTTTTTTTTATATTTTTAACACCAAAAATATTTTATATCAAAACAGAGAAACCGGTTGAGGCAGTGCAAAAAGGTTTTTCATTTTTGCAAGAGCGCATGCTTACAGACCAAAGTTTATTGGGCTACTTGTCTGATTGCTCTGCTCTCCCTGATGAAATCAAACAAGGAATGAAAGAAGGACAGGATTTTGTCAGCAGTGGACGCGCTATTAAGGCGATTCTCCGACATGGACTTGAAGAGTGTAGGAAGCTCATTGATTTCATCAGGAGCTCACAGCTGCATGCAGAGTTCAAAGAATACCTGTCAAAGGGTAAATTTATATTATGATATTTTTTTTTTTGGCCAAAGACAAAGAAGTTAAAGGGAAATTAATTTTTAGTACTGTTGAGTCTGAATGTGTTCATCTTATTTTCAACTCGAGAGAAATATCTTCGTATGTACTTGTTATAAATGTACAAACTATATGCTATTTAGTAGATATTTTATTCTACCTTTACTTTCAGTTGATGTGGATTCGGAAAAATTTGATTTATCCATTAAAACGGTGTGTGAACACAGAGCTACATTACATGAAGAAATGGAGCCTTCATTAATAGCAGACGTGTTGTTAGAAAAACTTGTGCTGAACATTGATGAACATGACACTGTGGAAAGGGCTGTCACAAGGAAAGAAAAATGCATTGCGCTGCTGAAGCTTTTAGTTGAAAAACACAAAGACGACATTCAAAAGTTTAAATGCGCATTGAGAAAATGTGGCTGTTCATCCGCGTTGGATGAAATGAAGGAAAAGGAGTCAGAAATGCCAGGTATTTGACTCTAAGTACTGGTTACTGATGACAATCATTTTTCATTCAACTCCGATACTGCAAACCAACTTTTATTTAGAGCGACTTCATATTGTGATTTATCAGTGATAAGCTGGGTTGCAGCGACTACATTTCATGATGTAGGTTTTCTCAGTAAACTGTTATACAAGAGACACATTAAAGGACTTGTTAGCATCGAGAGATTTTGGAGTTGATGAGGAACTCACAAATTTGGCAATATTTTCTCATTATTTTTTTCAAATAAAAGTTGGTTTAATTACAGTAATGAGAATGCTCATGGGGTTTGTTTTTATGATTTTTTTTTTTATTTACAAGAATTATATATATTTTATCTTTTATCTAAAGCTAATGCTCTGGATTGTGTGACAAGAACCTACCGTTTACTTCATCAGAAAATTCAAAGAGACTATCTGTATGAATGCTTTAAGGAAGGGGAAAGAGGCTGTAGAGCTTTGTTGAATAACATAAGAGAAGAGAACTTATCTTTTTTTTATGAAGTGATGGAGAAATACAAGCAATATGATAAAACAGGTTAGTGATTGGCATTGTTTGTAAATGGATTTTCTATTTTTGATTTGATTATTACAGTTGAACTTTGATATCTCGAACACTGATATCTCGAATACAATGGATATGTCGAAGTGATTTGTAAGTTTTAAACTATTTTACCCTCAATATCTCGAAAACTCGGATATCTCATAGTTTTTAGCTCACCTGAGCTGAAAGCTCAAGTGAGCTTTTCTGATCACCCGTTGTCCGTCGTCCGTCTGTCTGTCTGTCCATCTGTAAACTTTTTACATTTTGAACTTCTTCTCTAAAACCACTTGACCAAATTCAACCAAATTTGGCACAAAGCATCGTTATAAGAAGGTGAATATAAATTGCAAAAATAAAAGACCAGGTTATATTCAAAGCGGAGAAAACCTTGAAACTGTAAAAAAGGGGGTGCATTTTAAAAAATCTTCTTCTCAAGAACTAATAAGTCAAATTCAACGTAATTTAGCAAACATAATCCTTATGGAAAGGAAAATATAAATTGCAAAAATTATGGACTAATTCAGTTTCAAATTTGAGTAATTTACGTAACTAATAATAAAGAAATAATAGCTGTCAATCAGTTTATAACTTCGGGTTCGGTATTCCATACCTCGAAAACGGAAGTAATTTGTTTGAAGCAGCCATGATGAATGTGTGACACAGGGGTTAAACTGACAAAGATGAATTTGCTGGTTGTGCAAAACTTTACGTGCGAAGAGAATATTTGAAACACGGAACATCGATTTGTGCCGATTTTGTGAAGTAAATTAAGGTTAAATATTTCAATGCGTTGACATTTTAACTTGTGACATTGGTATTAGCTTGTTTTGATTCTCGTTTCAGTTTCGTTACTTGAGGGGAACTATCGCCTGTATTTTGGAATTTTTACGTATCAAATCAAATATAGACTTCGGTAAATCAGACAGCTGATTGTTTATCTGCTCAAAATGAGCAAAATCTGATGCACTTACAACATATTATAAAATACTATACTTTTCATTGGTAATTCGGTACGATCTCTACATAATAATTGATTAATGCAACATGTTTTGTTAAGATGCTCAGCATTTTCAGATTGTTTTCACTGCTAGAAATATATAGGTATATATATGATGAAAAATAAATTGTGATCTTTCTTTGTTGTACTGCCCGTTTCTTCTGTTAATTGTTTACAATTTTTTATTTACTTACTTTCGAATTATAAGCAAGATACAGAGCTTTGCTCACAATTTTCTGTTTGCACACAGAGCTGAGGCCATGCTTTTGTTCATCTTCTTTTGTTATTATTTCTTCATTTTAAATGCTGATTAGGAAGTACCAAGTTTAAAAATCTTAAGTTGAATGTAATAAACTCTTGTAAACAAAAAAATTGACTCAAACCTAGCAGAACTACGAGCTCTGTATCATGCTTATAATTTTACGATTGACGCTGAAATTTTGATTGATCATCAGAAATGTCTCGCTAAACGTTAAGTACTTGTACAGAAAAATTATAGAAAATTTGCTGCAACTTCTTTCTTGGGCCCCCTCCTAATACGATGAATTATATGAAATATACACCAACTTTGATGGTTTTCAGACCCAAATATAAACGATTGCTTTAAAACAGTTCTCATAGTTATGACACATTACTGTTACGGGGATAAATGTATTATCACTCTTAAGAAAATATTACAGAAAATCATATTGGCTTGTAGCCATTTGTTGTTTTTGAATAAAGATGAAAATAATGGGTGGGCCTTAGTAAAATCCTGTCAATACATTGCAGTGGTGTCAGAAGCAAATTGAAAATGGGGGGGGGGGGGGGTCTAGACCTTATCAGAAATCTTGACAAGCAAAAAAAAAAAAGATTTTGAGTATGGCTATGTCTAACTTTGCAAAAAAAAGGGGGGGGGGCTTACCCCCCCCCCACCCACCCCATTCCGACGCCTATGCATTGATTATAATAGCTCTTTAACATATCACATGACACTATTTTTCATTTGAGTGTATTCATCGATCAAGTGAGAATACAATAACTAGTAAAAAGTTGAAGAAGAAAATCTACCTATATGCTCTAATATTTTGAACGCTTTATAAAGTGGGGGGGGGGGGGGCAGAACTAAAATAAAGGAAATTGGAAGTTAATATCCTTTGAACACCCATATAAAGCCATTGTTGCTCAGGTGAGCGATGTTGCCCCATGGGCCTCTTGTTAAACAGTACCATCTAGTTCGAGATAACAAAATTTGACTGTATTTACCTAAATGCATTGATAACTGTTTCCTACAGCAGGAGGACCTGCAGAGTGTACCGTTGATATTGGAAGTGTACTATGCGAGTTGGATTTTCTGAAGAAAGAAATGGAACCAATCCCATTCAGTGACGTCTTATTGGAGAAAAAATTGATTTCGCCTTCTCTTCATCAATCAGTTCATCGGGAATCTTCGCGAAAGATTCAAGCCGAGAAGATCTTGGAAGAATTGCAAAAAATTTATGAAAAAAAATATGATGATGCAGAAGAAAAATGGGAACGTCACATGTATGACGTGTACCAGAAACAAGAAATGACAGGTCATAAACACAAACCCCCAACTTTTAGGCCAGAAAACCTACCATTTGATACTAAAGCTCTAGAAAAAGACTTTAAAGCCCCAGATATTGAGTACTGCATTTCCCAGTTGAAGTGGACAGCAGTGCTAGAAAAGCTCAAAGAGAAAGGAAGTGTCTTTAAGGACTGTGTGTCACACAGTTATACATTGTCAAGTAAGTTTCCCAATGTTATAAAATAAATAGTTGTTGTACATGTATGATTATAAATTTATAAGGTGTTTTCTTACTGGTAAGAAATAGTGTGGGTTTTCAAGCAAAGATCACATATAGAAACACTTGATTAATTTATCTGCAGATTATGATGAAGAAAAGTTTGTCCTAAAAAGACAGGGCATGGCATTTAATGAAGGTATTGTGCTGTAATCAAAAAATTATTGATTGATTTTTTTTCTGGATTTGCTTGTTAAACAATGAAATTGCATTATAATGAACTGCTGATAAAATGAATTAATCCAAATTATTTTCTTTACAAATTAGGAATGATTCCTTCTGCAATGGTGTTGAGCATTGAAATTCGAAATAGTAAAATGGATTTAAAAGAAAGGCAGCAAGAAATGGTTAAATTCCTTAATTCTGACACGACACTACGCAGCCGAATCTCCAGATTTTTACACATGAGAGTTGATAAGGCTGAAAGTCCTCTAGTTTTACATCTAACATCCCTCACAGAAGAGGCCAGCCAACGTTTGTTGTCAGATAATGACCATGTCGTCCAAAAGTTGATCAAAATATTGTTGGATATGATGAACATTTCAATATCATTGTATGAGGAGAGTAAAACACTGGAAATTCATGTTACAATCACTGAATCTACATCAGGTTCTAACAAGAAAGGTCTGCATTTCGGAATTTTTCACCTAGTTTTATTTCTTTTGAAACTTTTTCTTATCTTTATATAAACCACACAGACATTTTTGGACATGTACAATTCAGTTATGAATTAATTCTTAATTACTGATTTGTCTTTTTTAGAAGACTCTCACTTTATAAAAGTGAAAATACAACAGCATTGGGACCTTCTTGTTCAAGAGCTAGAACCCTGTCAATTGTTAATGTGCTTTGTGAAAGAAAGTTTGATGACAAAGCCAGAAGAACAAATCATTCGCTCATGCAGGCAACGACAAACTATGGTTGCCGCCTTCTTAAAGATTCTTCTTAAAGCATCAGAGGAACGCACCTTTGAATATTTCGTTCAGCTGCTGAGACAGCTGAATAAAAAAGACATTGCTGATAAACTTTATTGCAGAGACACGATCAACGTACATCAAGATGCTGGTAACAGAATCACAGAAATAGAAAAATCCCTAACTTCCTTTGTTTTGCTGCCTCTCTCTCTCTCTCTCTCTCTCTCTCAATATGCAATTAAAATCTTAATTTTCAGTCATTTATTTCTTAGATAAATCTCTACTTTTTATATTGTACCAGTTAGAGTGAGACTTGTTTTCACTGCTCAGGCATTTGATTTTCAACTTCGAACTTCCTTTGGCAGAAGCAGCAAGACAAAATATTCTTCTACACTTGGATGAAGTACTAGAGAATACTGACACTTATATCACAGAGCAGACCCTGAGGAAACGTGACGACTCCATTATCCCAGAAAGTGTGTGGCCAAAGTCTGGGTTCAGTCAGAAAGGAAGGGCCTACAGTTTGCTTTTGTTTGTATTTGAGGATGATTCCCTTGTACTGGAGTTTAAAAATGCCTTGGAATGTAGAAGATTTGGTCATTATTTCCAAAATATAATCGCAGACACAACAGATGTCTTGCAAGGTATACTAGTAAACTGGTCAGACAATATTGAGATTTGGAGACTAATACTATTGCTATCTGTTTTCGTCTGTCGTCGTGCGTTAACAATTTTACATTTTTAACTTCTTCTTGAAAACTACAAGGCCAATTGTTACCATTTTTGGTGTGAAGCATCTCTATGGTAAGAGGAATCTGAATTGTGAAATCCATGGCTCTACCACCCCTGGGGCGCCACAGGAGGGGCCAAATATGCTGAAAATAGCAAAATTTTCAAAAATCTTCTTCTCTACTCCCACACATGTGAGGAAAAAACTGAATGTATGGTTATGATGTCCATGAAGCCCTCTACCAAAATTGTGAAATTTATGGCCCCTGGGTCAGGGGTTCAGGCTCTAGGGTGGGGCCAATATGGCCATATAGTAAAAATGTATTAAATCTTGGAAAATCTTCTCTACTCCCATATATATTTGTTAAAAACTAAATGCTTGGTTATGATGTCCATGAAGCCCTTTAACAAAATTATGAAATTCATTACCTCTGGGACAGGGGTTTAGGCCATAGGGTTGGGCCAATATAGTGAAAATGTCTTAAATCTTAGAAAATCTTCTTTACTCTCACACATGTGGGCAAAAAACTGAATGCATAGTTATGATACCCACTAACTTCTCTACCTTAATTGTGAAATTCATGGCCCCTGGGTCAGGGGTTCAGGACCTAGGGTGGTGCAATATGACCATATAGTGTTAATGCATATAATGTTTAAAAATTTCTTCTCTACTCTCATACATCTGTAAGAAAAACTGACTTCATAATTATTTTTACCAGAAAGTCCTCTACTAAAATTTTAAATTTCATGTCCCCTGGAGTATGGGTTTTGACTCTAGGGCAGGGTCAAAATGGATGTACAGGGTGTCCCATAATATCTGATACCATTTACTCTTTTAATAACTTTTGTTTGAATTTATTTAGCAAAACATTAAATGCATTTTTATAAATGTATATGATGTAAATTTTCACTCAATAAATTTCACAAACATTCAAAAGTTAATAACAAATTGAGCGTTGCTTATATAAACACAACAATTTTAAAGAGTTCTCCAAATGACGTCCTTTTTTGATCCTTGACGACGTTAAGCCTATGAGTAAAATTCTTCACAACAGCCACTGTATGGATCCAATTTCTTCAAATCTTCTCACAATTTAAAGAATCTGTTGCTTGATGAGTCGCTTTTTCCAAGGATATTCTGTTTTTATAACTTGCACAACTATATCTGGAGTCTGTGTTTGATAATAATGTTTAAAAACGGAAGATGCCTGCTCTCTTGTCCGATTTATCTTGTTTAAAATTCAATTAAACGAAAGACATATGTTGCAACTTTGTGACATCATAATTTGAATAAAAGCACATTTTTCTCCCAAACTATTTTTGTGGAAAAAATTTAAAGGTTTTACTCTTTATTTGAGTCACAATTTACAAGTTTTGCCCAAATATTATTTTTTTATACGAATTTCAAATGGTATCAGATATTATGGGACACCCTGTACATGTATAGTGTTAAATGCATATAATGTTTAAAAATATTCTTCTCTACTCCCACACTCCTGTAAGGAAACAGAATTCATGATTTTGTAGACCAGGAAGATCTCTGCTAAAATTTTTAATTTCATGTTTCCCGAAGTAGGGGTTCTGACTCTAGGGCGGGGCCAAAACACTCATAGAGTGTATAGGGTAGGGGTTCTTAATGCAGGGTGTGGCCAAAATGATAATTTTGTGTTAATATATATTTATAATGTTTAAAAAAGTCTACTGACACAGAATAAAAACTGACTGCATAATTATAAAAAAACATTGAGCTGTCATCTTTAGTAATATTTCATGTCACGTACATGTAAGGCAAGGGTTATAGCTGGGAGGGGGCTATGTATTTGTCTTATTATTTTATTCTGCTCAGGAATTTCAATGAAAGAAATGAGTAAATGTAAATTCACAACTATAGAAAAGAGTAAGAATGGAGCTGTCTATCAAAGTTAAGAGATTGTGAAAGCATTTGGAAAGAGTTCGGGGGGGGGGGGGGGGGTTAACAGTTAATAGAGTTATCTTAAGTTGCTTCTTCATAATGGAGTTATCTTCCTTTGCTTCTTCATAATAATCATTGAATGTAATATAGTTATAAGAAAGTTGAATGATCAAAAGAGTTAAGCAAGTATATTTATCACTTGAAACAAAAACAGTTTTTGAACTTTCTAAATAAACAAATAGACTTGTTAATAGTAAAGTAATAATTGGCTAACTAAAATAACTGATACATGTAAAATGATTTTGGTATAAATGCCAGATGGTGATTAATTGTTCATGAAAGTTGAATATTCAAAAGCTGGAACAGGAGAAGTGAGTAACTCATGATGGCTTTTAAAGCTGTTTTTGTTTTTTTGTTTGTTTGTTTGTTTGTTTGTTTAAATGCCCCCAGGGGAGTTTCTGTTTGCCCCTTGGGATGGGGGATGGGAGGTTGTTTTAGATAAAACATGTATACTAATTTATAATTTTTCTACTCCAGAATTTAACTTAATTAAATGCATATACAAGACTCCTCAACAAGTTTGTGTATGGGTTATATGCTACTCAGGTGACCGTTAAGGCCTATTGGCCTTTTGTTGTAATTATAAAGAGGAACATACCACTAGTATGTACATTGTAACAAAGTTTTCATGGAGGAATAGAATTTGCCAAACTTAATATGAATAATTTTTCACAAGATGATTGCAATAACTCTGATTATTACTAACTTTCTGAACTGTACTTTTTAAATCTTTACCCAATTTGAATGTTGCACCTCAAAACACTCCATGTTTTACAGTAAGCACAATTCAGGAGGGGTTTTTTTTGCAAGTTTATAGCAAAACACTTTTTTAATAAGCAAGTTTATAGCAAGTTTGGAAATTATAGCTTGACATTTTCCTTTTGAAAGAGAAAAATGAGGAAGGAATGCAGAAGAAGCTGACAGGGAACACATTGTTTGAATGTACATACAGGACTGGATTCAGAGGTATTTAACAGTTATTATTCTAGGAGTACATGGCTCAGTGGTTATGGGTGTTAGGCCAGCAACCGAAAGGTCCCTGGTTCAAACCCCCCTGTGGCCACTTGATGCGTATTGTGCACTTACACAAGGCACTTTATCTACATTGTCTCAGTCCACTCAGCTGAAATTGGGTACCTGCTTACACTGGGGGTTAACCTGCGATGGACTGGTGTCCCATCCAGGGGGTGTCAATGACTCTCATCTGCTAAGCACCGGCCCTATGTGCCTTCATGGCACGGTGAAGGATTTAACTTAACATTCTGGGAGAATCAAACTTTCAATACTATTAAAACAGAAGTATACTTGTAATTTTCTAAATTTTCATGTTCTTTGCTAGAACCATGCACTTGGCCAGTTGAAATCAAACTTGACAAAAATGATTCTTACTTGGAGTAATTATTAAATTAAAGGGTCATGACCTCACCATTAGGAAATGATCATGAAATAAAGCAGTAAAATACAGTGGGTTTATTAAAATTTCTTCTGAAGAACCACAGCACCAGAAATGTCAAACTTTTCAGGAAAGGTCTCTAAAATAATTTCAATTTCTAAACTCTACAAACCCTGACCCGCAACTGATATTCAAGCCCCTAAGAGGGTTATTAAGTTTAACATAGAATAAAGGAAAAGTAATTCAAAATCTATGTTGCATCCCAGTGCAAGTACAATTTTGTTGAAACCATTTATCCTGGAACCAATTATAAAGCCCAAGGGGAGTTCAACTTTGTCTTATATATATAGGTAGTAGAAAAAATGTTTTTGCAAGGTCTAAAATCCTATAATTTGTGACATAGCTATCCATTGAAGACTCATGAATCATAATATAAATTCCACTTGTTGAATTAAGTAATATAATGGTTCACCTCAGAAGGGATGCAAAGATCATCTGATTATACAAAAATCTCTTGATATTTTAATTTAAGACCTACATTGCAATAATTCATAATACCAGTATTTCAATGCAAACATGGTGAATGTCATAATTATTCAGTGTATTAATTTTTCAAACTGTAGCCCCTTTTCAAACTTTCTCAAGTTCCGAAAGTTTTTTGTAATCAAATTAAGAAATGTTTTGATTAGTGCAAAGCAGACACTTCTCTTTTATTTCTTAGAAATAACTTTTTCTCCATTTTTATAACTTTATATGCATTATGTATGTATATATTCTGTAGAATGTCATGCTAGTCTTCTAAAACATAGCCATTTTTGTAAACCTTTAAATTGTGCAAATGTCAAGGTCTAGTCACGTTTGCTTTCTATTTCAGCGGGATATGATCCTGCTGCCAGACACAAAGAAATAGTTCCTGTAGTTTCCCATGATTACTATTATGACGAAAGATACAGGCGAGGTTTGTTATTTTGTCAAAAACATTTTTTTTAACATTTTGTACATGTTTGCATATTTACCAAAGACGTCCAGTGTTTTGCAAAAAAAGATATCACTGTAATCCACTTGCGCTATATGTGACTAGCTGTCTTTGTCAATTCAGGAAGGAGGTTATGGCACATGGAAGAATTATGTCATCCTGACATGTTTTATAGACGAATGGAAATGATGAGGAGACCGATGAGACGTCATCTAGGGATGACCTCAAAACCTGCAACAAATGAACCAGAAGAAAAAAGTATTTTCCATTTAATAACTGCAAGATCATTAAAGTCATGGCAACTACAGAAAAATTTCACATTCATTTTATTTTCATTCTTTTGTAAACTCCATTCATGCTTTTTACAGGCATTAGTTTTTAGCTCACTGAGATGAAGTCGGGGGAGCTTATGCTAAAATCCTGGTGTTGACCTTGGTGTATGGTCCTGTTTAAAGTTTTTGGAGCAGGTTCTGTATCTAAATTAATACTTGTCCTGTCTTCACCAAACTTGCTTGGATGGTGCATCTGGACCTACTTACGGTCTTCAAAGACTTGGATGCCTTGTATCTTGTGCTGAATCTGAGCCATAGGTTTCGGATGCTGAATGAGGTTAAGGTTTTTGGAACTGGTTAAATTTTTTTTTAAGCACACCCCTTTGATAGACAAATCTTGGTTATGATAGGTTCAATCTTTACCAAATTTCAGTAGATGATGTGCTCCTGATGCACTACACCAGCCTGGATGCTGAATCTGAACCATTGGTTTTGGATGCGGGAGAAGGTTAAGGTTTTTGGAGTAGGTCGCATGTTTATGTAAAAATAGTACTTCCTTTTTCAAACTTGCCTGGTTGACTATTTAAACTAAAATAAATCACAGAGGTAGCTTCAGAGACAGATCTTGATGATCTAGATGCAAAGGCAGGTTTAACATTTTAAGAACAACTCAAATTGTGTTAAGGTCTTGGAGCTTGTTTCAAACTGAAGTAAATTCTGTTTATTCCTTATAGTCAGACTTTAACAATTAATACAACTATGTATGAGTAAATAGAGGTAGCTTCAGATACAGAGCATGATCTTGATTATCTTGATGCTGGAGCAGGTGTAAGTTTTTTGAGTAGTTAAATGCAGGTTTGAATGTCGGGGGGAAAAGGCTGTTCTTACTAACTTTCATGCATCATGTAACTTTGGGTTTGAAGTATAAGGCTAGCTTCAGATACAGAGCCTGATCTCCATTATCAAGGATGATAAGCAAACCTTGTCCTACATCAAACTTTCTTGATAGATGTCACAGTTGATATATGATATATCATGATTCCCAGACCTATGATATTGAGTCTTATGATATTTTATCATACTATATGAAATTGTACCCTATGAAATGATACAGTATTTTATATGATCTGATATAATATTGTATCATGATATTGTATTGCATGATATTGTATCATATGATATTGTATTGTATGATATATCTTGATATTGTATCATATAGAATGTATTTTGTCTTGTAGAAAAATTTGTCAAAAAATACAAAACTGTGGCAGCTATTGACTTTGGAACCAGTTACTCCGGCTTTGCATTCTCATCACTAAAAAATCCTCTAGAAGTTGTAACAGGGAAATGGAAAACTAACTCTTCAGAGTTACTTGAATCTCTGAAGACACCAACTTCCCTCCTGTTTAAAAAAAATGGATTAGTGGAGGCTTTTGGTTATGAGGCAGAGCAAAAATTTAAAGCATTAGTGGAAGAAAACAAGCATCATGATTACAGATTTTTTAACCGATTGAAAACAGAGTTACTGAAGAAACATGTATGTAATATATGATTTTTTTTATTTATTTTAGATACATTATAGAATTTAAGAGCAATGTAAGGCTTATATACCACTTTCTGCAATTGCTTAGGGCTGTTCGAATTAGTATTGCTTAAAAAACATTATTAGAATGATTTTAGCAGTTATGAGGGTTGTTCGGAAATTATTGAGACAGCTCAAATATTTACCTTTCTAGGTGACGAATTTTGGTGAAAATTGGCATAAACATTGAAGAAACCCCAACAAATAATAAAACAAAGTAATATTAAAAGAATATTAAATATTTTGTTTACGACAGTAAATAAACAAGTCAGTGGTCGGGGTACCTGGCGCAGGCATGAACTTGGAGATTAAAAAACTTAAACATCTACTTTCTAAGTGTCCGTAGAATTACAGTTAATGATAAAAGAAATCAAATAAAATATGTTCATTTTGCTATTTTTTGCGACTAACTTTTTTTTTTTCCCACAAAAAATCAAGAATGAGAGAAAATGTAAATGATGACATCTTGAAATGAAAACAAAAGATGAAAAATAAAGAATGATTCTTATTTTCGTTCGTTTGTAAGGTGTTTAAAACACAGGAGCAATAATAAGCGTTAAAATGACGTTGCGAAAAGTTTGAAGTTGCGCTGGGTCACTGGACGAAGGCCCGTTGGTCAGCTTACCAGGAATGATCTATTCATGCCATGGATAAGAAACTTTTCACATTGATAAACTCTATCCTGATTTATGTTTTGGTGAAATTTCAAGAGTTTATTTTTTTTACTAAAAGAATAAGAGAAAATGTCTCAATAATTTCCGAACAACCCTCGTAATTACAGAGTTTTTGGATTTTTAATTGATTATAAAAGGCAATTGCACTTAAGCAATTAAGAAATATATATTCCCATCACAAAACACAACTATGACCAAAATTTGTCCATTTGAATGATTTCATGGTAGTTACAGAACATAGATTGATTTTTACCCAATTGATTTGTAGCAATGTGATGATGACATAGTCGTGTTTGACCACATGAATAAACCTATGGATGCCCTGAAAGTGTTTTCACATGCAATAGGATTTTTAAGTGTGGACTGCAGGACTGCCATGGAAGAGAAGAAAATAGACAAAGAAGACGTACTCTGGGTTATGACAGTACCCTCTTTGTGGGACAACTTTGCCAAACAATTCCTTAGAAAAGCAGCAAAAGAGGTGAGTTAGTTGTTGTTTCTTTTTCTTTTTGTTCTAAAACTTATAGATTTTTAAGGCATTAACCTATGCTTGACAGTCTTCTAGCAAGCGTCCAGTCTGGCATTCATCCAAATCTTTCTTCTTATCTTGTCTTCTTTAGTAAGTTACTTCTCACGTACATGTACATCCCTTTAAAATAAAATACTATTACAGCTCGTTGATAGGTTAAATATACAGAATGGCTTCTCTATTAGGAGACCCTTAGTGTGAAGCATAAAATCAGAATTGTTGCTGTGCAGGGCCATTCAGGTCATATTTATACAGCCATATAAAAGTTTCATATGAACATTGTATGCTCTTAATTTCCCAGGCTGGAATTCCAAGTCAACAACTGATTCTTACTCTTGAACCAGAAGTGGCAGCGATATACACAATCAGAGGATCCAAGCCTGATCTGGCGAGTGGTTCCCAGGACCAGTATGCCAGTGGAACCCAGATTCTACTGGTCGACTTGGGAGGTTGGTCTTTGTACTACAGTGATCCCTGTTTTCATATTCTATTCTCACTGTACCTGTTTCTGATGTTGCAAAGACATCTGCAGTGATTTTTCCACAGCCAATTTAGGCCAAAATTCGGCCCCTTCCCCTTGCAAATACCGATATTACAGATTTCTTCCCAATTGAACCTGTACTTTGCGCCCATAATTTTTTTTTGGCAAAAGAAAAAAAGAGGTTTTTTGCTTGTATAGAGTTAAGGGAAGAACACTTAACAATTAAATGATAATACAATATAAAAAAGATGGCATTAGAAAAAAAAGTTTAATTCACATTTTACTTTATCTATAAATACAATTATACTATTTTAATGATTTTTTTTTTCCAGTTTAAAAGCTACATGTTCATTTTTGGAAACAAAGAAAAATCACTGAATTTAAATTTGTGGATAGTTTGGGAGGTGTCATGGCATTGTCAGCATTTCCTTAATATAATTACTGCCCTCTATGTAATAATGACCTTTCAATAAGATTGAATTTGACATGAAAATTTAACAAGAGGCAATTTCAAACACAGACATGCAAACCCCCCCCACCCCACCCCGGTCACTATTTTCGAAAATTGATTTTCAGAATTATTTTTTTCAATGGATGTACAGAGCTTAATTTTTACATTTATTAACCTTCCAGGTGGTACAGCAGATTTTTCCCTGATGGGTGTGGCAAAGGATGGTGGCTTAGAGGTACTGCATGAAGCAGTGGGAGGAGCGTGGGGAGGGACCACGATCAACGCCAGGATCTGGGATTTCTTGGAGGAACTTTTAACAAAAGATGTCATTGATGAGTTCAGAAAACAAACTTCAGACTACCTGGAAATGGAGAGTAACATTGAATTAAAGAAGCGAGATCTTTCCGCCGATAATAAATTGCTGTTATTAGTATATCCATCCCTTGCTTCCATTTGTAAAGATAAAACTGGGAAAACATACAAAGAATTGGTGGAGGAGTCAGTGCATGCAGAAGATGTCAAAGTTCGAACGGGAAAAATAATTTTTGAGCCCAAGATGATCGAAAAAATCTTTGAACGTACATTGAAGGAGTGTTTTTCAGTCATGGATGAAATCTTAAAGAATAATGGAAAGGATGTCAAAGATATAATCCTTGTAGGAGGTTTTTCAGAATCAGAAATCATCCAAAAACAATTCCAGAAAAAATACAGTAAATACCGTTTGATGATTCCAACTGACCCAGGGTTGGCAGTGCTCAAAGGGGCCGTTATTTTTGGACATGATGATACCATGGTAAAGCGCAGAATAAGTCCACACACATATGGAGTTGAAACATTGCAGTTTGGCTTCGATACTGATCCAGATGACATGAAGAAAGTCATCAGTGGAACAGCCTTTTGTTCTGGAACTTTTCATAAAATTGTTTCCAGGGGTGAAATATTACAAGTGGCGCAAACTACTGACGTTGATGTTTTTTCGCCCAAAATTTCTGCTAAGCAATTGTTTTTAAGATTTTATCAAACTGATAAAGAAGGTATAAAATGTGTCACAGATGAAGGATGTGAATATATCGGAAAACTGACAATAAACATACCGGAACCACCATTAGGCGTCGAACCATTGGTGCGCTTGTCCTTCAATTTTGGGGAGATTGAAATAACAGTGGAAGGGAAGGAAGTTTTGACGGATAAACCTGTGGAAACTACCATCGATTTTCTGGAAAGGAAACCCTAAACTCTTTAAAGTGTTATCACAGCAACTCATTCAGTTCTGACTATTCTTTATTTTTTTTCATATGTGTTATCTATTCTGACATATTTACATTTATGTTTAACTGTGTGTACTAATGATCATTTAAAACTTGCGTATTGGAATAAGAAGAATTATTGATTTAAGCAATATGAGCTACAATTTTACAGGGCCTAACATCAATGATTAACTTATCCAAATGTTGGACAAGTTAATCTTCACAACCACTGATGGGTCAAGTACAGGTAATGTTTTGTAAACATATAATATCATGGACCTATCTCAAAATTGAAACAAGTAAAAAGTGAATTTGAAGTAAAATTTGTAATGAACTTGCCCTGTGGGCAAGTGGATATTTCAGTTATAGATATTGAGCCCTAAAATTTTATATAATTTTTTATTGTAGATTTTTACTTTACTCTTAAATTTAAAAAAAATACTTTACTCTTAAATTGAAAAATTAATATACAAATTGAATATGAATTTTAATCATTTTGTTTGTCATACATGTAATATGTGATGGAAGCAAATTCAAATTATTGGGTTTTTTAAAATTTATTTGGCTGTCTTTTTATTGTATGTTAGTTTTTCTTGACTGATGCAAAAATTATCAAGTATGTTTTTAATATGTTACATGCAGATTCTGCAATTCTGAATATTGAAAACGCCTCAGATTGCTTTAAGTTTTTAATAATGTAAATAAAAAAAATAGACATAAAACCAGAGTCCCAACCAATTTGATGCCATACAGAAGATATGATAAATTTAACTGCTGGTAATTTAAGCAAGTTTATTGTAGAACATGTAGATAAAGTTTTATAAGCATGCATGTTTATCCATTAAATTATAACTATAAGATAATGTTCAGGTATAAAAATATTCTTTTAATAGAAATTTTGTGCATATGATGTATATATAAATGAATGTATAATGTATTTATGTATGCTTAATACATTTTACTTTACAATAGATGATAATGATAACTTTTATTATCACTGTGAACATTTATACATTAAAGGTTTTTAATCTCGACTCTTACTTGAAAGTTAATGTTGGCAATAAAGGTCATGCATACTATGAGTAACATTTGCAACCTTAGTCCATTTGTCTGGTGTCAGGAAAATATCATTAACGACGCAGACCAGGAATTTGAAAATTCATTTCGGCAGGCAAGTAATTAATTTTTATTGCAAAATTTATGAAGGGGAATAACTCTGTTTCCATATTTAAAAAAAAGTTAATCCCCTTGTTTTGTATGGTTTGAGAGGGAAAAATAATCTTTTGATGCTTCGCTTCAAAGGGAAAAGGGAAGAGTGGTTGAAAAACAGAAATTTAAAAGAAACGACGAAGGTTCTACTAAAATATTGATAACATCATATATTGTAAAATTTAAGCCTCTGCTAGAATAATTGTGGTGTTGGATTTGGTCATATTTTTCATGCGATTAAAATTGATCCATTTTGTTAGTATATCTTTTTCTTTAATTATTGTAATATTGTTGACAAATTGGGTCTCTGATATACAGGTATATATTTACATCCACTAGGCTAAGTATTTTTTCCTCAAATTCATACATGCGTGACAAGACAGAAATCTACGCGATCCTTAGAAATGACCTAGCTGACGGCATAAAGATACGCATTCTAAATATTGCGTTTGGTCGCATTGTTGACAACTTTAATTGTTGGGAGAGGAACATGTAAATGAATAGATTTTGTTTCCGATCCTCTTGTGTAATTTACAGAATAAAATGTTCAAATCAAAACTTTTAATTGTAGCAGCTATAATTAATTATTTTACATCATTCATTGATGTCTTCTTCGTACTTTTGTTGTTGATTTTGCATGGATTATTTCTTGATCGATCGAAACTAAAACTACATTGGGAGCACCATCTCCTATATGAAGCTCAAAAGAAAGCATTTTTAATATTGTCTTATTAAATATGTTATGTCAATCAATTTTCTGTCTTTTCTTTACGAGACTAAACAGTTCTTTGACCATGCAAACGTTATCTTGTTAGTCCTTGCACGGTCCGTCAACCCGAATTTTCCGTGGAGCTGCAGTTTGGTCGGTCGCAGTAATTGACTGAAGGTCATTGATAGAGGTCAAGAGTCACTGCAGTTACTGAGGAATCTTTTATGACATACCCATGTCATGCGCGGATCCAGAAAATTTTTCCAGGGGGGGTCCGAAGGATAATTGTGTTTGCCAGGGGGGTCCGAGGCATATTTGCGATAATTTTACTATGTAAATTTAATAAATTTTCATTTTCCAGGGGGGGGGGTCGGGACCCCCCCGACCCCCCCTCTAGATCCGCGCATGCATGTAGTATTTCGCGTATGGTTTTATAAAGGATTGTTCCTTGCAAAAAATTAGATAATTGTCAAATGTTGATTCTCAATTTTTGTAAAGGACAAGATTATCAAAATCGTTGGCGTCGTTTTGGGTTTTGTAAGTTTGTTGAATTGAAATACAGACTCGCAATGGCTCATTTGATCAAAAAAGAATTTGTAGTAAATTATCAGCTGGATACATTTACATCTACCGAAAATTATAGTCAATTCATAGCTCTATAGAAACTGACAGGACTGAAATCTGCACGCCCCATTTATCGATTGGTCGAAACCTACAGCGACCTAAGAAAAATCACAGACTGCACGAAATAATCATGATGATGTCAGACTCAAATCCCCATAGGAGATGATTTGGTCTTTTAGCTAACGTACTGATGTACAATAACAGTAATTTAATGAATTTTACTTACTCTTTACGATCATTTTATTAATTTGTTATACTACTAGTATAGCGGGTTATGGTGGGTTTTTTTCTGCAATGTCGCCACCTTCATATCCCGCATGAATCGCCAAAGAAAGCATTTTTTATTGTTTAAATATTCATTAGTAACAAGTCACAATTAATATTACTTTGATTTTCTTTTTCGATCGATGCATGTTCATATTATAGATAGTTACTGTATTTTCCAAATCAACAGCATGAAGGAAGATGTCAACACGAAGTATTGGACGTTTAACAACACTCGAATGACATGTTTTATCACGTACTGCATAAAAATGGCCTATAATCGAAACATGGTTTTTAAAGTATTTAACTAAGTTTGTATACCCGGAAGTTATACAAATAATTCGCCGTTTTTGTCATCTGAAATCCTATTAACATAAGATGCCAGAGGTAAGGTAACGGAACTATTCTGATTCAATCTATAGGTAAACGATGTCACTTTAAGGATTTCCAGGTTTTTTTAAAAACGAAAGTAAATTGAATTGAAATTAAACCGAAACCAAATGTACATATAGTTCATAGTCTCGGATATACTTTACAAGAATCAAGAAGAATGCTTTGAAATCCATCACCTGGTAGGCATACTGTTAACGTTTTATTTAATCAGCTTCTTTAACATTGCGTAACATCTGGAAATTTGGGTTTTCTCTTTATTGTGAGTGAAAGGGGAAAATATGAGAAGTATGTTCTCTCTCTCTCTCTCTCTCTCTCTCTCTCTCTCTCTCTCTCTCTCTCTCTTACAATAACACCTTCACTACTTTGTGAGTAGAGATTCATTACTCAGTTTTATCTCAAACGTTGGAATATATATTGAAATCATCATACGTCTGTATATATATACATTACTAAGTATTTGGTTAAATGCCTTATCTAGTACATGTAGTGATATACCTTATGACCACTGGTTAGAGTTCGCTGCTTAGCCAAACCAGTGGTTAAATATTTTACAAAGTTAGCCCGTCCCCAAAAATGGATCGCGTATAATTATATGATCATATCAGCAAAAATAATGCAAGTAAATAAAATATAGATATTAAGTTTCTAAACGATATATTGATCAAAATTCGATGAATATTTATTGTCATATTTTTTTTTAAATTCCCATTATCGGAAGACTTGGCAGTTCCTTCCCGCGCACTTTATTTGGTGTAGTGTTCTGAGAAGCTAGTCAATCGGGCTCCAAAGTTTCATTATACTTCAGAAAAGAGCATTAAGGAAGGAACCCCTGAAAATTGATATGGAACCAACAATACATTTACGCCTTTATACCGGTATACACTAAAAATAAGGAACTAAAGGAAGACTTCCACACTTTTAAAAGACCATATGCATCTTTATGAAATATCGTTTAAAAACCCAAAATAGTTTTCAAGCATATTTTTAAACAATTGTTTTTGGTTTAAAAAAAAACCAATATATATATTCCGCCTTTATGATAATGTAAAAACATTTCAAATCGTTTTGCTGTTGTTTTTTTTTAGATTGCTATAACGTATTCTAATGCTTCGTAATTACCGGTAACTAACTCTACTTTTTAACATTTGAACTTAAATATTATAGATTTGAATTTTTAAAAAAAAGTGATCAAAAGTGAGCTGAAGTTTTGTGACGCCAGAGTCTATTGTGAAGGCGGGGCTCTAGATATTTATCTTCGACCTTATCTCTAGATAATTATCTTTGACCTTATCTAGATACTTATCTTTGACCTTATCTAGATACTTATCTTTGACCTTTTCTAGATACTTATCTTTGACCTTATCTAGATACTTATCTTTGACCTTATCTCTAGATACTTATCTTTGACCTTATCTAGATACTTATCTTTGAACTTATCTCTAGATACTTATCTTTGACCTTATCTATATAAAAAAGGTCAAATAGTCGGTAAAAGCCACAAAGTGTATTGCTTTGGACTAACTTTTAGGGGTTGGTGTTTTCATTTAGAAATACGGAAGTTTTCATAGCTCTGCACCTTTGTATTGAAGAATATTAATATATATCTACACATATTTTTTTTAAATATTCAGTAAAAATAAAAATCAAAATGGCAAGAAGACTTGTAAGATGCACATCGGCGGGAAACTTACTGAACGCAGACGATACAGAGCCAACGTCACAACAGGCTGACGAAGAGGATATGCAGAACAGCTTTTTGCCAGGTTTACTGGGAAGAAGAA
This sequence comes from Magallana ariakensis, assembly GCA_020458035.1. Classification (NCBI taxonomy): domain Eukaryota; kingdom Metazoa; phylum Mollusca; class Bivalvia; order Ostreida; family Ostreidae; genus Magallana; species Magallana ariakensis. Next base: position 47,895,910 of record CM035815.1, on the reverse strand, counting down.
AGTAGGTTTATTTTCCAGTCATAGTGGTATAATAATAATATTTGATGTTATAGTATGAAAATAACACAGTCATAATCGTGTAAAATTTAGTCATTACCATATCATAAAAAAATCTAAGTTTGCATTTTATGGGGCAATTTCATCTCGGGGGAGTATTGGCCATATTTTATTGGTTTAAAAACTTTTTAAAATCAAAATAGCTACAATTTATTATAGAACAATCGTTGACTTGTACATGATGTACACAGTTTTTAAATAATGTTTTTATTCCATGGTCATTGAGTCATCTTAAATATCACCAGTCCTGTTACGATGCTGATGTACATCTCTGTAGATGGTTGAGGCCTCTGCTTGCAGTGTCTACATGTAGTTGTAAAAATTTCATGCTTTATTTGAAAAAGTTTTATTTTAAAAAATTATTCTAACAATATGTAAGCTGGTCAAACTCAGAGTATTACATTTTTAATCAGATTACAATTACCAGTAACTCCTATCAAGTCCCAAGAATGTAAAGCAAGAATAGGCCGGGTGACGGTCAAGTTGAAGAAGGGCTTAGTTTACGACGAAGAGGTTGACGCCATAGTTAACAGTACGTCACAGACGTTAACGCTTGGTGCAGGTAACGCCTCCCGGGCAATGCTGCAGAAAGCAGGGTCCTCCATACAGGAGGAATGTAACAGGAAGTATCCCAAAGGAATTCAGTTCGGAGAAATAGCGGAGACAGGTGGTGGAAACTTGTACTGTGGGTACGTCTTTCATGGCTGTCTGAAATACTGGACAACAGGAGAAAGTAATGACGTTGAACAGGTTGATCAATTTAATTCTATTTTTCATTTATTTTTGTGATTTTATGAATGTATATATAATTACAAGTATTTATAACAAAAGCTTACCGGTACAGCATGAAAAATAAAGAAGACTAGAGAGAATTGTTGGTATTTAATTTTTTTTTTCTATATTCAGATCTTAACAGATTTTGTGACGTTGTGTCTTGAGAGAGGTGATGAACTACATATAAATTCAATGGCTTTTCCCGCTTTAGGGACAGGATTCCTGAATTTCCCCGCCAAAAATGTTGTGCGACGTTTCGTCCAGTGCGTTAAAGATTTTGAAATGTCACATAAATCAACCAGTTTAACAGAAATACGTTTTGTGATATTTCCAAAAGATACGAAAACTTTTGAAGAATTTGAAAACGAATTCAATCGTTATTCTTATTCTATACTCTGTAAACCAGGTTCAGAAGGTATTTATCATTTTATTGGTGTCTTTGAACATTTTTTTTTCTTCAAATTTTAATGAAATAAAACACCCTCAAGTTTTAAAATTCTTTGTAGGAAATTTATCAACGAAACCAAAAGATGTTGAGTGCTCTCTAGATAGTCTTATGATAAAACTTGTTGCTGGCAGCCTTGTAAATCAAAAGGTGATGTCTATTTACTTAGAATTTCATAGTGTTTCGGAAAGAACTTTTCCAGTTTTATAAAAGGATACATGCTTATATATACATGTATGTTTACTTGGTTTTGATATCATAGGTAGATGCCATTGTCGGTACAGTTCCTCAATTAAAAAAACCAGGTACAAATCATTCTTCCAAAGAAATCACTCGTGCTGCTGGTTCAGGAATAGAGGCGGAATTTGCCGATAAATATCCAACGCGTACGGGCATCGATATCGGTGACGTCATATCTACCGGTAGCCACGCTATAAGAAATGTCAAGACCGTGTACTTTGGGGCCCTACCAACATATGCTGCACGAGATCAAAACTTGGAGGTAATCTCTCTCTCTCTCTCTCTCTCTCTCTCTCTCTCTCTCTCTCTCTCTCTCTCTCTCTCATCTTTGAGTTAAGATTACGTTTGATATTTTTCAGGCGTTAACGTTATTAGTTCAGATGTGTCTGGATAAATTGGAAGATGATGGCCACAAAACAATTGCCATTCCTACTCTAGGTGTCGGAGACTTCAAATATCCCGTCAGGATGTCGGCCGCTACAATCGCTTCCGCCATCAAAGAGTTTTGTAGAGCCAATCAGGGCTCTGATATCAGTACCATCATCATAGTGGTAGATATCACTGACTACGATTTCTCCAATATATGGAAGGTACGCGTGTTATTTATCTGTAAGTTTTCTTCAATTCTAGATGTATGTTTAGACTTCATTAGTTTTTGTACATGTATATCATGATTTCTCTTTGGATCAACCTTTTTGACGGTTTGATCCAAATCAACTTAAGGTTTTTTAAAACTTTTTTACAATTGAGCAACCATTATCAAACACGAGTTTAGCGATTAATATTTTTGTATAGAAATATATGTACCACAAAATGAAACAATTGCATCCCACAAATAAAGGATGACTGCACTTAAGGACATGCGATATTTGCGAGAAAATAAACTTTTAAAAGAAGAATTTTTCTTTCAATTGCAGAAATGGTCCACATCTAAACTGTAACTTTACGTAATTGCGTTAAATAAAAGTATGTTGTTACCAAGTACGAATTTGTTTTCATAGGCGGGGGTCATCACGATTTCTTGAATCTCCATACGATAATGAGGACGCCCACTTTTATACTGACTTCGTACATAGTCAGCGCATGTTTGTCTATTGTTCTCCGTTTAACAGTAGTTGTATATTTGCATTATCAAAGTTATGTCAATAGGAGATTAATAGACAAACATGCGCTCATGGTTAAAATGAGAAAAAACTGCTTCTTCTTACTTTCGCTTTCCCTGTTGTAACCAAGGGTTGATGCATGTTGAATATTATAATTCACCACGTGATTTCTCACCTCAGGTAACTTTGTGAATACAAAATTCTATCACGTGGCGTGTAAGGTAGCGTGTTATGTGCTAACTAGGACAATGTTTTCGAACACGTTAAGTTGTCAAGCATTGATTTAAAGACTTCTGTACTTTCATGGGCGTGGTCAAATTGTTGAAACCATAGTAAATAATATACTTGTACCATGTAGAATAGATAGGGTTATGATGAAAGAGTGATCACATAAACTTTTATACATAGCATTGTTATTCATGCTAGTCTAATTTTAGTACCATTCTGATAATGTCAACTACACCTCTCATGCATATTAATATCGATCTAATGTTTGGTCAAGGGCAGACAAGCAAAAATTCTCCTTTTTTCGAAAGTTGTAAGGAGAAAAACATAGAATGAGCTTATTGTATCACAGTCTAAAATCTTAATTCATGTTGGAAATAGACTAGACTCTTTAAAAAATTAACAAAAGTGATATTAGGTTAAGAAATAAACGCAACAGAAGCGACCGAAAAGGGCCCAAAACCCGGCGCTAAGTGCAGTCATCCTTTAGCAATATGGCATATAAAACTACAATTTTTCTCGCTTAGGTGTTCGAAGCAGAAGTCGTTAAGATAACTCCTCCGAAGATGAAAAACGCAGCCCCCATAATATTACCAAAGCCGCCACCGACCAGAGGGTCACCTGACTGGTTCTCGTTGATGTACGAGGAGGAGCTCTGTGTCCCCTCATACTGGACCACGTATAAAGGTGGGGAAAAGATTAAGGTGTGCAAACGGAAAAGGAACCGCCGACCATACAGACTGGTTGCTGTTGACGAAGCCACAAGAAATCTCGTCGTCAAACTCGTTGAAGACACGTGGGATTATAGCCATGTGGGCCACGGGAACGACGCCAAAGGCTTAGACCAGCTGATGTATCGAAAAATACGTGTAATTAAGGTAGAGCGTGTAGAAAATCTAGACCTGTACGAGAGCTATGTCCAGGAGAGGCAGAGGTTTTTTGACAAAGCGAGGACAAGGGGAAGACCGAAACCTATGGCAAATATTCCTAAATCATCGGGGAACATTAAAACCAGTATCATTCTATCATCGCACAAGTCTGGGGCTGGTTTTACTTCTGACATTTATCCAGAGATCAATGAGTATTACGTGTTTCACGGCACTCTGGCCGACACAATGGACTCTGTTCTGACTCAGGGACTGGACTGCAGGATGTCCCGAGGAACGGCCATGTTCGGACAGGGTGCATACGGCGCCGAGAGCTCCACAAAGGCGGATCAGTATGTTGGTATGTCATACAACCTTTTTAGCTCACCTGAACCGAAGGTTCAAGTGAGCTTTTCTGATCACCCGTTGTCCGTCGTCCGTCCGTCTGTCTGTCCGTCTGTAAACTTTTCACATTTTTTACTTCTTTTCTAAAACCACAGGGCCAAATTTAACCAAACTTGGTACAAAGCATCCTTATGAAAAGGGGATTCTAAATTGTTGAAATAAAGGGCACAACCCTTTTTAAAGGGGAGATAATTACGAAACAGTGAAAATAGGGTGCACGTCTTTAAAAATCTTCTTCTCAAGAACCACTGCACCAGAAATGCCAATATTTACAAAAAAGCTTGTATATATAGTCAAGATTCTAAATTGTAAAAATTGTGACCCCCGGAACAATACTAGGGCCCCAGGCGGGGTTCAAAGTTTAACAGAAATACGTTGAAAAAATGTTTAAAAATCTTCTTCTCAAGAACCACTGCACTAGAAATGCTAATATTTACATAAAAGCTTGTATATATAGTGAAGATTCTAAATTGTAAAAATCGTGACCCCTGGACCAAAACTGGGGCCCCAGGCAGGGTTCAAAGTTTAACATAGAAATCCATAGGATAAATGTTTAAAAATCTTTTTCTCAAGAACCACTGCACCAGAAATGCCATTATTAACACAAAAGCTTGTATATGTAGTGAAAATTCTAAATTGTAAAAAATGTGACCCTCGAACCAAAACTGGGGCCCAAGGTGGGGTTCAACGTTTAACATAGAAATATGTTGTAATTTTTTAAAAAAAATTTCTTCTCAAGAACCACTGCACCAGAAATGCCAACATTTACACAAAAGCTTGTATGTATAGTGAAGATTCTAAATTTTAAAAATTGTGACCCCCGGACCAAATCTGGGGCTCCAGGCAGGTTTCAAAGTTTAACATAGAAATAGATAAGATAAATTTTTAAAAATCTTCTTCTCAAGAACCACTGCACCAGAAATGCCAATATTTATACATAGGCTTGTATGTACCGTATAGTGAAGATTTTAAATTGTAAAATTCGTGACCCCCCCCCCCCCCCCAGGCAAAAACTGGGACCCGAGGCGGGGTTCAAAGTTTAATATATATAAGAAAAATGTTTAAAAATCTTCTTCTCAAGAACTACAGTGCAACAGTTTGGTATATTACTATGCATTCATCCTTGGCAATTGTAGATTCTAAAGTGGTAAAATCGTGACTCCCAGTCCAATACTGGGGCTCCAAGAAGGGTTCAAAGTTTAACATAGAAATATATTGGAAACATGTTTAACAATCTTCTTCTCGAGAACTACAATGTCACAGTTTGTGATAGAACCGTTTTAACAAGAGCTTGGACTTTGGGTAGTACGTGACAAACTCCAATTTGATGAAGGCGGAGTCTACTCATGGTTAACTGTCCAGTCATTGGCTAATAGATATGAATGCATTGAACGCAATGACACTCGTCTGACTTCATCCAGGGATGTATATTTCGTTGAAACAGCGTCAATTTCACACAGCAGGGCAGATCTTTGCAAACAACTTTCCGCTTTTGACAGTCTATGAATATTAATGAGCGTCTCTGAGCGAATTAGAAGAAAGGAGGTCAATATTTGAAAGCTTGTTTTGATAAGCAAACTAGATAGTAACATCCCACCGAAAGTCCAAGCTCTTGTTAAAACGGTTCTATTACTATACAAGGATCCTCAAATAGTGGAAATTCTAAATTATAGAAGCCGTGACCCCGATCTAATACTGGGGCCCCAGAAGGGGTTCAAAGTTTAACATAGATAGATAGAATGAACATGTTTAAAAATCTTCTTCTGGAGAATTACAATGCATCAATTTGTGAGGTTACTATGCAAGCATTCTCAAATTGTGAAGTTTCTAAATTGTGGAAGCCGTGACCCCCAGACTAATAGTAGGGCCCCAGAAGGGGTTCAAAGGTAACATTGAAATATATAGGGAACATGTTTAAAAATCTTCTTCTCAAGAACTACAGTGCAACAGTTTGTGACATTACTATGCAAGCATCATTGGCTATTGTAGATTCTAAATTGGTAAAATCGTGACCCCCGGACTAATACTGGGGCCCCAAGACCCCCTAGACCAATACTGAGGCTCCAAGTGGGGTTCAAAGTTTAACATAGAAATATATATGGAAAATGTTTAAAAATGTTCTTCTTGAGAACTACAATTCCACAGTTTGTGAGATTACTATGCAAGGATCCTCGAATAGTGTAGTTGTTAAAGCCAACCATAAACCCCGGACCAATACTGGGGCCCCAGAAGGGGTTCAAAGTTTAAATAAGAAATAGCATATGCTACGAAATAGAATGTTACAAGGAACTGTTCAGGTGAGCGATATGGCCCATGGGCCTCTTGTTTCATATGTTTTATGTCTGTGACATTATATAAGTAGTGCCTGTTTGGGAGGGTAAAAGTTGTAAAAGACACCCTGAGAAAACCATTGTCAACAGATGCGAAGCATTTCAACTGTTACCCTCCCAAACAGGCACTATTTATATTATTATACTGAATGTCTTAAATTTAGAGAAAATTTTATTGCTTTTATATTGAAATGACGTGAATTCTACGGCGAACCTTACGCGCATAATTTACGCGCATGTAACATTTTGTAGTGTTACCCGTTGCCAAGTGTGTTGCTAACGCTGAGGGTAATAGAACGGATTATCGACTGCGTCTAAATTAATCAGATTTCAGTATTTAACATGAAAGTATAATAATATAAAGTGTCAGATTATCAAATCATAACTAAGGTGAATTATGACTCTGCAACTGAACAATTTGAACAAATGATTTGCTTAGTTCTAACTTCTTACTTATTTTTGGAGGTCAGGAGGGGTCAATCACTTCAATTAGTAATTTTTATGAATGGTTTTGACAGAATGAATAAATTATAAGTGATTGTAAAATCAACCTCTTCAGTTATTAATTTTGTTGTTGAATATTTAGTTTAAAAATACAAGTAGGTAGGATAAATCTTCATATCAATGAAAAGTATTTGTTTATTTGCAGATAAGAAAGAAAACAGACAGAAAATCCCACATCAGATGTTGCTAGTGCGCATGTGCCTGGGAGACATATGCTTGTACGACCTACCCGTTGCACACAGACGGGCGCCTTGTAAGCGCTGTAGAAATGACAACTGCAAAGCTCACAAGCCGAAAGACTTTTACGACTCTGTAGTTGGAGATGGAAAATGGCTATTCCGAGAGTTCATAGTCTATGACAAGCGTCAGGCCTACCCGGAATATCTCATCACTTATGAACGTGTTTAATGTTCACTATTTGTTGTAATTTGATGCTTAGCTAATAGTTGTTTTTAAAAAAAAAAACGGTTGCCATTCTCAAACCCGCTACCCCTTCCAAAACTTGTTTTGTCTTGTCTTTATTGCTGCATTTTGATCCATTTATCACCTCTTAGTTAAACCTCTATCATGTATAATTTTGTTTGATATTTTAGGATATTTTTTCTCTCCTGCTATTATTTATTATTATTTCTCATGCTGTGTATTAAATTGTTTGGAATGCATGTTTTATAAACAGTATGATTGCACTGACGTTGATGCCTCTTGCAATTATTGTGTGATGAATTTATAAAACCAAATCTCAGTAAATTTCGAACAACAACTCGTTACATGATACTTTGCAGGTTCTCTTTAAAAATCACTGTAAATTGTTCAAGTCCTCAATAAACGTTACTACTTGCATATACATGTGTATATATCTTTATACATTTAATTTAAAATGTATCGATAATGGTCATTGTTAATATACCTATGTGATTGTATGCATAATATACAAAGAATTCAAACACTATTAAAGTACGATTGATGTCGATTTTCGAAAAATGAACCAAAATCGTTTGGCATCCTTTTGGGCGGACAGAAATTAAAATAAGCTATCTCATTGAAGAATTGAAGCCTGGTCAGCAACATAGACATCGAATTCTAAAAATGTTTCTCACGCAAACATTAGTTTCAGACTCGAAATTCTAGCACAGTGGTGAACAAATGACGGTAAATGTATTCTGATGGTTTAATATATTCAATATTTTAATTTGCCGTCCACTAAAAAAAAAGATGTCACCCAAGGAATGATCCTAGTGTTCGACAAACCATTGCCTAGATATAGAAAGAAAGTTAGGTTATTGGATACTAACAAATAAAGTTCATAAATCCAATAGTTATTTATCCCCAGGAGGTATAAAATTGTTTACTTTTTATAGCGGTTTTCTCCTCCCAGAAACAACTAGCGAAGGCTGTGTCAAGATGTATCCATCAAAGACTAATAACTGATAGAAACATTTTTGCTTGTTCAAAGCTGTGCTCTTTACTTTTTATTGAAAAAGTCATGAAATGAAAATTTTTGGTTACAATCTGGTTGGATTGCAATAGAGTTGGTGTTGAAAAAAATCTGACGTCAAATAATACCAGTGAGTGCAAATAAATGAGACATGGATAACAATTTATAAGTATTATAATCTTATATCAACTCTTTTGAAAACTAACAAAACAATTAAATATATTGCCTAAATCGCGTTTGAAAGGGGGAGGGCAAAATAAATTCTCAATTTTTCTTATAGGAAAAAACTTCCTTTACCAGCGGTGAATCTAACCAGTAGTCCCAAAATTTTTAGCAACCCAGTGCTCAGAAGACAAGGTGAAGGTACATGTAACCATCATGACGGTTAATCAAATTGACTACTGTTTCCAAAGGCTAACCATTGGTCAAATTTACCATCGTATGTTAACCAACTTACATGTAGTACGAGTCGATTTTAAGGAGGCTGGTTGTTCAACAAATTTTAACCATCAGATCTACCTTAAATGTTTAGATATAATATGTTTAGCTATAAACTATCATTTAATAAAGAAAAATTTCAAGTTTAGTACTTGTGATGACGTATGATAAAGCCCAAGCTTTGTATCGTCATCAATTGTCATTGGCAATAATAAGGGTAACGTGACGGTGGTATTATGGAGACTGCTTCATAAATTATTTTTATGTTTTTTTTAACGCGCGGTATTCAATTTATCTGCACCGCCTGGTGTGTTACATGACCGACGACATCCAAAAATAAGCATTCAATGCTTAAATGATTAATCAGACTTCGAAATCCATCGAGAATATTTCACAGATAAAGAGACATATGTTTATAGATAGTAATAGATATTCATGTATTTATTGAATTTCATAAGCAGAAACATAAGCGGGGATACGTATATACAGTACATTTTAAAATGGTAATACAACCTTTAATATGTATACTGATACTACAAATTTACATACATGTTAAAGCAAGCAGTTCTATAGAGCGGCAAAAAATAATTCATTTTTTAAAAATATCATTGTTTTTTACTTTCGGGTTTGCATTGTATTTTGCCGTATTGTATATCCTTTGCATGACTTGCCCCCGGTCAACAAATCAGCCATTATCATACATAGAAGAGCGAGGTTCACGCTATACATGCACATCAAGTACCGTTACGTTGATCTCCACTTGGATGACAGTTTGAAAATTTTAATTGGTTTTCCACGAGTTAACGAAAACTCGAAAGCATATAGGGGTGAGCGAAAGATGGACAAAGTTAAATTTTAGACTTTGGAAAGATGTGTTTTCACAGGGATCTGTGATCTATAAATATATAATCTAAGAGTGGACCATAGCACTGGATCGTGGCAAATTACGAAATAATAAATTCCTGGTAAAATAACGCAAATTTGTAATGAATGGTGTGCGAATGCAACAAGAAAGGTTTTGTTGGTTTTTGTTTTTTAACATCGTTGTTTCTGCTGTTGCAAAACGTTGCGCTCATGTTGTAGTGGTCATAAATGTAACATAGTAAACCTATCTCTGTTACACCTGTTCGCGGTATTTTGCTCCAACTGCTCCCATGTGCCCATTCAATTCTGGCCTCGGGTCCATGACAGTTAATGGCAAATCATACTCAATGACACATATCATCTAAATTGAATGAAAGTAAGTAATTTATTTAAAGGGTCGGCAAACCAACGCTGCACGCGTAGGGATGAAGCAATTTTCTCTATATTCGTAAACGCGAGAGTCCATTATTTGCACTCCAAATGAAATGCCGACAATGGCTATTGAAACAAACTACGCCAAATTCAACTGGTTTCCCAGCGGTCTTCCGTTATATCTTAACTTGGTTCCCGCCATTTTGCAGTTGATCGTGGTTCTAAGCAATATTTTCGTCGTTGTGATATTTCTAAGGAAAAAAATGTATCGCGGAATCAACGTGATTCTTATTGGGATGGCAACAGCAGATGCGGCATGTGTGTTTTTGCTGATGGTATCGTACTGGTTTGCTCTGGTGCTACACATCCATTCCTCGGGTTCATTCTCCGAGAATCAGGTCCATTTCCTGTGTGTGACGTACAAATACGGAACAAGCGTCTCCATCACGTTCAACATGGTCTCGATATGGCTGATGGTATGTCTGGGAGTTGTGAAATTTTTACTGGTGCGTTTTCCATTGCAGGCTAAGTACATGATGACCACTTGCAGACTGCTATTTACAACGTTGCTGGTTTACGTGATAGCCATTCTGTTTACGTTTCCACATTACGTCACCGATAATTACGATATGTCGGCTAAAATCTATTACGGAAAATCAAAAGAACAAGATATTTTCTACTGTGCTATTAGGAGAAAAAGGGATGGCGATTTCGTCCTGTACTTGGAAAACGACGATCGGTTAGTGCGATGCATTTGCGTTCATCTTATCCCCATTGTTGTACTCCTGTGTACAAATTCATTTTTCTGCTACAAACTTGGAAGAAAGAATGGCATCATCAACCCTTCTCCAAAATTCATACGATCTGTGAAAATCGTCTGCGCACTAACTTTTATTTATTTATTGTCAGAAATACCATTCACAGTTTTCTTCTGTCTACAGTACTACATGACGGTCACAGAGAAGCCAATCAGCTTCCTCGTAACAAACTTCTTGTATATAACGTTTACGCTTTACTTACTGCGTTTCCTGAATTATCTCAGTAATTTCTGGGTTTACCTTGTTCTCAATAAGAAATTTCGTCAAACATGTTGTTCTTTGTTTTGTCGAAGAAGTTAAATTAACATCTTTTAAATTAAATTATAATAAAATTTTTAATGAGTTTTCTATTGATTTTCGTACATTTTTTCAATAGAAAATATAAGATTTTCCGTGTTTGATTATTCAAAATTTCATATTAAGTTCATTTGAAAGTTCGTCTAAAATATAACTATGGTTGAATGTATGACCATTTATTTTACCTGAAAAATAAAAACAAAAACATGAACAATTCATTTTTTTCCTCCTATCTGCATAAAATATTTAAATTTTAGTGTGACTTATCAATTAAAATAAACTGTTGTAACTTTCAGTTATCAGGAAAATGCGTAAGAAGGTAAAATTAATTCATAACTTTGTTGTATCCAATTCTGCTTGGCAATTCTACAGCATAAGATCTGTGATTCCGTTTAGTTGCTCACCACTGTGTGTGGAAAAATAACACGTAAATTATATTATTATAAAATCGTATGATTGGTCGAATGCTGTCACGTGATCGTGCTATAAATTTTGTTATATATTACTATACTAAAATTAGATAATTTATAACCTCTCTATACTAAAAATAGTTTACAAAATTCTGGTTTTGGCATGTACGGAACCAAATATTTTATTGCAATACTCTTGAAGAGAATAAGTTTTTGATTTATTATTATAAAACAATTATAGCCTTTTGAAATCAACCTCGGACTGCACCATACATCAGTGATTCACCATACATCATCAAATTTAATATGGGGGTTGAGCACCAAAAGTATTTTTTTTTTTAAAGTCTAGCTATGGTATAAATATTATACGTATTTTAGAAATTTACAAATATATGTGTATAAGGAGGTGATCATGTAATCTGAAGAAAAAAATACAATGTTTTCAATGATATTCTGAAATAAAAAACAAAAAACACTAGTCCAGTGTAACATGTATGCCGACCCTGGATGGGGGCTCGCAACGTTGAGACAACTTTTACATCATATACGATATTTTTAAAATTTAAGGTTGCACGACATAATCATTCTTTTACATCATTTACTTCTTATGGTGAATTGAAATGTTAAAAATATTATTTCGTTCATGTACATGCACAACTGAAGTAGAAAAATAACTATATACTACCCAGTAGTATCGTACATCACAAGGTCTCTATAAAATGATTAATATCTATGATAAGGGCCTAAAATGGCCCCCTATAATGAACATCATTTTACTTACATTATTTGTTTTCAAACAAGCCTGTACATGTGAAGGTTTTTTCATAATTTCTATTTTGATACATAGCTGACGCATTTTTAAAAAAAATGGCGAATTAATTTGTGCAGTATAATCTTATTACACACGATATTTTTTTTCAATTTGATTTTTATATCCTCCGTTCAGTTGTTCGGAAATTATTTTATATACCCCCCCCCCCCCATTTATCATGCTTTTGGGGGGGGGGTCCTCTTGCAAGAGTTGTCGTTCTTAACCGGATGTTGTCAATTTCACATTCAATGTTTACAGCAGTCTGAGCAGAGTGTGTATTCAATTTTTAATGGGTAACAAATTTAGTAGCAAATTTTCAAAGCATTTGTGTAGTGCATCTAATAAAAGGGGTACTAAGAGGAAACTTGAAAATGATACGGACAGTCCACAGAGTTCTGATAAGGAGGAGGCGAGTTCTCAAGCTGGCGAAAGCCCTGGAACTGGAAGTAACTTTGAAGTTGGCTTAGCCCCGCTGTCAGATATACACACGCCAAAAAGGTTAGATTGTGAATATATAGACACTCATTTGGTGTTTAAAAAATCGAAAGATATTATCAAAGAAGGCACATACGACACACATGGGACATATTTGGCTGTAGAACATCTAATCACTTCTGCAGCTTGTTTAAATAAATTTTATATTTTACCTAACATCTGCTGTATTGTACAGTGTGCATGTATCCGACGTTAACAAGTTTATTATTATTAAACCTATAAGGTAGTTTTTTATGTGTATTTATTTTGCAGAAAACGTCTGAAATCAACATCCAAATACATTTATCAAACATTATTTCTTGATGGTGAAAATAGTGATATTAAGATATATGCACTTGGACAAGAATGGAATTTGCACAAAATTTACTTGTCTCAGGTAAGGTATAAAAATCTTGCATGTCCAAAAGTATTTATTTAAGGAGTAAGGAATCTTTCTTTGAGTATTATGAGGTAATCAAATACAATCGAGGATGATCAAATCCAATAAAGCCTGAAGGGCTTTACCCTGAATGTACTTAATCATCTCATAATATTTAAAAAATGGATCCTTTTTACTTATTTTATTTTCAGCAATTGTATGATTAAACATATTAAAATAGTCACTGATGAAATGTATTGGACCATACATTACAAAAACAATTTGTAGAGTTAAGTTACAGCTTGAGTTAAGAATTGTTGAACTTGAATAAATAATTGCTCATGATATGTGACATACCAGTACATCATATTCAACCTGTTTAAATTTGACACACTGCACTTTGACTGCATTAGCATAAACCACATGCTTTATATATGCATATGATCTTCAATTGGATAATCATATTAATGGTCATTGATCTCACATTAATTATCATTAAATATGCTTTACTTGCTTTTTATCAAAATTGAATGAACTCTAAGATATTCCCTTCTCACTCTTCCACTTTCATTTGGGAAAGGATTGTGCAATTTTTGTGGGAGAGGATTGTGCATAAGGCTGTGATAAAGGACAATATAGTTTTACATCTACATGTACTACATGTATTAAAACTATTCTTGAGAGAACATTAAAGAATTCTTCTGTACAGTACATATCTTAATTAGTGAAATAAACTCCTTAAATACCAGTAATAATTCTAGATTTCTGGGTTTTATAATTTCAGGTGCTCTATAGCTCTGGTTTTTCAAAAATTATATGTACATTTTCCATTGATTTTCCTTACAGTCTCCCTACTTTGCGTGTATGTTTAATGGTTCGTGGCGAGAGTCTTTGCTATCCGAGATTGACTTACAGATTCCAGACCCAGCTATTGACAACTTAGGTAACACATCAGAACAAACAGACATGTATGAAGGTCGTATGGTTCACATGGCGGTATATGGTGTTTTTGAGGATACATGTACATTTAACACCATATTATGTGAACTGAAACTACTGTAGTTCTGAACAACATTTACCTTATGATTGCAATAAATGTAATTTCAAGTCTGTTTTAAATTTTCTCAATCTATTGGAACAAATTGAATTTTTTTAAAAATAAAGAAAATTTTATCCGAACAGAGTTTTCATTTTGAGAATCAAACCACACATCGGAAAACAGAAATTCTAACTCAAAGCAAGGATGATTAAGATAAGGCCATTCCAAGTTTTTTCTATGTTTAGCACCCGCGGACGGATTGGTTTTGAGATGTAAAAATAAAAAAAACACAATCATTTTTCATAAAATTGGATCGCTTTTTCATATGTCATGCTTGGGATCGCATTTTTAAATCGAATCGGAAATCAAATACATGTATTCATAATAACAACATTCAAAATGGAAACTATAGTGGTTATTTTTGTATTTTTGTTACAAAATGAAGAAAATGCTTAAAAATATATTATAAATTTTATTTTGTTGAACCTTTAAAGTTGTGTGTTTTTTCTAAGGTTTGTGGGTTTTTATCCTGATAGAAAGATAGGTTTTTGAGTTTTGGGTGGAAGCTAAACAAAGAAAAAACTTGCAATGGCCTAATTAAGGCAAAAGGATACATTTGTCAGGATTTTTATTAGAGATTATCAAGTTAGAAACTTTTAAACTTGGTTAATTTGTAGCATTGAAAACAGCCATGTTACTTACTAAAGATTATCATGCAAGCAGTACATTGCAAATTATAAAGATTTCTTTTCAATGTATTGCAAATAAAACTTGACGTATATTTGTAGCTCTTAAAACAGCCTTTGGCTCCCTGTACAGAGATTATGTGTTTATCAAACCAGTGGAGGTGATAGGGGTCCTGGCTGCAGCATTTCTCCTACAGCTGGTCAGTTTATTCCTTTTATAATCCTATTTTGTGTTGCTACTCTATATTTTGTGCTTGGAAATTAAAAAAATTAAATAAACATATTTTCTAAATTAAATTGCACACTGGTGCAATAAAATATGAAAATGAGTAAATTTACATCCTGGTAAACAATAAATTGAAATTTTTATGCACTTAATAATTTTTCATCAGCAAACTCAATTTGACTCAATTTGTGTATGTTTCAGGATGGCCTAAAACAGCAGTGTTTGACCTTGATGAGCAACACAATCAGGTGGGAGTTTGTCTCTATATATAGAAACGCACAATTATATACTGTTACAGTAACATTCCATGTGCAAGATTTTCTATTTCATTTAGTCTTTCTTTTGCTACTCTATAAGAAAAAGTCTTGCTGTTGTGCCTGTTTCATTTGGGCAAAATTTCATGCATATGCCTTTTTGTACATTTTCCTCTCCTTTTCTTAAATTGAGATAATAATCATTTGGAGGTAATAGATTAAAATGCATGCTCATTATCTGACATTATAACTGAAAGTTACTGGTAAATTTCCTGGTGTCCATTTACAGTGGTGATACTGTGTGCAGTTACTATGAAGCCTGCTGTAGATATGACGTGGAGAACCTAAAGGAAGAGTGCTATAACTGGCTGCTGACCAATATCCTGACCTCATCTGACCTTGACCTCTTTAAACAGCTAAGGTGATTTTAAGTTTATAAGGGCAATAACTTTAAAAATCAGTAGTTTCAATTTGAATGTACATTGTATTTTAAGTATGTAAACAATGTGTCAAAATGATATAATTTTGTGGATGTTGATGAAAAAAATTCAAGGATACTGATTCCTTTTGATAAACAGTGAATTTCAAGGAAGAGTTACTGGACACATAAAAATGTTCTTTTCTTTGTATACAGTGTTGATATGATGATGAACCTGATTGGAGATCCTAAACTGTTTGTTATGCAAGTTGAAATGGACATATATTCAGTTCTCAAACGGGTGAGTCCAATACAGAGTGTCATGTTATTTACGGTATTACATCATCATGGGTACAAAAAAAAGAATATTTCACATTCACATTTATAAATTGATAAAAAGGTTTCATTTCACATTTTGTATGATTATTCATTATATGAATGAATTTCACACAGATCTGTCAGAATTTTGGTATCTCAAAGGCTACCAAAATGGATCTATGAACTAAAATAGAATGTCAACACAATAACATTTTTTTTTGCAGTGGATATTTCTGAAAGAGAATACAACTTGGTGTGGTGACTACAAATCAATGTTATCTAGTATTGATGATTACTTTAAAAGTAAGTGTCTACACCATGTACACGTGTGTTGGAAAAACAATAAACATTTAAAATTAATAGATGTTTGACTACTGAGAACACATGTTATATACCAGTATATTAACACAACTATTTGTACTACATTGATATAAATCAAGTCTACCAGTGCTCTGTTTTATTTGTAGGAACAGACGAACTCGACTGTTTTCTGGAGACAACAACGGGACAAACATACTTGCCGGCATTTAGCCACATAAGATGGCAGCATATTGTCATAGATCTGGACTCTCTACTTATTCTTGAACAGGACAGGATAGTTAATCTGGGTAAGTAGGGAGCATGCATTCTACAGAACCAGAAATTGATTTAACAAAGAAAAGCTGTTAAAATTGTTAGATTATATATAGTACGATAAGAATATTTCCACATTCATTCTGATGTTCCTTTTAGATTGGATCAAACCGCTCTACCATGGAATGTGGAGAAAAATGTTGAAATTGGAACAGTCCAAAGACAAGGGGTAAACAGATATTCATTCTCGCTTTATATTATCTAAAGGAGCATTGGTTATCATTAAAATTTAGATTAACTTGATGCTTAAAACAATGTTTGTTGTTTACACTTTTAATTTGTTATATTTAACAGCCCTGAGGAAGTTCCTGATGAAAATTATTTCAATAAAACCTCCCTACGATGTGGAAGACTACTCAAGTGTGAAGGAGAGGTACATGTAGTACATTTTATTACTGTATCCAGGGTTATTTTTGCCATGTGTAATTTCTGCCCTTCGACGCTTGCAAACAGTTTCGCCTAATCTTGAATTTGTCCAGACATAGTTGTGTTTAAACAGAGATAATTAAAGAAAATGGAATTCACCAAGTCTTATATTCAATTGCTGACATTCAGGGCGAAAGGGGCGAAAATAAAACAGGGGCAAATATTTCCCAGTATACAGTATAAGTACTTAATAAGTTTAATATACTGTCTATTGAATTTTGTTATGTGTACATATATTACAATTAAATGTACTCAGGATATCTACAATATTTATTGAAAGCAATATTGGCTTATAGCTACAATGTACTTGGATACATTACTATATGGCAGTGCTAGAGACTTATTAATTTAAAAAAAAAAAATATTTAAGTGAGAGATTTTAATAGTTGAATAAGTGTTAAAATGTTTAAAAATAATCATGTTTTGAGAAAGTTTACCGACTTAGATAAATTACTACATGTGCTGTATATGGCAGTGCTAGAGACTTATTAATTTAAAAAAAATGTTTAAGTGAGAGATTTTAGTAATTGAATAAGTGTTAAAAAATGTTTAAAAATATCAAGTTTTGAGAAAGTTGACTTAATTCCCGGCTTTACTGTTTATTTTCAGTACTGCTGGCGTTGGGTTGGTTATAACTATGGAGTGGATATCCTGCTAACGTACGTCAACAACCTCATCTTCATCAAACGCAACACGGTCAGTCAACCGAATCCTCACTCAGCCAGCCTGGACAAACTCAAAAACCTTGCCTACAGGTAAAAATAAATAAATTCATCCGCAAGCGAAGCGTTCATATCCATTCAAAAAGCAAGTCCTTTCCTCAAGGCCCTGTGATTGTGTCTTGGCTGTTACTAAGAGTATAAGAGTTGAAGTGTTTGATTTTTTCAGACTGACAATTGCTTCGGTTGACAAGGATGGTAAAGTAACAGAGAGAAAGAGCAGTGAAATACAGAAGATCTCACTGCAGAAAGATGAGGTAACACCTATACATCATGCCTCTGTTTCAAGATTACATCATCTCTGAAATAATCATAAAATTGAAGCTGATGAATGAGATACATTATCCAAGATTGTCTGGAAATTCTAAACTCAGTCTAATTTCATGGCCTCCAGTCACATATAAAACCAAAATTAATTAAACCATAAAACAGAATAAAGATGCCAATAATGAATCAACACTGAAGGTCACTGATATTATTGTTTCTTGTTGACCCACTTTAGTATAGTACATGTATCGTGTTTTCTTAGCTCAATTGTGCATCTCTGACCAAAGTTTTCCAGCTACTGATCACAAAGGGCTCAGAATTTAACACAACTATAATAATTTATAATATCTATGAAGAATAAGAATGTCTAAGTTTTTGAAATTTGTACATTTATGTGGGCAGCTAACCTAGTCTGAATAATTATAAAGATTTCTTTTTTTAAATTCAGTAATTCTTTCCATTGGCTGGTTTGAACATTTTTTACTGTATTTTCAAAACAATAGTTAAGAGGGCTCGATGGTTGTAGCCATTTTTAGGCTGTATTTTCCTCCTTAAGATGAAGAGCTTTGTATAAATATGTAATACTGAAATTTTTTAGCTGATATATTTGGATTTTTTTTTTTTACTAAATGATAGTTTATGACCAAATATATCTTATGTCAAAGTATAAGACAGATCTGATGGTTCATTTGTTGACTATCTAGCCTCCTAAATGTATTGGGCATGCAAGCACATCACCCTTTACCTAGCCATTATAAGAAGAGACAGATTACAATTAAACACTGATGGACCAGATGGACCAGAAAGAGATTTTGCCTATCAGGATTTTTTTTTGATTTTTTTTATCCTCTGATGGAATAATTGAACTCTTTGGGTGAATTGGAGGAAGGGGGAGGAATCTAATTAAGTATGACATGTTAACCAAATTATTCTTTAAACGGTCATTCCTCTTTATTTAGTTGTGTATAGTATTAACTAACTTGTCCAAAGATGTCTTTATTTTGTTTTATTCTGTCTCCTATGATAACAATTACAAAGACAGAGAACAATTGAAAATAGGGTTAAAAGGGGGGGGGGGGTGGAGAACCCTCCAAAACTCATGGACATATTCTTAATATTACAATTTAACTAAAAATATTGCACTTTGCCGAATTTATAATTTACAAAACGAAAGTTTAGAATTAATTCATATGAATGAAATTAATTTTAGTTTTACTAGTATTTATAAAACTTTGAATCTGAGTTCGTTTCATAGGACTGGTATATAATTTTACTCACTGTAATTACTTACTTACTTATCCTCTCCGTGCCCCGGAGGACGCACGAGGCCGTACTCACTGTAATACTCAGATCTTAACTATACAGTAGTACGTTTACAGATCCCGACCTTTTTGTACAAAAAAGAAATTTCTTTCCGAAGGTAATCCGAGGTTAATGGAATCGTGTGAAAATGTTATTATTCATTTGTCATTGAAGACACTTAAATAGAACTAACGTGTGATTCCTTTCAAATTTCCCAAAAGACATTAACGTTGGCTTGATAAGGCTTCTGAATAAATAATGAAACTGATGTGGTGGAAAAAGCCATTAAACTCGGAGATTGTGTAATTTCAGGAAACGCTGGCCATGACTGTAAACAAGGCATTCACTTTCCCGCTATACCTCAGCATGAACATCTTATTGACCGGTCAGCCTACCTCGCAGCCGGACCACATCGATATCTGTTCCGTGGCTCGGTCCAGGATATTACTGCATACTGCGTCACAGACACGCCCGGTGATCACGTGCAATGCCGAGTCGCAGACGGAGTGCCCCGCTGAAAAAGCCGCCAAATCTCTGGTACAGGACGTGTCTTTATCCAGTGCTACGGTCAAACGCTGCACCACAGGGAAAGTAGTCCGGAATTCTGCCGCCGGCGACTCCAAGAAAAAGCTCACCGTTGTTGAGACTTCCGGTAGCAATTCAGCATCAGTTGAACTTTTGTCGCCTAATACTTCTACCCAATCTAGCGAAAAAAGCATTGATAATGACCACAGTGAAATCATCAACGGTTCCTCAACCCCTTCGTCCGTCACTTCTTCCAAACGTGTTCTAAAGTACCCGGATGATGAGGAAATCCTTTAGTTATTACCTATAGATCTATTTTTACAACAGCCAGGTTTTTCGCGTTCATGACTCTATGGTGTTATACAGATTTAGGCATTTTCCTACACAAGCAGTGTTTAGGGTGGCGCCATTTTCCATTAATTTGACTATGCAGAAAATACGCATTTAAAATGTATACATCGTTATGATCATATAAACATTATTCAAATTTGAAATAAACATATGAATTCCTAAAGGTGTGTGTGCGTGTGTCTGTATAACCGGGCCAGCTCTGATCAGGTGAATTTAATTATCTCAATGTCTATTCTCTTCATACCTGTGTTGATGGTATACGTGTATCTGTATGACGACCCTTAATGACTATAGTATGCAGAGTGTCTTCATAAACCTTTTGCTTTGCTTGGTTCTTAATTGCAAACATACGAATAACTTTTGTGAGACCAAAGATTGAAATCTTTTTTTAAAACCTTCTCTTGTGACGCGGAAGGACATTAGCAGATGCAGGGCAGATGATCTGGTATTCCTAGATTCTACAGGAAATCAGTCTTATTATACCATCAAGGCCGTCATCGAAACCCCACAAGACTGCTGAAGATGTATTGCAAATAAGCACTGTCACACGAGAGCTCATTATTAGCTAGCTTCTCTATTACTAACGGATGAAGTATTCTTAGTATTTTTTTTTATTATTAAATCTGTTCGATTTTCATTCGAGTGAAAACGTGCTAAACTTAACACAAGTTGGATATTTTCCTAATCAATGTAATTATTTTTATCTCTATTGATGGCTTTCCAAAAATTACTACTAACTTTTTCAATCGAATAAAATAGAAGTCAGTTGTTAAAAGCTACTGTTTGTTTTACAATTATTTTGTTCAATATATATATGAACGTTTCTAAAACAGTTTTCCCCGCAAATTCGAGTCATAGCATAGACCAGTAGTTTTCTGTGGATCTTCTTCGTGGTTTCTGTGGACTTGTTTGTGTTTACAGAAGAAAGAATGAAGATCTTTAAATAACCTCTATAAATACAAGAACTTTTATACAAATGCATAAGAAACTTAAAAAAAAACCTTTCGATAAGTATATCAGTTACATATAGATCCAATAGTAAATCTGCTTGGAAAATTTTTATTCCTCTTTGGGCAACCCACTACTTCCGATTTTAATGTAGTACATTGTGAAAAATGTCTTGAACAAAACTAAACGTACTTCATTATTTGCCCCAAAACAACGGAGGCTTCTCACATGTAAATATACTAGTTATTAAAGTCTTGAAGGGATTTTGATATTTAAGTTTAATTTCCCAGTCTTGCATTCACGCTATTTATACTCTCAGTAGTAATAGACTGAACAGTGACCATCAAACGGAGTTAACACCAAAGTTAGCCTCTCAACGTATAATTATCTCTGTTTTCAACATCTGATTTAAATAGCAATTTTTCTTAGAAATGGTTGTTTTGTTAAAAGAAATTATCTATTCAACATAGCATTTTGAATATCCAAACAAACAAAAAATATTTCAAAACGAACCGGTTAATATTTTTTTATAAACAAACTTATTAGCAATCAGTTAAATAATGGTTTGAAAAAATATACTACAGTTTATGGTCAGACTAAGGGAAAAAAAGAAATACCCCTATTTCTAACAAGAAAATAGATCACACTCATAAACTAAATACATGCATAATGTCTTGTTCTTTTAAAAATTGTGAAATTCACGGCTCATGGATCAGGGGTTGAGGGGATTTTTTTATTTGAAAGGGGGGGGGGGTAATAATATGGCCGTATATATAGTGAACATGTAATATTTTTTAAAGTTACTTGAGTCACCCAGGTAACCTATATGCCGTTCATTTTGAAAACTACAAGGTAAGTTGTTACTTGGGCCATATTAAATTAAATATGTGTTCTGTTTTAGGAAATCTACTTTATTTTTTATGCATGGTTTGCTTGTAGAAATAAACTGTATGCATGTTGTATGCATTATAAATGAAACTGAATATCATAAAAGATTGACCATTAAAGGCCTGTAGGCATCTTTTTACCCAAAGTTATCAATGTTTGGCCCCTGGAGCTATGTTTAGATAATCCGATATTCCTCCAACTCTTGTCCCGCTCCTTTTTAATAAATGTTTTTTTTTTCAAACATCAAATAATAAAAGGCGGAGTAACAGAGGAGTTTTGGATAAGGGTCTAGAATTCAACATGAAGCTTAAATTGTAGAAATGAGACTTTCTGACAGGTCGATCTAAGGGCTATGGTTCAGGTGACCGTCAAGGCCTGTAGGCCTCTTGTTTTCAAATCCTATCGGAATTTGTATTCCCATAGTAATTCATTATAAGCCGATTAGAAAATCGTATATATAGGAGCATTATTTTCCTACGGTAATTATTATTTGTCCATTAGAATAATTCTGTAATTATAGTAAATATATCATCTGACAAGTGAGATGCATCAACAACAAAGTGATTATTAACTCTTTTAAAAAGCAATGGTCGATCAAGGTTTTCGGAAACTGCATCTTTTACGGGTGCAAAAATGCCATCGGCACAGCGTTCAAATCCATTGTCGGACATACACGGTTGGTTAATACGCCTTATTCCTCTCTTCAACATTACCGGATGGTAGAGAAGAACGAAGCGTGATCAACTGTGTGTTTCCGACGATGCGCTAAAAATGGTTAAATGAAAAACTATATTATAAACGAATTAGTTTGTATATGTTCCCTTTACATCCTCAACAGACACAAGAATTATTAGGAAGACGATATTACCTTAATAATATTATTTCAACAATATCTTGGTTTCTCTGTGTTCAAGAATCTTTTATGCGAAATTGGCTTTCTTAATAAACGAGATTTGCAAAACGTATAATTATATCTATTCCAGTGATTATTTTCTCCTTTTAATTCAGCAGGAGAAAGCCGATACCCCATTCATGAACGCAGTTTGAGATGACGATTTGCCCGCGTATGAACAACAGACCGTATTATCAACGGGCAAATAAATCACCACCAATAAGACATTGTTATACTGTTTAGAATTTTATTTATATGTACCGTCTCTGTCAAATTATAGCAAACTATTTTCAGAGAGAGAGAGAGAGAGAGAGAGAGAGAGAGAGAGAGAGAGAGAGAGAGAGAGAGAGATTACACTTGAGCTCTATTTGAAGACATTCTTTTCAAACTAATTCCTCTTCCATAATGTTCATGTCTGAAGCTTCCGTTTCTGAAGGAGGAAATTTGTGTTCCATACAGCTGCACTCGGCGCATACTTCCGGCGCTGAGATCGGAGTAGTCCCCAAGCTCTCCGTCTTGCAACAACTTTCTGCAACACGTTATGGAAGACAGCAATTTCTGGTATTCTCGCTTGAATTTAGACTGAAAAAAAAAACCCGCATATTAATTATAGTGGGGTGCCAGATCAGTAAATACCAAAATGTTTATTCCCTTGAGTTCTAAGAGTAATGAATAAAGATTGGCATTTCTATTTCGTCGGTTGGCCGAACTACCCATGATTCCCCCCCCCCCCCCCAACAAACAGATAGTTTGAAATACAATTTATTTCATATTTAAACTACTTGAAGCAATGTTGTGGGTTTTTAAAAACAGTTTAAATAATTGTTTACAAGTACATTCATTTGAAAGACCAGCTGTATTTCATAGGTTTATCAGAATTAAAATATTTCAACGCGTTCAAAAATGAATTAACTCTATACATGTACATGTTTAGAGAGAAGTCAATTAAATACATGTACACTACGAATCAATCTTATAGGCATAATCACTGACCTTATACAACTAAACATGAATATGTTATTTGAAATGTTAATTGCGTGTATATCCCAGACACATCTCTTAAACATACTCTGTCTATCTGTGTGTCCGTCTGTCTGTCTGTCTCATCATTCAGTAGTAAGCAGACTATATAGCTCTATAAATACTTACATTAAGGAGACCATAAACAAAGGGGTTGTAACAGGAGTTGCTCATAGCTAGCCAGTTGCAACAAAACCATATGATATGAATATTTTCATATCTAAAAAATTCGAAAAAGAAAAATTAGCACCAGGCGTAGAAATGCATTGACATAGTTACTGATTTGTTTAAAATAAAATCGGGTAAAATATCAAATTTTTATCCGGAAAAAAATATTCTAAAATTATTAAAAGTTTTTAAAAAGTCTTACTTGTTTATGACGGGGTACAATTGCGATAAAACTTGGTAGATGTGTAAAGGCATCCAACAAACGACGAACAGACAGACCACGGTAATAAGCATTTTCACAACCTAAAAGTGTACAGTAACACAGTAACTCTCTGACTAACATATACATGTCCATAGTGAATAAATAGAGAATAATACATACCCTTTTCCATATCACAGCCAGTATCAGCCCGAGACTCCAATATCAACCCGAGGGCCGAAGGCCCGAGGGATGATATTGGTCGAGGGCTGATACAGGCTGTGATATGGAAAAAGGGTATCTATTATTATATTTATTACATACTTAGTAATAAAATTAAAACAAACATCACCTTAAACAAATTGATTTTATATATTATTTGAAATTAGTATGTACATGTATATTAAATAAAAACATAAGATCTAATTGTTTTAAAAAACATGTATCTACAGAACCGGAATTTCCTCAGGTTTTAAAAGTTAACTGCACCAAAACATTTGCTAGCATTTATAGTTTTTAACTGCACTTAAAAATGTCGACTGTAACAAATGTTTTATTTTTCGTCTGGAAACATGAACAAATGCCGAAATGGAAAAAGGCAGAGGAGTTCCGCAAGAGGTGTGATACGGATCCGTATCAGCCCTAGAGGGCTGATAACCTGTATCAGCCCCGGAGGCCGATACGAGTTTTGTGATGTCATCTGTATCACATATGCAAAAAACCTGTATTTATTACTAAGTATGTAATAAATTAAGATATACATCGATGCAAACAAGATACACACACTACAGAACACAATAAAATTCCAGATTTCCCCTATGCCCTGGCCGGGTTTTCGAACTTCAGAGACCCGCGGAACCCACTCTCCAAGATTTTAACTTACCTAGATGGCCAAGACGAAACCCCAGTTGGGGGAAGGTGAAGCTCAAATAAAGTGAATTTATTTAAGGAATAAGGAATCATTCTTTGAGTATTATTAGGTGATAATTTTGGTCGGGGCGTGATCAAATCCAATAAAACCCGAAGGGCTTTATGATAGATTTGATCACGTCCCGATCGAAGTTATCATCTCATAATATTCAAAGAATGATTCCTTATTTCTAATATTTATATAATTTTAAGCCATCGTACGATTAAATATTCAAATATAAATAAGCAAATACACTGGAAAATGTGTGTATATATATATATATATATATATATATATATATATATATATATTTGTGGACACTGGTAGTAAACTCTATTGATGACGTCGAAAACGACTTGACTCCGAATTTTAAAAAAAAAAACTTTCTCAGCCAAAAAAAGGAAACATTTTGCTCATGCAGCTGTGTTTTTTGAAATAACTCACAAAACAACCAGTAAGATAATAAAGAATATCGATAAGACCCGGATGAAAGAAAGTGTCTGTATTCGCGGAATATATGTTTTGCCAAAAATATAACCTATTTTCATTCAGATACTTTCCAAATACTGTTCAGATTGAAAAACACGGTTATGATTACTTTACTTTTTCATTGAATAAAACAAACTCCAAGATTTATAGATATTGATTGGATTGAAAATTTTATTTTACGGTAAACATTAGTCATAGTTTTGTATTTGAAAAAAAAAATATATTTCAAAAGATATCCGCCCAATGACAACATATGCGTTATAAAAAGTTGAAATAAGAGTCGAAATACACCTCTCGATGTTATTGGCTTGTACGCTATAAATGTTCTTTAAAAAACACACCAAAAACGACAATCTGAATCCTTCGGCGTCAAAATAATTGTAAAACAATACATTATTGGTGTAATAAGGGAGCAAAGGCGTGATTGGTTAGTGTCTGTAACGAAAAACTGATTGTGTTTCAACACGTTTTACTTGTAATTTGTTCCAATCTCGCCTTTTCTCGGTGGAATTAAAAATATATATACATGTACTAAATCTGTTTTTCGAACTGTGTAAGACGAAGGTGGTTCACATATGATTATCATCTGTTCAAAACACGTATGTCTTTGAAAAGACTGTCTCTTATCGTCCTCCTTGTGAAAATTATAAGAAATTGAATTTTAAAAAAAACATCTAACATAATAAAAATGGCCACGTATACAAAGTACTTCCTTATTTTTTTTTTTTAAATTATTGATATAATTTTACATACCGGTATATAATTGACATTTTATCACATACTAATTT
The DNA here is from genome assembly GCA_020458035.1 of Magallana ariakensis. Lineage (NCBI taxonomy): Eukaryota > Metazoa > Mollusca > Bivalvia > Ostreida > Ostreidae > Magallana > Magallana ariakensis. The sequence continues at coordinate 47,869,197 of CM035815.1, read as the reverse complement.
GCATGAACCATGCTACATGTATTATCACAGCCATCAGAATCAAGTATCAATCCACATGCGTAACAAATAAAGTGGATAATGAGACTATTAACGAAGGTGTTTTCCTTTATTTCTACTTATGGTGCAACGTTTCAAACGATTTCTGGATTCCAATTATTTCACTCTTTTATTTCGATGATGGCAGCCGTGAGATGCGATTGTGTATTAATTGAATTCATTGAGTATGGTTTAAAGAAAAGACTCTAATAATTTTTTATTTGATTGACGTATCAAATGGAAAAATAATTTTCGGTTCTTTTTTTCTTTTGTTTTCTTTTTTTGAACTGTTTTAAAACGTCAATCGTAAAGGAATTATTAAATCCACTTCATATCTTTTAATTAGGATTTTTTTCAAATATTAAAAGGAAAAGTTTCTTCCAAAGTGTTAACTGATTGTACTGGGTTTTTGAAGGATTCTATTTTATTTATTACCAAGAACTATGCCAAAAAAGGGTGCAATGTGACTCTTCAAAATGAAATGAATATTTCACCTTACACTAATTGAATAACAAATTAAAATGATTGTTTTTAGTAACCTATTAGATTTCATGTTTTCTCAATGATAAAATTTAAAGATAGTAACACGTTTTGACTTTATAAGACTTCTGAGACTTTTATGAGCTTTTTACGCACTTTGAAAAAAAAAAACAATTCAAAGTGCATTTATTTTGGGACCAAGTCAACGCACAATGAAAAAAACAATTTTCAAAGTGTGTTGATATCGTCGATATTAACGCACTTTCAAAAAAAGTTCAGGGCTTAATCGAAATACTTAATACTTTTACATACACTGAATGATTATTATAACATTTTTTAGTTCAATGTGATACATGTTTTTCAAAGTGCGTTAACTTGGTCCCAAATTTAACGCACTTTGAGAAATATGTTCAAAGTGCGTAGTTTTTTCAAAGTGTGTTGCCACAAACCTTCAATATGCGATAAAAATCATGATAAAGACTAAAATATGAACTTCCATACTTGTGGCATTTAAAGACAACAATTTAACATAAAGGATATGATCAGAGCCTCCATATTAGAATACAATACCTAAAAACTCTTTTGGAAATGGCATATTTTAAATATACAGGTAACTCTCGATGGCTCGAACTTCGATCGCTCGAAGTTCTTGATTGCTCGAAGTGAGTATAGGGTCCCGATTTTTTCCCTATATAACTAAGCAAATTTACTCTTGATTTCTCGAACTCTTGATCTCTCGAAACCCTTGCTCCCTCGAAGTCAAACTGCAGTCCCGTTATTCATAATGTATAGTTTTTTACTCTCGATATCTCGAAGTGGCTGTGTATATCCAAGCGTTACCTAATTAACACCTACTTGGTCATTTAAATGGCTCTAGGCGCTAGACGCGGGACCCGTGTCACGGGTTGTTTATTCAGGCGACACTTGTCCTGCCAGGTGATAATTGTTTGATGATTAACCATACCAGTACCTAATCTATAATTAACACCGACCGTTTTACGATAATTTGAAGGCGCAGTGAAAATGATAAATTAATTGAGACGGAACGATAATTTAGAGCCATGGTAAAAATTTTAGAATTATAAAACTGTAGAAAATATGCTTATCAACATCATTGTCATTATAATGATTATTGCTAAACAAGTTCTTACAGCTGGTGAAATACCCGTAAAGTGGGAACAATGGGTGATATTCAATTATCTAATTTACGACATGTCGTCTCGCAGTCCAGTAGTACTGAGCAATCTGATCACAATATGATGCATAAAATAAATAATTACAGTGTATCACGAATTTATTCAATATTTGTTTCTATTTAGTTTTTAAAACATGCAGGTCTGTATATTTAACTGAAAAGAAAACGTTGTTTAAGCACGTGCGTAAGGTAATAAAGCACTTAATAAATGGCTTAATCATAACATCCGGTAAGACTAATTTTAAAACCTGTCGGTCAACCCGGAAAACTCCGAACTCTTGAAAACTCGAACTCTTGATACCTCGAAGTTTTTCCTCAGTCCCATGGACTTCGAGTTATCGAGAGTTACCTGTATGTTACTTCAGTAGAAATTGTACCACAGAATTACTAACCCTAATGTTATAAGACCATTAAAGCTACTCGATCAAATCTTTAGGTACATTAAGCAACTGACAAGAGAGATAACTATGATGAACTAAATAAGTTATATGGCAATTCTCGTCAAGAAATGCATTTAAGATTTTAGGAAAATCATCACTTAAGCTAAATTTATCAGATGAGTATAATGAACCTTAATTCATCATACGTTCCCTTCATCAGTCACGTTTTTGGAAGACAATTGGCAAAATTATTTAAATAAAATGAGATAGCGTGAGAACAGGTCATTACTGTATAAGGCAGTGTTTTTGCTTCTCCTTTTCAAAGTCAGCCTTAACAAGCCTCTGGAAGCAAACCGATGCTGTCATATCACCGGGAGACAGGCGACAGAGTTGCATTGATATGATTCAAATTACATGTAAATGGTAGAGTGTCTATACATATCACTACAATTCCTCTATGATTTTTTTTCCCTTTTCCTAAGGGACAAAAATGCAATTTATTGAGCACCCTTAATTTACTGGCTTGATAATAGTGATATTTTTCACTAACAAGTCTTCTGGCATTTCTCGCGAACCTTAAGATGAACAGTGTAAATTTATAATGACAAACATCCTGTTCGCTTCTGTGAAAACTTTATTAATTAACTGTCTCCGATATCAGTTCTAGACGCTTCAGAACTCTCCAGCGTCTGTTTGGTTCAATTAGTTAAAATATTCTGTGACTTTATGAATTTATTGTGGTCTACATGTAAAAATAAAAACTTTTGATCTACAGTAATCTCATAAATATCACAATAGAAACGATTTACCGTCTTAAAAGGTTATTGTGAGGTGTTTTTTTTTTTAATTGAAAACCTTTTCAGGTTGCTGGTATAGATTTACCTTTGCGAATATAAAAGTACGTTTCCGTCCAGGTATTGATTTAATTTCATAGTTACGTGCAAATTAGTGTAATTTTTTTTCCTGTTCTTGTGGTACCGTCTGTTTAAACGTTGCATATTATATACAGGTATGTTCTAAATGTATCGGCTGAAGCATTTAGTGGCAATTGGTACACAGGACAATCGGTTAAACGTTAATCAATCGTATCCCACCATCTTCCGACATTATGTCTGACCAAATTGAACTACTGATGGCAGGACCTGGAATTAGCGATGAACAGTGATTTTTCCCTATGGCCATCAGCTCTCCGATTTATTATAGTAAAACAATGTCGATATTTGCCATTGATTAAACCAAAGTGAATACATTTATTTATTTATTTATTTTCGTAAACTTGGTAATGAAGTTGATATCAATGTCAGTGAAGTCGTGATATAAGATTAGAACCTGACAAAAAATTTATAAACTATAAATTCGAATAATTCTGATAAGAATTTTACCTTAAGGCTAACTAGCTGTTTTCGCATTCATTGTAGCAAATGGTACTGTGTACACGGTAATGTTTAAGGAACGCGGGTACGGTTACGTACATGTATTTGAAAGGTATTCTTCAATGGTTAAAGTTTATTGCTTGAATGAATCAAATATTTCAATGTTTGAAATATTTAGACGAAAGTGGTGTTAAGAGTGCTGAAAAATTACAGTAGTTTCTTTTCGTTTTTTTTTTCTTCACAGAGATGTTATTCCAATTAAACATCATGCATTCGTATCTATACAGGGTTTTATACCCTTCCTGAATAAATAAAATATTATTAAGCGTTTGATCCATTTTGCTTTCCTTCTTAAAATCCTCAAAATTCTTTGATGCAATAATATGCCACCTTTGCAATTTACGATTATTTAAATTTATCAACTTTTGCCTTTTATTCCATAGTGAAGTTTTAGATAATTGGAATAATAGAAGACCTGTTAATTGCTAGCGCTCTCGAGCGCTAGCAACTACATTGTACGTTAGTCTATATTTTTGGAATACGTGTGCTTGACTTTAGGCCTCAGTCACAACTGGCCGTACGTGTTTGGTGATCGTGCGTGTGCTACGGGTTTAGGCAGTCGTGGCTCCCGTGGCTGATCGTAGCGTTAAAAATCGTATTGAAGTGTTTGCGAGTGCAACGTAAGACAAACGGACGTTTGACGTGCCAGTCGTAGGTGTCACGTACACTTTTCTTTAAAGACGGGCTGCCACTCGCAACGTGCGATGCCAGTAGGAACCGTACTTCCGTCTTACTATTTTCTTGCACCAGACGTACGTTTGCCTTGCAAACGGCAGTAATAATAACATTCGCGTCGTAGGTCACCTTCAAGTCAATCAAACCGACGTTTTTTTGTGCCCCACGACAGCTGCACGGACAGTTTTTGATTTTCACGGTTAAGATCATTTTTCTCTAGACATGTACTGAAATATATCTACTGTAAGTAAGCAGATATTGACACGTCAAAAGAACTCGTAGGAAAAGAAGTTTTACAATTATTCTGTAATTACTGCTTTAGTGATTAGACTAGCTAAACTGTTGAACACAAATGAAGAATGTTTTGAAAACATAATTTACCTTTCGTATTTTATACCATAAAATAATGAAAACTTTTCTGAAATCTAGAAGAAAGTCTGTGCAAAAATCTATTTTCAGTGAATTGCAATTGATTACCAACTGATAAATTTTCTGGCCAATGTAATATCTTCAAATGATTTCACAATAACGATTTTGTTAACTATTGGTTAAACTGAATATTGGACTAAACTTTCAACTGAAAGTTTAAAAAAAAGCCACATCGAATTACTTTGTTTTTACAAACATTATTATTAAAAGGGGGACACCATTAACACTTCATACATTTTTTTTAAAAAACCAAAGTCTACAAATACTTTTCTGATATTCTGAATGTGATACAATTATGAAAACATTTTTAAAAAGTTTTAACGGTCATATGAAATGATAATCAATATTTTCAAAATAAAGTACTCTGTTTACAAACAAAAAATACCATACTCACAAAACAACAACTTCCAGTAGGATGAGTTTTTTGTGTACTAACTTTGGTTTGTAGTTTGTTAAAAATATCGTTCTGCGCGTAAAGATCATTTTTCCCCTCTCCTTACTCCGGAAATGTATATGATTCTATCTTAGCACGCTTGCAGGTCGAAGTGATTGGGAAATCTTATGCCGTTTCTCTAATTCTACTACAATCTACTTTAATATTCAGTTCCTTCTTGTCCTGTTCTTCTTGTTTGCTTTCCATATTTTTTTTTGTCAAAAAGAACGCATTTGTTTGTTTGATTTTGGTTTGTAGAAGGGGGTTGAATACTACAATCTTTGATTTGATTTTAATGAATGGTACATGTAAAACAGTTGATTCTCTTATCCTTATGTGTTATTTTTAATAATAATTTTTTTTTATAAAATAAAAAAGCTCTTCTTTATGGACATTTCGCACGCACCACGAGCAATTGGTGTACGCATGACGTAAGTGTGACGTACGTTTACTGTGCGTTCAATTTATATGCTGATGGTGAGCACATGCGACTTGCAGTTAACGTGCGTTTAACGGAAGGGACAGGTAGATTCTCCTTACGTCACACGTGAAACAACATTCAAGCGGGGAAATTTTACGTCGAAGCACAAATAAAGATAATTTCTCATTGGTCAATTTGTCTCGAGTCTTACGGAAAAAATTACGGAGCAAAGAAACGACATTCACGCTGAAAAATTCGCAAAATAACCAAGTTTATCACGAACCTTCAATTTTGTGTATAACATGGGTACAAAGATAGCTCACCTATCTTTTTTTAAAGATAAGCTTGTTACTGACCTTATATCTATTTTCTAGATTTATATAATTAAAGATGGCTGGTTTTTAACTGACCTTCTTCCGGTTCCTAGTTCTGGCAGTTTCCTGGACTTCTAAATGCTGGCCCGGGGTCTTTGTGCCCCAGATTTTGAACACAATGCGAAAGTATGTTAAGTTTATGACCAAAAGAGGCAGCAAGTACTGGATAAAAAAAAGATAAAACACATGGACACGCATGAACAATTTCGATGGATAGGCATGAGCACAAAATGGCTTCGTTTGGTCTTTGAAAGGGGGGTCCGGAACTTCAATCACCTCGAAGAAGACCAAGTTTGGCAAACTGGATATGATACCAAATAACCAAATACTCACAAGCACCAAAGTAGCAACTTTCATTTTAATACCCGCTTTCAGGGGGTACATCACGGCGATATATCTATCGATGGCAATGATTGTGAGAGTGAAAACGGACACGCAGACGGTCAGGTTTTTTATAAATGGCGCCACCGGACAGAGGAAATACGGCACCACCCAGCGTTGCAGCAAAGCGGCCTGAAACTGAAAGGGTATGGAGAAGAGCCCAAGGAGAACGTCAGCCAGGGCAAGATTCGCGATGAATATGTTGGTGATGGACTGCATTTTCTTGTTTTTGAAAACCACAATGATGACAAGCGTGTTTGCCAAGACAGCTAATATGGAAATTGATCCATACAGAATGGCTAAAAGTGTTAATATGCCAACAGAAACTTGAAATGGCCTCTCCAAAATGTCTGTGTCGTCCACTGTCGAGTTTAAAATAGCACTGAAATTAAACATGTCAAAGACTGTACCACTGCAGTTGACGCAATCTAAATCCATTTTAAAAAAGGACATTAAAACGTTCAAATTGCTATCTCTGGCCCGGCCTTGTTCTGTATGTCTTGACTCTTTGCGGTGATTGGTTGTACAAAAGGTCCTGGACAATGACTGATGCTTAATATCAATTGATTGTTGCTTTTATTCCTGTACGTTCATTTTATGTGTACCAAGACCACCCATTTAACACAGTATGAATGAGAAAAACTTCATATGAACACAGAGAGGGAGAGAAAAGAAAATCAATAATAAACTGATCACTGCAAAACGGATTATAAGATTATCTGAAAGGACCGCGGTGTAAGAAAATACACAAATGTAAATCCCTTGATAAAATGGAATCGAAAGGAATCATTCGAGTGGTTTTACTTTTCAAAACACAATTAAAAATGAGATTAATCTGTTTGACTGCGGGATGTAATGGATGCGCATGGATTTTACTAAATGGAACAGGTACAGAAGAATAGAAAAAATTTAAAATGACATAATTATAAAAACAGCATTCCGGTATGGTAAGAAATCTGGGATTCTAATTAAATAGTCCATTCTTATAAAATCCGTTTGATGACCACTTTACATAATGAAGCCACCAAAACTGCTTACTACTACGCGTACAGTGTAGTATTTTGTCCATGCACAAGTATTATCATTATAATAAGTCATTTTTATAATTTGTAAACTGTGAATGAATGTGTAATAACAAAGCCTTGTTGATAAATCGCAATGACACTCTTGATGATTTACAATATACTTCATACAACAAATAATTCTCGATAATCTATAAATTGCATTGTACATGTACCCTGTATTTCGTCACTGGAAGGCATCATGTTCTGCCAATAAAAAAACCAATGTGCATCACAATGCAGTGTAAGTTATTCAGTTGGGGTTTTAAAATTACAATTTATTTTGCAAATATGGTCGTCGATATCTCCGTGCTGAGTATTTCTACTTGAGAGACAGTGCACTACTGCTTCCAACAAAGCACGCTCTCACGCTGCCGGGAGAATTCGTATGATCTCTGTTTTGCTTAAGAGAGCTCGATAGTTGAGGCCATTTTTACGCTATATTAACTTCCTTTGGACAATTAACAACGTATAAAGATACAGAAAAATGTTCAAAATTTAGCTAAAATATTTTGGGGATTTTTTCTTTACTAAATAATAGTATGTGACCAAAAATATATTTTTAAAAAGTTTAAGTCAGATCTAAAGATTTGTTGACTTCTCTGCTATAGGCAGCCTCCTTAAAATGAGAAAAATACAATAAATGGTTCAAAGAAAAGTTCACTGGAGTTTGACAATCATAAATCTTTAAAACCATATTGCTGTCACTGAAAAGATACCTACACTCTCCCGACACTAGACTTTCGATACACACGAGGGATTAAGGAAACATCGGAGACGGCAACAACTCATGAAATTTTCAGAGTCTCCAAATTATGTAATATCAAATTTCTATTACGTCACAATTAGAGGCAAACCGATAGTTTGACTGTATGTTCAAACAGGTGTTGGTTAGTTAAAGACTAGTTGGTAAAATATTGATGGTAACCGATAAACGATACATACCCAGATAGTACGATATCAAATTAATTATTATAATAGGTACATGTAATACGATCCAACCTTTCTCAACATTTTTCGAATTAATTTAACACTATTGACTCTTTTTTACACTCACATGGTGTATATATAATATATTATATATCTACTACAAAAAAAAGATGAATTTAAGATTAAATCAAAGATCGCATTTCCGTAAGAATTACACGATAAGAGTTCCTCTTGCAGGCCCCGGCGGGTCTAATCGATTCCGTTTTCTAGCAATAAAAAACTTATTATTGTCAGATGACCACCAAAGGTGATTATTACTGACAAATTGGCAAAGTAACTCTGCAAAGCTTGGAAGAGAAATTTACTATACACATTCCCGTTTGCTGGATCATATAGAAGATTCGTACGGGGTAAAGGTAAAAACAAGCTAATTTAAAAATGTTTTACACATGTGTGCTTGTCATCGTGTCGATGTGGGAGAGAGAGAGAGAGAGAGAGAGAGAGAGAGAGAGAGAGAGAGAGAGAGAGAGATTACCGTGAAACCACACTCTTCGCATCTTTAAAATAGTAGAGGCCCAGCGTCAGGTGAAAATAATGATTGTCTGAAAAAAGATATTTTTCAATCTTATATTTGGCATGTGTGCTTAATTTTGTCCAACGTTACTTACTATGCAAGAACCTTCTTATTAGCATGAATTGTAACAAGGGAAAACAAGATGGATAATCGACGATAAAACAATATAGGTAACTAAAAAATACATACGGATTACTTTGTTCCAAGTGTATATCTAGACTAATTAGCGGTTATGTGTATACTACAGGAAAACGCAATGATTATAATTGCAATCAAGAGCAAATCGGATGTTTTTGAAGAGCCAAAATCAGATTTATTCATGTAGCTCCAAAAAAAATATTTTTAACATGTTGGCTAGTAGAATTCAATTTGTTTTATGTAAACATCAAAATACAGAAATTATGGTCATCTTCTTTACGGCATCTATAAATCAAAGTACTGAAGTACTGACCGGAGTTGATTTTATCGATTATTAGTTATTTTAAAATCAACAATATGTTATTTTGCATTGCAATTTGTTTTCCATATGTATTTGAATTGCCCACTTTTTTCATAATATGAATTCTCCAACAGGAATTTCGTGAAAACCCAATATGAATCATGTTGTGTAATATTCAAACAGAGACATAAATAACAATAATAATGTTATTTATGTCTCTGATTCAAAGAATTAATTTCATCGAACACTGACATATCAGTAGTCGAAATAGCTCAGAGAAATTGTATGGATCCAAGCAATATTGAACTCTAGTCTCGTTCAACCAGACGCTCGGTTGTCTCCGTTAATCTCCGACAAGCAAGAGAGACTCTATGCTTGTCGGAGATTTACGATACGAAGACAGCCGAACGTCTGGTTGAACTAGACTATACTGAACTCTGGCGTATGAATACATACAATGTACGACTGCAAAAAATGTCTAAATTGTTCTTACCATTTAAAATCTGAACATTTACAAGGTATCTATAAATAAGTTTCTTTGAAAAACAATGCTTTAGAACACATTACATCGAATTTATCGATTAGAACTAAATGTTGTCAGCGGTGTTGATTTGTGCTTAGGTCCAAACACTGTTTCACTTTCGGTTTGCCCGAGTAACTGCATAGGAGAGTTGATTAAAATCAACTCCCAATCAAAGTACTGTAAGACGGTGGCGTCGTTTGAATGTGGCATATTACATGTATGATAATTATTGTCGTCGAAAACCCGCGGCCAGTATCGCATACATGTACTAATGCTTAACGCTTACATGCACAACTGGTCGTGAGTTTCCTACATGGATAACTATGTGGAAATCGTAGTTGTGTAATCTCAATTTACACTTTACAAAAGCTACGTCTCTTGGCCGTCGTCTTTGGGGGAAAACCCGTAGATTTATTTCAGTAGCCTTTGTAGTATAGAAGTTTGCATATATATATATATTTGTATTTATATCAGTCGTTTGACATTAAAATCCGTTTTTGGTATGTATTTTGTTTGCCCCAGAATGCCTCATTCAATATGTGGGTTGCCACCACATAGTGAATGAATAAATAAAATTCAAAGCGATTTTATCACAATACGCCCAATTATTTGATTGTATAAAGAAGGGACATTTGTGGGGGTTTTTTCTTTAGACCTTTGGGTTGACCCCGCAAAGGGGAACAACTTTTGAAAAGTGAGGATTGGACTATTATGCTATAAAGGTATTGTAGATTTTTCAAAGTAACGAGAACAAATAAGGCTTTGGTATGATAAAATACTTGTCAGGTTTTTACTATCTATTTGGGCATACATGTAGTATGTTTATTTTCCCTCTCGACAGCATTTTCCCTCAATTTCTTCACAGGGAAAAAGTTGCAGTCTCGTGGGCCAACACACTTACTTTAATTTGTCTTCATAGCCAGTTAATACATGTAGGTGTATAGAAAACGGAATGAGTTTACAAGAACATGTTTGATAAAACTGGAAAATGCTTTTGGAATGCACGTCATCATGAAACCGCAGAGTCAATCAATATTTTATCTTCGACTTCGAGTGGTTTATTTCCATTAGCTCACAACAAAAGTGAATGAAAATTTGAAAAGAAAAATCATACAATAGTCAATCGCGGCAGTTTCATTAACCAACGTTTTAAAGTACATTTGTTTTATTGTATTTAGCTGTAGATTAATTCAAATCATTTGAATGAATTCGGGATAGTCACATGTATAATTATTTTATTGCTTCTCAGTACACTTTAAAACGCATAATTTACTTGCTACATTTAACTTTTCTAGTATAAATACAACAAATATTTATTAATTATTCACCAAAACATTTGCTTTACATAAGGTCATAATCAGTTCCTTTGTTTGGAAATCACATATTTGTTTAATCCTGCATTTAATATGCGAGATTTTGAAGAATCTTTTTTATATTTTCATTTTAAAAAACTCTGTGTAATGTCAGGAGTTTTGCACTTATATGTATAATTTTTACAAGGTCTTCAAATTTGCATCCGATTTGATTTTTTGCAGTAAAATAATACTGTTAATGGGACATGTTGGGACATGTCCATAATATAATAAGAGCGTACAAGCAAAGGACTTTTCATTATAAAGTTTGACCTATGACCTCTAGATCATTTGTGTACAAAGGTATGTCTTCTTTATCAAAAAAGGACTCAAAAGATATGGACCCTGAATAAAACTGTTTATAATTATACATGTTTATTTCCAAAGCCGTGTGATGCTTGACCATTTCTCCATCCCATAAAATTAATGGCAATATTGGTAAACTATTCCGCACCAGATTTAAGCAAAATGAGCAAAGAAATAAATAATGTTTTCAGTGATCTTTTCAATTTCTCCAGGTCACGAATAAAACAGTAGTGGTAAAATGAAATCTAATGTTTTAAAAGGATAAATCAGTTTTTAAAACACAAAACAAACAAAATTCAAGTTGAACGCACGTTTTTCTGAGCCGTACATCTGTGTATATTTTCATTTTATTCGTTGCATGTACTAGACAATAGATCTAGGGTTCGCAAATCTCGGCAATATTTCCGAAAAGCTACAGTTTAGTAGCTCAGTAGAATACTACAGTCATCTATGAAGCACATTCTAGCATTGCGTTGAGTGATGACACTATCTAACCGGTGTGTATTTCAATTGCGATTCGCAACAAGATTCCGATTGACGCATTTATATAGACCCACCCATTTAAAAAAGCATGTTGAGAACATGATGCTAACACACGGAAACAAATGCTGAAGAAAGCTCATAATAAAGTTGTACTCGCGAGTTAAAAATTACAGAGTTTATTTGAGAACAAACTGGGCGATGTTTACGTACATGTAACAGTTAAAAAAAAAAAAAAGCAAGGACGGGCGCATATGGAGAAAAGTCACAGATCGTACCTCGCTCATCGTATTACGTTATTCAGTTTACTGTCAGAAACTGTTTAGTGAACAAATATATTTTACATTACCTTTCACAATGTACCATACATGTATATGGAATATCGCATGAGTTGAACCGATTGTTTTTCCTCACAAAAAGCTAGCGCTTGCTGCAAAATGGAGATTCACGGGTTTACACGCCGTGAAATCCATAAGACGTTTTACAGCATATATCTTCGATTCCTTACAACAAATCTGTACTGAAAATTTTTGAAACATCGTCACCAGGTCCGTAAAATGACGAAGTGTGGTGTGTTTATATACATATAAAACTGTGTGTGAAATGGCGACTCGATTTGCACGCGAGTTTTACAATCCGAGGTCGGTGAGCGTGTTTGAGAGAAAGTCATTGTAGAGCGTCAACATCAGTAGTAATTATTGTCTGATAAATATTGAGGTGCATGTAACAAAATTAATGATTCTACAGACTGAGAGGGTTATAAAATAAGGTTGATCACAGATCAGTCCAAAATTGAACATGTTTGTATAGTAAATTTCAAGTTTTTTGCATGTTTGAAACACATGCACACTTGTAGAAGAAAGTGTGCCATCGATCGGTTGAAGTTCAATAAAATGTAATTTATGTAATATTCATTGTCAGTATATGTTGTGAATTCTTTGGAATAAGCTACAACAAAATAAATACTGCCTCAACTTAAATTGATGCGTTGAAAATGATTGATCATGAATTTATCGATGAAGCATAATTGCTGAAAAATGAAATGGCAAACCCGTTTAAATAGCGTGTTTCTGACAATTGTTTACACCATAAAAAAGACATGATTATTGTGAGAACTCTTGGTCAATTATCGCAGTGATATAATTTTTGGAGTCCTGATACTGAGTTAAACTTCACATCAGGCAGTTGGTGCATAAGTTATCAATACCGCGTAAGCAGACAGGGAAACGGCTCATTAAAAATAAGACACAATTTCATAAATTATTTAAATGTATGTACAAAATAATTAGCAGCTATAGTGCTTAAAATATCTAATAAGATGTAAATTAGTTCTCAAACTGAAATCGACAATCTGTAAAACATCGCCAGTAACTCTGCATACCTAACAGAGTTATCGTTCCTAATCCGCTAGGGTCCCCGTGAGAAATACCCTTCCGGCCAGGACGATAGCAATAGACAGTGGCTATTTATCAGTCTAGGCGGACTCCGAAAACGGAGTAAACTCCGAAAACGGAGTATTTGGCACCGTCATGCATTACGATTTTCTCAACTTCCGTTTTGTAGCTAATGTAAATAATGGAGAGTTACCTCCCTTCTCCGTGAAAACGTGATTGAAAAATAGATTAAAATCCTTCAGAAGCGTAAAAAAATTAAAAACGATACAGAAATGGTTAATTTTAAAATTATACTTAAAAAAAAATGTGAAAATGTTTCGGTAAACAGCAGGAAAATAAATACAAAAATTTTAATTCACACGTGGTCGACCAGGACTTGTAAGATAAAAAATTGGACTTCAAATTAAAACTTGGAAGTATGGAGATGGAAACTTAAATGTTGCACTTATGTAAGTATTCAAGTCTTTAATAAAGGTAATGTTTTTTTTTTAAAATACGACTAATTACGATGTATACAAGGTTTTAAGAAGTGCCGACTGAGCGAGACATCGCGTGTTCAACAGAACGGTGTAATGACTACAAACGGGATATGAAACTCACGGTAATAGTTTCTTTCACACCCTAGCCCATAAATAATCTTTAATCATAGTGAAATCATGAAAAAAACATTAGTTTATTCACTTTTAATGACATCGTCATCGGAAACAGAATTGACCAACTTTGACAGCAAATAAAATTTGATTTGCCAAACGAACGTATATTTTTGCCAAATACATTCTGTTGAAATATGTCTTATAAAGCATTTAAACGTATTTTCAGACCTGCATATGAATAATCCGCTTTGCACTATCAATTTTCCTGATTGCCCTGTTTTCACGTAAAAATGTGATATTTTGATTAACTGCGCATGCGCCGAACTCCTTTTTCGGAGTATTTTTTCTTTTGAGAAATCACTTCCGTTTACTCCGTTTTCGGAGTCCGCCCAGACTGTTTATAGACACCGTCTAAAATGATTGGCGGTTACCGTGTTAGCCTGGTCTCCGAGGCCTTCCGATTGTGCAATCGGAAGCCCTCGGGAACCAGGCTATTTACGTGTTCGATAAAAATGCGAGTAAAATGCTGTGTACTTGTTGTGTACTTACTCATCCAGGACAGACACAGTCGTCTACGTACAACGGTACATGTAGCTGTGTCTATACTTAGAGATAACTATTTATGCCTACGAGAGGGCCTTTCAAGGTAAGGGAATAATCCCGCTTTTCATAGTCACTCTGTCAGAGCTTTCTGTGAGGAAAGAAACGTTATACGCTTTGACTTTATAAGGATGAAAATCCACAAATTCTAATTTGAGCGCGGTAAACAGATATACTATCTGGTATTTTATTTTATTTGGCACAGAGTCTCTTCCATGACTCCGTAAATAAAACAAATAACTGAATACTAATAGTGCATACATTTAATAATTTTGGCCAAAGTTTTACATGATTTAAGTTGTTTAAAAAATTTCCAGGAAACCAATTACTGTAGAGTCACATCAAATTTTGCTTTAAAATTAATCCTTAAAAATAGAAATCTTCAGATAAAACAGGAATATTTTCTTGTCCACCTGAAAATAAAATTGTTAAGAATTAAGATATTCGTTTTCAAACTAGTAAATTAATTACTCTATAGTGAATTAGAGATATGGTACAAAATATGTTCAAAAACTAGTAAAATTGTAAGGAAAATTGAAACTAAACAAGGAAGACATATGTCTTGACAGAGATAAAACTCTTTTGAGCTACTATGTACATGTAATTGATAAATTAACTTACCTATTGGAGTCTACATTGTAGACTATGGTTTCATCTTCGCTGAAATAAGATGGTTGGCCATTTTTTTGTTCTCCAAATCCCCCTTGTACACAAACACTGCCCCCCTCAGCTGAGGCGGTGGCTCCTGCCCTGGGTTCAGGCAAATCTTTAACATAGAACCAACAATTGGTTCTGGGGTTAAAGCACTCCACACTTGTCAGAATTCTGAAATGGGAAATTTCTCAATTGCAAAACTCTCTTCAGAGACACCATATTAATAAAGAGTTTTAAGAATAAGAAATATGAAGTAAATAGTACTAGTATTTCCTTAAATGATTTCAAAGTTGTGAAGATCAATTTAGCTGTACACACCGATTGCCTTTGCCAACTCCTCCTATTGCGTACAGGAGGCCATCAGCTACACATAATGAATGGTTCATCCTTGCTACATTCATTGGGGCAACAGACTTCCATTCACTATTCTCGTATGAATGTATCATTACTTTTTTGGTGGGGTACACACCCTTCGATTCTCTGTACCTGGCTCCTCCTGAAAAAAAATAGTCAGGTAATCTGGAGCTGATTTTAACATGATTAATTTAAAAACTATTGAAAACTGTTTAAAAGAGTTTTGAGGTTGTGATCTTTACATCAACCTTTGACAGTGTCCTTTTCTTTTTTCTAAACAAGACATGAAGTTTCCATTTTTTGTATAGTTGATATTTTTAAGATAATTTATTTAAATTAGTATATAGTTAAAAGTCAAACAAGGCAACAAAAATGAAAGTAATGTAATTTATGACTTTGGTAATAAAAAAAAAATCCTTCTCCAGGCCATGAAGGCACATAAGGCCAGTGCTTATCCCCAGTTTCCATGATGCTAACCGGATGAGAGTCATTAACTCCCTCTGAATGATACACCAGTCCATTACAGGTTAATTTCCAGCATCATCTGGTACCTGATTTCAGCTGGGTGGACTGAGACATAATGTAGATAACATGCCTTGTCTTTAGGGCACAACACACAACATCATGACCACAGCAGGGCTTGAACCAGGGACCTTTGGATTACTGACCATGACTACTGAGCCATGCATGTGCTCCACTTTTGTAATATATTAATTAGACTAAAGACTTAATTTTTCATCTACATACCAACCATATACCAAACTTCTCCACTCCACACCATGGCTTCTCTACCATCACTTTGGCCATGGTGGGGGTAAGACTTCAGACTTCTGTCGATCATATCCCTTTCTTTCTTTTTAGCATGCTGCAATATCCAGGACTTGTGACCTCTTTCCTTCTTGTTCAGGTCATAGTTTTGTTGCTGGTTCCTTGTCAGTGTGAAATTGTCCTGGTTGACATCAATAACAGCACTGCCTAGGTAGATGATTGTACCAGTATATATATTTGCATTTACCAGTAGCATATGTATACCATAAATCATTAAAAGCAAAGTTTATTCATCATACAAAATCAATCAATTGATATGGCTAGGCTTGATGATAAATGGTCTTTACATTATTTACTAAAAGACCAAGTTATTAAAACCCCTTTGTAAAAGCTCTCTTCCCTTGGTGCATACATGTATCTGCATGACCACAAGTGCGTTTTTCACATATTAATAATTGATATTCCAAAATCTCATTCTGAAATTAATTCCTCTTGTAAGCATGCACATACTTACCCAGACCAGTTATTGTTATGTTTTTGAAAGGAACTGAATTAATCATTGAAGCATCTAGAAAGAGTATCCACGTACAGTTTAAGTAGAGGGTATTATCAAAGGTGAAAAAATAGCTAGACTTCTCTAAGTTTAAAATACATGTATATCTATTCATTTGAATTGTGTGGGTTTTTTATAAGGTTTTTATCATCTAAATTACATTATTTTGAAAATATCTTATTAAGAAGACCATAATACATTTTGATTCATTGTACTGCTGAACATGTGCAGCTGAAACAGTGGACCAGCTCTGACTGCCAAGACGTGCATGCAGATTAAAATCCTTCAGGGAGTCCTCTGTCAGTGGAATAATGTCAAAAGAGACCTCTGGTTTCTTCATGTCAGAGCTAAAGTGTGTCTAAAAAGGCAACAGAAAAGAAGACAGAAAAGGGCAAAGATCAGAAATTGACACAGAAATTGATTTAAATACATTGTTAAACTTAAAACAAAATTACCGGTAATCACAAATTACAAAGCTCACCGAGATGAGGCATCACCTTTATGAGGCAACACCTTTACGAGACCATCTTTATCATATTAAAGGAAAATCATAGTTAAATGATCTTGGATATTGGATACTGTAGTTTGGTTTGATACAATATTGTATATTGTATGATAATCAAATGTAAATTTCATACGGTATTGTATATAAAATAAAATAAAATGTTTATCAATACACTACTATAAAATATGATATTGCATCCTATGATACCATACAATTGTCATATGATATACCATATGATACAATATAAAACTGTAATTTATCATGATACAATATGATATTGTATCATATGATATAACATTGTATCAAGATTTAATATTGTATCATATACAATACAATATTGTTTCATGTTACACAATATTGTATTATATCACATAATACAATATCATTACATATTATATGATACAATATAGTATCATATTATTGATATCATTTCACATGATAATTTTCAATATTGTAACATATGATATTATATTGTATGATATCATATTATAAATAAGATATTGTATCACATATAATAATAATATTGTATTATATATGATATATAATAAAATATCATACTATACAATATTGTATTAAATGATATAATATCAAATATAACAATATCATATGATACAACGTTATAATATTATATTTACATCTGCCGAGTATGATTCCCACTAATCTAAATGTAATTTAAAGTGAAATCATAGCTCTACAGAACAGTTGTAGAAACTGACAAGACTGAAATATACACGCCACGTTTATCTATTCAAAGTTAAATATGCATGATCCATAAAAGAAATTAGTAAGGACAGCTTATTTTCCAAAAGTCAAAGTACTTAAAAAAAACTAACACCTGCTCAAGCATCAAGATAATCAGGATCAAGCTCTGTATCTGAAGCTGCCTCTATTTACTCATAGTAATATTAACTGTTTATGTTTGACTAGGTATGAGCAGAATTTACTTCATTTTTTAACCAACTCCAAGAGCCTAACACAGTTTGAGTTGTTTCAAATCTTAAACCTGCCTAAGCATCTAGATAATCCAGATCACTCTCTGTATCTGAAGCTACCTCTGCGCTTCATCTATATAGTTAAATCAATCATGCAAGTTTGATATAGTACTATTATCTATATAAACATGTGACCTGTTCCAAAAAACTACACCTCCCCCAGTATCTGAAACCTATGGCTCTGATTCAGCATCAACATCTATAGAGTGATCAAAATCACAATATGCATCATCTATCCATATTTGATAAAGATTAAACCAATAACCAGAGACAAAAATAATTGATAAGTTATTTATGTCTCTGCTATAACTAAGATTTGTCTATCAAAGGGCACCTGCTCTAAAAACTTTAACCAGCTCAAAAACCTTAACCTCATCCAGCATCCGAAGCCTATGGCTCAGATTCATCATTCAAGCCTGTCAAGTGCGTAAGTATCATTAGACGCAACATCCATGCAAGTTTAGTGAAGTTAGGACCAGTAAATAAGGATAAAACTGCTAAAACATTCAAGATAACAAATCAATTGAAAATAAATTAGATGAATTACAGTACATCACTAATCAATCCATTTGAAGATTTTAATTAGCCTACCGGTACATGGAATTTAAGTGCTCTAAAATTTGCGTCGCACAATGATTACCGGTATCTATTCATCTATAATTTATGCACATCAAAACAATGAAACTTGATAGGTCTTTTCCATTTTTAGGAAAAGTTTAGTGATGCAAGCTAAGATAGACAGATAGAAAACAAACTTCAACACACAAGTCAGATAAAAGAAATAAGGAAACCTTATACCCGCATCTCAGATCTCCAGATTTCCGCATTATTCCGCATTTTTTCGGCATTTTAAATATGGAAAAAATGCGGAGAAAATTAAATAATACGAAAATGCAGAAATAATCTGTAAATTATCTGGAAAATATACGGAAATAATATGGAGAGTTGGACTTAGTTTATATTTGATCTGGAAAAAATACGGAACTCTGAACTTAGACAATTTTTCATCCGTAAAAAAATACGGAGCTCTGGACTTGGAAAACACGTGGCACTAATCGAAATTTAGAAACATTCTGCCAAAATAAATAAAGAAAAGAAGACCATAACATATGTATGGAAAGTACTTCGGTAAAATATTGTCCACTTTAAATTTTTAAAATAAAAGTTTCAATATTATGCGTTAAATCAACTTCAATCGCATGTTTATGATGTTTTATCAAGACGAAACCATTAATCCCCCTACCCCAACCCAGGTTTTGAACACCAACCTGTCTGTTTTTCTGTAATGGTATATTCTTTTTTCTTAAGTTCAAATATCAGTCTTAGATTTGCACGAGTATTTAAACCGTTTGATTTTTAATTGAAATTATGTATCACAAATTTTCGTATGCTGTTTGTTTCGACTTTTACTTTTGTTTCAATGTTGCGGATTAAGTTACGCGCATTCTGATTGGTCAATTAAAAGCTTGCCGCCAATTTTCACTTTCGATGCTGCCATGTTGACTCCCATAACCGGAGATGGTAAAATGAATAAAATCGGGAATTATCTGTAAACAAGGTAAAAAAAGAAATACAATGTCAAAGAAGAGTTTATCTGTGAAATATTCGCGGCTGAACTGAGGACAAACTGAGGCAATGAATCGAGTTTCGACACCCCTGCACCATCTGCCCGCATGAGCACGTTGTTCCACAGAAAAAGTAAGTGTAGCAATAAAAATATATTCATTAAATGGCAGTTTAAACATGTTTGTTATCGGAATATAAAACTAAAGACTGTGATCAACCTTCATAATGGGTTTAAAACCGATCCTAGGACAATACCGGGTATCGCATCGAGCAAAATGTCTCTATTATTTTTATCAGGGACGTATATACTATATTGTAACTGTTATATATGTCTCTGTTTTTATCAATTTTACTGATGTATGATGTATGAACAAATCATTTAAAATCTATTTAAACAACGTCAA
Organism: Magallana ariakensis; assembly: GCA_020458035.1. Lineage (NCBI taxonomy): Eukaryota > Metazoa > Mollusca > Bivalvia > Ostreida > Ostreidae > Magallana > Magallana ariakensis. The sequence goes on along the minus strand of CM035815.1, from coordinate 47,848,912 downwards.
CTTTGGAAAAGTGTTATTAGAGAATGTATAACTAATATAGGTAATAACATATTTATATGATTTGCATTATTTTATATGACATTCATTTAATTCATGTTCTCAGACTTAGTACTGTAGCATTGGGCAAATTTGTTGCTTTATTGTAATTGTTTTGGGTTTATATAATAACTTGTTTTTCATAGAAACTGGATAAAAAAAAAATGTTGTGCTATAAGAAATCCATTTATCATTCCTCTAGGTCTGCCCTGGGTTACAGATTTGAAAAAACCTCATGAAAAAAGTCGTCAACTCACCGATTTAATGAATGATGCAACCAAAAATAGAGTGAAGACATAAATTGTTTAGTTTATGGAGAGGAACATAAAAAAAACAACAGTGCTGAGGTGGATATATAATACATGTATATATATTTTAAATACGGAGATCTGAGGTGCGGGCAGTACTCACACTTAGATACTGTTCAACACTCAATGGTCCAATGATATCAACGTTCCTCTGCTTGGAAGCCTCCAGATTCAGAGGATCTTGCTGCTTGAGGTCAATTGAGGTTTGAACCCTGAATAACAAGATAAAAGATGCTATTATATATCACTAGCTGCGTGCTCATGCATTTATTTTTATTAAAATTATCTAGGATGTATTTATCATTAGCACCAGTAATCAAAAATATTATTGAGTGTAACCTTTCCTGAAAATGAATTAGGGGATCTGAACATTTTTGAAGCTAGAGTAAGGTACATATAATTGACTTATAAGAGCACAAGTATTTACCAGTTAGCCATTGTGATAAGGCCCACACAATGGGGGCTCTGCTTCAGGGTTGGACATTTTCTAAAACAATCCATCAGGTCTTGGTGAGGTAAAAGGTTAAAACGAATGGTGTCCATCAACTGGTCAAGGTGTTTCAATCTTTCCTCCACATTGTGATGATGAAGCCAGCTGACAGCTGTGTCAAATACTTGCATTTCTGAATTGACATTCAGCCCATCATTCAGCAGGATTAAGCAAAGAGAATGAAAATCTAAGTAAAAAAAGGATTGACAATTTCTTATGTCCAGAAATTTCTTTGCAATGACATCAATTATGATGTCACATGCTTTTACTTCTCCAGCTTTTATCATCTTTGGCAGAAGGCAGAGCATGTCTTCATTACCCAGCGAAGACACTAGCTCGTAACACATGTCTGCGATCTGCTCAACTTGAAAGATCTGAGATAGTTGAAGAATCTCGGGGACACAATCGGGTTTTACTTGATGCATAGTTCCTGTGTACATGCAACTAATGAATGAGTCCAAAGCCTCCTCTGATACTCCTTTGACTGTTATTTGATTTGCACTGGCAGGGGGCTCATGACCAGTCAAAGCCTTGCTCTGGAAGATTCTCTCAAACAGCTTGCTCTGCGAGGCGAGAACAACCTTATGGGTAGGAAATACTGTATTGTCCAGTCTGAAGGAAATATCGCAGAGTTTTTCTTTTTCATAAATCATGTTTAAATAGCGGCCAATTTTGGCAAAATGCTTTCCATTTGAACCTTTAATGCCTGATAGTGAATCACAATAGAGGTTATCATCCTTCGAAGAAAATTTTCCTGGAATATCATCTTCATTGGATGAGACAACAGAGGTAGGAGGTGAAGGTCCTTTGTGCCTGTTCACTATTGGAAACAACAAACTTTGTTTTAAATGGAAGTTATATAATGCTTATATGACAAAAAATTAAAAGAACTAAGTTACTGGTATCATATTTTAAGAAACAATTATAAAACAAAACAACAAAAGTTTAAAGACAGAAATCATATAATAGTGTTAATTAAAAAATGGCTAGAAAGCTAAAAATGAATATGTTAAAATGCTGAATAACTGTGCCATTTGAACCTTTAATGCCTGAAGATGAATCATCAGAGAGATAAGCCTTTGGAGATGATTCTCTTAATGGGTCGACTCTTGGGGCTTCTTCTTCAGTCGAAGTGACTGAGGATGGTGGAGAAGGCGTTTTGTTCTGGTTTCGATTCACTATTGAATAAACAACATTTTTTGTTTAATTACAGTAATCATGCCTTCATCATAAGATCATATAGCAAGTGAATCATGACAATAATTAATTGAAATTGCAATAACTTAATTGTCAGAAACTATTTATTAAATACAGATAGATGAAATTTTACTGAATATTACATATGATTGTTTCTAATGCTCCCATGTTGTATATCACACAATGACATGTGTCAAAAATGATACTTTTCATCATTAAATACATAGATGGGAAAGTGACTAAATCATGCAACTTATATGCACAATATACATACATAATAATAACACAAAAATCTTTCTGAAATAAACCAGGAACAGAATATTTTTCCTGAGTTAGGACTTTTGTCATCTACAGTTTTTATAAGAATTCTATTTATCCACACTCATTTCAACACAATTCAGTTTCAAACTTTTTATTGAATTAAACCAATTTAAATATTATACTTAACCACTTTAAAAACCCCTGTTCTCCTTTAGATTCTCGGTATGGCATACACAGTAAATTAAAAATGATATATAATTACTAATGAGTAATGATACTGAAAACACATATATATCTCTATTCATCTTTTTCAGTGAAATATAATTATGTACTTAAATTTTTTAAATTAAATATTCCTACCCTTCTGCTTAACTTTTTCAATTTTAAAGGAGTCCAAGGAAATCCCAGAGGAAGAAGTTGGAGATGTTGCAGCCATCTGGGCAGCTTTTGCAGCCTTAAAAAATCAAACAAGTCAAATAATTCAACCTAGGCTATTGAATGATCAATCAGATAAGTCAACAATAAAATCAACCTAGGCTATTAATCAATTAAGTAAGTCAACATATTTGACAAATATCAACCTATTTAAGGCTATTTATCAATTAAGCAAGTCACCTAATAGGCTATTGATCATTCAAATGAGTCAACTGAACAATGAAATCAACCTAGGCTATTGATCAATCAAATAAGTCAACAATGAAATCAACCTAGGCTATTGATCAATCAAACAAGTCAACTGAACAATGAAATCAACCTTGGCTATTGATCAATCAAACAAGTCAACACTGAGATCAACCTTTGTTATTTATTAATCAAACTAGTCATCATTGAATTCAACCTAGCTCAGGCTATTGATCATGCAAAAGAACCAAAGTTTATTTGGCAAAATATAAGAAAAACTTACTTTAATCCTCTCTTGTCGCTTCCTCTCAAGCCAGCAGGCCTGAGGGTCAGCATCCTCTTTGCACACGAAACTGTACCATTCGTCACGGTTCACAATGATTGGGTCCCGCTTGGGCAAGGCTTCATCAGAAGATGAGTTTGAACTTGAACTTGAAGACGAAGTTTCTCTAGTTTTATTTTCATGGCTGTTCTCTATTGGAAACAATAAATTTAGTTTAAATAAAGCATGCCTCAGCCTACATCACAAAATATTTTTATTCATATTGCAAAACAAGGGAATCATGACATAGTACAATATTTATGTATAAAGACAGAAATCATATTTTAGTGTAACATCAAATCTTAAAAGCTATTTCAATTTTTTTCATTATTCCTACCTTTCTGCTGAACATTTCCAAACTTTAAGGAGTTCAGGACAGACCCAGAGGAAGAGGTTGGCGATGTAGAAGCCTTCAGGGCAGCTTTTGCAGCCTTAAAAAAACAATGATATAAGCCTTAGCTATTGGTTAATCAAATATCAAAGTCAATATAAAATAGGCTATTGATAAATCATACATAAAATGATTATTATAGAAAAAAAATAAGATACTTTAACTTACTTTAATTCTTTCCTGACGCTTTCTTTCAAGCCAACAAGCTTGAGGGTCGGCATCCTCTTTACTAAGAAAACTGTATAAAACATCCCTATTTACTACAATAGGCTCACGCCTTGGTAGTGCCTCAGTTGACACAACTGTTGAGTCCTTCATCTTAAGACACTATTTTAAAAATGTATCAAAGAATAAAAATACATGTATAGTTGATAAACTGTTACAATTGAACAACGTAACCACACAAGTTCCTGGACACTTTCGACGATCCAATGGGCGAAGGCAAAGATCGATAGTCTGAATTCACGAACTATCAATCTTCGGAAGTCACGAAAACGCTGCTTTCCTCTCCAATAGCTATCACGTAACTAAGGAAGTTGTAATATGCCCGCGCATTTAACTTGAAATGACAGGAAATAGTATAATATCTAGTTTATTCGGCAAACAAGATATTTCCGAATTGCATTGTGTCTTACACAGCGGGAAAACATACACTGAGGCTTTGTTATTTTTTGCCTGCAATTCATTATCTACATAAGTCATCAAAGACTTAATGTACCATATTTAAGCAAGTGGAAAATGCCTCGCACATTTTTTTTTATACGTTATGCGTTTTTATTCATAAATATTATAACAGTTACAGTACTGCAGTACAGTATCGTTTTAATTTTTTCTACACTGACAGTAATGTTTCTATCGGCGGAAGTGGATGTCTGAATCTATAATATTGAGTTAATTCTAAATGACAATATATTCAGTCTGATTAAAATCACCCCTTCCTCCTTCTTACACTGACGAGTGTACGTAAGGAAAGGCCGGGGGGGGGGGGTGTATCAAACTGCTATATATCTTGATCGATCAATGTATATTCATTTAGCTTTAAAATAGTAAAATGAAATTTTAGCAGGCATGTAACAAACGAAGTGTACCTTTTCATTATCATCAATTATAGAAATAAATCAATATTGGTCATATCCACTTTTCGTCTGGTCACTTACGTAAGAGAGGGCTGTGTGGTCTTGGACATTTTTAACATATTCAATTTCATTAGAGAATTTTGTATAAAAATATAGGATTCGAAATTAAAGAGCTAAAATATATGTATGGAACTTTTCTTTGCTAAATAATACTATAAAACTTAAAAACCATATCTAAAATTCTAAGAAAAATCAGATTAGTAATTTGTTGACAATTCCAGCCTCTATAAATACAACAATATCTACGTGTCTGTCGTAAAATTCGATACGAGAGAGAGAAGAATGAATATCATTTCCTATTATCATGTGGAATGTACGCGGTATTTTAAGCGAATAATCACTGGTCAGAATTTGAATTAAGGATTAAGTATTATTAGGTGATCAAATACGGTCGGGGGAATCAAATCCAATCACGCCCGACCGTATTTGATCACCTCATAATATTCAAAAAATGATTCTATATTACTTATATTTATATAATTTTCAACAATTGTACGGTTAAATATCAATTCAATATCAATCAGTTATTGATGAAATGTATTGGACTATACATGACATTATACAAAATCGATTCGTATCGACAAAGACACTGGAAAATGTAGATATCATTTCTTAAACTTGAGAAGTTCATGCTGGTATGAAGGTAGCGAGCAATGTAGAAACAAAATGCATAACGGATTATAATCCGCGTCAGTGGGCTATACAAGTATATTTTATTCTTGTAATGTTCGCCACCTTCCTAGCCGACATAAACCTAGAAGAAGCATTTTATCTCTCTCTTTCTCTCTCTCTCTCTCTCTCTCTCTCTCTCTCTCTAGGCGTCGGAACCGGAGCTTAGGGATAAGTCTACCCCCCCCCACTTTCAATTTGCTTCCGACACCACTGTGCTCTTGCTCTCTCTCTCTCTCTCTCTCTCTCTCTCTCTCTCTCTCTCTCTCTCTCACACACACACACACACACACACATTACCCATATAAATGTAAATTATCGTTTTATGTCAATTCTTCCATTGTATGAGAAAGGCTATTACAACTACATGTATTTGGAAGTTAGACCTCACAACGTCAGGTGTTCCAAAACGTCGGGTATCCTGTTGTGGTTCTACAAGCTCGGGTGGAGTCGGTACCCCTGACGTTGTGGGGATGGAGAAGTCTAGCTACATGCAGTTTCGAACGATCACGAAGTCAACATCAAAGTATAAAATGAGAAATAATAGTAGAGTATAAAATACGGATTTGAAATGCTAAAATGATATGCGCGGATCCAGAATTTTTTTCTAGGGGGGGTGCGAAGGATATATGTGTTTGCCAGGGGGGTTCGAGGCATATTTGCGATAACTTTACTATGTAAATTAAATAAATTTTCATTTTCCGGGGGGGGGGAGGGGTGTCTCTAGATCCGCGCATGCTAAAGGAATGCGTACATTCAAACGCAGACACGATGCTTAAAACTATAGTCAAATCCTGATTCCGTTGCAGGTAGGAGTATGCACGAATAAGAGGCCCATGGTCCACATCTCTCACATGAGCAACAATAGGCATGATAAAATCATCTTTATGGAGTCATATACAAAATATACGGACAATGTAGTATAATACATGTAGATCCTGTATAAATAGAAATCCCCCCCTGAATATTCTTATGTTTGTTATTATGTTATTAAGGCCACTTTCTAACTGGATGATTTTATAGCTATATCACATACATGTATTGAGCATTGCAGTTCTTAAAAGATCCTAAACAATTATTTATATATGGGATATAAAACTACGTCAAACTTTGAACCCACTGTGAAGCCCAAAAATCGACCAGGGGCCAAAGTCTAAACAATTTTAAAGAATCAACATATGTCAAAATGCTTGCATATAAGTAAAACCATATATTATAACATTTCAGTTTTTGTGAAAATTTAAAATGTTTTCCTTTGTAAAATTGGACCACAAATGTGGCCCCAGCCTACTCCTGAAGATTTTGATTTTAATAACTATAAATCTACACTATCTGATGTTGCTTTCACTAAAGTTACAGCTTTTCCAGGCAAATGTTTTTTAAGAAGATTTTAAAGATTTTTATATATATATAGGTAAGTAAAATTTGAACCCCCATTGTGACCCCACTCTACCCCAGGGGATCATGATTTGAACAAACTTGAATCTACCCTACCTGAGGATGCTTCCATACAAGTTTCTTTTTTCTGGCCAATTGGTTTTTGAGAAGGTTTTTAAAGATTTACTTTATATGTTCGTATGTAAAATTTGACCCCCCAATTGTGATCCCAGGGGATCATGATTTGAACAAACTTGAATCTACCCTACCTGAGGATGTTTCCACACAAGTTTCACCTTTCATGGTTGATTGATTTCTGAGAAGAAGATTTGTGAAAAAATTTTCTATATATAATTCCTATGTTAAATTTGACCACCCCATTGAGGATGCTTCCAACCAAGCTTCAGCTTTTTTTGGCCAAATGGTTTTAGAGAAGATTTTTGAAAAATACCAACAAAATTTTTTTAAAAATTTAAATTATTTTCCCTTAAAAATTCAAATTTAAAACTTGAATTCCCTTTATCCAGTGTTGCGTTGTGCCAAGTTTGGTTAAAATTGGCCCAGTGGTTCTACAGTAGAAGTTGAATATGTAAAAAGTTTACAGACAGACAGACGGACAGAAAGACATATGCCGGACAAAAAGTGATCAGAAAAGCTCACTTGAGCTTTCAGCTGAGGTGATCTAAAAAGCGGAAACACTTAAACAATCTTTAGTGATTCATTCTGGATTATGAAGGTAGCCACATTGCTGAAAAAATGAATAATCCGCGTTAAATTTTTCTGCAATGATCGCTACCTTCACAACCCGCATGAATCACCATTGAAACATTTTATTGTTTATATTTACATCTTTCTTTTAACAAATTAATGAATTGATCGTAACGAATATGTAAAGCAGGGACGTATATACTTCCCTGGTTAAAGAAACTAAATTATTGTTAATGTACATCAGTTCGTTAGATGAAAGAACTAGCCTTAACGAACTAGCCAAGTCATCTTATATGGGAATTTGAGTCCAACGTCATGATTATTTCGTATAGTCTGTGATTTTCTTAGGTTGCTGAAGGTTTCAACCAATAGATAAACTGGTCAGAACTGGGTTGTGTAGATTTCAGCCCTGTCAGTTTCTACAGAGCTATGAATTACGATCAACTTCCGTAAGAAATAGAGAAAGTGATTCTTGGTGGATAAATATTAAGTAACTGTAAATATTTTCGCCTAGTCCTCTTTATGATCAAAAAGACTCTATTTTTCAGTACGTTTTAAAATTCGCAGTCTATATAAAATGAACATGTTTATAGAATACATGTATGGTATTTATAATACAAAGCAATTGATTTACATTAATATATAGAGTGTCTAGACAAAACACCTTATAAGCCCAGAGCTTTTATTTTTTTTTATTCAGATTGAAGAACTTGCATGTTCTTGTTGACACAATTATTAAAGATATATGTACATGTATTAATTGCAGTTTTAATCCATTAATAGTCAATTAAACTGCTCACAAATTTTGAGTTAATCCAACAATCAATATAATACATGTAGTTTTCTTCAAGATTTTCAAAATATATCTGAAAAATTGAAAAAAGATTGTCTTGTTATTTATTTCCAACCTGCACTAGTACTTCATGCAAGATGTCACTAATATTGCATAACAGAATATCAGTATGACGACCAAATCAATGTCAATAAATATAATTTATAACAAAGAGCTACATACGAAAACAAGCGGTATATGTACAGATCACATGATAAAAATAAAACAGATGCTTGGACCACGAATACGATCCCTGCCTTTCCAGCACTGTAATTTTCTCTACTGTCTCAACACATGTACTGTATAGGACACTAGTTGGCAGAATAGTGAATCACACCAGGGAATTCTGTCATTTTGAAGATCAAGCACAACATATGGATGAAGGTGCAAGACTACATGACTCGGAATTTGTAAAAGTAGCACAGTCCTTTGCTGAAGTTCCATTGAAATATTAGGGATAGCACATAAACTAGTATGATGGCAATGCATGGAAATAACAGGTTCCTAGTGTTCTTCAGATATGGCAGGGCTGAAATCAATCAAAGTACAAGTTTTGGTCACTAAATGTCAAATTCAAAATTAAATTTTCTATCATGGTTTATGATAAATACAACTCAAAAGGTTTTGTTTTCAATGTATGCATTGATCGTTAAAGATTTAAATCTTACCGCTGTATCCCAGAAAGGTTATGTAAATGTAATAGGTCAAGGCCACTAGCCACAGAGTGTTCCCAAACAACAGTCCAAAATAACTATCTCCATTAATTACTGAAAGACATCAAATAAATTCTATAGACCAACAATAAGATTCATTCAGATGGAAAGAGAAACAAAATAAAAACATTAAGGTAATTTCCTGCCTAATTTACCTATATAGAAGGGCGAGGTAATAATTTTGTACTTACAACCAAGAAAAGCCAGTTGAAACAAATGAAGAATCATAAGTAAAGGAAAGAAAGCATTCAGATGAACATCAAATGCATATCCCCACTCCACATCCTGGCCTCGAGGTGGGGCTTGAATCATGTATTTGTTGGAGAGAAACCTGAAAACATAACACAAGTATTGTTAAATTTCATTTAGATGCAGCAACATAATGTGAGAGAGAAAAACCCATATCTCTCAGTACATTAAAATCAGCCCCCCCCCCTTGCCCCCCCCCCCCAACTCCTTTTGTTGGCAGCAATAGGAAAGGGGGGATCACTTAAATCAGACTGCAGATTTCTCATTTCATATAAATGTATCATGAATCAACATCACCTTATACCGGTACTTGCAAAATGACTATCTGACACTGCATGTTATTTGAAACCCATTTTAAATACATTTTTTAAACTTGAAATTAGATTTTATACATCAACCAAAACTTTTACAAACATTCTATTTCTACATTTTGTGGGTTTCAAGAAAGAATTTTAAAACAACAATAAAGCTGCTTGGTCCGATTTTATATCAAATTTTAAGTACGTATTTAAACGAAAGTTTTGTTATAAAGAATGTGTATAATAATAATAGACATTGCAGTTGTTTTCCTGGTCAATTAAGCCATATTTCACATAGTTTGTTTACAAAACAAACTTGACATAAAAGGGCACCAGCCGCACCACGTTATTTCTACTCATTATAATTCGATCCCGGCGTTAAGGCAGGTATGATTGTATTACGACTTTGATATCACTAAATAAAGTCATAATGTTTTTGCAAATCAAAAATAAACCTGTGTACATTTTGTACACTAATACTTGTGAAGTTTGTTTTGTTTACAATCGATGTATAATATGCGGGTTGAATAAACCTACGGTAACCATTTGGGGGGGGGGGGGGGGGGGAAACAAACAATTCCCTTTTCTAAACATGCCCATAATGCATTAGGTTTGATTTTTGTGTTCTAATAAAAAAATTATTTTTATTACCGGTAACTTCAAATATTCGGTTTGTATGGAAAGGACTATGTATGATAAGGGCCTAAAATGGCCCCCTAAAATGAACATCATCATTTTACTGTAATTCTTTGTTTTCTTTGTACATATATATATGTGATGTTTTTACATAATGTTCATTTTGATTCAAGTGCTCACAATTTAGAAATATGACATCGTAAAGACAACCTTTTCCCCCCATTTTTACATTTTTAGCATAAAACAGCTTGTTTTCAAGCAGTTTTTCTTTCAGAAAACATAGAGCGCATGCTTGAACAAACAAAATATTTTAAACAGAGATGTATCTAGCCAAGACTAATAAGTGACAAAAAAATTTTCCTTGCTCAAGCATGCACTCTATATTTCCCATTCGTAAAAATATAAGAAAAATGTCAATTTTGGACTGATTTTGATTGAATTATAGAAATAGCGTCACTTCTGACGTCATATACTACCAGTGAGTGCATATGAATCAAATAAACAGGTTAAAAATATATTTTATATAAACTCTTTTAAAAAATAACATAATATTTTATTGTACCCGAAACACTTTAAAAAGTAGCTAATTATGGGGGCAAAATTTAACTCATATCATATATAGTTCTTTATTTGATACTGTATTGTAATAGCCAAAATATCTGACCATGCATCTTAAACTAAATAGCTGTATCACTTACCAAAAAAACGTAGCTATAATCACACCCACTCCTATACAATCAACAAAAACGACCCACAGTATTAGTTTTAGGAAACCAGAGAAATGAATGCCAAGTGTGAATGAAAATCCAATGGAGGAGACTACAAAAATGAGAAACAATTTGTAAATGCATTACATTGGTTACGGTAAATATCATTAAAAGAAATATGAAATGAATTTTGACACACATACCGATACAATGCATGAATAAAAATTATTCTTATTAACGTAATTCTTGTGTAAAAGGGTAAAATCATTCGAAATTTCTTACCCACAAGCCAAAAACTAAGCAACACTAAAAATGCTGGATCATCTCTAGCCCACTGGTCTTTTGTGTCTGCAAAATATTGATGAATTTGTCAATAGTGATGCATAAGTTCCTTTTTTCTTGCAAAATAATTCATAGTATACAAAATATATAAATATTGATAATCTGAATATTTTGCTAAAGATAATTAATACAGTTTTCCCTAAAATTCATAAACTCAAGTCTACTTATTGGATTTTGAATTTGAAAATTTAAATAACAAACACAGTAAATAGATATTGCATAACACTCACATTTTCTGTATTGAAAATTCCTATACCTAAAATAAAACATGATAGAGAAATATTAATAAAGTATAATAATGTTTATGCTTGAAATAAAATCATCATTTTATGTATAGCACATGCAGATTGATTTTTTTATTTTTACACTAACTTGTTACTACATTGTATATAGACGGCATGCAGTTTTCAATGACATGCCCAGTGGAATGGATTATTATTTGAGTGTACAATACATGTAATATTATGGATACATTTAATCTCAGTAGAGGTTCGTTGCAGAATAATATTTGGTCTGACACCTTCACTAAAGACAATCTTTTACAACTCATGTCTAGAAACTCTCTGCTCAAACAGAAGTCATGAGTCAGTCACAAGTCTCAATGAAAATATCTGTGTCTTATACACTTCAATTTTGCAGCTCAACATCCTTCTAATTGTTACCTTCTCACAATGACATAGGGGTTTCAAACAATTTACTCAGCTGGTGTGCTTGTATTGATATGAAATTTCATATCATATTTTGCACTTGTTGGAGCTGCAAAATCGAAGCAGGCAAGACACTAAATATATGGAATTTAACAACCAAAATTTGGACAGAATTTCCAAATGTGAATTAAGAAAAACTTGTTTAAAATTTGATGATCATATGGCATTAGTCCTATTATCAAGCTGCAGGATTAACTTTCAGTTCAGCTAGGTTTTGTAATAATTTAAGTGTAATCCAGATTGTGAGATTGATTTACATGTTGGTCTTCATTAAAATGGTTTTAAGATCATAACACACTTTAAACACACAATGGTTATGACCAATAGGCAATAACACAGCTCAGACATCACAAACCAAGTATTTGTATTCGCAAGGTTTTTAGTTTAATTCTTACACTTTCTGCGGTGCTATGAAGAGATAAATCATTTGCCAAATGGCGTATTCAAAATCCATCTGTTTGAACTTGAGCAGTCGTCTGAGATATTTTTGTCGTTTGGCTGTTGCTGTTAATCTAGACTCTTGCTTGCCCTGGGCTGGGTCTCCATTACTGAAGGAGGAAGAAGTCGGGGAGGCTGGAGGGGACATCCTTGTGTAGTTACTCATTCTTTTTATATAAAGTGAACAATAACTGCAATGAAAATAGTATTTTTTGTTTATTATACATGTAACATTCCCTAAATATGCAACAGCTACTAGTATGTAATGTAAGCTTAAAAGATAAATGTGGATTTGTGTTTTTAAAAGTTTTTCTGGTCAACTTTAGTTTTTAACATCAAATGAAAAGTGGAAATGGTCGTCACATACCATTGATACCATCATTAATCTTAAAAAAAAATACCTGAAGTCTTTGTTTGTGGAATTTTAAAAACAAATCATGACAGCATTTCGATAAAGCAGATCTGAAAAATCATAACACTTTTCCTCACAGCGTCAAACTTGCGCATGTGTCAATACACTCTGGGTTGATGGGGTGTTTGAAAACCTCTGATGTTCTCTTTGATCAAAGTAATCTGCTCCATAAAGATTAATAATAACTGAATTAAAATACAATATAAAATATATTGATTAAGCGATTATTTGATTAAATATTTTAAATAAACATTCTGGATCTTATAAATAATTTTGATCATATTTCCGGGGAAAAAAAATTCTATCATCAACGACTTTTGAGTACTCTATATTGTGTCTGGGTTTAAAAAACGTTTCAAATTTTACTGGTAAGACTTACTAAGCCAAAAGGCTATTAATTGCATGGGTGTAGTATACAGCTAATAAACTTCAGTAAGCTTCATATTTTACCATAGTCACTAAAGCTTTAAACTTGATGTGAATTAATCGATTGAAAAAGTGTAATTTTCTGCATGCACTTGATTGACGAGACTCGTAATGTAATCTTACCTTGTAATTATGCAACATACACATACATTATGAAAGTTTTGTGTAATCTATGGTTAGAAATTAGTCCTGACTTTTACCTCATTTCATTTGTAACCAGTAACAAGGCTCTGCTTTTGGTGACAAAAAGTAACAATTATCATATGACAAAACTGTTTATTTTCATTTTGCTTGAGGGGTTTATTTTATCCAGTAACAATGGTTACAGCTAAATATTCTCATGATGATATAGGGAAACAGTTGTGACAGTCATTTACATGAATCACAGGGGGTCTTATATTATTTGGTTACATTGGTTAATTTAACCCGAAACCCTAATTATGGCCCTAAACTATAAAAAAATAACTCTAATCCTAACCCACTCCGTTACCTATTACCCTCCCTCAAACCTAATGCTAACTAACCCTCACTCCTACTCTAATCCTAACTAATCATATCCCTAACCCCACTCCTGACCATAATCAAACCCAAACCTAACCTATTTTGTAACCAATGTTAAGAGTAACCACTGTATTACCTGTCACAACTACCCAAGAGTTGTGAATCTTTCACAATTAAGAATTGTAATGAATGTAACCAATATAACTGGTTACAAATAGAAAGGAGTAAAGGTCTGGAGTAAATTCTGGACATTTATGTGTTATCTAGGGAAAATCAAACATCCAAAACATTTCTTTCTATCATAATTATAAAAAAAATTCAATCTGGAAACTCTTTGTTTATGTCAGATTTTGTATATAAAGATAAACATGGGTTTTACTAACAGTTGTTTTGTTTTTTTAATGCATCAGTGATATTTTTCAAAGTCCTTTGGTTGGACCTTCGATTTGGCCCTCTTTAAACTGTTCCCATATGTTATCTTTACCCATATACTTTCCAATTACATATTGTTTAGCTGATTGAAGATCCACAATCTAAACATTAATTTAATCACCTACCAATTTCTTTCAGCACTGAATGTGTCATCATTTGTAATGAGCGAAAATAAAGAACAACAGGAAGATGAACTTCTTGCACTTTCGAGTATATATGATGACACAGTGATCTCCCTTGTTCAGGACAGTAATGACTGTGGGGGCCAGTTCTCGGCCAGTTTACACCTTCCAGAAAATTTCCAATTGGCTGTGATTACTAATAAAACGAACGGTAAACATTTGTATGAAAATAAATTGAATTATAGTGACAGTATCATTGTTGAAATTTATGTGAGGAAAATGATGTACTCTTTATTTTATCTAAGGAATAGCATGCATGTTGTGTAGTTTCTGGCTTGTGTATTAGGCTTATGGCTTAGGGTTGTTTGATATTTGAACTAATGCTTATTAACTGAATTTTGCAATTAATATTTCAGATGAAATTAAACCCGAAGAATTTCACACCTTGAAGCATCTTCCTCCTCTGATATTAGACTTCCAATTACCGACTGATTAACCGTCTGATAATCCACCTCAGTTCACACTGTCATGCAAATGGCTTAACAGGAAACAGGTAGAGTTTAAAACATACTAGAGTTTGTTCAAATAATTTCCTTTAAAATTTATTTAGATTCTTGATAACTCAATTTTGTATAACAGTAGAGCTGATTTATTTGCAGAATGCATGAAAAGGATTAAGTAAGTAGGTATGCTAGTAGATATAACCTTGTAAAGGAAATAATTAAAATTAATATTTTTCAGTTGTCCCTGTTGTGTGCAAAGCTTGATGAATTATGGGAAGATGACAAAGGATCAGTGATTCTGTATACATGGACAAACTTTCTCTTGGACGATTCTTACAGTTTCTTAGGACTTGAAAACCCATTAATCATTTGTAAAGATATAAACAGAAAGGAGTCGGCTTCAGACTCTCGAGCCATTCAGGACATTGCTTCCTATGATCGCTTGCTTCCAGTTATATTGGAGTATAACAAACAAGCCATCAAGCTTGATTTTGATAAATCATTTTTTTCGTGTCAAGTTTGTTTTGGGGAAAAGTTGGGCTCCCAGTGCATAAAGTTTCTAGACTGTGGTCATGTGTACTGTAAGTCTTGTATGAGGGACTACTTCAATGTACAGATTAATGAAGGCAATGTCAAAGGCCTTATCTGTCCATATGATAAATGTGAAACTCAGGCCCACCCTTGTCAGGTGAGGAAATTTAATTATCTTATACACTGTACACGTACTCATTACTATGTGTATTAAAAATTATACATGTAAAAGTTTTTGAATCTATATGTATATCTTTATAATTGATATCAATGTTGCTTCAATTTTATCACCTGGTATTTATCATATGCATCAGGTACAGGAGTTGGTCAATCAAGAAGCGTTTGCCAAATATGACAGAATGTTACTAATGACCAGTCTGGACCAGATGGTGGACGTTATGTACTGTCCCCGCCCAGCCTGTCAATACCCTGTCTCTGTGGACAAGGAGAGTAACTTTGGCAACTGTCCATCATGTAGATACGTCTTCTGTGTTCTCTGCCAGTTAGTTTATCATGGGTTATCTCCCTGTAAGATCAAATCAGGTAATTCTCCTTTTATCAGTTTTCTTCTTTCTTCTCTTTGTTTTAATGTTGCAGGTTTTCCAATTATAACATGCTATGTTTGACAATATTTAGTATATTTTTTTTTTATTTAATTCTGAAGCATTTACCTATAAACTATGTACATTGTAATGACTTTACCGTAGTTGTTTTAATTTTGGTCTCTCAGATGGACTGCAAAAACTTAGGGATGAGTATACCAATGCTGATGATGCAACAAAGAAGTTACTGGAGAAACGATATGGCAAACAAACCATACAAGCAGCTGTGTCAGAATGTCTCACAAAAGAGTGGCTGGACCAGTTCTCCAAGACCTGTCCTAGCTGTGGAGCTAATATTCAGGTCAGCTCAGATATCTTTTACTACTAGACGGTCAATTCTATTGGCCTAGATCTTGTTAAATGCAGCAACAGAGAAATAATCTCTTGAATTATGAAGTCTTTCCCAGTTTCCATCACTGTTGGGTTAATATTTCGATGTGCAAAAATATTACTGATTTCAACTGTTCAATGGATGTGCATAAATACTGATTTCAACTGTTCAATGATGATAGATATGGGTTTTAAATCAACATCAATTGATGGAAACATAAATTTTAGGACAGCCTCTATAGTTTAAAAGTGATTGCTGCTATTATTTGCTCTTATCTTTTCAAAGGATGATAGCAGTAAAGGATTTTCATTTATGAAATCCAAATTTAATTTTATCATTTCCAAGATAAATTTTCCCAAAATGAGGTCAATTTTTTGCATCTTTGTTTGAAAGAAAATCGATGGTTGTAACAAGATGACATGTATGAAGTGCCGCGCCTACTTCTGCTGGCTGTGTGAGCAGTATCTGCCCCGAAACAATCCGTACAGTCACTACAACACACTCAACAGCCCCTGCCGAAACAAACTGTTCGAGGGAATGAATGACTTTGACGATGACGACGACTTGCTGTGGATGTAGATAGCCCGCTATTCTGTGTATAATTTTCAAACCAAATGATTTTGTGATATTAATTAATTTAATGAGTTGTTCATTCTACTACCGGTATTGTTATTTTTTATGCATTCTTGAATGATATACATGTTAAGCAGACTTGCCTATTATTATGATGATTTATTACATCCAAGACATGGCCAGGATGCTTAAATTATCTGCTATTTATGATAATTTCTAAATATTATAAAGATGTAAATACAATACTAATTTTTATTGCTGTTTGTTAGGAATTCAGAAATTCTAATTAATGTAATATTTCTATGAAATTGGCATATGAATTGTTTATGCAATAGAATTGTGAAAGGAATTTCTAGAACAAGAGGAAAAATTGTTTGAGACGTGCTTCGCAAATAGCTGAGTGAATGAATCTATGTGTGTTAGTTGAATTATTTTAAATTATCTAACTGTGGAAATCCTTATATTTTAAAATTATAAGACTGTACATGAATTAATGTTCACAGTAAATTTTAATAAATATTACCTGCCACTTAATACATTTACCTGTGAATATTGAAATTTTTTTTTGCACGCAAACTGCACTTAACCTACCGGTACATAGTATAAACTGTACTCCTTGTATATTTATACAGTATGTTTCACTAAATTTAAATTTGTTCCTTTAAACTGTAATAAGCATTCATAACAGTATCAGATATTTTGGATCACCCTGTATTTTGCACTTTTATTTTAATCTTTACTGCAGAACAAGAAAATGAAAGGGTTAGGATTGGTTTTTTGTATTTTAAGAGGGGAGGAGGGGGTGGAGAGTTGTACCACACCACAAATAACTCCAAATAATCAATAGAACCCAAATGGTGCAACCATGTTTCTTGTGAACTCTTTGTAGACCCCAAAATGTACTAATTAAGAATGAACTGTTATTTCCTGTAGATAAACCTGAATGTGATCACAAAATCTTACAAACTGCAGTGATTTAAACAATGAAATGCTTTTTTAAGTGTTTCATGCAGGTATGAAGGAAGCGTTTAAAAAGAAAATACCTGTACATACATGTGGTAAAAAGCAATGATTGCTGTATTTAAATAATGGAGGGAAAATTTGAATCTCTCTACCTCTATCTTTTATTTGCTCACCCCACTCTCCTTTCATTCTCTCTTTCATACCATTTTAACTCACTCTCACTCGTCTCTCCCTCTTTCACTCATTTTCTCATCCAACTTACTCTCTTACTCTGCTCTCCCAGTGGGGTGAGGGAGTGAGTTAGAGGAGAGAGTAGGTGACAGAGAGAGAGAGTAATAGTGGGGTGAGAGAGTTTGGGGGGGGGGGGCAGTGGGTTGAGTGAGAAGAAATGAGTTGGGTGAGAGAGTTAGTTATAGAGGGGATAAGAGGGAAATAGCGGGAGAGTTGGGTGAGAGATTGGGTGAGAAAGTACTTGAAGGGGAAAGTAAGATGACAGAAAGTAAGTGAGGCACTATCCTCTCTCTGTTTCTCTCTCTCTCTCTCTCTTTCTCATCCCAATCTCTTCCTCTCACCTTACTCATTCTCACCCAAGTGGGGAGAGAGTGGGGTGAGGGAGAAGGGTGAGTGAGTAGGGAGTGTGGGGAGACAATGTTAGTGGTGCACTTTCCCCACTTTCACTCTCTCCCCACTTTCCTCCTCTCACCTAATCACTCTCATCCCCATAAGGTGAGTGGGATGAAAGAGAAGAGAAAGTGGGATGAAACAATTGGGGTAAGAGGGAGGGGCGAGAGGACGGGTTGAGTTGGATGAGAGAATAGGATGAGAGTGGGGTGAGGGGCAAGAGAGAGTGGGGTGAGAGGGATAATAGAGTGGTGTTGGAGGGATGAGTTAATAGGGTAAGAGAGAGAAATTGGAGAGTAGGGTAAAAGACCTGGGTAAGGGAGTGGAGTGAAATGATGGAATGAAGGAGCAGAGAAAATGGGATAAGAGAGTGGAGACATTGTCAGGTAAGAGTGGGGGGTAAAAGAAAGAGGTGAGAGAGTGGGTGTAGAGAAAGGGAGCGAGTTGGGCAAAGAGTTAGTGATAGAGGGGAAAGAGGGACGAATGTGAGTCAGATAGAGGTAGAGTTAGGTAGGGTAGAGATTGGGGTAAAAAAGGGATGAAGAGTGGGGGAGATATTGGGGTGAGAGAATAGTGAGAGTTTGGGGTGAATGATAGAGGTCAAAGAATGTGGTCGGAGAGAAAGGGGAGTAGAATAAAAAAAGTGGTGTGAGAGATAGGGTAGAATGGGGTGAGAAATTGGTGTTAAAGTGTGAGGAGGAAAGGGTGAGAGATAAAGAAAATAGTGGGTGAGAGAATGGGGAGAGTGGGGCAAGAGAGTGTGCAGAGAGAGTGGGGTGAAAGAGTAGAATGGAAAAGTGGGATGAGCGAGTAGGGAGAGTTGGTTGAAAGAGTGGGGTGAGAAAGTGGAGTATAAAAATGGGGTAAGACTGTGGATGAGAGAGTAGGAAGAGTGGAGTAATTGAGTGGGAAGAATTGGCTGAAAGATTGGGGTGAGAGTGGGGCAACAGAGTTGGTTGAAAGGGTGGGCAGAAAGAATGGGGTGGCAGAGTGATGTGAGAGAATGGTGAAAAAGAGTAGGATGAGAGAGTGGGGTGAGAGGAATGAAGGAGTAGGGTGATGGAGTGGAATTAGAGAGTAGTTGGTGTTAGGGATAATGGAGAGAGAGAGAGAGAGAGAGAGAGAGAGAGTGGGGTGATAAGGATGAGAGAGTGGATTAAGGAAGTGGATGAGAAAGTGGGTGCATGAGAGAGTGGAGTAAGTGAGTGGGTTAGAGAGTAGGGTTAGAGAGAAGGACAATTTAGTTGAAATTGATTTTTCAATAAAGTGGCATACCAGTAAACTTTATTAGGCACACGCCTAAATCATGTTATTATAGTATTGCCTTATCTGTGACTTTGTTGTTGATCATTGGAAGCTGCGTTAGCGGGTTATGTAAATTTTTTCTGCAATGATCGCTACCTTCATAACCCGAATGAATCACCAAAGAAAGCATTTTATTGTTTATATTAACATCTTTCTTTTAACTAATTAATAAATTGAGCGTAAAAAGTAAGTAAAATTCACTAAATTACTGTTAACGTACATAAGTACGTTAGCTAAAAGAAACAGCCAAATCGTCTCTTGTGAGACTTTGAGTCTGACATCATCATGGTTATTTCGTGCAGTCCGTGATTTTTCTTAGCTAGTTGTAGGTCTCGAACAATCGATAAACTGGGCGTGTCAATTTCAGTACTGTCAATTTCTTGTCAGTTTCAGCCGCTGTAGATTTCGACCAATCGATAAACGGGGCGTGTAGATTTCAGTCTGGCTGTTTCTATAGCGCTATGAATTAACTATAAGTCTCCGTAAGAAATAGAGGGAATAATACTTGGTAGATGTAAATATCAATCGATGAGAGCTCTTTTGCAATTGACCATTATTTTATACATTTTGACTATGAAAAAGAACATCAAAATTATCCCTTCTGAGAACCCTCGACTTAAAACATATACAATCTATAGATTTTAAGTAATCGAGTGATAGCTATACAAGTTTTATATTCAGAAAATGAATAGCGTACCATAGACACGAGCTTCTTTTCCTTTATGAGTAAATATCTTGTTAAACACACCGCTGTGTGACCCACCTGTCTATAGCAAGAAACCGGCAAGCTCATAGTTAAACATGAAGTTTCTAACACGTGTCCATCGCTCAAAGTGGTTTCAACTATAGATTCTCAATCTACAACGTTTTCTGTCAAACTTTTTTTTTTCCTTTCTTTTCTCTCCAAACACGTTATTCCACTGCAAATGGACCGACCACGTTTTCGCGTCGACTTCATGTGTACGTTCTAAAATTAGCTTGTCACATCACGTGCTTATGAATATTTCGAAGTTGGGCGATTACTGACCGACCCGGTCAGTAAATAAATTGATTAGAATTTATATTTAATACTTTTAAATGCGTTTGATTTAAACTGTATAATTTGCAGAAAGTTTATAACTTTTGTAGCTTCATTTGAAAAACGCAGACCTTTTTTTTTCTAAATTTTTATTTCAAAACCTTTAAGGGTCCTCCACACACCTGGAAAAAGATCTCCATACAAGCCAATTCTTCTAAATTACTTAAAGATATGGATTTTTAGCATGTGTTCGACTTGAAAATGACCAAAAAAAATAATTAATTTTGGGATAAAAAAAATCAATTTTCTAAATTTTACCACTCTTCATGAAAATAAAAGTCCCTGCTGAATTCGAACTCGGGACCTGCGGGTTGGTAGTCGGAAGCTAAACTCATTGCACCACAGCGATATACGCAATATTTTGGCGATATAAACTGTTTCACAATGCGTTGAAATCGCCATGTTGTGACGTACTGTCATAAAAGGTAGAAGTCACGGGGTGTCGAGGATCCTTAATTAAGAATTGCGGTTATCAAGATGATGACTTAAACAACTGTTTATTTAATGTAAACCTACATCAATTTCTTGTGGAGCCCAAGAATTGTCCAGGAGCCCCCGTCTAAACAATTAAGAATCAACAATATGTGAAAATGCTTTCAGATAAGCCTAGGTAAGAATTCGACCCTCTAATGTGGCTCCACCCTAACCCCAAAAATCACGGGTTTGACAAACTCAGATCTACACTATCTGAGGTTGCTTTTATTAAGTTACAGCATCTCTGACCAATTGGTCTTTGAGAAGAAGATTTAAAAAAAATCTCTATATATTCCTAAGTAAAATTTAAACCCCCGTTGTGGCACCACCCTACATTTACGGATCATAATATGAACAATCTTAAATCTACAGTATCTGAGGATGTTTTCACACAAGCTACATCTTTTTGGGGCAATTGGTTTTTGAGAAGAAAATTTTAAATTTTTAGAGATTTTTCTCAATATATTCCTATGTAAAAATTCGACCCCCTTGTGGCCCCTCCCTACCCATGGGGATCATGATTTGTACAAACTTATATCTACACTATATGAAGACGCTTCCACACACGTTTCAGCTTTTCTGGCCAATGGGTTTTAAGAGGAAAATTTTTAAAGATTTTTCTCTATAAGTTCATACGGTACAATTTGACCCCCCCCCCTAATTGTGACCCCTTTTATCATGATTTGAAAAAAATTGAATCAACACTATACCTAAGGATGCTTCCACACAAGTTTCAGCTTTTCTGGCCACATGGTTTTTGAGAAGAAGATTTTGGAAAGATACCAACAAATTTTCAATAATTCTTCATTATCTCCCTTTGAAATAGGGCGTGGCCCTTCATTTTAACAAAAATAAATCCTTTCACCTATGGCCCATTGGTTCTAAAGAAGAATTAAGTCGAAAAAGTAAAAAGTTTACAAACAGACAGACGGACAGACGCCGGACAAAAAAGTGATCAGAATACCTCACTTGAGCTTTCAGATCAGGTGAGCTAAAAACGAATGCGTACGCTTTAGAATTTAATGTTTCCCTTTATTTTTATACATAATTGTTCTTTTCAAGAGGTCAGAATACACAGAAGTCAAATAAGTGAACATTGATCCTATTCGCAGACACCAAACTCGCCGATTTCTTACATCGAGTGTATATATACATGTTTGTTGACAAGCATTACACAAGGCCCTTTGTTTTAAAGGGACCTAGACACGATTTGGGATCAAAGTATTATTTTTAATTTTTATGTATAAAATGGTTTGCTTGTGCATTAAGAATGTTTCACCAAAGTTTGAAAGTTAGAAGTCAAGTTACAAGCAAGATACAGAGGAAAGAAGTTGTTGTTATTTTTTTTAAAAAGCTCAGTCTTATATTTGTTTACAAATAATGTAAAGTAAAGAAATTATCATCTCTCTGACAATATAACTTGTGACAAACAAGATAAACTAATAAAATGTGTTCATAAATAATTTATCAACAACAAAAAACAACATTAGATTAGAATTCATACCAATACAACACATATGTAAACAATAACAGGACTCGAGCTTTGTTTACAAAACAATGAATTTCGACCTCTGTATCTTGCTTGTGACTCAATATTTGACTTTCAAATTTTAAGAAATCATTTAAAACATTCATATTGACCATTCTAGAGATTTAAAATGGAAAAATAAAATTTGAAAAATTTGAGCTCAAATCGTGTCTAAGTCCTTTTAACCACTGTGACATTAACATTATATTTGGTTTTAATTAAAATGATTTATTAAGAAACGAACATATTTTTTCGGGATTTTGAATAAACCAAACAAAAAAAAAAATTCATTAAAAACAAAAAAGTGCACTTTATTGTCATTTTCATACATTTCATCTAATCTACATATCAAACACATCTAGTACATATCTAGTAAGATTGCATGGTCTAAACAAATCTAAAATAATCTACATGCAATCATCATTTTACATTTGATTCAAGAACATTGAAACATGCATCGTTACAAATAAAAAAGCCAATCAATTCTTCACAAATGAGTTCGATTCGTCAACGTTTGCTGCCATTTTCAGTGGTAACTTAGTCCTTTCAATGTTTCCAGCTGTAGTGGTGTTGACAGGTGCGCAAGCACCCACAGCTCTTACGTGGCGTGCGTGCCGTCAGAATGGACGACCGTCGGTAAGGGTTGGTGGGACAGTAACTGACGGTGTGCGCGTGTTCTCCTGTGGCGCCACACCACGGACATCGGTACCGGAACAGTACGGGACAAGTCACTCGTCCGACTTCATCGTGCAACTGATGGCTACCATACACTTGTCGCGACTCCCCGTTCTTTTTACAGAAATTGCATGCAGTTACCCCGGGTCGTGGAAGAGGATTCCATAAGCCGCTGTCGACCGGTGGCCTCGGTTGGACACTTTGCTGCCTGGGAGTCACTCTTGCGCTGAAGGTGTCCCAAGTGTTCATGAGTTCTATTAGGCGACTCAAATTGTCTGTCACAACGTCCTCGCTCGATCTTTCAGCTTCCAATGGAGTCCGTTTTGCCCCGTTCGTTATAGTTTTCTGATACTCCTCCATGTTGCCTTTCTACCTCTTTTTGTCGCAAAGACCGTGGGAAACTAGCTACAGATACCCTGAACTTTTGCCCCCTGTTCCATATTTAGAAACTGACTACAGCAGCAAACCCGATTATGTAATCCAGCAACAAATCTGAAACGATGTCGTTAGCCCTTCCAACAGTGAGTTTGGCTTGGTGTAAAAAGCTGATTTGGAATCTCCGCTTTGGAGGGACAGGGGATATACATTTTATGGTATATCAAGCTCCACACCCTATCTCTCCAAAGTGAAGGATCGAGTAAGCGTTTTATACCAATTAAGCCGTTCTGTTACAGGATTTGCGAAGTTGTGTAATTTCTTAGATCTAAGTGCATGAATTTGATTTTTTTTATTATACATTGGTTCAAAAATGCTCTAGACTAAACTAGGAAGTACTAGTACTTTAGTTCGTTTCTCCTCTAATCTTTTGCGAACTTGCTAAACATGGCACAGAGCACACCAGGTCACTTGATAGCCTACCGACCATCGTTATTTGCTAGCACTATGCAAGTGTATAAACCAAATCACAAAGTAATGTGTGGGACCATAATCGATTTATTTTTTGTTATTACACGCATTACATGTTTTGAAAGGTGAAGCACGGAATTGATGACATTATGAGTTGTGTTTCATTTTTCCAGTGGACGCATTTGTTTTAACCGACCCTGACAGATATGTCCACTCTTTCACTCAGGTCAATATTTGGTGTGACTACGTAATCTGTAAATATTTCGCTTTAGACCAGTGTCATTTTGACGAAAGTCCGCGGTCTTGTTAAAACTATTTTGACGTCGGCGCGTCAATAACTTCCGCCAGAACAGACAAAATGAATAACGCGTGTGCACGTATTTGATTTGTGGTATTTTTTAACCTTAGTTAGTTAAAGAGAGCGTTGTTACAGAGAGCGATGGGAGTTAACAGCGAGAAGAATGCTGCTCTCGGTCACGTATCACCGTTTTTGAAAATTGGGGTGGGTGGGTGGGCAGACTTATCCGAAATCTTGACAACTTGACATGCAAAGAAAAAAAAATCACAATAACCCGCCAATCTGCGAAGTCCCAATATAAAACTTCCTGGTTCTACATGATTGATCAGAATCCTCATGGTTAGTTAACGGTAAAATAAACATATGGTTTGGTTTGTTCAGTATTTGAAATTAAGCATTTATAGGGAAATGATAATCATACCAGTATGCCATGATTACGGTAATCAACAAGGAGTTCAGCCGGGTTCAATAACCCCTTCCAGCAAATTTTTAAAGTACCGCAACAGTTGATGCAGTAAGTGGATCAAGGGATCTCATTCTAATTAGATTTTTTAAAAATTGAATAAAGTACTATTTTGGTTATTACTTTATACAAGAAAGTGCACAGATGACTTGTTATTGTAAATAATTTATTTCTAAGAAGAATCAAATTAACAAGATCAGGAAGTTGCTGCTTTTTCATTGTCCAGCTGCAACTGACGAACTTCCTCCAATAATTCATCTTCATCAATGTCTTCATCAATATCATCATCGTCATCATCCTCATCATCATCATCACTGTCATCAGATTCATCTACATCAGAAATGACATAAATTTTAAGTTCAAAATTGAAAACTGGCACATGATCTTTAAAAGCTGATCTTGCACTGTGTAATTGTGTACAGATATGCAATATCTGCTTTGAAAAACAAGTATACATATGGAAGTTCTGCACACTTGACAGTGAATTACCAGGTACAACAAACAGGTGCACAAAAAAGGGGGCCTGCCCTTTCACTTATTTTTGGCTATAGGCTTATTTCATGTATTGAAAAAAATATGTCAGCCAATTTTTCTGGGACAGTATACTAGTATGAGGTTGCATGGTGTTGTGAAGAAAAACAGCAATGAATCCTCACCATCTATGACGTCTGCTTTCACCCCACCAAAGGAGAATCCGGAGGCTCCCTGGAAGTCATATTCCTGATAGCTGTACTCATCATCCACACAGTCATCATTCACCTTTTGTCTGCCATACTCATAGGCCCGAGCTAAAAAAAACAACCAACCACAGAACTAGTTTAGAAGGGATGATATTGTCTAAAACCTTTATAGAAATACTAGTGAAAATGAAACACATGATGTGTTAAGTTCAACTTCATCAGGAATATTAACTGACTAAAATCAGCCCTTGGTCTGCTCCAACATATGATGTCACTTTATCTTGTGAGATCGTCGGCTTTGTGAATGACATGGCAAATTGATTTTAATCACATTGATGAGGTACATGTACAATATATCATACGTTTTCATTGATTTTAGTGAGGTAAATATAAGAAAAATGAACAGGTCTTACTGTTGATGCTCATTTCTTTGGTCTCCTTGGTCTCCAGGCCACACTTGGGGCACGGTATAGGTTGACCTTTACTGTACTTGACCCCTTTCCTTCTGACGTGATCGTCACAGAAACAAGTCTAAATAAAAAGAAAAAAAAACATCCATAAAATTATGTTCATTATGCAATCAACAATATATTTTTTTTTAAATAACATCTCACCTTGAAAATCCAACACCAATTTAAAAAAAAAAATTTGATAATGGAGAGATAATGGAGGTAAGGTATATGTATGAGACTAATTTTTAGTTACATGTACCTTACACCTAAGGCAGGAGTACTGTCCAAGTCTATTGCAGGACATACCTGAAAAAAAATTTGTAGTACATGTATGTCCATCCTAGGAAGAAGAAACATTTGACTTACTAAAAATAAATTTCTTAAATGCCAAAAACTGTTTTATAAAAAGATTTTCATTCAAAGTTGAGAAGTTTGTAGTTGATTACATTTCCCTGATTCTAGTACACAGTTGTCATGTTCAGTGTTTTAATTATGGCTTACATTTGAATGTCTCCGAGTCTAACTGCTGGCAGCTTGCTTGGTGCTCAAACTGATCATCTTCACATAGAAACTTCTGACAGTATGAACACTTGAAAATTCTCCCACCTAGAGGAGAAAGAATAAACAGGTCAGCTTATGCTTTTACAAATATATCTATTTGTTTATTTTATCAAAAAAACACACTTTTCAATACCAGTGAAATATAGTAATGGTGTTTCAAGACAAGAGAAAATGATCATGTTTGATTTAACCTGATATGCATACATAGAACTAGTCTGCATACATGTATCTGTATGAAAAACTTAGAGATGATCATGCAAATGGTTGCAGAATATTAAAACAAACATAAATATCTTTAGTCAATGTTTGAGTCTTACCTTGATCCCACACCCCCCGCTTACACTCGCAGCACTCTGCATCCCTCAGGGGACAGGAACAGGCATGGACAGACAAACATTTTGTGCCGTGACAGACCCATGCCTCACAAAAATCACAAATGGCCCCCTGTAAAAAAAATAATAGACATTTACTGTACTTCATCTAGTGTAATTAATTAAGGAATAAGGAATCATTCTTTTAGTATTATGAGGTGATAATTTCGGTCGGGGCGTGATCAAATCCAATAAAGCCCGAAGGGCTTTAAGATAGATTTGATCACGCCCCGACCGAAATTATCACCTCATAATATTCAAAGAATGATTCCTTATTACTTATATTTATATAATTTTAAGCCAACGTACGATTAAATATTTAAATATAAATAAGCAAACCCTGCTGGCGCCTCAATTTGGCGTCATTTGAAGTTATGGGTTATATAGTACAAAATCGATACGTAGTGTTATCTCAGGCAAAGACACTGGAAAATGTAAATATTACTACGGTATATATATCTCATTTATAGCACCTACTCATTTTGGCAACTCTGGTAAAATATTTATGGTTGAAATATTAATTTTGTTAAAATATTGCAAAATGTGTATTGCTACTTATACATTCTTTACTTTTAAGGTTATTTTGCCAGAAATAACATCTTTAGAGATCTAAATCTTACCACCATGGCAAGTCCAACTGTGTTTGTCCCAGAATGTTTTATGCAACAGTCTCCAAATTTGGCCATGCATTTTTGTTTACCTTCAACAGAATCACAAGACAACATTTACAGTTAACAGATGTTTTTCTTTATCAGTAATATGGTTCATAATCATGTACTAAATATACCTTTGCTCATTTAATGCCTTATATAAATTAACTGTCTTATGACAGTGAACTATACATTATATTGCTATATAATTCAATCAAATACAGGTTTTTTTCCCAGTTTTAAATTGCAAGATTGATATCTGTTAACTGTGATGTTATAATGTCATCAAAAGGTAATATTTCCAACACTATATGACGATGCAGTGCAGCAACACTTGATAAAACATGAGCTAAACAGCAAAATGATGTATCAATATAAGCCAGTTACCTATATATAAATAGTGCCTGTTTGGGAGGGTAACACTTAAAATTGACACCCCGAGAAAACCATCGTCAACCGACGTGAAGCGGAGGATGACAATGGTTTTCGAGGGTTGTCAATTTCAACTGGTACCTTCCCACAAACAGGCACTATTTATTTTATTATACTGAATGTCTTAATTTTAGAGAAAATTTTACTGCTTTTATATAGAAATGACGTGAATTCTACGGCGAATCGTACGCGTATTATTTATGTGCATGTAACAATTTGTTGTGTTACCCTTTGCAAAGTGTGTTGCTAATGCTGAAGGTAATAGAACGGATTATCAACTGCGTCTAAACCAATTAGATTTCAGTATTTAACATGAAAGTATAATAATAAATAGGCCTATTATTTTATCTTTTATACCAGTTTGGTTGACTGGACCATGATCTTTCTAAGAAACTACACGTTGTTGAAGCTAGCTGTCTCATTACTATGTGGATTATATGATTAATCAGAAACCAATATCTGGCATCTTAGCCACATCTTTAACTTAATAACTTACCACACTGAGCACACACAGGTAGCCTCTGTAAGGATGAACAAAAGTAGCAAAATGCTCTGTTCTTCTGCGTTCTGTAAAAAAAAATAATCAAAGAATGGTTTACATTTTTGAAAGAGATGTACAATGGCTGAATGAAACTGGAATCAAACCTGGCCATGGCATCTGTGGTCAGATACTCTACCACTGGGCTATCCACTATCTAGGCTATTATCCATGGTCTGTAGAGTTTATTTTACTCTTAGTCTTAACAAAATCTGAGCAAGAGAGAGAGAGAGAGGGAGGAGAGAGAGATCTATTACTTGTCCTACAGTAATTGCTAGGGTAATGCTAATGCATGCATGGCTTATTATAATTATGATATAGAAAGTTCCTTACCGTTTGCATTGATCACACTCCTATAGAATAAAAAAAGATAGTTTATTAAAAAAAATCATATTGAGAAGAGGAAAAGTTCTCATACATTATTCATGAGGTTGAACTGTATGTACAAGTTATACAGTTGATAAAAGGGTTTTTTAAAATTTGTTTCCTGAGTGTAGGATTCAACATAGCTATAATAAAATAATTTCAATCATGTACATATTATATATCTCATTTAAAAAGATATTACATTTTTTGTAAATTATAAAATCAATTCTGTCCGATACATCAACACACGACAACAGTCAAAATACAATATATACTGTACATTGTAAGAGGAAATTCGAAATAAACACATGTACGACACGTTGATGTATTCACATACCATCAGAAAATTACTTGGTTGTTGCGCCAGCGATTTCTCGGCATTTCTCAATTCTTTTTGTCTTTCCCGTTGTTTCTCCGCCTTTTTTCGCTGTCCGGTCTTTTTCTTCGGCATGTTGAAGAAGTCGGAGTCAGTTGACAGATGCAATGTGCTGTCAGAGTTACTTCCTCTTATATAGGTCAGATTTATTTTACCTGGAATAAGCGCCTGACGATAAAAATATTTCTTATTAGATAATTCCCTGTATAGGCGTCGGAACCGGGGGGGGGGGGTGGGGGTGGGGCTAGGGGGGGCTTAGGCCCCCCCCCCCACCTTTTTTTGCAAAGTTATATGTTTTTAAAATTTTTGTTTAGCTTGTCAAGATTTTTTATAAGTCTATATAGCCCCCCCTCTCCCCCTTTAATTTGCTTCCGACGCCACTGCCCTGTACTGTACTGTATAATTCAGTTTTAATTAATATATTCGATCAGTGCCTACTATCTATTCAAGATATATTACTATGGTCAGGTACTATTAAAGACGAAGAACATTTTCTTATCCAATGCAGCAAGTTTACAAAAGAAAGAGAGGAACTATTTCATTTAATTTCATCTAAAGTTAAACATTTTCCTAGTTTGCAAGATAAACAAAAATTTTTTTGGATTTTAAACTGCGAAGAATTAGGTAAATTTTTACAAAAGGCATTGCCTTAATTTGTATTTCCTAGTCAAATAACTTTTCAATCATATGATAAACTATTTCAGATTTGTATGTACATTAATTTGTATTTTGACATTTATGTATGGATGTTTAACATAAATATACAGAAGACATTGTATTGAGTATATAGAAACATACCTATGTATATATATTATATACTAGTATACTAATTAAATGTTCATGTCTGTCCTAGCTCTTTCAATCATCCAACTCTTTCCCTCTTGTATATGTAATGCTTATATATTGAATGTCTTGTATGTACATTGGATGTTCTATGTACAATCTTCATGTTGCCCCTTGAGGACCCTTAATTGGTTAATAAAGAAATTGAAATTGAAATTGGTACTCTTTACACATTTGCGCTGAAAATATAGTTCTGTTCATGATCGGCAGATACAACATTACAAGAAATGTTTAGAATATCGATGTATATGTAATACGTGGAAGAAAACAAAATTAACGTAAAATTATTTTGAAAAAACACCCCACCCCAAGAAATGTAAATGTGAAGTATTCATATTCCTACGCTAGCTGCCTCCTCAGTCTTTTTCCCGAAAATATAAGTCATTCTTCGATTGACAATTGTTTCACCAATGAATATTGCTTATATTATTACAATAATTATATTACTTTCATGATTATTGTTCGTTAGTTATCACACAATCTCTTTTAATTTTTTATTGTGTATGAGTGCGTTTTTCTTCTTTTTTTAACGACGGAATGGTTACGCAACACCTGCACATATTTCTGGTCGCACTTGTGTAGACTGTTTGAGCACAGATGTGTGCACTGTTTGCTAATGACGGGTGGCAGTATTTAATACGGACATGAAGAACTATATACGTCAGTTTCTTATAATAAGTTGAGTGATTTTAACTTAAGAGATCAGCTGAACACAGTGAATTTAAAAGTCGAATATCTTGGATATGGGGTAACCCATATCTATTCTTGTTTTAATATTGATAACAGCTTCACAGGGTCAGGAGATTAAAATACTGGTAACGTTCGTGGTTAACATTCACAAGAATTTCATTACACATGTGCGGACCTGGGGGGGGGGGGGGGGGGGGGGTCCCCTGGAAAATGAAAATTGATTAAATTTACATAGTAAAATTATCGCAAATATGCCTCTATTTACCCCCCCCCCCCCGGCAAACACAATTATCCTTCGGACCCCCTTCCCCCCTTGGAAAAACTTTCTGGATCCGCGCATGTTGCACATCTAAGAAACTCTAATAATCAAATATGTAAGTAACATTGTGCCATAAATTTTGTAGTAAATTGATTAAAACATCAAGAGGGTATATAATATATATAAATCAAGTTTATAAAGACTTTTTTTATTCTTAATGTGACATATTGATAAAATAATATTAAAAAGTGATCAAATGTGTGTTTTTCTTGTCACGGTGAATATGATAAAAAGAATGTATTTTAAAATGCATTTTCAATCAATTATCAACACTAGTCCAATCCTTCTGGGTTTGGGTGTGTTGATCGAATTTTTTTCACAGAAATTTGTAGAGAACAGAATAAACAAATAAAGGGGAAAATCTTTTTAAAAGAGATGCTATAAACTTTAAAACACTAGGACTGAGAAAGATTGCATTAAAAATATTAATTTAACTGTAACGTTGTTTTAGTTGTGTTGCGAAAGAAAAGCGTATGTTCCCGAAAATTTTGTGTAAAAATGAGTTTATTTGAAAACAGATAAATTAACTTTTTCAATATAAAAAAATGGATTTACCAGTAGATTTCGTCTTTCAATGAAAGTTCAGCTGATCTTGTCCTAAGCAAGAGCTTTCACTTATCAAGCTTACAAATTATTTTAGCAAGAGCTTTCACTTATCGCATTTACAAATATTTTTTTTTACATAACGGGCGAATTTATTGATCAAAAAATAGTTCGAGTTTAGGTTTATGGTTTGAAAATAGTTTCATTTCTGTTTGAAGCGAGAAAGATGGTTTAAAGGTTTAGCACTAAATGGAAAGTTAGTTTAGATAAAATGACTGACATTGCGCTCGCTCACTACTGGATTTGTTCTTGGAATATGAAGAAGATCATTTTTCAACTCATCTGTCTTTGCATGAAAGTCTTTATTCTCTAGTAAACAAACACTTTTTTCCTGCCAATACCCACATATTAGGGGATTCTGTGTACCCAATTGCAAGACTGGATTTTAACACCATATGAATATTATGGAAAAGTGATTGCAGCTATGAAAATCTATATTAATATTTCTACACGTATGTCAACATAGAGATCATTTGGTTTACTCAAAAGGAGATTCAGGCGTTTGAAATTTATTGACATGCTTGATATGGAAGACATTATAGACTCTAAGCCATTTTAACAAGACCTTTGACTTTTGGTAGGATGTAACTATCTTTTTCAAGTTTTTCTTGTGTCACAAAAAGTTAAAAATGAGACTGATTTCAAGTTAAATTATGCACCGATTACGTGGTTTTAGCTCAAAAGCCAGACAAATCTTGTTGATTTCAAAGAGCCTTGGTTGGGTGGACAACAATGAAATAGATAGGCGAAGTTATTGCATGTATTACAATGTCTACCAAAATAAAATGTAAAGAGCAGATCGTTTTGCCTGTTGTAAATCAAATGGCAAAGGGTAACCCTCACTGTTAGTCAGTTAGTATAAATGGAATCGCTCTCTTCCACATTATTATTTTGGTCAGTACTATGCACTATCATGGATCCTTTGAGAGACATAGGTTTGACGTTAGGGCGATACCCATATGCTTTGTTGAGTTCATTCTTTGACACATGTGCCACACTTGAGTATCAACAACTCTCTTTCGAACACCTCTCTTTGCGCCATCTTGAACAGATTTTAAAACTCCCGAAACCCGCGCACCCGGGGGTAGTTTTAGGTTTCCCAGAAACTAGTTTCAGTTTAAAGCCGATAAATACAAAACTACTTTTGGTTTGAGACTAGTTCAAAACCAGTTTTGCAAATAAAATTAATGAAAAGTTTGCAAAACCGAATTAAAACCTAAACTAGTTTTTGACCTTATATCTTGGGACCCTTCGTGTCGAAGTTTCCTGGTACGGTTTAATTAATTATGTTATTCTACGCATGCGCAAATCTTTAACATAAACAGGAAGTCGTCCCGATATGAAAATAGGTTGAGGGGTCTGTCAAATATTGTTAGTTTGCAACATCGTGTGGAGATAGATGAAATTATGGGATTGGAACCTTTGGAGTTTGCTGAATGCTTGACAGACAGTCCTTCGTTCAGAGAAAAATTGCATGATCATGAAAAAGAACTTGAGAGGACGAACAAGGCCATCAAGTCTCTGGTCAATGATGGCAAGGAACTTGTCACTGCTGCAAAACGTAAGGCTGCTCGGTCATGATATATTATATGAAAAGCATATCTATATGCTTGTATGTTTTAAAAGTTAGTTGCATTTAGTACATAGGCTGAAGAATTTTTATCAATATATAATATTTACTAATTAGCCGCTTCAGTACAATTTTTATACTATAATATAAAATATTTTTAGTCTTTATTCATACACAAGTATAAAATCTGCTGCAGTATCTTGTACCCTGGAAGATATACTTTACTTAATATACCTTTATTGTGACTCTGGTGCAAATTATTTGAACTCTTCAATGAATCTGGTTTTATATACATGTATCTATAGATCAGTGTTGAACTGCCCACAGCATTTTTCCACATTACTCCATGACAGAATGATTAGAAAAAGTTGGATATGAAATGATATCAATGAAGCAATGTTTGTTGCCTATGTTTATCTGTCCCATATAAATAAATTCCATTTTTTCCCAATTTAACAATTACAGAATTTTGGTTGCTTTTCACATGCATGTAGTAGTGTTTTCTCCTACTAAAATTGTTTCAATTTCATTAATCAACATATATATATTGTAAGCACTGTAAAAAACAAACTTAAGAAGAAAGAGTGGGACAGAAAAAATAGAGGAAGGAAAAAGTATCAATTTTACATTTGTTGAACAAGCAGCAGCGATATCTGCAGTTTGGAAGCGCAGACTCCAACTGGTTTGAGTTCCTCTTTTGGATTCCTCAACCCCCCTCCTCTTCCTCTCTGAAAAATTCCTGGATCTGTGCCTGCCATTTAAATAAATTCATCTGCTCTAGACAAGAGACCCCGCCCATCCCCCACCCCACCCCACCCCACCCCCCCTTTCCACAACATACATGTAATTAATTGAAAAATTTCATTAATCAGTATAAGCTGAGGTGAATTTCTTACAATTTTATCAAGTATTTTTGGTTGATGTAGGATAATATTCATGTGTAACTTGAGGTTTCTTGTTTCCTGAAAGCATAGGCATTGCATTTTGAACTGTTGTATAAATATTTGCATAGATAGTTTATTTCATATGGATATAACCCAGAACTTATACACATGTTGAAACTGAATGACACAACTTATGTTTAGAGATCCCGAGAGTTATAGCTTCCTGTTCTAGTGTACTTGAGATTTTGATATTGGATCATTGAACTTTTTAAATTAAAAAAAACTTTAGCCTTTTTGTGTGCTTAATCAGTGTTATGAAAACAACCTTTAATATTCTGTACAAAGGAACTGTAATTGTTTCTAGTTAAAAGAAATAGTAAACAACAAGTATATGTATGTTATTAAAAAAAATAAGTTCTGATATGTATTCTGTATATAGCAATGTTGAATAAGGAAATAAATCGCATAATCTTCTAAAATGGCTTCATCTCCATCAGTGGTTAAGCTGTTTTCAAATTATATAGGATAGAACATTATCAATTTAAGTGCATCATGTGGTTAAAACCACACCGGAAATGACATCAAGTGTTCTAATTCAATGTGCTTCGTATAAGAATGGATCATGTGCTGCATGGATTGTTTCCTTATAGATCCTATTGCTTATCTC
This sequence comes from Magallana ariakensis, assembly GCA_020458035.1. Classification (NCBI taxonomy): domain Eukaryota; kingdom Metazoa; phylum Mollusca; class Bivalvia; order Ostreida; family Ostreidae; genus Magallana; species Magallana ariakensis. The sequence continues at coordinate 47,813,787 of CM035815.1, read as the reverse complement.
TGCTTATATTTATGGGAAATACTTTCATTACAAATATTTTACACCCCTCTTAACAGAGTTTGGGGGAGAGGGGGTCTTAATTTATAATATTTTTTTAGGTAAAGCTTGTGTAAAAATTGTATGTTGGTGGAGGATAAATATATGTACAATAACTAATTATTAGAGAGAGAGAGGGAATATGAATGAAATAATGCATTTTTTAAAACCAAGAAGTATTATGGAACAACTGATACAATTGATTGAAGTTTGACAAGATTCAACAACAATGAACACTAGATACTTGTTGTTGCTGGTAACTTTAAAATGATAAACATGTATAGCTGTATAGCAATCTTATTGTATTTATTTTACAGAAATGGGTAGGACATGGCAGAGTTTTGCCCAGAAAATGATTGAATTCAATTTTGAATGCATTGGAGAAAAACTTACTGATGACGAAGAAAAAATAGGTAATAAATGTACATGTAACACAAATTTTAAAGTGCCCAAGAAGTTGAAATACATTATTGAAAGTCTTCATTTGTTTGAATTTCCAATTGAATCCATAAAATGATAACTTTAAGAATTTTATTTCAAGCCGGTTCTCTCAAGGAATTTGGGAAGCTGATTATGAGAGTGGAAGAGGAGCGAGATAGAATGGTATGTTGATCTAATTTTTGCTCATTGTTGAACACCCACTGGTGATGAGTAAAAGACAAAATCACCTGTGGGTATCGGACGATGATGTCCATCGCTTTGTAGGTAAGAGATTTAAAGATAACGATCACATGTCTCATTTCATTTGTATGGATGAAAAGTTTATAAATTTTATTTATGAATATTTTAAGTTAATTTGAATAAATTTTCAAGTAAATGTCGGTGTATAATCCTACACACTGTCTCGCACACATGCATAGATAAATATGGACATGAATGAGAAAAATATTGTTACCGGTATTTGTTCAGTTTTTGTAGATTCGTTGGATACCCCTTTCAACGAGTTAATTTACATATAAAACAAAGTCTTAGTTTATTATTCCAAAAAAAAAATTCATGACATTATGTCCCACTGATCCACAAGTATTGTCCCCACAAATTTAAATAATTAAACAGTTCAAAACTTGGATTGATAATCATTTAACTTATCTTTTTCAGCTTGCCAAAGTAACAGACTTTTTTCAGCAATTGGACAAATTCAGAAAGGAACAGATAGGTTCAGTTAAGGTAATTGATTAAAGTATGAAACTTACATAAAAATTCATGAAATAGACTTAAAAAAATAAGCATGTGATTGCATATGTGATTATATATTTACTAGATTGGATATATAGTTTAGTGTACAATAACAATGGATATTTTCACCAGAAAATGAGTATCAAATTTAATATGGATGGATTAAAAGTTCATTTATTGAAAGTATCGTAATTTTTTTTTACTGATTTCCAGTCTAGCCAACTATACATAGAAAATGAACTTCTTTCCTTTGATTTTTGAATTTAGTCAATTCCTCAAGCTTTCAATAATTAGATCTTTGATTTATGTGTTAATAAAGTATTTAATACCTGTGTTTAATGCATATTTGACATGTGAGAGCTTTGATCTATATTTTTTTTGTTTTTTGTTTTCTAAGGAGGAGAAGAAAGCTTTTGATAGACATACTGCCAAAATCTGCCAGTCATTGGAGAGATATCTTAATCTTAAGTCCAAAATCAATGATAATACTCTACAAGAGGTACCTACACATTATAATCATTGTCAAAAAAAACCCACCAAGAGTTATATTATCAAATTTGTGGAACATGTATATTTTGAATTTTTATAATTTCTAGGCTGATGCAACCCTTGAAATGGAATTTAGGAACTTTAGAGAATGTTCCATGAAATATGTCCTCAAGTTACAAGAAGTTCAAGAAAGGAAGAAATTTGATTTTGTAGAAACTGTAAGTATTGACTGATAGACTGCTATGAGATTCATTAATTGGTTGAGCATAGGGAATACATGCCATTAAGATGTTACTTTTACTTCCAGATGTTAGCCTTTATGTACAGTTTGTTCACATTTTATCATCAAGGTAAGCTCATCAATATAAAAATAGAACTCTTTTGTGGCAAAATGTATTACCGATACATGTACTAGCTATAATAGTTGTGTTATTTCAATGTCAGACATGGTATATTTATTACCGTAATTGTGATTTAGGATTTGATGCCAGCAATGAGTTGAACGAGTCTTCTATGTACCTCCAGAAGATACTTCAAAAGGTAAGTACTGTAATACCACAGATATTTGTTATATCTCAATTATTAAAACCATAAATTCTAGGAAACCAGTTATGTATATTAAGCAATACGCACGAATTGCGCATTGTAATTTAATTAATTCATTGATTCAGTTTGATGGAAAAAAATGAAAATAGAACTGCAAGCATCATATATTACCAGTTTACATGTAATGTTTTCCTTGCAGACCAGGGAGAGCTTTGAGAGTCAGAAGGAGTACACGGAGTCTCTGATGTTTAAGATGTTGGACAACAGGGTAAGTACTTAGAGTTTTTTGCACTGTTAAAAAACTGTGTCTTATACCAGGAGATAAAAGCTTTGACTATTGCACCCAAATACTGTAAACGTACTACATTTGGCTGTGTATTCTATTCAGCCCTTTTGGCGGAATGCAGCTTCCGCTAAATCAAGTTCATTGCTAAATGCCATGCATATATGTATAAGAATAGTCACATTAAGGAATACGCTACTTTAAATTCACGCCAACTTGTTCAAAAACTAATTTCCACCAAATATCGTACACGCCAAATATAATACGTTTACAGTAGGTCATCACAGATGCCGCATAAATCAGCATATGGACAGTTTGTTGAACAAAAATATTACATATATTAGATCATGGACAATGTACATGTAAGCAGAAGACACTTGTGAATGAATAATCTCTATTCTTCAACAGATAGCAGTTTTGGAAGTGGTATTTATTGCAACAACTTGATTTTTTAATTTGAACCTCCTAATGCATGTACAGGTCAAGATATTGTTGTGTTTTTGACTCATCTGAAAAAATCTATTTGGTTTTGAATTTTTCCATCCATATTGTTAATTTTTTGGTCTAATCCATATCAGACACATAAATGTATTCTGACATGATATCAAATCTATTCTTTTGTTTAATTTTTTAAGTGTGTTTTGGTTGAACTTTTCCAACAAGTGTTCTTTTATTTGTTTTTTTTTTATACTAAATTTTATCAGTCAAGAAGGTATTGTAATAGTAATACCAGGTATACATGTATTCTTCAAATGTACAAAAATAAAATGGTTCAACAGAATGAAAATTAGGCATACATCCAATACAAAGAAAGTTATTTTGAAATTTCAAGGCTTTTTTCTCTCTCTTTCTTGCACACTTGAAGCAACTAGGGTTTGACTTTCTTTCTTTTTTGGAGGTATTATACTTAAAGTTCTTTGGTAACAGCAGTCTCTCTTATAATTAACTATTTTAGTCCTCATTATGGGTAAGTATGAGTAAGCACATTGCACAGGGCTTCATGGTGGAATTCTGTATGTTTTTAACATGCATGTAAATACATGCAGTAAAGTGTATTTACATGATTATTTACATATACTTGTAGTTCTAAATAAATAACATTGATATTTCTAATTATAAACATTATTTACCTGTAGATCAATTGCGCTACTAAAAAAAATTCTGCTAGTACATGTACATAAATCACAGTTTTCTATGTATCAATCACATCCTAAAATTAATAGTACATGTAGTATTTAGAGTACCTACCGGTAAATGTTTTTATTATAGGTTTTTAAAAAAAAACTGTTTGCAATTCTTTACTTTTTTGATAACATACACATATGTATGTAGTATTTATAAGTGGCATTGGCGCATGCAAGCATTACACTATGAAATGTCCCATTGTGAAAGAAGGTTGAGTTTTGTGTTTCTGATGACCATACTATCAATGATTGGCTCCTTAAGGAATCTGGTACCTGTACCTATGTATTTAAGAAATCTTAATTACTAGTACATTGTGTTAAAGCATTTTAGAAACCTGAATTACCAGTATCCCATGGGTCTTTAAAAAATGTGTTAAAAAATAAAGTATCCTTAAGATTTCACAGAAATATCCATTTGTGCAGAAATTCTCAAGTTGGTCTTTATGCCTAAGACCAGATTAATGCATCCTGCATTCTTGATTATTATAGTGGCATTGCTGCAAGGTGGTGGGTTTGATGTAGAGCCATAGTAAGTTATAACCGTTTTTGCAGATAGCTGTTTACTAGTGATTGCTATAATTGATAGTATCTGTCAGTGAGGAGGAAGTAAACCTTGTATACGATTTCAGTAGATTTTTAAAGTTTTAAATCCGGCCAGAGGCAGATTTTTCTGATGAACATGAATACGGTTGTGGAACACCAACATATATATACGTATACCAACCATAATGGCAGGGTGACCGTGTATTTTTGCCAAATACCGGTACATGTATTTTATTGCTTGATTGTTGTTTTATTTACAGAAACCTCATGGGCCGCTGAACCAGAGCAACAAAGGCTGTACTAAAGAAGGTTACCTTTATCTGATGGAGAAAAGTGAGCACCAATCAATGACACACCAGGAAGGGAGTTAACTGCCTTCTTGTTATTGATCATTACATGTACATGTATATGTTACAGTTAAGGACTTCCTCCTTCATTAAAAAAATGCAAATACATAAAAAAAAAATCAAAAAATACAATGGCATGTAGGGTCATGTATTACTTACCATACTGTCATTAAGAGTTATTTTTCTTCCTTCATGATTTAAAAAGAAGGACATGGACCCGTTTTAAAATTCTGAAGGGTGAATTTATTTATTTTTTTTTACTCAAAGTTTCAAAAAATTACCTGTATATTAATAAGTTAAAGTACATATAAACCTATTGATACAAACAAAAATTATTTCTAAAAAAATATCTGACATGAATTTATGCCCAAATTTGGATCATTGCAGAGGTGATGGGAACTACGTGGACCAAACATTACTGCTGGTACAAAAAAGAGGGCAAGGTATTCCACATGATGCCATACAATCAGGTCACAGGGAAACTGGTGAGGATAAAATCACAATATCACAACCTTTGCATTGTTATTTTATTTGTGAAAACTTCAGACTTCAGCAATTCCTTGAGACGACAATATTACTACAGTATTTTGATTTCTGATTGCTCTAAACAATGTATTATCCTTCTCTCTTCCCACAATTTATAATGAAAAACTTGAAATATTTTTAAAAACTTGTTTATGTGAAGTGAACCAAGTGATTCAAATTAATTGGTGTTCAACCATTTGATTTTCAGAGCCAGCCAGTAACAGAAAAGTTTATCCTGAAATCATGCATACGACGGGCTTCCCAAAGTATTGACAAAAGATTCTGTTTTGATATCACAGTGGTTGAAAAGTGAGTCTGCTTTATCTTCTATAGATAATTGAGAAGTATGACAAACCCCTAATTCCTTTATGTATTATCTGAAATACTGTACATGTGAATTAATTTTGTCTTTTGCAGGTCAGACACGCTGACATTCCAAGCACTGTCGGATGATGACAGGAAGTTGTGGATGGATGCCATGGATGGCAGAGAACCAGTTTATACAGCTCCGAATACTTCCTCTGAAGACTGTATGTATCTGTACAACTGCAGATTTATGCAAAATTGATTAGATTTATTGTCGGTGATTGATTTATACAAACAATAGATTTTTACAATGTGGCTTCCTTTAGATCTTTTTGGTTCATTAATTTTATAGCCTCACTGGATGACATTGGATTTGCCTTTATCAATAGATGTATCCAAGCAGTAGAAACAAGAGGTACAATGTAGACAGAAAAGCCATTAACAATCATTGTGTCTGAAAAGAAAATGTTAATGAGAAACAAACCAAAAGATATTTTTCTCTTTTTTTATTATTTGCAACATTGTTTGATATTAATCTGTGGCTCCTCTAGTACAAGTGTACATGTATATCTTAATGAAATAAAATTGTCTTGATTTTTTTACCTTTAGTAATATGACCAATAAGAAATAATCATACTAAACACCTTTGGATTTTAAGGTCTGCAGGAGCAAGGCCTGTACAGATTGGTTGGGGTGAACTCCAAAGTGAACAAACTCATGTCGCAAGGACTTGGTAAGAATTACTGTCTGATGTTTAAACTATTCATTTGATAAGATTATTAAATGTGTAACACATTAATATGGCATTAGTTTAAAAAGGTAAATATTTTTTACTTCAACTTCTGATTTAAACAGATCCAAAAAGAAAAGACAAAATTGACTTTTGTGACCCAAGCCAGGTTGAAATCAAGACGATTACAAGCGCTGTTAAAAATTATCTCCGGTAAGACATTGCTTTTCTTAAACAGTTATACGTAGATATTATATGTACATGTATATATAAAAAAACTTGTACTTCTATTTTTTATAATACACAATCATATAAAATGTAAGAACTTTCACTTTCAGATCACTGCCAGAACCATTAATGACCTTCAAATTACATAAACCGTTGATAGCAGCAGCTAGTAAGTTTTTTGGTGGCTGGGACTTTTTTTTCGGGGAGACAATTGATCAGTGTGCTGTTGAGTCAGAGTGGTTTATGAATGTTTGATTTTGTTAATGCCTCTGTGTATGATTTCAGAAACTCGGGGTTTGGAAGGTAAATTTTACAGGAGTCTAGAGCTGAGTTTCTTCCACAATACTCTTTTATCCTGCCAACTTCTCTGTTTTGGGGATTTTGTAGCATTTAACCAAAAGTCTGACAGTAATATAGTGATTAAAAAAATAACCATTGATAGTTTGTGGGAAAGGGACACTACTAATTATTTTTTTTTATTTTAAACTTTTATATTTAATACAGAAATGATAGTGCAAATTTAATACATGCTACTAAAGTAATAAGTAACATGTACACTGTAAGAACTAAGATTGTTAAGTTGTTATTATATTGAGTAGAAATTGTGCTATGGTTTATTTTTGGAAAAAAGTATGTGGCTTTTAAGGTCTGCTTTATACAACCCCCCTTCTTTGTGGTAGAATTACCTACCACTCAACTGTACTGGCTATGCATTTCATCAATTCTGCAGCTGTTATCCATCATCCATAAATCCAGCTTTGACTGAAATTTCCATAAATTGATCTGCAGCATATGATCATATGCACCTTACCATCCCATTGTTTATTTACATTCGAATGGAAAATGATCAAACATATTTTACAGTAATTACCTTTTTTGTGACAAATATCATTAAAATGTATTTGACTTGGGTTGAAAATTAGTCTCCCAATCTATATAGAGTTTGGACTTAAAAAAAAATTATTTTCAATATAAATCTTCATATTTTTTTTATATTTCGTTTATTCTAAATTTTAATGAATTTAGAATTACAGTATATGAAGTCAAAATGATTAATCTCTAATGATATTTACCGGTATGCACATTGTGTGTGGGACTGAATTTATCATTTATCAGAGGAATACTTTGTGAAGCAGGTTGTTTGTAAATTCTGTGATAATTTTTGAAACTTTTTTTTTCTTCTTCTTCCATACTTTAGTTGTTGCTAAGGAGGCACTCTTTTTTTTTTTTTTAGAACAAGAATCAAAGACCCTGCGTATCCATGACATCCACACACTCGTTCACAAACTGCCCGAGGCCAACTTTGAAATGTTGGACCTGCTGATTGGTCATTTACGAAAGTAAGCTGTAAAGTACATTTTATTAAATTTTCAAGAAGCTTTATGAATTGCATTCATTTGGTATTTTAAAGGAAACTATCCTTTACATAAAATGTCTGTTGAAATATGAACCTAAGCATGAAAGATGAATTGATTTATGTGTTTAAGACAGAAAAAAAAATTTAGATTCTTTACTTCCTGGAGACAAAAACTTCAGAAATGGTTATCTGAGTTATTCTTAATATAGAGATGTGATAAAATTGATGAACATAGCAATGTATGATCTAATCTGGTGGTGTCTGAGAAACTACAGATCATTTTTGGGGTTTAATATGAGTGCTTTTGTAATACATGTATTCTCATTATCTGGCTTCAGGGTAGCAGAGTTGAGTGATAAGAACTTGATGACTGTAGCCAACCTAGGTGTCTGCTTTGGTCCTACACTAATGAGAGCAGAAGAGGAGTCGGTGGCAGCCATCATGGACATCAAGTTTCTCAATATAATAGTGGAAATCCTCATCAACAATTATGAAAAAGTGGGTTTTTTTTCTGCTCATGAAAATAGTATGAAGATAACAGTATCATTTTTCAAAATACTTTAAAGAAATATTTTTTTTATTTTCACTGATTTTTTTATGATTTTTAACAGATCTTCAAAACACCACCTGAAGATGCTGACCCGAGTGAAATTCGTTGCGCCCCTCGTAGTGCCTCCCAACCAGTGACTGACAAATTTACCCCTGGGGTCAATCATACTTCATTAGATGTGTCTAGTCAAAACCAGCAGCCAGTCTACATGAACAAAGCCCCAACTCTCCCTCCCTATGTCCACCAGAAACCTAAACTCCGATCTGTCGAGATTTACAACCCAGCCACAGAGCGTAAGTAGAAAGCTTTATAGGAGAGTGTGTATGTATTGAACCAAATAAATCCCTTTAATAAAACTTTATTAAAGGGAAAATAAGATTTATAGGTAAATGGTATTTATTCTTTTAAAGGTTACTTCATCAGTTAGAAATATGATGTTTATTTCAGTTGTTTTATGACATAAAAATGAAGTTTTTTCCCATTGAATTATGGCATAAATATGTAATTTTCCCAACCTTTGAGAGATAAAAGACCTTTGCCACCTATGGGGGCCTAACAATTGTACCTTGAATAGTTCAGCAGGCCTCTTTGGTTTGCAGGATTTGAGACCCATGGAAGTAGCAGTGATAGTTCTGAGTCCCTGAACTCCAGCCTGTCCAATAGTGCCTCCGCCATGTCCTCGCCCCTCCCTCAGTTTGACTCCCACAAAAAGCATGCAGCCCCAGCCATCCCTGGAAACACCCAGTTCAGCAATGTTTCGGGATTATGTAAGCGTCTATTTCTATACACTGATTGGCATAATTCTTGTCATTTTGAGATACATTGAAAAGAATTCTGTTGTGAGTAATGTGATCAGATTATATGGCAATAAAGTTTTTTATTTTTATGAAGGACATGTTGATAGAAAAATTATATCACTATGCATTTTTTATCACTATCATGCTTATAATGGGATGAATCTGAATTTTTCGTATCTGGTAACTTAAATGACTTTTATCTTGAGTTTGAAAAGATACCAAAACTACTTACTGATTAAAATCATGTATCTATAATGTTTCTAAAGTGTAGATAATTTTCGAACATGTGTTATTGTAATCTTAATAATTTAACATTATGACACTTTAAAGATATTTTTTTGCAGCAAACAAGTTTATGAATGACAGTTCAGACGCTCCAACATTGTAAGTGTTTTTTTTCTCAGTATGTTTAATTCCGCGTTAGCACACTGATTTATTGACCCTGTGGCACCCTGATTGTGCTCTCTTATCAATTTCAGAAGTGATCTACTCCCCAAATATATTGTAGTCAAATTTAGGCAAAGACTTTAAAATCACTGCAATGATCAGAAAATTAACTTTTAGATAAAAAGAAGGGGGGACAAGATGAGTTTCTTCTCAATGTACCAACACTGTAAACAGACTTTTTTGCGACAAATTTTTTACGCAATTAACCAGCGAGACATTGGTTTGCGACAACTTATTCTTAACCATAGAGTGATTCTAGCGAACCATGCGATAAAAAGTTGGTTAACACTACTTTGGGAGAGAATTCAAAGGTGGGGGTATTGTTTAGTATTTCTGATATTCAGTTTTATGATGTAAGTTGACAATATCAGTTTCATTTCAATTAATGATTACACTGGGGAAAAGAAGTATGTGATAGAACACTGTTCGGTGTTGTTAATGTTCTGTTGTCTGTCAGAGACCAAGCCATGCGAAGATCCCTGTGGATTTCATCCAAAGTCGGCGTGTTCGATAGGTATATTGTAAACGGAATGTAAAATTTCAAGACTCTTTGTCTCTATGAAAGACTAAAAAATAAAGCAACCCGATGGGAATGAAATAAAAAATTAACAAGATTTCACATGCCTGTTGTCAGATTGACTGTTATTCTGGAGTACGCCTCTCTCAAGAGCGTCAATGGCTGTTGTCATAACAACTTCCAATGTGTTGGAATGTGAGAGTATGTTAAATTGTCATGACAAGCTGTCTGGTGACCATGTCAGCCTAACGGCCTTAAATCAAGCTTAATACGGTCCTGAAATGTTTGTTAGTAGTGAATGCTTTGACAGCAAGCAGAATTCCCTTTGCATCTGGAGTTTGTAACTAACCCTCACTATATAACATTGACACTTCTTTGTTCACCCTGCACACATCATTCTGTTCCCAGATCCTGGTTTGTGTCCAATTTTATTAACAACATTGTTTTGCTATGAAGTAAAATAGTAACAATTTTTTTTTCTTGACCTTTTTTCCTCCCCTATTCCACTTGTGGCTTTAGTGAAATTCATTTCTGCTTTCTCATTGAAATATGTGCTTCAAACATAGTGAAGAAAGAAGTTTGTAGGGAGTGAAAAGAATTATCAATTCAAAATTCCCCTCAAAAGATAATTAAAATGCCTGTTCACACATTGTGATAACATATTATTAAATAAGTTGAATTTGATACATGATGAGTTTTAAAGAGCTCTTTCTCAGAACACAGTTTTGGATCTTGTGGAAGTTTGTGCATGAGATAAAACCAGACAACCGGCCAAGCTGCAACTGCTTGAAAGCTTCAGTTTAGCATTTACAGATCCCAGAAGTTTAGGATAAATCCTTATGTGCATCATGCTATTGCTTGGAGATGAAATTTTTGTTCTGTTTTGCGTAGTGGAAGCATCAAGAAACGTGGGTCCAATGATTCTTCCTATGCAGCATCAATGTAAGCTAACCCTGGCCACATGTAACCAATCAGTACCAGTCTTACTTGTAGTTAATCAGTGTTATGTATGTTAACCAATCAAAGCATCTCTTACATGTAACCTTTGTGTCACTTGTTGGTAATGCTTATATTCATGTGTATTGTGATCAGTTTGTAGTGTTCTTCTCTGGTATACAGTGTTGTTTTTTTTGTATTCCTCACATTGAATGTATGATGTACTTGCATGCACCTTCAACTGACTAGATATTACCCTGGGGCGCAGAGGATAGAAAGACTTTGATAGCAATGTATTTAGTTTATACCCAACGCATCGTAAATGTAGTCGACCCCATAATATATCAGTACACCGTTAGCATTTGTATATGTCCAAATTATTTCATTCATGTACACATTTGATGATTTTTACTGTAATTATCTCTATACTTTATGTATTTAACTGTCTCTGAAACAGGAGGTTTTTTATTCATAGTTATTTATATAGTATTATCAATATATGTATTTATGCAGATCAGAGTATAGATTATATCTTTATTTTTTTGCATGTTTATTAACACTGAGTTCTATTCTTTATGATACTGTTTTGCTAACTGAATTGTGCATGTTCCACTAAACAAAAAAAATTATCCATATTTTTAGTTATTTTCTATTTTCAAATTGAGCTTTTATTATAAGCTTCCCTTCAAAGTAATAAAACAGTATTAAAGAATAAAGAAGGCTGAGAAAGAAAAATGAATATTTGATTTCTTGATAATTAGGATTTAAAAAGACTGTCATTACGTTAGACTTGATGCTGGGTGTTGTAGGTCCTCTTCATTGACTGGAAGTTTGTCTGGAAGTCTCCAAATGGTGGGGAACAACTCTAACAATGCAAACAAAACAACCAAAAAACGGCAAGTTCTCTCTCTCTCTGGCCCTTTCTTTCTCTCTCTCTCTCTCTCTCTCAGTAATATTCTATGCTACAAATGTACTACAAATTTTTAAAAAAAAACCTGAGTTTCGAATTTGACCTTTGTGCTGCCATTGCAGGACGGCTAGGACATTGTACCAATGCCAGGCAGACAATGAATCGGAGCTGTCCTTCGAGCCAAATGTCATCATCACAAATGGTGAGTGCCTTTTGCCAGATAATTAACATTGTGAACTCAGGAATCAAATGTTGCAGCCTTTGGTCAAAAATTTTGTTTTCAAAAAAATATTTTGGATATAATTTTTCGTTGGGATTGGGGATTTCATGTTATTATTTTATATTTATAGCTGTATTGACATAAAAAGCTAATTTTTGCAGTGAGAGAATCCAAAGAGCCGGGGTGGTTGGAAGGATCACTGAATGGAAAGAGGGGCCTGATTCCATTGAACTATGTGGAGTTTGTAGACTGACACACGTAGGCCCGGTGCCCTTGTGATTTGACCACCAAAGATGTGATTTCCAGTGCTACAGATGTACAAATACATACTGTATACCTATATGTAGTACTTACACACACTATTTACATATACGTACTTCATCGTTCTTTGATGGTGATGGATTCTCCCAGTTGTGGGCACTGTGCTGGACATGGTGGGGGAGGAAACAACTTTGGATCATGTGACTTGTCATGTGACAAGTTGAAAGGTCACAGTTCTATTTGTGGACCTATTTAAAGATGGTTTTCATTGGCATGTACATTTGAATGCAATAGTCAATCCTGTGTGTGTTATTTTGTACAGTATTGTGTAATCTGACTTTAAACCATATGTTTGAGCATGCTATATGTCTTATTTATGTGAAAAGTCTAGAATCATTGATGGAAATAGTTAGGTCATTTTTTTCATATTAATAAGTTTACTTATTGCACTGTAAATATGGAAAAAAAATTGTGAAGTTCCTCTTTCATATGATGTTTTTGAATTTTCTCAGATACAGTACACATCTACTTATAAGGGATGAAGTTGTGTTGTACACTGTTAGAGCCTTGACACAACTACAGTTGGTTATTTTCAGATTCTGTCTCACTTTGCTCACATTCCCTCTCTTGCATCTTTAGCTGTAAACCTTCAGATTTCACAATGACTATATGCTTTGAATGGTTTAGTTGTCATACATAACAGCACAGGATTGTGCACCCATTTTGACTGTCTCTTAGAATTTCCTACACACCTCATTTCCAAATCTGTATATAGGTTTCCAGTGAAATTGACACGAAAGTTAGCTGTATATTATTACATAAATCACAAATGACCAGCGCACTTTAACATGTAGTTTCCCACTGAGCAAAAAGCACTCCGAGTAATTTTTGTCCTAAAAACTCTGAGATGTTCTGTGGTATTTTTTTTTTAAATTTTAATTCTTTGTTTTTGTATTGACCAGTATCCATTACTTGAACAACATGGCTTCCTTTTATTAGCTCACCTGAGCTGAAAGCTCAAGTGAGCTTTTCTGATCACATTTTGTCTGTCGTCCGTCTGTCTGTCTGTCCGTCTGTCCGTCTGTCTGTCCGTAAACTTTTCACATTTTCAACATCTTCTCCAGAACCACTGGGCCGATTTCAACCAAACTTAACACAAAGCACACTTAGGCAAAGGGGATTCAAAGTTGTGAAAATTAAGGACCACGCTCTCTTTAAAGGGGAGATAATTGGCAATTATTGGAAAATTTTGAGAAATTTTCAAAAATCTTCTTCTCAAGAACCATTTGGCCAGGAAAGCTGAAACTTATGTGGAAGCATCCTCAGCTAGTGTAGATTCAAAATTGTGAAAATCATGACCCCCGGGGGTAGGGTGGGGCCACAATGGGGGGTCAAATTTTTACATAGGAATATATAGAGTAAATCTTTAAAAATCTTCTTCTCAAAAAGTAATCAGCCAGGAAAGCTGAAACTTATGTGGAAGCATCCTCAGCTAGTGTAGAATCAAAGTTGTGAAAATCATGACCCCCGGGGGTAGGATGGGGCCACAATGGGGGGTCAAATTTTTACATAGGAATATATAGAGTTAATCTTTAAAAATCTTCTTCTCAGAAACTAAACAGCCAGGAAAGCTGAAACTTATGTGGAAGCATCCTCAGCTAGTGAAGAATCAAAGTTGTGAAAATCATGACCCCTGGGGGTAGGGTGGTGCCACAATGGGGGGTCAAATTTTTACATAGGAATATATAGAGTAAATCTTTTAAAATCGTCTTCTAAGAAACTAATAAGCAAGGAAAGCTGAAACTTATGTGGAAGCATCCTCTGCTAGTGTAGATTCAAAGTTGTGAAAATCATGACCCCCAGGGTAGGGTGGGGCCACAATGGGGGGTTGAATTTTTACATAGGAATATATAGAGTTAATCTTTAAAAATCTTCTTCTCAGAAACTAATCAGCCAGGAAAGCTGAAACTTTTGTGGAAGCATCCTCAGCTAGTGTAGAATCAAAGTTGTGAAAATCATGACCCTCGGGGGTTGGATGGGGCCACAATGGGGGGTTGAATTTTTACATAGGAATATATAGAGTAAATCTTTAAAAATCTTCTTCTCAGAAACTAAACAGCCAGGAAAGCTGAAACTTATGTGGAAGCACCCTCAGCTAGTGTACATGTAGAATCAATGTTTGTTCAAATCATGACCCCCGGGAGTAGGGTGGTGCCACAATGGGGGTCAAATTTTTACATAGGAATATATAGAGTAAATCTTAAGAAATCTTCTTCTCAGAAACTAATCAGCCAGGAAAGCTGAAACTTATGTGGAAGCATCCTCAGCTAGTGTAAAATTAAAGTTTGTTCAAATCATGACCCCCGGGAGTAGGGTGGGGCCACAATGGGGGGTCAAATTTTTACATAGGAGTATATAGAGTAAATCTTTTAAAATCTTCTTCTCAAAAACTAATCAGCCAGGAAAGCTGAAACTTATGTGGAAGCATTCTCAATAAGTGTAGATTCAAAGATGTGAAAATCATGACCCCTGGGGGTAGGGTGGGGCCAAAATGGGGATCGAATTTTTACATAGGAATAGAGTAACTCTTTAAAATCTCGAAAACTAAGTAGCTAGGAAAGGTGAAACTTATGTGGAAGTATCCTAGGTAAGGACTAGGTAGATTTAAGTTTGTTCAAATCATGATCCCTGGGGGTAGGATGGGGTCACAACGGGGAGGGGGGAGGGAGACAAATTTTTGACATAGGAATATATGGAGAAAAATCTTCTACAAAACCATTTGTCTAGAAAATCTGTAACTTTAGTAAAAGCAACCTTGGGTAGTGTAGATTTAAATTCAATAAAATAAAAATCTTGAGGAGTAGGGTGGGGCCACATTCGGGATCCAATTTTACAAAGGAAAACATTTTTAATTCACAAAAACTGAAATGTTATAATATATATGGTTTTACTTATATGCAAACATTTTGCCAATTTGTGATTCTTTGAAATTGTTAAGACTTTTGCCCCTGGACGATTCTTGGGCCTCACAAGGGGTTCAGAGTTTGATGTAGGTTTATATCCCATGTATAAACAATTGTCTAGAATCTTGTTGAGAACTGCGATGCTCAACATGTGATATGAATATAAAATCATCCTGTTAGAAAAGGGACTTGATTATAAACATAAGAATATCTACATGTATTACTACATTGTCCAGATATTTTGTATTATGTCGATCTCCATTAAGCTGATTTTATCATGCCTATTGTTGCTCAGGTGAGCGATGTGGCCCATGGGCCTCTTGTTGGTTATATTGTTACATGTATTACTGTTTTCCTCATTGCATAATATGCTTTTATACACAATATTGCATGTTATGTGTGACTGTAGTACATTGAGAATCGTGTAGAAATTTGACTATTTTGATGGTGAAATGCTCCTAGTTTTTTTTGCATGTATGAGTAATCTATGCAGTCAGTGTCGTAAGATTTTGTTAGGTTTTTTTTATTTTTTTTTTGCCAGGATTTGGTTAAAGAAATAGCTTATATTAGTCAGACCCTTTATAGTGAAGGTTTTTATGCAGTGTTTTGTTGCTTTTGTTTCCCTCACTGAACTCAAAATTCTGATATTTACCAGGTTTTCTTCATTCTGTCATTAATCTTGTTCAGAACCTTACATGTTGAATAACCAGTTCTTATCCAGTGAATGAAAACTAGTTCATTTTTTCTTACAACAGTTTTGTATAGAATATATACTTGTATATAAAGTTGTTGATATTAAGAATTGTTAAGCAATTCAATTCTGTAAACTATTTATTGGACTTGTGGCTGTTAGTAATTAGCCTGACCAAGTGCACCATATAGCATAATTTGATATCAAATATATATCTACTCACTTAGTTCAACTGCTCTCCAGTCACTTATATCAACGACTAATATATTTATTCAATAATTCTTGTGTATTTTCAGCATTCATTCCCAAATTTATCAATATTACATTTATTTTTTGTGTAATATTTATGCTTTTTACTTGAAAACAAGATTTTTCTCAGGTTGAGATTTTTTGACATTTTTATTTATTGTAGTTGTAAGAAAAAAAGAGCAGATTCCAGGTTTTTTCCCTTGTGCAATGTTTCGGCTGTCTGTACCCTCCTATAGCTTGCCATTCTGTGTCAAAGATTTGTATATATGTATTGTAATTAATTCATGTTGGTAGAAATCAAGTCTTCTTATGCATGCAAATTCAAATGTGGACCATTAAATGATTTCATTGGCCATTTTTTAAAGATGGAATGAGAAAACGTTGTGTCAATGTAAGGTAAAATGTTTGTCAAAGGCAGTCAAGGGTTCAGATTGTTATTCAAGAGTAATAGGTAAAGAGTGTCATCACACAGTCAGAGTGATATGAAAAGTATCATTGAGAATATTTATTATATCTTTCTGACGTGTGTTGTTTGTCTTGTAGCGTGTCAAGAACATATTAAAGTATGGCTTGTGTCAGCATCAGTGTCACTTTAAAATGACATGGGCCTATTTGCTTCGAACTTAAATTTTCAGATAAATTTAAGTAATTCTTTTGACATAGACCTCGTGAAATATTATGTGTGTTCTTTTTAAATTTTAACACCTAGTAATTTTTCTGGCATGGAATTCTCGACATGTGATTTTGTGAGTGTGAATAGTTTTTTGGTGAGGTTAAATTTTTGCAATTTCTTTATGATCGAGTTTTGGCATGGTGTTTCAAAGAATTCATAAAGAATCAAAGTACTTTTTATTGAAACAATTCATGATTATAAAATTATGAAAAGGGTACTTATTGACTTGTCATACTCTAGATTATGTAGACTGGTGAACATTAAATGTAACTTAAGTTTATTATTTTGATGATATTTTAGTTACAAGAGTGCTTCACTGGTATAACAATATGTGGATTGTTTATTTCAACATTTTTACTCATTGCATAATTGATCATGGAATTAGCTTAAATTATGATAAAGTGCTTTGGCATAGCCTGTATAGTTCAATGCAGAAACAGTGGCTTCATTGACGGTGTATATTTTGGACAAGCCATGCCTTCTGTGATGTCATATCGAGTATATTGATGTGAACTTTATCAAAACTTTTGTAATGTGTATCATGACTGAAGATAGGCTTGGGCTTTAGCTTTTTTAACTTACTTGCAACATGATTTAACCTGCACCTTCGTGTTCTATGAAAAAAACTTTCATTATTAATCATGTTGACAAAATTTGTTGACGTTTGATGTAATAAGTTGTGTGACATGATGCTGACACCGTGGTTTGTAACTCGTAAGGCACAGTATCAACATATGGTAAATGTTAAGGAACTTGATTATTTTGTTATGATTTGTGTGTGCATTGTTACCGTTATATTTTGTATGTACTTGTGGTACTGCACCAAGCGGTGGGTATCTTTACAGAATAGGAGAAATATTCTACCAAGAATAAAAGAGTATAAATACATTCGGTTCTTGTGTATTTTTCTTATTACACTTAAGGTCTAATAATCAATTCAAGAAAAATAAATATGAACACAATGTCTGTATTTACAACTATGTTTCCTTTCAAGGATGGATTAGTTTTGGGTTGTAATACTGTGATCCTTTTCTTTCGAGACTTTGTTCATGTTCGCAAGTCTATTCCAACATTTCCTTATCGGAAACATCACACAGTTTACTAAAAATTCGGCGATTTCCAGTAGGGACATCAAGCTTGCTCCCAGAAGGAGTCCCATCTGACCGCCAATGTTTGCTGTAAAGAATTGTTCAATTTGATTACTGAACAGAACATGTACTTTGCGCAGGTATTCACTAAAATGTTTGATTGTACATGTGTATGTATTCAAAGTATTTTGGCAAAAAGAAATGCTCTACTCACATTGTCTTTACAGTATCTTATACGAGGATGATAACTAACTTTTCCCCAACCGTACAAGTCTTTAATTATTTCACATGGACATTATTTGGTCACAAAACATCGCTTTTCTTTGCAAGCCAAGAGTTAATAGTTCACACAGCTCACAATTAACACTTTAAGGAGAATGGACTGAGAACTCTTGACATGTGATGATGAAATTCAAGTGATCGTTAATATATTAGAGTACACATTTCATATTTTTAACTGGAGATTTCTATCTATTACATGAATAATGTGTTAAATTGTGTTTTTGCAAATATAAGTATTCGTTCGTAAAATGGAATCGACGATGTTCTTAAAGGTTATTTATGAATTAATTCAGGCAGGTATCGCCAATGAGAGTTAATTAAATACTTACACAAGATGTCTGTTTCTGATGCATACACAGGTACTTGCTTCACATCATGCACTTTAAGGTAATCGAAATAGATGTGGAGTTCTATAAAGTTTTCCCTATAAAAATAGGAACTGCATATTGATTTGATAGAACCTGATTGATATCAATTATTAATGATATGCTATATATCGTAAATGATGCGTAACGTGCTGTTATTCTGAAACTTCAATCTGATTAAAATCAGATCCTCGGTCGCTCCTTGTTTCTCTATTTTCGCTACACGAGGATCTCCTCGTGTAGCGACAATAGAGAAACAAGGAGCGGATCGAGGATCTGATTTTAATCAGATTGTCTGAAACTTTATATTCCTAGAGCATTTTTGCTCATCTTCGAGATTGGAAAGGCAGATATGTCAGTTATCTCCCTACCACAAGACCCAGAGGGAGACATGAGAAAACATTCTTTTATTTACTTGTGACCTTTTTTAGCAAATAGAATTGCATGACGACATCAATATTGAATGAAGCAATAAATTTATACCGGAGATGAAAACGAATCATGTTAAAATACAGAAAGTAAATTACTTGAAATATTGTTTCGAAAATCCAAATCTACTCTCCATAAAGGCCGCTGCTTCTTCTGTCGGGAACAGAGCTGTAGAAACCTTGACGTCATAAGTTGTCTGTTGACATGGTTGTGGACAATTACAAGATTTGGGTATACTTGAAGTCGTTGTGTCTGTATTAAACCATGCATAAACTTTAAGAGAGCTTTTCCATTCAAAGTTACACTTGCTAGTTATAAGTATAGGTTAAAGAAGTATTTCAATTTTTCATTATCTGTGAATTTCGGGTATATATGAACTAATATAACTTAACTTTAGCCGGTTATAATTTTCCAGACAATGCATTACATGTACTATAGTATATCGAAAAAGTTAGATAAAGTCACACAAAAACTTACTTGGCTCGAAGCTTCTGTTAAAATAACACTGGTAGTATTGGTAATGGGAACAAATGGTGTAATTTCCTATTGAAAAGGAAAGTCTGATGAAACATGTAATTTACACCCGCAGTGGAATTTAATTATAACCCCCCTATCAATGTTTAAAATTGATTCATCAAACATTGAGAATGCTTTGATATATAATAAAATAAAGCTGTTATGTTTACATAACTCTATGTATTGAATAAATTACGAGATAGTGATGAAAGTTCAGAGGAAAATTTCCACCGAAGGCCAATGCCATCGAGTTTTATTCTATATTTGAATATGAAACGGCCCTGATTCCATATTTATTATTTGATGTACCTTTGAACTACCTTTGGTTGAAAAGTCAAACTAAACATAAAAGATAATAAGAATGTCAACAAAAAGTTCGGATAGTGATACAATATTTGAATAACAAAAAAGAGATTGTACATCAACATATAAATCTAAAAAATTGGAATAGTTAGAAGTCTGACATGGATGTTTCCTATTCTTGTAAAATCTTTTTGAATGTTTCAACCGTTTAAATGTTTGTGTTGTTATATTAATGTACACATAAATATCAATATTCACAAGTTAAGAAAATCAGTTTTCCCGAGTCTTTGCATTGCACCTTAACACTGATTTAAAAATATCATCTTACTGCATGATGCATAAAATTTTAGAAACGTTCGACTATCTGACAAATTATGCAGCCAACTTAAAAAAGACTCCATTTTTTGAATTCTAAAAATGAAGATGGTTTATGTCACTTGAGTTTTTTAAAATAAGGATTAGCAACCTAATAAGAAAGATTACAAAATGTCTGACCTATGGTCCCAAGTTGGACGCACCCACAGAGCTGGTATGTATGATCAGCTTCACACTTTTTTAGGCATGCATTGATGCTGTACGGTGAAGGATGTACAGGGTTAACGAAATCATCAGCGGCTGTGTCCAAGCAGTACTCATCACCAAAGGCCTTGAACGGTTTACTAAGATAAGAATGCTGTGGAAAGAATTAAAAACCTTTGCTCCATAGTTCACTTTTTCTAATGTTTCAAGTTCGGACTACTCAGCATGTATCAGTGTTACTTTCGTCGTTTGTTTTATATAGAAATCTTGTAATGATAAATTACTCTTTATGTACAAGAGCACCCTTTCATTCTTTTTTGTAATCTTACTGTTGTCTTGGAGAGTGTTGCCAGTGCCATTCTTCCTGGTGGAACGAGGAACCCATTTTCTTCTATGGCTGGATGCTCATTTGGATCGTGTACAGTTGCCTTTAAAGCATACAGATCAACAATTTATCATAAAAAAGAACACATGTTAGTATATAATTGTGGTATACATCTTTATAAAAAATCTTCTTTACTTTAAATCCGTTGCTGGCGTCTATGCTTTGATAGTTCTGGTCGTTGTTCACATTCAGAAGGGCAATGAAGTTCATGGCGTTTCCAGTGGAGGATGTAGTGGCTGATCCATCAGCGTTCCATGTGTAACACATTCCATATCGGGTCACTTTCTCTTTTACATCACCAGTAACATTTACTTTGTCAAACATAACACTCTTAATGACTAGTGCTTTGTCCAAAGCTTCGTATTGGATGTCACCTCTGGTCCTTGGTCTGAAATACCCGTTGTCATGGTAATAGGGGTCTGTCCAATTGAGTTCACCAACAAGTGAACTCAGACGTGAAATAGACATGTGATAGTCATTGTCTCTTGGGTCAGGAGCAACCTTTGATCTGTTGTGGGGACTCAGATTACAAAATGTAACTGCCGGGAACTGGATTGAAGAAACCCTTTTTACAGAGGCAGACGTCATGAATGGATATTGTTGGAATATTATCCATTCTTCACGAAGGAGGTAAACAAGATATCCAAAGGAGAGTCCAAAAGCAGTAAACCAGATTAACCTGAAACAACACGAGGACAGTATAAAGACATTAGAAATGATAATGCAGGCACAATAAACCACCAGTAAAGCACCAACTTGTTTTAAATTTTGTGTTACAAAGATTTTATAGAGGGAATCTAAATCATAATTGAAATGTCCTTAATTGCAAGATGCTTTGAAGACCGATGGTCAATTCACCTTTATTTCGCATTTCTATAAGAATTTGTTTGTAATCCTAGTTGAATTTCTTGTCTTAAGGATTATGTCTTACATAATGAGAGTGATTTTGGTTATCATTTGATAAAATGGCACTGTGGTTGTGTGTCTCAAATCCAAATCACGTATCTAACCAGCTCTTCTATTTTTACAGAAAGGTGATTATATTTGCATATTTTTTTTCTTTAAAAAAGACTTATCAAGAGAACAGAGATGAAGTGGTTAAATTGTCTTCTGACTGATATGCATGGGAATGGTAAAGCAGACATGCATTAATGTATTTTAGGATTTTAAAAGCATGCATCAAATTTGCATCGTTTAAGAGGGTTCGATGGTCCTGGCCATTAATAGACTGTATTAATCTCCTTTAGAAGAAGAGCTCTATATAAATATATATAAATAAAAAAATACCCAAATTAAAACGATGAAATATGTGGGTTTTTTTCCTTACTTTATAATAGTTTACCGTTTATATCTAAACAAATTATATCTTAAAATTTTAGGCAAACATGATGGTTAATTTGTTGACCATCCAGCCTCCTTAATGTAGATAATTTTAAGGCATTCGTTCCATTTACACTACTGACTAAAACCATAGTGCCTTTCTGTTGACATCTTTGCATATTTTTATAAAAATCAACTGTCCTTTTTTCGCAAGAAATATATAAATTTTACATTTTATATGATGATTCATGTGGGTTATGAACGTAGCGATTACGATTGCAGGGAAAAATAATAACCCGGTAACGCAGATAATGTATTTTTTCCTTCAAATTTCATTATTTAAATAAACCCTATTTTAAAAATTACCGATCTAATAACTTTTCACTTTACGGTTTATATGGAACAAATGGCTCTGTGGTATTGTGCAACTGTTCAATTGCCACCCCAGATAGCAGGACGTCATTGGACCTTCGTTGGGCCAACAATGCTCCTTATGTTGGGCCACCGTGTGCATTTAACGTTGGGCCAGCGGTAATTTGCTCATCGGCCCTTAATCAGACCAACTTGTTGGCTTATTGTTGGGCCAATGTGACAGACAATATTGGGCCATTGTTGGGCCACTGTATTATTTTAATATTGGGCAAACGTCACTTTTGTACGGTTGGGCCATTGTTAGCAATTAACATTGGGCCAACCGCAATTTGCTCATCGGCCCTTAATCGGACCAACTTGTTGTCTTATTGTTGGGCCAATGAAACGAACAATATTGGGCCATTGTTGGACCACTGTGTTCGTTCAATATAAGACAAAAAATACCTGAGCAAAAAGAAAAGAGTAAAATATAATTAAATTGTAACATATTTTATTGCTCATTAATGCACTTCATGAAGAAAACATTGAAAAACAAGAAGTTAATGCTCACTTGTAGTAATACATGTATGGTTTTATCCCTGCTCTGATGTGAATGCACAAGTTCAGTAAACTTAAGATATCAATAAGCAAGTCTAAATAGTAAAAAAAAAACAAGAGGGTAAAACCACAGTTATGCCATAGTATTTTTCAAAATATAAAAAATTATGCACTGCCACTTTCCATCTGCTCCCCCTCCCGAGTCTCCTTCTCCCTTCTTTTCTTCTCTGCAGCAGTGCCCGTTAATACTTCCTTCCCCCTCTCTTTGGCATATCTTTCCCATTGATATTGTTCTCAATGTCCTTTATTTATAGAATCAGCCGTTGCTCTGTTTTTTCGAACAATCTCTAAAACTGTAGTATTTAGTATTTCAAAGATTTGTTACTTTTCTAAGTAAATAGTAAACATACATTACGATTAAAATTGCCATCGAATAAAGAAATGTATGTACTCTATCTAGCTTTACTTGTTTTTATCAACCTTAAAGCATGATTTAATAAATATTCCACCAGTATTTGACAGGGTGTTCTTGCTTATCTAATTGAAAGACTATCCACCTTGAATGGAATTTAACCTTGTTGCTAACAGCAGAAAATGATATCAACATTTGTCATGGGAATTGTATGTGTTAATGTAATTTAAGATAATTTGTTTGCACTGAAATTTGATTTATCTCTCAGTTTTTTTTCCTACCTATACCTATGACAAAACCAAGGAATATATCTAGAACATCAAATATTTAAATGAAAGCATCTATGGCGGCACTGTTCTTTCTGTATTGTTAGTTATCGCTTTCATCACTAGTGAGATACCCTAAGTCCCAAAAAATTTAATCTTCTTCGATAGGTGCCGTGGCCGATAGAAATCTGATAACGAACCGCATGGTTTCATTCTGATTCCCTAATACCGATCTAGTAACACATTTTTAAGAATTTTGATGATGCATTTTTGTTTGTAATTTTACCCATCACTGAGTCTATTTTTTCTTTTGAGAATATCAAATTCTGCTATAAAAATAGGAGAACAAAACACGTAAAAGCGTGCACAATGATTAAAAGGGCTTAAAACAGCAGTGATTCAAAAGGTACGACTTTTGTTAAAATCTTTGAAAGAAAATGTTCTGTTAGAAAAATACCTACATTACACATTTCAAAGGAATACTTCATTACATATGGTCTGGCGATGAAGGTGTGTTTATTATTATTCTGTGTGATTTATGGAGGGGAAGGATACACAATCATAAATGAGAGCCAACTTCACGAGGATATATTTAAGAACTATGACAAGGGGGTCCGGCCAGGAGAGAATCTAACCATGCCCATAGAAATTAACATATTTTTCTATATGACCAGTCTCAAAGAGCTTGTAGAAAGTGATGGCAAAATCGGTATAGTAGGTACTCTTGGTTTAGATTGGAAAGATTTTCGACTCGCTTGGGAGCCAACCTACTATGGTGGTCACCTTCATCAAACTACTCTATTTGTTCATGCCATTTGGACGCCGTATATAGTCCTATGGAATCCATATGATAAAATTAAAGCCGTTCTTTCAAACAACCGTTTTTGTAAGGTCTATAACAATGGATGCATTCAATGCTTACCACAAAACATTTTCGAGGCTTCATGCGATGCCGACGTCACATTTTATCCCTTTGATTCTCAGACTTGTACGTTGCAGTTATATGCTCCAGGATATTTATCTTCAGATATAAAATTCCGGCCTGAATTATCGACGTTTAATATGGATTTTTATGAGGAGAATGGACTGTGGTCTGTAAAACGTACTAGGATCTATGTACACACTCAACACGTTGAAACTGTATCGTTTGAAATTCTGAGATTGGAAATAACACTGCAACGAAGAAGCACATACTACATAGTGATTCTTTTGCCAATCTTTTTGATTAACTTCATGCATATCTTGGTTTTTGCGTTGGATAGTAATTCAGGTGAGAGAGTAGGATTTTCGATCACTGTTCTTTTAACCGAGGTTGTATTTCTTACTATGATTCAGGAAAAACTACCGGAAGCTTCGGAACCGGGTATATCATACTTGATCTATAAATTGTTGGTAGACTTGCTGCTAAGCTATTCAATAATGGTGGTAGTGGTAGTGTCAAGCAATCGTTATCAGAGAGAAGACGCTGAAGAACAAGAGGAATTGATTAAAACGGAGAGTAAATTCATAAAGCTGTTATGCATGATGAAACAAAAAAGAGCAGAAAAACGTTTTTGGAAAGATGCTGGAAAAGCTTTTGACAAATTATGCTTGATTTCATTCTTAATTCTGTTCGCATTAAACAATATAATTTATTTTGTAGCAGTAGCGGTTGGAGCTTGATTTTGATTCTATAAGAACAAATGTTTCTATTTGAAATATCTGATCGGTCGGAATATTTAACATATATCAAGAATTATATGAGAATTTTTTAAATAGAAGTTTATTAAAACCTTGTTATCAGACTGTTTTACAAAAGGAGTATAATATTGATTCTGTTGATTGGAAATATATTTACAAATGTAAATTTTAAAATATTTCTGATAAACGTCTAGCAGAATTCAATTACAAATTATTGAATCATATTCTTTGTGGTAATGTTTATTTGAGTAAATGGAACACAGAAATCCATAGTCAACGTAAAATATGGCAGATGAATGAAAATACAAAGCATTTTATTTTTGAAAGTGATAACATATTTGAAATACGGAATGCTTTAAACGATAATTAAGTGGAAACATTTACTTTTAAGTTTTTTAATGAACAAAATAGAAAAATCGTATCTTGAATACCATCATTTCATTTGTAGCATACAGAATTTATAAATTTAAGATGTATTGTCGGGTACATTCCTTAGAAGAAAAAGATTACAATATTTTGAACTATGTAAAAGCATCTACTGTATTCTATGCTTCTGTTTTGAAAAGTCTTAACCCATATGCAGACTTGTCAACAATTTTGTAAAATCAATTTAGAGAGTATACTTTCATATATGTATATTTTATATTTTGTTAATGTTAATTCTGTTTGCATTATTTGATATAAAACTGATATAATAAATCTATATATATATATATATATATATATATATATATATATATATATATATATATATATATATATATATATACACAATAAAATCCACAGTGGTCGGCGAGTTATGAATAAAAATTGAAAAAGAAAACACGAAAAACGTTCAATATTGCTTAAGCGCTTTCATTTTAAAATCTTCAGAAGCTATATAATGGTAACATGTTACATTATATAGCTTCTGAAGATTTTAAAATGAAAGCGCTTAAGCTATATTGAACGTTTGTATCTCTCTCTCTCTCTCTCTCTCTCTCTCTCTCTCTCTCTCTCTCTCTCTCTCTCTATATATATATATATATATATATATATATCAAGAACTATTAAAACAGAATAGATGAATGCTCGTGTTTTCAAAGAAATTGCTAATAAAATTAAAAGTATTTGATTAATCTAATAAAAGGATAAAAGATAATTTTTGTTTTTTTTTAAAGAAAGGAATATTCATGGAATTTTAATATGTGACATTGCTCCTTTCCGTATTCTGCTTATTTTTTTATAACATGAACAAGTAAAACTTCCTTTTCTAGTTGGAAAAAATCTGAAGGTTTCTGTTATGTTGCTATTTTTTCTAAGGAATAATATAAGTTTACGCTGTGTTCAGGTAAGAAGAGCTTGAGTCTCACGTCCAACTTCTCTCACCCGAGCATATCTTTAACCAGGGTTAAGACAAAGTTACCTGATCTCCAGATCAACTATTGAATCGAGGTTACTTGAGCTTCAGGTATTTAAGTGACCAAATGTGTCAGATTTCAACTGGTGATATTATAAGTATGTATACACATGTGCGGGTAAGGGTTTCGGTTCAGCTTTACTTGAAGCATTATTCTGCTCTGCACCAGAAACTAATTGACCTAGTTATACTCCTCTAATTCTTCTTAAATCTATTGAGTGGTAACCTTTTAATGTTTCGTGAATTGTTCTTTTTACTTTCAATATAATCTTTAGCGTATTGTTCACCAGCACAATGAAACTAAAATTTGATTTGCAAACAAAATATTCAATGTTACTTTTGTGGTCTTAAAACGAACCTGATAATGTTTATCATTTTGATCTGAACTTACTAATGATGTTAAAATATCAATCTTTTGGGGAAAAAAGGAAATGAAAACGCAGGTGTGCAGGGAGCGTATCAGGAATATTGCGTTAAACTCATAATATACAAATTGCAAAACTAAGATACTGAACTTTTTTAACATAAAGATGTAGATTAACAGACAACCCACTAACAAAACCATAAATATAAATACACTCGGTTTCAAAGCTATTAAATCATTATGGAAATCTTTCTGAATAAGAAAAGCCATCTACCAAATAGTGCCAATATCTTCATTATCCTTTTTTTGCCGCTTCTGCTACAAAATAGACAAACACAGCTAAAATCTGCTCGTATAAATATTTTGATTTGCTATTCTATCATGATCAAAAGCAGACCATTGCTTAACGCTGGTATAAGCCTATTGAAACTTGTCAGTAAAACATTTTCCAAAAAAAAATGATTTTAAGAGCTGGCTGGTTAACAATTACCTATCAAATCCGCATTGATCTTTTTAATATGATATAGTTGGCCCCCGAACTATTTTCAAGTAAAAATAATTAACATATTTTGAACAATTTCTTATGTCTTTATGCACAGCTCTTCATCTAAAGAGGTCAATTTACGCGGTATGTTAAGGCTTCCCGGTTGATTTCACATTAGTGACTGTGTAAAGGAAATACTTGTGTGTACTTCATATGACCTGACGTCATAATCAACTTTGACGTCACGATCCACGTTCCATTCGATTGTTCTCTACGATAAAAGGGAATTATATTTAAACAGAAACAACACAGCTTGTTTCCTTTACACAGATGCTATAGTTAATATTGGAGGTACATAATTCATTCGTACTAATATTCAGTTTCAAATATACGACATGGTCAAAGCTTTGTATAAAGTAAATGGTTATTTATTAAATAATGGTTTTGAGACTCTCCCTGCTTCGTGTAAACAAATGAATGTAGAGATTCTAATGCATAAAAACAGCTTGGTGCGAGAGAAAGATCAATTCAATTTTAGAACATTTTACGTTAAATATATAGAAAATATACGTTCCCATTTAAAACATGCGTAAGAAACCTACGGATTTATCCCAATTTTATAAAAATCGCACTTGATTAGTAAACATGTGTCTCATATTAATGATTTGGCGAAACGTTTTAACAATATCCTTAATTTAAAAAAATGTGTATTTTAAGCCCAACAGGGAACTTAAAAGTATTTGACACAACAGAATGTTTTCTGTAAAATAATTTTGATTTAATGTCATTTATCGCCTTCGCTGATACGATTTAATTATATAGATCATTTGCAATATTAGGATATGCACGTCACGTGACTACGAAGTATACATAACGTCACAAAAATGTATCTTACAAAATTGTTGAACATCGTTGTCAGTTTATAATTAAGATTTTAAGAAATACTCCGGGTCAAAATATTTTTTCGTTGATTCAAACAATACCGTTTTCCAGCCGTATTTTAGCTTCGGGACATCTTAACATTTCTTCATAGCCTAAAAATGGCTACGACCAGCCCACCTTCATTAGAAAAAGGCCTAAGGTAAACATTAGTTTGCATCTGAGCACAACGCAGTGTATATTGTAGATGTTGAAATAGTGTTCCTATAACCTAAACCTAATCCCGCACGCTACGCTGGTCCACGACGTCAATAAAGTATAATTTCACCCTTAACGATACTTAGATATTTTTAAATATAAATTATAGATGTTTATCTTTGAATGACATCAGCTTCATCTTATCAGGTAAGCTTCATTAAGACAAATTTAAATCATGCTCTGTGTAGAAAGTTAAAGAATCATAACGAACAATCTCTAAAACTGTAGTATTTAGTATTTAAAAACATTTGTTACTTTTCTCAGTAAAGAGTAAACATACATTACGATTAAATTTATAAGTACATGTATATTACTATATGTTTAAGCTTTCAAATAAGAATTTAACAAGAATAAAACAAGTCATTGAGTTTACATCATTCTTGCTAAAGTAAAGATGTTTATACTAAAATAACTGGTAAATAACCTTTTAAATTCTACTTACTTTCAATGACTGCCCTTTAAGACAATCCTTGGAAGAAAAGATTTTCCCTTTCACATAAATGCTTACGATTTGGATGCAGATATGCATGGTATCGGTCTCATTACTCTAATGTCAAATGAAAAATGGCGCAGGTACGATATTACGAAAAGTAGCCCGGATGTTGTTTACCCATGATGCTTAGCCAGATTCATGACATTGGGCCAACCCAGGGCCGATGTCAACCCCGCAACAAATACTCTCTCTTACTACTAGAATTTTATGATATTATGCCAACAGTTAGCCCAACATTGGCCCCATAATACATAACCAACTATCAATATTTCATGTTGGACCACCGTTGGCACATAAAGATAACCCAACGGCGATAATACAGCCATATTGTGAGATTGGGCCAACGATGTGCTGCTATCTGGGACAGACGTCCCAGCTGAAAGTCTCTACTGTTTTATATACCGAGATAACGTAGTTTGCAAATATAGAACTCACATTTTGATTTCCCTTAACCTTTAACAAAAACTGATAAAATATATTCTAGGGAAAAGTTTAAACCTGAAATGTACAATCGTTCCATCTGATATTGATCAATAATAAATTAATAAAGATAATAAACCACTAGCAGCGTTGCCTTGCTTAACATTAAACATTGGCTATAAGCCAAACATTGTCCATTCTGTCAGATACTAGATGATCAGAAGCAGAATAGCGTTGGAGAAAGTACAGTGTCTGACAGAATGAGAAGAGGGGTGTACAATTAATAGAATGAGCTGAGGAATGTACAATGTCAGACAGAATGAACAGATGAATGTACAATATCTGATAGAATAAACAGAGGAATATACAATATCTGAACGAATGTTCAGAAGAATGTACAATATCTGATAGAATGAACTGATGAATATACAATATCTGACAGAATGAGCAGAGAAATGTACAATATCTGACAGAATGAGTAGAGGAATGTACAATATCTGACAGAATGAGAAGAGGAATGTACAATATTTGATAGAATAAGCAAAGGAATATAGAATATCTGACAGAATCAGTAGAGGAATGTACAATATCTGACAGGCTTAGCAGAGGAATGTACAATATTGAATAGAATGAGCAGAAGAATTAATATCTGATAGAATGAACAGGAGAATGTACAAAATCTAAGGCTTATAACTTCTTACGGTATCTCACTTTTCAATGATGTTGTATCAAAAATGTTGTGAGAAGCATATCATTAAAATATTTTGGCAAAATGTTCTTCAAAAGATAAAAAAGGGGAAGTGGTTTTTCCTTATCAACAATTCTGTATGAAGAAGCACCCTTTTTCGGTCCTTTTAGCATTTAAACTTGGCAATTTTGATAACAGTAACAATCTGAGCTGAAATCAAATCTTTTGGAATATGTATGGGTGGCTGAAAGGGTAAAAATGACATAAAAGATAAAAAGTATCCTACTTCTTAGGTACGTTTTCTCCATGTTACGTTTATTCTCCATAGTACGATTTCTTCTGATACCACTTTGCACGCCACCTAGCAGTGAATGATTGTTGGTTTTGCATCGATGATTGTATGTTTTGAATTGGTGTCTATAAACTTTGCAAAAGAGACTGTTGATTTTATTTTAAGCTAGTTTGTTTTGTATTTCAGTTTTAAAAAATAGTTGTTTGCATTAACGTCTTTTTTATCCTTTCCGCCGCCTATAAATATGAACTTTAATTTAGACAGTTTAAAAAAATTCATTTGGTTGACACAACAAAACCTTCGCTCTGCATAACCAAATTTTAGAGAGAGTATTTCATATTATTTCAAAATTTGGCTTTATCTAAATATATGCAGTTTTTCTTAATCCCTTTAATTTTGATTTCCACATATAAAACAGGACATAAAATATATGAATCAAACATATTTCATTTAAATTTGTTATGAATGAAAAAATATACAAATCAAATGTATACGTGTATATGATTTTTTAAAAATTGTATTATTTTTTGTTTCATTTTTGAATGGAAAACATTTTGCACAAACAATGCACGAATCATATGTGTCATGAACTTAAAATATGAGGAGTGGGATACCTTAAAACATGTTAACTTTTCATTACTCTAAAAGATTCTTTACATTTCAGTCACCTGGCACTATCCAATAAGTTAAACCAAATTAGTTCAGTCTGGGTATGTAAATATTGGAGAAATAAACACTCATCTTAAGTTTGTTTTCGTCCTAATGTTGCATTGGGACCAAAAATACCGGTAATCATGCGCAAAGGTGAGCACAGTTCGAAACCTCAACATATTTGTCATCTCTAAACAAACATCGAATGATGTGCTCCAGTAGGATTAGATTAGATTACTGATAATTAAAATTATGAATGTTCCATTGAATTTCGAAATCTACTTTAATTTCCAACCCAATATATACGAAAAAATATGTTTAAAAATAATAGGAATGAATTACAATAGTAGGCACCCGGTAACTATCCTGAAATACGGTATGAAGATTTCAGATTAAATCTGTAAAATTAAAAATGATTACAATCATTGACTTATCAAGAAGTTATAATTATATTTATATAATTAAAGGCAAAGGAATATACTTGTACCCAGTACAAACAATTTTTTTAAATTAATGAATTCAGTTTTTTTTTAAATACCCATCAATTGTTCTACATGAGAACAGGCACTAGCAAGATCACAGAATGTTTTTACATACCCTCGGAACCAGTGTGTCATTGAAATATGACCAATACCGTGCATCGTGCAACTCCCTCTAAAATTGCACCATAAGTCCATGAAAGTCATTTTCTTCTTCTCCTTCTCATCCTTCGAATTCGCTTCTTTTAATTCCATTTTGCCAGCCACACCAAACTTGCCCATACGCCTAAGCAATACCTTACAGAAATTTTATCATTAGTACAACGTACCAACAGTTTTGATTTTTGCGCTGTGCCTTTGTTTATTTAGTCATTTTTAATGGTTAACTATCAATAATACAATAAAGTCCAGGGCAGCATCATTGATGAACAATATCTAGACATCATGAACGGTTTAATTTATCATTTAAAAGTATTTGTACCTTTCTCTACAGCAGTTTCGAGATCTAATGGAGAGAGATAATTGTGTGATTTTAGAGTTGACTATCGATATATAGAAAACTGCTATTGATTAACCTAAAGTCTCTGTTTGCATTGTTAATGAACTGTTGCTCACCAATACACTCAGACACAAACAGCGAAAACCCACAAGCTTCAATATGAAATTAAACGAGATCTTATTGAAAGCTATTAAGTGCCTAAAGCATTGTTAATGAGGGGATACATAATTCATGATTTGTCCATGAGGTATTCAACTAGTTCTGTGGAGAATATAAAGGGTTTAATATTTATCACTGTTAATGCAAAGATACTAAAGTAAGAATAAACAGATTCAAAAACATTTTTCAAAATAAATAAGGCTATAGAAAATACCTGTATTACTCAATTTAAATTTATATATTATATATATATATATATATATATATATATATATATATATATATATATATATATATAAGTCGAATTTACCTTAAAATAAGCTCAGACTATTTTATGTATTATTGTTTAATCACGTTTATATTCTACCTTCCATTATCAAGTTCGATTTGCCGTTCACTCTAGGTCAAATGATTTTAAGCCCTTTTCGGATGCGTATGCATTCAATGTATATGCTTATCATCACGTATATCACCTATAGACATTATGTAGAATATCTATTTATTATCAACTACATTTATTTAAATTAATTAAAAGTTGTCTTTGGTGTGGTGTTCCGTGCAGGTTTCGGAAGTGGGGTGGGGGTGGTGGGGACTTTTTTCTCGCAGCAAAAAGAGTTTTAATTTTGAAGGAGTTGGCTCCCCCAATTTTTTTAGGTATATATTGTAGTTAAATAAACATTAAACTAGAAGTTTTAGGCGCTACCCCAACACACACACACACACACACACACACACACACACACACACACACACACACACACACAGAGAGAGAGAGAGAGAAAGTAAATTAAAGATTAGCAAATTTGGGGATTTTGGGGCTGGGGTGGGTGTTACGTTTTTTTTTCTTGTCAAAATTTTGATTAAGTATGCCTCCATCCAACTTTAAAAAATGATGCTACATGTATGTGCCTGGGATTAAAGGTAAGAAAATACCAGACTGCAGAAAATACCTGCTTCCACATTAGCAGCTTACGTATTTTTTTTTCTGTCGTGATTGTTCCTTCATAGTTAAAAAAAAAAACAACAGCAATAAATAAATAAATAAATAAATATATAAATACATAAAACGGATATTTTATATATATTTAAGGCTTTTACGATAATGCAAGGTCAGAACCATGTATTGTAAACCTTGTTTTCTAGTATGCAGAGGCACTTCATAAACATTAAAAACAAAACAGTAGTACTGAACTTCGAAAATCGTTTAATTAGCATACTAGTACCAATCAAAACAAGCTTTAGCACATAAAGACATAAAAAAATAAATAAAGTGATCTGTTCACTCTATCTACATCCTCTGAGTGAGTTAGGGATTCTTTAAATGACATTTATATTAAGAGGGTTAAATACTTATAAGGATGATCAAATATAAAACTTTGTCCAAGAAATGCCATACACATATGTGCGCTACTGGTTGTAATAAAAATATAACATGTTTTTTTATGGTGAAAATATTAAGACAACTGAACAACACACGAATAGATCCATATCCATACTTCAGCGAACCAGCTTATACAACAAAATCAAATAGCATTAAAAAAACATGATTAAAATTAGAGTCTTGTTCCTAAAACCAAATGAAGAATATATTACATAGACAGCTGATTTTCACACAATAACTTATCAATGTATCTACGATGAATGATTGTTCACAGTATAGTGTACCATCCGGTATAAACCATGTCAACTGTGGTCAAGTTTATACATGATGTAGGTGTATTTATAGTTAATCCTTGTTATAAAAACTTGATGGGACGGGAGAAAAAGCAATTAGAGACATCTCAGGATTCAGTTTGACAAATTCATGTTATTTGAGACGTTATCTGACGTTACCATCAAAATCAAAAGAACATATAGATCTCACTAAAATGTTGGTTATTTTATGTTTTGTAAAATGCGTCATTACTAAGATATACTTTTACTTTAGCCTTTTTCAGCTTTTAACTTTAATGCAGCAACATAATAATAACTGCACCTTATTGATCTAAATACAATGGACGCCTTAATTATGAGAAAATAAGTGATTTTTAATTTTTAAAAACTATGGCATGATGCTTGAAAAGGGTTAACATATTATAAGGCACCAGTACCAGCATAATGAGCTATCTTGGTAGTGATTTGTGCGTTATTACTTTTATGTATTTATTTGGGGAAAAAATCGATCATGGAATGGACTAAATGTTGATACAGTTGGTTTTGATGTCTCCTCCATCATCGAATAATTAATTAATGTCAATCAAGTTATACGGTAGGCACAGAGAGTGTTTTTAACCATTAGTTGTCAACAGCAGTTTTGATGTGTATTACTGTACTCCTTTACTTTAGAAACTTTGTTCAGATTGGATAATTTATTCCAACATTTTTTCGTCAGAAGAATCACACAATTAACCCAAAACTCGGCGATTTCCAGTAGGGACAACAAGCTTGCTCCCAGAAGGAGTCCCATCTGACCGCCAATTTTTGCTGCAAAAGATTTTGTTCAGTTTCATTATTCACAGATACAATGTTCTGTCATCACGTTAAGATTTGATTTCATGATTTCCTTCAATGGGCTATTTTTGATGGAATATCTTACGATTCCTGATTGCATTCAGAATTTTTTTCTGATATAATTTGGTTTTAAACTTGTAAACCAAAGATTGGCAGGTTTTGTAATCACTGTACACATGTAATTCCTTATAAATTAAGAGGATTTGACATATGTAAAATATCTTTTTAAACTTTGCTAGTACAGCTTTCTTAGAATTTAAGGTTATCCAATGTGAGTTCACAAACACGAAGAGGCCTAAGTGCATATAATGTTGTTATATTTATACAATCAGATTCTTTAAATGATTGTCACCAGAATATTTACCCAAAACGTCTTTTGTGGATGCATATACGGGCACTTGCTTCACATCATGTACTTTAAGGTAATCAAAATAGATGTGGAGTTCTATGAAGTTTTCCCTACAAAAATAAATCAAAACTGCATATTGATCTTGTAACACTTGAAATATGAGTGAAATATAGGATATTGCATTATTTTAATGTGGCGAGTGATGAGACACAAAACTACTTTAAATCAGACCTAGATACTACTGGAGCACAAACATTACGAGGGGGTGGGCGGGATACTAGTACCGCAATTACTTTTCAAAAAAAATTGTTATCCAAATAAAATTTTTAAAAAACTTGGATATTTGTATTCTTATCAGAATATTAAGAAATATTGTTTATTACTTTGTGCTATGCTTGCTTAGAATTCCCTGATTGGTTCTAGAGAAGTCAAAAATGTAAAGTATTTACAGACTGACGAACGCCGGACAAAAAGTAGCAAAAAATCATAGTGGAGTGTCTGCTCAAGTAAGCCTTAGTTATGTTGATGTTCAAAGATAAAATATAGATTCAAATTACTTGACATATTCTTTTGAAAAACCAAATCGACTTTCCAAAAAGGATCCTGCTTCTTCTGACGGGAACAGAGCATAAGATACTCTGACGTCATAAGTTGTCTGTTGACATGGTTGAGGACAATTACATGCTCCAGGTAAACTTGAAACTGTCGTACCTGCATCGAAATATACCTACACTAACAGTTTTCTGACTCAAAGTTACAAATACTTTTAAGACACGAAGAAGGACCAATTCGGTATTTATTATCTTTGTGTTTATGTGTCATGTTGTACATTTTGAATTTACATGTGAAAACATTGTAAATTTTTTTACACAAACCCAGTAAATACAAAATTTACAACATAATATACATAACAGCTTTGGGAAGTTTTTCTGGATTAACAGAGCAAACAGAAGAAAAAGTTTTTAAAAAATAATATATAAACGAATTAAAAAAAACTTACTTGACAAAGAGGCGTTGAAAAAACATTGATAATATTGGTAGTGGGAACAAATAGTATAATTTCCTATAAATAGAAAAAAAAACATATGTTGATAAGATTCTTTTACTTTTATTTAGAATTAAGACCATAAAAACCAAATGTCTGACCTATGGTCCCAAGTGGTACACATCCACAGCGCTGATATTTATGATCAGCCTCACACTTTTGTTTACATGCGTTTATGCTGTATGGACTTGGATGTACAGGGTTAACGAAATCATCAGACGCAGTATCCACGCAGTACTCATCACCAAAGGCTTTATACGGTGAACCAAGATAAGAATGCTGTGGAAAGAATAAAAATGTTTTGCTCAGTGTTTTCTTTTTTAAAATTGCAAGCTAATTACCAAACTTTCTTTTCTTTATTTTGAAATCTTACTGTTGTCTTGGAGAGTGTTGCCAGTGCCATTGTTCCTGGTGGGACGAGGAACCCATTTTCTTCTATGGCTGGATGCTCACTGGGATTATGCACAGCTGCCTACAATGTGCATTACATTTAAATGCGGATTCTGATTTTCTGCGCCCCGCTCAGTTAAAACACAATGCAATATTTGCCTAAAAGGAACAGAAAAAACGAGGTTCCTCTGTGGTACACTATTCGTCTCCCTATCCCTGTCCTGGTCCAACCATTGATTAGCTTTACTTGTAACGTAACTAAAGTAATCATCATGAGTACAATTAACGTCTTCATTAACCTTTTCAGTTTAAATCCATTGAAAACGAGCCTAACTAGATAGAGCAATTGTTTAAATCCTATATATAAAAAAAACAGAATATTATTATTTCTTGAGGTATTAATTAAGTGACGGGTATAAAAATGATAATAAAAATATCTGGGTATCTTCAAACAATACTTACCCGAATGTTGTCTAGTCAAAAAAAATCTTTACGAATTTATTTCATCATTTCTTTTATTTGAATTGCTAAATATATATGGTGACTGGTAAGGAAAAATACAATTTAAGGTTCTTGTATACTCTGATAAGATCATAACTTCTTTAAAAATACTTTTTTTTTTTGGTTTTGTGACACTTTGAATTATTTTAGATGATTATTTGTAAAAGTTATAAAAGTTTTCTATAGAAAGTTTGGTTTCTAGCATTTAAACATCACATACAATGCAACTGATTCACATGAGGACTGAAATCGTTGTAAAAGGTCATAAAACTGCTAGTTCGTAAAATATAGATTCATTTTCAAACACTTTTACTACTGAAAGGTTTTTTTCAATATTCTTAGTCTTCAATGTGACGATTCTTTTCATCACTTAGAAAATGTGTGACCTCTCCTTTATATTATGATTTTTGAGAATATGAGAGCAGTATGGGGCATTCAAATAAATTATTTTTATATTACAGGCTATAGTGCTGTATGAAAATGTACATACGAAGTCTATAACATAAACAGGACGTGTTTTATAGCAGAAGATACAACTTGAAATATGAAAGTAAGTGCATGACTACTAATGATTAAATGTTCTTTACTTTTAATCCTTTGCTGGAGTCTATGCTTTGGTAGTTCTGGTCGTTGTTCACGTTCAGAAGGGCAATGAAGTTCATGGCGTTTCCAGTAGAGGTTGTCGTGGCTGATCCATCAGCGTTCCACGTGTAACACATTCCATATCGGGTCACTTTCTCTTTTACATCACCAATTACATCTTTTTTATCAAACAGAACCATTAGAATCATCCGTGATGTGTCCAATGTCTCGTATTTGATGTCACTATTTGTTCTTGGTCTGAAATACCCATTGTCATGGTAATAAGGGTCTGACCAATTGATTGGTCCGACAATAGAACTCAGCGGGGAAATCGCCATGTGATACGTGGTATCTCTAGGGTCTGGGGCAACCTTTGATCTGTTTTAGGGACTCAAATTGCAAAATGTAACGGCGGGAAACTGGATTGAAGAAACACTTTTCACAGAGGCAGATGTCATGACGGGATGTTGCCTGTATGCAACCGATTCTGCGTGAAGAAAATATAAAAGATAACCAGTTGAGACTCCAAGAGCAGCCAACCAAATTACCCTGGAATAGTAAAACAAAGGCGTTTAGTCAATAGATACCGCAAAAAATGCTGTACATTGAAAAGAAAATCTTTTAGCAGGCACGTGTCGGTTTTATAAGTGTATGAGCAGACATTAGAAATCTTAAAGCTATAAATGCCGTTGTTTATGGCATGTCAAGCGTTGCAATATTC
Organism: Magallana ariakensis; assembly: GCA_020458035.1. Taxonomy (NCBI): domain Eukaryota; kingdom Metazoa; phylum Mollusca; class Bivalvia; order Ostreida; family Ostreidae; genus Magallana; species Magallana ariakensis. Next base: position 47,775,206 of record CM035815.1, on the reverse strand, counting down.
TAACTTTAACATTTGTATTATATAAAATTTCAGTTGTATTGTATAGTTTTCAATTTGTATTCTATAACTTTCATTTGAATTCTATAATGTTCCATTTGCATTGTATATTTTTCCATTTGTATTGTATAAATTTCATTTGTATTGTATATTTTATCATTAAATTTTGTATTGTATAAATTCTGTTTGTATCGTATGATTTCCATTTGTATTATGAAATATTTCATTGTATTGTAAACTAATTCATTTGTATTGCATAATTTTTCATTTGTGTTGAATTTTAAGGATAGTTTATTCTGATTTGTTACAAAGGACTTCATTGGTTTAATACTATCCTTTATCGAACTGGATTATGCTAAGGTGTCTGAATGGTTTAAACGAGGTCATCCGTCTTAGCTTTTTTTGATAGGTTAATTAGATACTAAGATACTGTAAACGTATTATATTTGGCGTGTACGATATTTGGCGGAAACAAGTTTTTGAACAAGTTGACGTGAATTTGAATTAGCGTATTCCTGAATGTGACTATTCTTATACATATATGCATGGCATTTAGCGATGTACTTGATTTAGCGGAAGCCGCAATCCGCCAAAAGCGCTAAATAGAATACACAGCCAAATGTAGTACGTTTATAGTACATGTAGTTGTTCAAAAGGTCATTGGTCTAATTTAAGGTTCCTCGACACACCAAACTTTTATTTGATGGACTAACAGAGTAATGATTTTTTTGTATATTTTTTAGGGGAATAGCAAAGATTGTTTGACTGCTAAGAGGGTATTTAAGAGCTTGAAAATTGTTCTCAATTGATACGTAATATAATTATCAATAAATAAATGCCAACGAAGGTTTGGTCAAGTTATTATTTTTTTAATTCAAAAATATTTATGAAAAGGACTATGTTCGGTATTATGCATTTTTCGCCCCCAAAATTAAAGTTTTATAAAGAGCTTTAAAAATAAGATGGAAGATAGTTAAAATCATATTGAAAATTGTTATTCTTCAATATCTTTTAAATCTATGGATAAAAATTAGAATAACAAATAGTCACATAAGACACTTAACAGACAATGATATTTTTACAAAAAAAACGGAAACAAAAATGCAAAATTTTAGAAAAAATGCATTTTGCTAAATTTGAACCGATCTCTTTGCACGCCATATAGCGTTTATTCAGTGCATGACTGTTGGTTTTGCATCGGTGATCGTTTGTTTTCCATCGGTGTCTGTTGATTTTGCAATAGAGGCTATTGGTTTTGTTTTAAGCTGGTCTGTTTTGTATTTTAGTATGTTTTTAAAAATTAGCTGTTCGTTTTGCATAAATGTCTTTTTACCTTTCTGTCGCCCATATTGAGCCCCTTGACTCAAAAAAACCTTGACTTAAAATAAATGTGTGGCATTTATAGCTTTAAAATTTTCCTACCATTTTTCATCTTGAACAGAACTACGTTGATTAAAAAAAATGTTAACGTACCAACGGAATCTAGGAGTAAATGACATATGACCTACGCCATGCATCGTGCAGTTCCCTTTAAAATTATTCCACAGTTCTAAGAATGTCGTATTGTTTTCCTTCACTTTCTTTATATCCATTTTATTTTCCATTTTGCCCAGGTGTACGATTCTACTCCTATACTCTTGAGTAATACAAATTTGGATTTGTCAATGCAATCGAATGTAACTGTGATTTTCCCGTAAAAAGTCAATGCAATCAATCTTAATTTTCATCCGCACTTTTATTTGCATAATTGTCATTGATTATCTAACAGTAATGCAAGAGGGACCAGGGTGCCATTATTGCTAGACAAACCCAGTGATGATTCAAGTTGTATTTATAAATTAATTCAATCTTTACAATTTTTTGTGCCCTTCTCTATAATGATTTTTTTTATATCTAAAGGAGAAGTATAAAGGTATTATTTAGTAGTGACTATTGATGTAAAAAAAAATGACATTACACCATTAACGCATAGTAATATGTTTGTATTGTTAAGTGTTGCACAGAAATTCAATCTAAAATCAACAGAGAAATGTTAACGTCACAAGCTTCAATTTGAGAATTTATGAATTCAAAAACAACCTCATTCAAGAAGGTACCGGTTCTTTAATTGCTAATGGATAGATTCGCCCATATAAGCAAAGTAAATAGGCTAAATAAAGATCATGAATGTATTCAACAGTTTCATTACTAAATACAGTCTGAGTGGAGGATTTCTTATTAGTTAGTAAATTCGTGTGACATACAGATTTTACTAAAAGTGGTTCTTTTCTGTGATGCTTAGTAAACATTTTTTTCTCTTAGGAACTTATTTTTTAAAATGTCATAAATTGCCATTACTTTGCAGTAGATTATTCGATGAATTAATATGCTTGTTATTTACATGTACAGTCGTTTTACCGGTAACGAATCAGTATGTATTTTCGTCGTGCATACGACTATTATGGTCAGGATTCCAAATGTTTTTATTTGTTGTTTCAATTATGATTCTTTGTCCTTCTAAACCGTGGTATCAAACTTCCGAAAATTTGAAGGATGAATTACGGAAATAGTAATTTCAACACCCCCTCCATTTTCCTAGTTTCGAATTCGTTTTCCAGTATCGAATTAAGCGCCCCCTATAATTTCTGATCGAATATTTTGGAGCGGATCAATGTCGATAATACACAAGAGGTACAGTTCAATGAACTTACAAATGAAGAAGAAAAAAATACTGTGGAAATAGGTTATTTAAACAAAAAATACGATCGTTATTTTTGGGAGTTGATTTAAATCAACTCCTCTATGCAGTTACTCTAGCAAACCGGAAGTGAAACAGTGTTTGGACCTAAGCACAAATCTTAACCGCTGACAAGACTTAAATCTTGAAAATAATCGATAAATTCGATGTAATGTATTCCTAAGCATTGATTTAGAAGGAAACTTATTTATAATTACTTTGAAAACAGTCAGATTTTAAATGGAACGAACAATTTAGATATTTTTGTAGTCGTATGTATTCCTACGCCAGAGTTCAATATAGTCTCATTCAACCAGACGCTCGGCTGTCTCCGTAAATTTCCGACAAGCAGAGTCTCTCTTGCTTGTCGGAGATTCAAGCTGACATGAATTCATAAAAGCATTTGGTCGCCATATTAGTTTCGATCGCTCCTCAACTGCCGCTGGGGTATATATACCGGTCGAGAAAGTTACGGTCGGTTGCTTTCCGATCGAGGCATTCAGGTTGCACGGACTTCTAAATGCATCAACTACACATTGTAGTAAAATGTGTGTAAAAATGAAGAAAGAAAAGTATCAATCAATAAAACATAAAATATATTTATTCTTTAAAGGTATATATGCCGTTTTTAACAGGTTAGGAACAATTCACCTTTAGCGAGACAGTCTCGCTAAAGCGAGATCATCCCTCTTTACAGTAATAAAAACATTCCCGTAAATGCGAGATTTTGACACATTTTTTCATTATTAAATTGTTTTCTTTAAACAGAAGAATATGCGGAAGAATATTTTCACATTTAATTGATACTAAGGGCTCACTTACTACATATTTGTTTCAAACTTAGATATTTACAGCTGCGTTTCACTGAAATCAAGTTATAAACAAAATCTATTCAGCAGATTTCTTACGGAAGCCTTTAGCGGTAATAAATGCGATTGTCTTGTTAACATGTTAAGTCGTACCAAGAATTATTCGTTCAAAATTTGGTTCATTTTATATTCAAATGTAGTTCATCGATTTTCTCTCATCATTTTTTGATTGTGCATTGAATTTTTTCTTTCAAAAACAAACATCTATTTAGTTTTCTTAAAAATATTTGTTTACCATATGTGTATATAATATTGCTGGTACAACCTTCCATAGTTTTCTTGGTCCTGCCGAGATCAAAATATAAAAGCAAAAGCAACCAATAATTGTTGCATGTTATTTAATTTCTTTTGCACGGTCGAACAGTGTCGTCAAAATGAACACAAACTCTGATAGTTTTCGTTTTATAAGAAGAAAAAACATACTTTCAATTGGAAAATTCGCGTTCAGTGCAAGAATACTCACGATTTCCACGATAAAAAAATCATCCTAATTTTGTTTGCAGCAATAGAGCACTGATATTTTAGGCCACAAAGGTCAGTCTTGGAAAGTAAAATTGCTTCACATTGCTTTTCTTACCCGGATTTTTTAAATTTTATTGTGATTTTTCATTTATTTGAAATACATCATGAAAATCTCGCATTTACGGGAATGTTTTTATTACTGTAAAGAGGGATGATCTCGCTTTAGCGAGACTGTCTCGCTAAAGGGGAATTGTTCCCAACCTGTTTCACGGCATTTTTGCAATGTTGAAAACCAGACCCAAATTTTCAGCATGACTAGATATATGAAAAAGAAGTTTATAGAAAATTTTGCAATTTTTTGATAAATATTAACGAGGTACTAGCCATAATTTGAAAATGAATAACGGCGATTTACCTATGCATATTCATAAACGCTTAACCTTTGAGGTGGATTTGCGCATGTGCGCGGGAATAGTAATTTAGAAAAGCAGCATGCAGAACGAGGTAATACGACAGGTTTGTTTACATTTGTTTGAATTCATATAAACAGGTTTGTGTGCTGTTAACAGAAAAATATCAGATATTGTCATCTGCATTTTATGAGGATGGTTGCGTATCGTCGATGAGAGCTCTTTTGCAATTGACCATTATTTTCATACATTGACAACATTGTATTATCATAATAAAACGTCAAAATTATCCCGTCTGGGGCCCCTCGACTCAAAACATATACAATTTATAGATTTTAGGTATTCGAGTGATAGCTAAACAAGTTTTATCATATTCAGACAATGAATATCGTACCATACACATAAGCTTCTTTTCCTTTGTGAGTAAATATCTTATTAAACAAAGAAAACACACCACTGTTGTGACCCACCTGTCTATAGCAAGAAACCGGCAAGCCCATAGTTAAACACGAAGTTTCTAACACGTGTCCACCGCTCAAAGTGGTCTTCAATATAAATTCTCATTTTACAACGTTTTCTGTCAAACTGTTTCTTTCTTTCTTTTCTCTTCGAACTCGTTATTCCACTGCCAACGGACCGACCACGTTTCCGCGTCGACCTCTTGTGTACGTTCTAAAATTAGCTTGTCACATCACGTGACGATGAATATTTCAAACTTGGGCGTTTATTGACCGGACCGGTCAAAAAATAAATAAATTCGAATTTATATTAAATACTTTTAAATGCGTTTGATTTAAACTGTATAATTTGCAGAAAGTTAATAACTTTTGTAGCTTAATGGAAAAATGAAAACATTTCTTTCTTTAAAAATTTTCATTCAAAACGGCATATATCTATACTTATAAATTAAGGCATTTTGCCAATAAACTTCGAAATGCCTGCACCCGAGTAACTGCTCACACCTTTGGCATTTCAACATGTGTGAGTTGATGTCCGTAAGCTATAATTGAATTTTAGCTGATAAGTAATTATTGTAAGATAAATTAAAAACCTACTTTCATTTTCGATAAACCAGCCCGAAATAGCAAATATGTGAGTAAGGTGGTGGACACGCTTTGGCGGATCCAAGTCAGTGGGAGTTTGCATCAAAAAATATACTTACAATGAAATAATATTGAATGATTATGTAAAGAGTGAATATATATCCTGGGAACCTATTTCGGGTATACATAAGAATTGAGATTTGACAAATGTTGAATAAATAAAATGAGCCAATTCGTTTCTTGAATGTGCGATTTTTGTTTTGATGAATAGAACTTTCCAGAACGGGGTAACCAAGAACGCTGTTTGGCTAATTAACGTCATGTTGGAGAATGTAGGATGAGTCACCATGCTTTGTGGGCAGATCGGACATCTGGTTAATACAAAAAAGTTAATAAACAAAATGGGCCAATAGACGCGATTTTATTTTTGATGGAAAGAACTTTACAGAACGGGATGCCAAAAAATGGGGTTGACTAATTAACACTATGGCGAAAAGTGCATAAACGTTTTTAAATAACATATACATTTTTTATACCACGACAGATTGGTAGTAAACCTTATAAATTAATTTGTTGACAGTGTTTTATCTAAATTTCTTATTTTGGGCAATAATAAGTGAAATTTGACATAAAGAACAAAGTTCTAAAAAGAGATACCACGCTTTATACACCCACACTCTGGTTTGAAATAAGATAATAGTCTATTTAAGAATAAAGACTATCTACATGTTCGTGTGTATATACTCCATTTCAGCTTAGATTTTCATCCCTGTCCTCTCCTCTAAATTTTCAGTCACGCAGTTGCTTTTTTATTTCAATTTTATAGAATATTTTAAGAAAAGCAATTAAGAAAAATTTCGGACACAATACATAGAAAATGAAAAAAAACACCCTGGTTTAACATATTAAGCATTGTATTATAATATAATATGTGAATACATGTATGTGGATATAATATGATTGCGCCCATGAGAAAAGGGTCCTTATGTCAATTTTTACACATTTTGAGATTTTAATAGAATTTGACAGTAAACATGTAGACAATTTTAAAAAATTTTAGATCCTTTTGCAACATTAAAATTATTTTTTTATATATTATAATATGTGAATTTATGTTAATCCCCGCGCTTACGCGGGATATCATCTAGTACTTTAAATAATTTCAAATGTAACCGTATTATTTTGCACAAGTAGTGCTGCCTTACTTCGCATGCACATCGAACACGTGTGTCGTTCATACAGAGTGCATAACGTCTGCATCTTTTAGGAGACCCCGGCGGCACTTCATCCAACACAGTAGATAAATGATAGTAAATCCAAGAAAGTAACAACGTAACATCGTATCCATCGGTTTCTACAAGAACAATCCGTTTCTAAAATCCATGCGGTCATTGCACGAGCTGCCACAGTGTGTGGTATGCGCATGTGCGATGTTATAACAGACACAGGAAAACGTTCTACAACTATTGAGGATTTTTGTAGATGTGTGTGCCTTAATTCCAGTCTGTTTTGTTTCGTCGTTCATTGGATATTCCCTACCAGTGCAGTGGTTGTCATATTATTTTTGTTCAAAACGCGTTTCTACAAGTCTTTTTGTCCAATGTAACGTGTTCGGGTGAATAGATTTTGAATGTTGAAGTGAAAATTCCAGTTTTAGACCTAAAATGAATATGTTAAACGTAAGGAACTGTTTATTTATGCTTAAAATGAATAAAAAGGGCACGAGCCTTGTTTACATGACAAAGAATTGAGAGCCCTGTATCTTGCTTATAACTCAACGACCGACTCTCAAATTGCATTTCATCATTAGAAATGCATTCCTAAAGCATTATAAAAAATAAAAACAGAAAAATAGATTTTGACCGAAATCGTGATCATGCCCCTTTAACGAAGACAATCGAGCGTCTGGTTGAAAGAGACTAGTGTTCAATAATGCTTGGATCCATACCATTTTCCAGAAATATTTCGATTATCAATACATAGTTTGATTGAATTAATTCCATCTTTAAATATTACACAACATGATTCATATGGGGTTTTCTAAAACATTCTTGTCGGAAAAGTCCGAGAATTCATAATATAAAAAATGTGCGAAATTTAAACAGATAAGAAATTACATATCGTTGAATTTAAAATAAATAATAATTGATAAAATGAACTCCCGTCAGTACTTCTGTACTTTGTTTTTTAATGCAAATGCACATTTTCATTACATTGAAAATTATTAAATATCTTACCTAATACAATAGTGACACTGAATCCAATTCTCTTCGCTGAAAATGATACGTGTCCGCTGTCTGTGTTTTGCCCCCTAAAAATTCTTAATACCTTACCAACTATTTTTTTTAAATCAATAATAATAACAACAACAACAAAAATAATAATGATTGAATAATAAATAATGAAATAAGTCAATGAAATAAAGACATACCACCAAAGCTTGTAACGAAACCGTCAGTTCATTTTTCTGCATTTATTCCCGCGTCTCTTATCGTCCATTCCACAGTATGAATTGCTTTATTCTAAGATCACTTAGTGGCAATTGCACTTTATTTACTTGTACTCTAAAATAAGAAAAGGATTCCCAAGGATATAATTGATTATAATAGGTTATGATAAGGCTTTTTATTGTATTAAAGCACTGAGTTTATCATAAGACACTTGTTTAGGGTAAGAAAAACAAATATTGTGCTTATGGAACATCATCACATGTTCAATTTTCATTTTACTTTATATTTACTTACTTTTAAAGAGTGTAGCTCACACTTCCATCTTTCCCTTCGATAACTCTTGGAACCTTGCATCGAAGTTCTGCTAGCAGCAAGTTCTTGACTTAAATGACAGTAACAATTCCACTAATTCTCAATGTCCAAATCCATTCGTGTTATGGTAAACGAGAAGTAAAAAAAATCGTTTTACTCTTTTTCACACCTTCTCATATATACAAGAAAATGTGAAACTAATTCTGTTTAGAAATACTCAATTTCATTGCGATCCACATTTCTTTTTAGCAAATTATATATGCGCTGATTTGGTCATGGTCTTGTCCGCCTATAAAAAATAAACATAGAAATGTTAGAAGTGCAATAGTTATTGCTTGCTGACATGATGAACCAACATTCAGTTGTAGTTCTTTTTTTTTAATGAAGAGCGTTTACGATATCTAATACACGAACTGGTGAATATGTTCCACATCAGTTAAGCTGACTAGAATTTCAGAAATCAATATCAAACATGAAAGCAAATGACATTAATAAAATGCAAACATCAACGAAACTTTAGATGACAACGAAACTGGTGCACGATTAGAAATCCATATTTAACTTTTTGAAACAAAAACTCCCTACAATTTACTATTTTATCTCTATAGTATATCTATTTCAGGTAAGGATATGATTTATGTAAATTTAATAGATACTTAGTCTTTTTTAAAGAAGGCTAGTTTTCCTAGAGCTTGATAAATGTATCTTAAAAATTTGATTTTCTGATGAAAAGGACAAAATGGCTGATAGCAACTTCTTATCATTTGGTATGATTTTTTGACATTTTTGACAAGAAATGAATTCAATATCCATCCAGTTTATGCGAGTATAAGAGACTGGAAAAGTTTACGCTATATAAACCGCGAAACGTAAACTTTATCACACCAGATTATATGAGTATAAATTGGATTAGATTATACTAGTAATTTAACCTTCTTCTATATAATGTAGAAAAGAAGGCGTTTTAAAATTTACATGAACTTCAGCGAAGTCTAGCTTTGACGTAGGTGATATTTATTTGTTTACCATATAAACTAAATATTTCAGTCAAATTACGTGTAAATAGTGTATATTCAATTTTTACGGAGTGATTTGTTCATTAGTTTCAAACGTTCCACTTCGAGATGCATGTTGATATCTACTTTTCAGGAGGGTATACCCTTATCAAATCATAATGAGCCTTTAAAATTAAGCAAATTTTATTAAAAAAAAAAATTAATAAAAAAGGTAGTTGTTATCTAGTATCAATCAATTAGATTATTTATTTAACACGAAAAATACGAAACCGAGATCACATACATTCTTAACTTGACCTCCTTCCTTTGATTTTTATTATAAATGTCGAATTAAATTTAAAGCAGCAACACCTTTCAGGATCTTCTTTATAACTAATTATAATTTTATAATTTTTATTTAGATAGAGGTATATCTTTGTTATATTGAAATTTGTATTCTAGTCTGACCAGTGACACACTTCAAGTTCTGCTTGTTTTAAAGAGTGGAATTTATAATGCTGTTTCATTGAACTATATATGTATATTATATTAATTTTAAAGATAACTTCACAGAAAAACTTTTCTGTAATATACGAGGGTTGTTAGAATAGTTCGCGGACAAAGTGATTTACGGCAAAATTACTGTGTACTTAGATGGCGTATGTTTTATTAAGTGACTACTAATTGAAAATAAGTATGCCAAAAAATCATATGAATTTGAACTTTTTTTCAAAAGATACAGCGATTTTTACTTTGCATAAATTAGATTTACGGAGCACCATTTCATATTTCCACGACGTCAGGTGACGTCAAACAACTGAAAGTCAAACCTGTTACTCTTTTTTAAAGTACACACCTTTCAGTTCAACGCACTTTTTAACCCATTTATAAAATGTACGTTTATACCATTATTTGTCAAGATTTTGTATAAAGTCTTTTGTGGCATATCGTAGATCATTAAGGTCCGAAAATCTCTGTCTACGCAGTTTCGACTTAGATAGGAAAAAAACGAAATCCATAGGTGCAAGATCCTGGCAGTATGTGGTGTTGGGGTGCTGCAAGAGCTCAAAATATCAGTTCTTTCATGTTTAAACCTCTGTGATTCTAATTGTAAACCTTTGTCTTATAAAAATAGCAGCATTTAAGAACTTGTTGGTCTCCATCGGAGATTTTCCTGCGTGCACACAAAATTAAATTAAGGCTCGGTGCTCCAAGATGTCCATTGACGTCAACGTTTTTGACTCATTTTTCAAGCGTTGTCCGTCCAAATTCGGCGATAAAACGGTCAGAAATTCAATTTAATTGAAACTTTCACAAAATGACCCTCATAAGTTATTGTGATGTCATATGAAATATCTTTTATTTTAATGCGTTTAAACGGCAGATTTTCTTAATAAGTAAAATGCGTACAAAATATATAAAATTAAAAAACTGAAATGCTCCGTGAAGCATATCTTATCAAAATAATAAAGCTGTATATTTTTTATGGCGCATTTTAAAAAAACCCCAAATCTTTACATATTTCTTTAAAAAATACGTTTAAATCTGAAAAGTTTCGTTGGTATCATGTGAATAGTCCGCTCACAATCGAACTTGTCCGCGAACTTTTCTAACAACCCTCGTATACCTCAATGTGAGTAAGTCTTTCAGTTAATATTTTCATATTATTCTTTTAAAGTGTCGCATGGATATGTTCATTTCCTTAATGCATGTAATGAAAATTTCTAGTGTGCTAAAAAATTGATTAGTGGATACCTTACACGTATCATCTCTTGGGGGCTTCAAGAGCGAAAATTAAATCTTTATGAAGTTTTTCGCAATTATTCAATGTTTGATGTTCATCGATTGATATTTAAGGTAAATGTAATGGCCGTGTGTAACTTATTTGTTTCGCATGTGAAATATATCCCCATTTAATAATTTATCTATAATATTTCTTTGGAGGTCTTGTGTTACAGTTCCACAGTATTGTCCATTAAAGATTGATTATTCAAATCAAAACGCCTTGTATATCTCACAAAACAGACTTCGTTATAACATTTCAGGTTTTATACATGTATATACCCGGAAAAAAGTTAAAATGTACATATATCTCTCAATTTGTCAGTGTTGTTTTTTTTTTTTGTGTGTAACATTTAGTGTACCTTATATTTAAAAATGTTGAATTACCTTTTCTTAATCTAATGAAAGATATCTCAATATTTGATTACGTCAAGCGCGGAAATAAACACTACACATTAATATGATACAATGCGTAACATGTTGAACCATATTTTTTTTTCTTTTTTGTATATTTGTCCGAATTGTTTCTCAATTGCTTTTTTAACGTATTCTTTAAAATTAAAATAAAACACAACTGCATGGCTGGACATTTAGAGGAGCAGGCAGAGTTGAAAAATCTAAAATAAAATGGATGATATAGCCTATACATGTACGTGGCCTTAATTCTTTTTGATGCAACTGACTCATCTTACCAAGTCAAGAGTTTCTGAGAGGAAGCGGATCAGAAACTCTTGACTTGGGAAGATGCAACTGACTGGGGAAAAAAATAGCAATTAAACTTTTTTATTTAATTAATTTCAACTTGAACCAGTGAGTGGGTATATTAGTGCGTCGTATCCCAAAATTATGTTCATTATGTCAAATTTACCATAATTTTTTTTTCACTGTTCCAAATAAGAATTTCAGATAAAAGACTGTTTTGAAAAAAAAATATTGGGGAGGGGGTCATCCCCCCATTCAACTTCCCCGTTTCTCGGTCTTCAAAAATCTTCAAAATGGAATGGACACATACTATTAAACCGGTATATATGCGTAACAGGGACATCCAAACAAATAAAGGTAAATTTTATTCAGATTTTGATATTGCCGAGGCGGCAAGCGGCGTAGTCTCTGATGTGCTATGTGTGCAAAGGGACCGAGATCTGTGGAGGATCTACATCAAATCTGCAGAGAGCAGAGATACCCTCATAAACGAAGGATTCACACTCGGAAGCAGAGCTATCCAAGTGTTCGATACAAATCCTTACTCCGCGGGAACAGATTCTCCAGATGAAAAAGTTGTGCGCGTCTTAGTGAAAGGGATTCCCCTCTCCGTAGAAGACAGCTGCGTAAAAAATATGCTAGAAGGTCTTGGTGCAAAGCTAACCAGCGATATAAAATATGAAAAAATTCGTCATCCTAAAACTCACCGTATGACAGAAATTCTTAACGGAAACCGTTTTGTGTATATGTCACCCCTTGAAAATGATGCTTCTCTACCGCGTAGTGCAGTTTGTGCAGGGCTTCGCTGCACAATTGCTCACAAGGGTCAACCTGTGCGTGAACGCAAAAAACTGTGCACAAATTGTTGGGCTGATGACCACTACAGAAATAATTGTGAATATGAGCAATGCTGCAGAATTTGTAAACAAACGGGTCATTTTCCGGGATCGCCAATATGTAGGCTATACGTCGCTGAGCAGGATGATATCGTTTGCTTCTCTGGAAAAGACAACCCTCTATCCAATTTCTTCCCATCGGATCTCAAAGTCTTCGGACAGACGTTCCCCTCAGCTGAACATGCTTTCCAGCATGTGAAATCAATAAGGTCAGGAGACCTTAGCCGCGCGGAGGCTATTCGCAAATCAGATACCGCCCTGGACGCCAAGCGCTTGGGAAGCCAGGTTTTAGAATCTGATGCGTGGATTTCGTCTAAAGATACCGCGATGAGTGAAATTCTGGAAGCAAAGCTACAACAGTGTGCCGAATTTAAAGAGGCATTATCTAATGTTAAAAAAACCGACATCCTGGTGGAATCCACGTGGGACAGCTACTGGGGTAGCGGTCTCAACCTCACCGGAACATCTCATACCGTGATGCAGCACTGGCCGGGACAAAATAGGCTCGGACGCTTACTCGCTAACATTGCATCCCAGTTGCAGCGCACGGAACCCATGTCAGACCCCAAGTCAGGATCCAGCAACAGCTCCAGGATATCGACAAGGAAAAATAAGAAGAGCTAAGCTATAGTAAGCTTTATCAGTATGCTTCATCTAACGTAATGGACAAGCTTAACTGTTTATCTGTTAACTGCAGAGGGTTAAATACTGCAGAAAAACGTCTAAAATTCTACACATGGATAAATGATAGTAATTTGGATATCATATTTATTCAAGAAATACACTATACTGAAAATAACATTGTAAATTATGATGCACGATGGTCGGGTATATCTGTACACTGTTTTTCAGATTCCCCTTTTAGCAGGGGCGTTTCAATTTTATTTAGAAAAAACTTGTCATGTAAAATTATTAATACTCATAAAACAAATGATGGTGGAAAGCTTATGGTTAATATAGAGTTTGACCAAAAAATTATTACAGTTGTAAATATATATGCACCAAACGATGTAAACAATAGATGCGATTTTTTAAAGAAAACTTTAGACTGGGTCAAAAAATACGCTCAAAGTTTTGAGAATATTTTGATATGCGGAGACTTTAACTGCCTATCAGATAACCTAAATCCAGATAAAAGTGTACATTTTTTTAAATCATTGTTGAACAAACTCGACTTATGTGACTTATGGAAATATATGAATGGAAACAAGCAAGGTTATACGTGGTGTAATGGGGCAAATATCCCAGCAAGTAGAATTGACTATATTCTAAAATCTAATACTTTTTGTTATGCATGTGAAAATATAAGAATTCAAAGCATACCAGGGTCTCATTCAAATGGTAAGAGAATGTCTGATCATAAATGTTTAATTTTTTCTCTAACTACAAATGAAAATTTAAGAGGACCAGGATATTGGAAATTTAATACTTCATTACTTGAAAACAAAAACTTCAAAAGTGAAATGAATATATTCCTTAAACAATTTGCTTTCGATAAAGAAAATCCATCGATTCATGGGATATTTTGAAAAGAAGGATAAAAACTTTATGTATAAATTTTTCAAAAAAATTATCTAAATCATATAAAAGCAAAATAAGCTCAATCCAAAAAGAGATAAATATTATTGAAAACTTGCCTTATGAAAATATTAATATGAACAGAAAAAGAGAATTAGAAACAGAATTATCAGAGTTAATAAACAAAAAAGCAAAAGGTGCTCAAATAAGGTCGAGAGCAAACTGGATAGAAAATGGAGAAAAAATACCGCTTACTTCCTAAGCTTAGAAAAGAAAAGACAATTATCAAACGTGATTAAATCTTTAAAAAACGGAAATGATTACATATCTGATGAAGACCAAATTTTACAATCTCTTTGCGATTTTTATGAGAAATTATATACATCATGCAATACAAATAACAGTACAGTAAACGAATATCTCGATAATCTAAATTTAGAGTATATATTAAACGACAGAGACAAAATAGAATTAGACAAATTTCCAACGCTTCCGGAATGTACAGAAGCTATTCTAAGTATGAAAAAAAATAAGTCTCCGGGACTTGATGGATTACCATCAGAATTTTACCAAACATTTTGGGAAAGCTTAAAAGAAAATTATTATTGTACTATTCAAGAAATTTATGAAAAAGAAACTACGGCATATTCACAGAGACTTTCTCTAATCACTCTATTATTTAAAAAAGGAGATCCCCAAAATTTAAACAATTATAGACCTATTAGCCTTACAAACACTGATTATAAAATCATTGCTTTTATTTTTTCTAACAGACTACAAAACATACTTCATAAAATAATACATATCAATCAATCAGCTTACATAAAAGGACGAAATATAGCGTTAAACGCAAGATTAATTGTTAACATTTTTGATTATTATGAGGAGAATGACTTGGAATCAATTTTGTTGTTCCTTGACTTTCAAAAAGCTTTTGATTCTGTAGAGTGGAATTTTATGTTGAAAGTTCTCAAAAAATTCAATTTCGGAGAAAACTTTTTAAAATGGATTAACATATTATATAACAAACCTATATTTAGAATAAAAAACAATGGTTGGATATCTAAAACATGTAATATGCATAGAGGCATAAGACAGGGTGTCCGGTATCAGCAATATTATTTCTTTTTGTTGTTGAAATCCTAGCAATCGTCATAAGGTCTAACACAAATATAATAGGCTTTCAAAAACCTGGAATTATGGTGGCATATCTCTGCCCCTAGTGTGCAAGTTATTTTTCTATTAATTATGTCGACATGCAAGATAAATATGTTGACATGCAAGATAGTTATGTCAACATGCAACATAACTATGTTGACATGCAAGAAAACTGCAATCAAATAAGAATTATAAAAAATCTCAAATATCGCCAACATGTGACGTCCAAAATGCTAGATGCTACCTATTTATGTCGACATGCAACTTATTTATGTTAACATGCAAAATAAATATGTTGACATGCAACATATTTATATCGACATGCAACTTATTAATGTTAACATGCAACTTCTTTATGTCGACATGCAACTTATTTATGTCGACATGCAACTTAGTTATGTTTACATGCAAGATAAATATGTTGACATGCAAAATAGATTTTCTCACTTTTGTAAAAATACGAGGTCACTTGAATTTTTGATGCCAATTGTTTCGCAATTCTTTCTCTTATGCGGTCATCATAATTTAAAATAAAACACAATACAATCAAAAAAATTTATTCCGACCACAAATAACAAAGTAATCAGCTAATAAATCAACAGTTACACAGATCCCACCGCTGCCACCATTTATTTTTGTAACGTGTCGAGGGGTCCTTACCTAGTCAATTCTAGGGTCTGGGGGTTGAATATAAAAATATTAAACAATAATAATTTTCCTCTCTGAAATGATTGTTGATTACAATTGGTCTACAATTATTTACAAAACGGCCATCCCTTACTTAGGGTAAAATCACAAAATGAATATGGTCGGCCGGGATTGAAACTTTATAAATACCACGAGGTAAACACTATTTGTGCCTTATTCAGGCGGTAGTGATTACCAACGACACGCCCTAGCTATATGTCCTACTCAAGAGGTAAACCCTCAGCAGAGGCAGTCACTGTATTAACGCCTTATGCAGGACGGACAGTGAACTAACTCACTAACTCTAACTAAAGGCGTACCCCTTCCCTAATACTACGTTAGAGTATCAGCGACGACTAACTCAGGCTAGCCTCCAAGAAGACAGCCTCTATATAACCGACTAGTGGTCGGCCTCCAAACGCGATTGGTCCTTATAATTTTCAATGTGGTAAGCCTCTCTCTCAAGGCAACCCACCTACCAAATTCGCAACTTAATTAGTCTCGCAATTTCTCTCTGTTGGAAATCTGCTAGGCAGGAGAACGCCGCGCCTCCGACGCGCTCACTTATAGGTCTCACAACACTTTTTTTCCGAAGGTTCACGTCAAAACATGGCCGAGGCAAAATAATTCCCGAATTCCCCTTCGTTTTTAGGGGTTTTCCGTCAGCGACAGGGACTGTACTTTTCTATGAGATGAAAAACAACGTGTAAAATGCCTGATTTTCCCACTTTTGTAAAAATACGAGGTCACTTGAATTTTTGATGCCAGTTGTTTCGGCAGGGGGGTGAAAAGGCTCGGACATGATTTTCAAGCACATGTGTAACTTTGATGCAAACAAACTCTCGTGCCTTTGTGGATGGCTGTGTGTTTTTTGCCACTAAATTGGTTAGGAACGATTGTTTTAAAAGTTGTAAAGAGGGAATTTCCCAGAGGTTTGTTTTAAACTCGCTACCCGTGTCTAAAGTTGCGTAATTTTGGTAAGAATATATAGTAAAAATTAATAGTGGTGTGCAACCTGAATACCCTCTGTGGGTCACGTGACAATCTCCGCTGGTTGCTAGGCGACAATACAAACACAGTCGTCATGTGTCGTACGCATGATTTAACATTACATAACATAAAATCGTTACATAAAATTAGCCCAGATTTCCTCTGAAATTTCGTAGAACATTAAACAGCGACCCGATTATAGTGTACATATCGGACCGTCCAAGCTGCCCCGAAAAAATACAACAGCTTATCCAGAAAGTTGACTTTATCGTCGTAAACCAAAAAACCTTCTATGTAATACGAATTTTGTGTAAAATGAGTTATTTAGACGCTTGTATGGTATACAGAAATTTTAAAATTATCCCGCTAAAACGGCAATATTAAAGTGAATTATGAATTTAGCTATAATGCAGCACCCGCATTAGTTTTATTAGAACCAGACAATGCTAATTTAGATGAAAATGCACGCCAATTCTTTAAAATTCAATGATATAACGGCAGTTTTTAACCCCCCCCCCCCCAAAAGGCAGGGTTCCCTAAACTTGTACATGTACATATTCTCGGGTCGTCTTTGTACTGTATTGTAAATAGACATGCATATTTGCACAAATTAAAACCAAAAAAATCATTCAAAATTAACACGCCGTGAAATTACATACAGTATAACTTTTAACATATTTTCATAAATCAGAGGCCACCGGGAGCACCATGGTTTTAATAATCGCTCATAACTTTTTGATAAAGCTACAGAATTCTGTAAAACTTTCCACATATATTCCACAATAAATGTTTTTGTGTTTGAAGATTTTATTTTTGCGGGTGTAAAAGAATAGATTACTTATACATGTATACCGCCACCTACTGGTGTATGTTGGAAAAGTCGTACCCTGGAGAAGTCGTACTTTGGAAAACTCATAACAATGCAGTAGGGAGAACTTAATATCTTCAAGTTATCCCGCATGCAGATACATTTGTTCTACCAATTTTTTAAGTTGGCAATAAGTTTCATTTTAATGTCATTATCATATATCGGTTACGGGTGCTCCAAAACATACCATGATGATATCTTTCGAACTGGAATTTTGAATAAAAAATAGTTTTTATATGCATTGAGTTTTGTTTTAGGTGTTACATGTGTAAGTAACAATTGGAATAATTCTACGATATGAATAGGTTTTGAGTGTTTTTAAACGGTATAGTCTTGAAATTTCTCGCCCGCCGTACCAAACGTTTCAAATACTGGTATATAAACTACGATTATTGCTAATTCTATCCGGACGAAAAAAATTAAAGTGTCAGTAGACACTAAATTGCTTTCCGTATTTTATTAAAAGTGTTAATTATTGTAAAAAAAATGTCGCCTAAGCCCTTTCAAACAATGCAATCACCTGTTATTTGGTACTGGTGATTTGATTAAAATTCATTATCGGCATTGGGCACAATACCCACGTTTACCCATAATATTTCGAGCTATATGTATTATGTTACAGTTATGAACACCATGTTTTATATAGAAATGCAGAATTTTTTATACAAAATTTTTCGATTAACACATTTTGTACGATAATTTGTGCTGCTTTTTACTAACATTATTTTAGGCTTCGTTTTCTGTATGCAATATTTCAGTAATATTTTTCTATCAATTTGCATTGATCTGTAATTTGATAATTACCCAAAACCAATGATTTGAATATGATTTATAAAAAAGTATAACTGTCAAGTTACTTGAAATACTACAGTAAATATGTGTAATAAATCCCGATTCAAATATGATTCTTTACATGTATTTTCATATCAATCGCTTTCTTCCAGGCTTAGCGCTTTTCAGTGATTTAATGCTGCAATGACCAAACAATGGATTTTTGAAACAAAACTTTTGAAATGACGTTTAAATCTAATGCGCCGGAAAGTGACATGAAATATATAAATGCAGAACAAGAAATAATAATTTTAAAAAATCTTAAAAATTTTAATTGACTCGTACCAGTCCTTGTGTTCATCATCTAACCAAGTTCGGTAATAATAAACTCACAAAATAATGCTATACCATCTCAATTAATAAGAAATCCTATTGTTAATTCAGCAAATCATATGGAGTTTTTGCTTTACACGCACTGTGTGGCATGAAAATTCAAAACAGTAAATTCAAAAATGATTGCTTCATGATACTAAGTGAACGTTCTTCAAATCGTGTTAGTGCTGTGTTGTATAATGACTACTTGTATTTTGATGCGGGGAAAAAACCTAATGAACCAGGTCACATAGTATCAACCAACCTAGCTAAACTCCTTTTCTGACACCCGGAAATCACGAGATAAGCAGTTACTGTTTTGAATAAACATGATTTATTTCATTCTGTGCATTGAAAAATTTATCATCTTTATCTATGGGTGTTAATCTGTAAAAGATTTATTATTTGATAATAAAATTTATAAAACCAATTGTAAAAAATGGTTATGAGCATTTTCATAACCATATGACACATATTTACTCATCTGATATCCAGTTAAAACTCTATCCTCGGAAATGCGTTTTTAACATTTAACCTATGAAACATAACCTACATTTATAAAAGTGAATAACAAAATTTTGTGTATGTGAGCGAAGAGATTATCTTTTAGCATTCTCTCACCAGAGGTCGTGCTACACAAGCTTCGCTTACACCTCTGTCAACGCCGGAAAAATAATCTGTCACATGATCAAAACAAGCATGGCGAGCACATGGCATTGTTGATTCGTTTCTTCTGCGCAATCAGCTTGAAGGGGAGTCATCGACGGGCGAAGACTTTGAGGACACGTTTAAAAACATCAGAGGAGATGACATTGCTGCTGATTTATGTAAAATCATCGATAAATCGGTAGCGTACAGAAACTGATTTTTCAAACATCTGTCAAACTAGATCATGTGATCATATTTAAATTTTTACCTCCGCAAAATAGTTCTCCCTGTAACGTTGAAATAAAAATAAATAAAGGCTTTAAAGATTTAAATTTAATTATTTTTAATCATATTCATAGATAAAAGGAAGAACTACATAGATTTTAATTACATTTTGCCCATCGTTTAAGTTGACAGAGATGTAAGCGAAACTTGTGTAGCACGACCTCTGGCGAGAGAATGATATTTTAGTGGACCCGAGAAAGGGTTTAATGACCCCAAGAGTAGTAATTATCATACCGGTATATAAGTCCGTCATAAAATAATAGATCTATCTTGGTAGATATAAAAACGTATAGTCTGCTGTTTTTTGTGATAAGGAAACGATATCAACAAGAAAATTTATTTTGTTTTAAATAATGGAAGCTATAACAAAGAAAAGGTAATGTCATATTGTAAAGTTTGAATTTACTGGGTGGGGGTAAATACAAACTTTACAACATGCCAGTAACATAACAGTGTGTAATTATTTCTAGTGTTACCTTAATTAAACTGATCTAACTACAAAATGTCATCGAAACATTCACTCCGAGTCTAGGAGGTAACCATTCGCGACAATAGCTCAGTTTTCGTTATGTAAATCTGACCTTCATTTTGATGTCATACGTGCTTTTTTTTTGTTTTTTTGTCAAAGGAATGACTGATTCTGAAGGGTTATTCTGCCTTAATGTAATCATCCAGCACGCGTGAGACTTTATTATATTTACTTGCCTCTCTCCTCTGGATTTTACTAAATTGACGAAACAGGTTTTTGGGTTTTTTTACATTCGCATGTCCTTAATTTACATTATTAATTTTCCGTCATAATGTTATATAAAAAAATATACATGCAGTGCAAAATATAAACTGGTTTATAAAGATATGTTTTTTTTTACATGGATGATTGTGCAAAGAATAAAAGAAGAAAGTAGAAATGTGAATACAAGTATAACAGAGACAGAGATTTGCTTAATAACTAGGGTAAGGTTTTCTGTTAAATAATTGTTTACCTGTGGCCCACCTCAGTGTCCCGGGGATAGAAGAGACAGGTAGATATTGTAGATGACATTTGCCACCCAAGCAATGAATAATCGTGACTGAAGACGCAAGGTATCATAATATATATTATCGTTATTGCAACTATCAAATTCATACCAATTACTTCCAACACTCTAACATATTGTTTCTAAAAAGATGATGTGCATTACATGTACAAATGTTAATTGATATATTCTATTTAAATTGAAATTGACACACTTTAAACCATTCTCCCATCAGTATATAATCTGATGCGGTACATTGTAACAGTATGCATAATATTGATATCCCAAATTCCTCTGAGAAACTTTTTTGTGATAAGTTTGCACCCTCTGCTCATAGATGTTTATAAACGACTACTTATTAGCAACATAAATGACTAGCAACGTGTTTAGTTTACGAAAGGATAAAAGATTAATATATTACAGAATCAACTTATTTTTCTATACGAGAAGAAAAATTTGATATGATTTCAATCAAATAAAATTTAGTTTAATATTGATCATTGCTTTTTTTTTCATTTTAAGTAAACTAGCGGCTGGTTTGTTTTGAACATACACTGTAAACATATTTCATTATACTAGTATATATATATATATATATAAAACGATAGGTTTGTACAGAAGATGTATATACATGTACCATCTTACTAGGCTCTTACAAGTGGGTGGCTTTGGTTAAATTAACATCTGATAAATGTTGACGGGTTGATAAATTGTCACTAGCGATCGATCATATCTCGATCCCCTATTGACAAGTCCGAATTATAGAGCAGTAGTTGATTTGACGAAAACCAGTTCAGATATGTATCCTCGCTCCCATTATTTTCAGTTGTTTACGTCCTGGCAACCATTCCTGTTGACCGTGCTCTAATATAGAACCTTATTTGGAATAATTGATTTTTTGACATCCGCTTTGAAAAAAATGCAGTTCGAGCTTTTTTTTTTTTTTTTACCAAATTATTTCATGAGAAATTTTGTTATCGAGCTCTTCTTGAAATATTGTTTTGCCTTTAATAAAATAAAACCTTCATTTTTAAAAAGATTAGCATTAATTCCAATTTGAATTTTGGTCTTCAAAACAATATGCGATTTACGTTTTCATTCAAAAAAGCGTTTAGTCTGTGGTAAAAGCTATATTAAACGATAGGTGGTTTAAAATTTAATTACAGTACTCATTTAAAACTTTACTGTCCAAACATGTCAGATAATTATAATTTCAGAATTTGTTAATCTATTCTTGAGAACTTCTTGTTAATTCTGGGAAGTTCCAACCAAATTATAAAAAAAAACTATGAAGAGTTTAAATGAGAATATTTTTCAGGGATATATATATAAAGGAAAAGTGACAATTTTATTAAAGAACTTATTTACCATCGTATCCTGAAGCGAATTATGCCGTCCATGTAACAACTTGCAAACAACTCTGCAAAATATGTTTGTTTAAAATACTTTAGTCAGCCAGGTTTGTCATAAAAAAAGACCGTCCCGAATTTTGTTCCGTCTCTGCACACTTAAATCGAAAGATGCTCACAATTTCTCTTAAGCATTCTGAAAAATACAAAATATAAGTATTATTGTGATATATTTTATAATGTCTTTATTTTTAAATAAACTAAAATGTTATATTTTTGTTAAATAGGATATATACATTTTAAGACACCAATTAAGATAGTTAAAAAGGAAATCCTCAAAGGTTTTTCTTAGAATTGGTTCAAATTGAAATAAACAGTTTTGACCAAATAACACCATTGATCATTGGCAATTTGAAAACTGGAAACAGAAACACAAATGGATCTAACACCCCCCCCCCCCCCCTCCAAAAAAAACCCCCTAAAACCAAAAAAATAAAAAAACAAAACAAAACAAAAAATAAAAGTGTTACTTGATTAATTTATGCAGTGTGACTAGTACTGTTAGTCAATTTAGAGTCATGTGATCTCTCCGAATCCCTTTATAAGCTTCTGGATCGAACACTGTAGTGCTCTGTGCCGAGATAGTACCTCTACAAAGGTCGTGTCTTTCTTGTCGATATGTTGGCGCCCAAAACATTTTTGTTGCTCTTTGTTCTCTGTCTACTTTTCCGGTATTCGGTCTGCGATGGACCGGGACTCCGTGCATGTAGTAGAGACACTGAATGTGCTTCTTATAAAGATGCATTTTGCGAATCTGCAGCAGCCTGCAAATGTGACGCAGGGTTTTACCCTTACATTGGTGGCACGCCTGTTGAGGCGGAAGGTGTCACCAGCCCGAACGTTAAGTGCCTAAGTAAGTATAAAGAAAGGAACACAAGAATGTCAATCAAAGCTTTAGAACTCTCATTCAAAATTTTTCTTCGAAACCTCTGATGATTTTGATTTAAACGCTAAAGCTTAACTTAACGTCTTCTGGGAGATTTTATCTATCTATCTATCTATCCCATCCATTCAGATATCAGCGTATGCCGGCCTGGACTTAACCAATGTAATTCTCATGGCGAGTGTTATAGATATGGGGAAGTTTTCCGGTGTGTTTGCAATTATGGATACAGTGGAACTTATTGTGAAAGTAAGAAAGACTTTCTACCGTTAAATCGTTAATGTTAGTTATTTGGCATTTATCGGTTTGATAAGGTGTGTTAAATTTGGGTATGAAGGGTTTACATGTGGTATACATCCCTTTCACCATCAGTTTAAATGAAATACACTTTGGAAGTTTCCTTATCATACCTTTGAATAACTCACCGTTTAATATTTTAGGGTTATTAAGAAAAGCTCGTCGATTAAAAATCATTTTTTAAAATATCGAGTAAGTTTTTTATGAGGTGTAAGAATGAATTAAATGAATTTGAAATTTTAAAAAATATAACACTGGAATAAATTATATTTCGGCCTTTATATGACTCTTGGATGCATATACTCAATATTGTTTGTTTCCTTCAAATAGCCCAATTCTTATAACTACATGAACATACCTTTTTGAACGGTAGTTGACAATTACTTACTAATTTAACTAATCACCAACAGTGGAAGCGAAAAAAAAAAGATAAAAGAGATAAAATTTCTCTTTCCTTGACAAGTATTATTGAAGTTGTTATAACGTTTTGCATCGTACACCTGAATAAAGTGAACTCAGAAAAAGGTTTGATTTATCTTTCATTTAATTGGATATTTATATTCTTATGTCCTTATGTATGTGACCTATTTTATAATCTTTTGACAGTTGACTCCTACGCTACCACCACTCCGAGGATGACCATCACAACCAAGTCAACACGCCGTGGGATTGAGAACTTTCTACGCTTTGGTGTCATTCCTGCAGCTGGAGGGACATGTATTTTAATATATCTCATACTTATTATCATTTTCAGGCCAATGCCATCAGCGGACCCTTTTTGATTTCGGCGGGTTACATATATTCACACATCAATGAAATAAAGAAAAAAACATTAAAGCAATTTGTGTTGTTGATATTGTTAATTTTAAGATGTTGATGTTCAGAAATTGATTTCTTTAAAAAAAAATAAACTGACGTCGAAATTCCATTAACAACTTATAGCAAAATATCAATGTTCTCATAATACATTTATTTTAATTTTTTTGTGTTTTTCTTTTTTTTTATGGGGGGGGGGGGTGGGGGTTGGGGTGCTTGTTGTGTGCTCTAATTTCTGCTTAATGTGAGACAAAAAGGAGACTAATAATTGAAATATAAATGCATATAATATCAACATATTATGGAGAATTTTAGTTTACCTCTGTGAAGTATTGCAAGACACGTATCTATAGTCTTTGTCTTTGGGAAAGAAGCATGCATAAGTCTAAACATTATCATTTTTTTATGAAAACTTCTAACGGGATGCTACTCAATCTAAAAACGCCAAGAAGTTTTTTTTTATAAAATTGCTAGAATAATAATTTTCAAATAAATTGATTCCTTTTTAGCTCATCTGAACTGAAGGTTCAAGTGTGCTTTTCTGATCACCTGTTGTACGTCGTACGTTCGTCAGTCCGTCTGTCCGTCTGTAAACTTTTCACATTTTTGATTTTTTTTCTCTAAAACCACTAGGCCAAATTTAACCAAACTTGGTACAAAGCATCCTTATGGAAAGGGGGTTCTATATTTTTAAAACAAAGGGCGTAATCCTTTTTAAAAGGTAGATAATCGCGAAAGAGTGAGTATAGGGTGTGTGTCTTTAAAAATCTTCTTCTCAAGAACCACTGCACCAGAAATGCCAATATTTACAAAAAAAGTTTGTTTATATAGTGAAAATTCTAAATTGTAAAAATCGTGACCCTCGAACCAAAACTGGGGCCCCAGGCGGGGTTCAAAGTTTAACATAGAAATACGTAGGAAAAATGTTTAAAACATTTACTTCTCAAGAACCACTGCACCATTAAATAAGTTATTCTGATTCCAAGGTAACATTCTACTATAGCTATATGCATGTATCTAGACATGATATTACAAATATTACCAAGGCTAAATGAAAATGAAACAATCTTCCCTGTAACTTTAGCCAATTGTCTTGCTGTAACAGAATTTTGTTATGAGCAATAAATTTGATATTTTCTTGAAATTTTAAATATTTTTCGTCTGGCACAAATTTTAAATATTTTTCGTCTGGCGCTGTAAGAGTTCCATTGTTTGTATTCCATACAAAACCTAACCACTTAATATCTTGCTTAGGTTTAAAATCACTCTTTTCTTTGTTCATTACAAAACCTGCACAATGTAAATCTTTTTCAACTTCCTTAGCAACCTTTACGCAGGTAGCATAATCTTCAGCTATACACCATCCGTCATCTAAATAAACAATACATTTGAATCCTTTACATCTCCAAAATTTGACTAATGATCTGAGCAACTTTGTAAATAAATATGGAGCACTTGATAATCCAAAAGGAAAACATGTAAAAATAAAATATCTGATTTTGTTTTCAAACTTCCATGAAAATCCTAGGAATTTTTGATGTAATTTATGAATATCAACATGAAGATACCCAGACTTTAAGTAAAATTTGTACATGAATCCATTTTTCATAACCATTTGTAATGCATGCACAATACCTTACATTTAAAATTTTCTTTTGTCAAGACATTGATTAACGTGTCTAAGGTCTAAAATCAACCTACATTTACCTTCCGAGTTAACAGCTACAGATAAAGGATTAACAACAAAAGGTTTATCTATCTGCTCCTCAACTATTCCTGAAACTAATAACTCATTAATAGCAGACTCAACAAATCTGTGTGCTGAAATGCGGAATTGTTATTCTTCAGCAACACTGCTAACGGCTCAGTTACAAATGGAATAAAATAACCATATCGTATAACATATACCGTATAACATTCATAATAAAATGCATGTATTTGGCTTTCCCAAAAATCTAAATGCATTTTTAAATTGCCTTTAACTTTGGATGAAGTAGAGTTTTTAAATTCAAACACATTGTTGTACGAAAAACAGTCTCTCACCAAGTCATTGTTTGCTGCCTGATGCTGTTGCTGGTGCTGTGTTTGCAAAACTGCCGTTTCCCTTTTCCGGACTTTTGTTGGCCCCATGTTCGAATTTGTTGCAGTAGAAGCAGATGTTCCGGGGTGCTGCTCCGCTACTTCCACTTGAAGATGATGCCGCCTTTCTGTACCATTGCTGAAATGATGTGAACGGTTGATAATAGGGATATCTTTCATACTCTGCTCTGGTGAAAGCTCAGTTCACCTTTTGATTTCGCAATTCTGTAAGAATTAAAGTTTGTAATCTTATTTGAATTTCCTGTCTCAAGGGTTATGTCTTACATAATGAGAGCGATTTTAGTTATCATATGATAAAATGGCACTGTGGCTGTGGGTCTCTGGTTCTTAGCAGTCTCGAATCCAATATCATAACAGCTCTTCTACTTTTTACAGGAAGGTGATTATGTTTGCATATTTTTTCTTTAAAAAAGACTTATCAAGAGAACAGAGATGAAGTGGTTAAATTGTCTTCTGACTGATATGCACGAGAATGGTAAAGCAGACATGCATCAATGTATTTAAGGATTTTAAAAGCATGCATCAAATTTGCATCGTTTAAGAGGGTTCGATGGTCCTGGCCATTAATAGACTGTATTAATCTCCTTTAGAAGAAGAGCTCTATATAAAAATATATATAAAATACCCAAATTAAAACGATGAAATATGTGGGAGTTTTTTCGTTACTTTATAATAGTTTACCGTTTATATCTAAACAAATTATAAGTGTATCTTAAAATTTTAGGCAAATCTGATGGTTAATTTGTTGACCATCCAGCCTCCTTAAGGTAGATAATTTTAAGGCATTCGTTTCCATTTCCACTACTGACTAAAACCATAGTGCCTTTCTGTTGACATCTTTGCATATTTTTAAAAAGATCAACTGTCCTTTTTTCGCAAGAAATATATAAATTTTACATTTTATATGATGATTCATGTGGGTTATGAACGCAGCGATCACGATTGCAGGGAAAAATAATAACCCGCTAACGCAGATAATGTATTTTTTTCTGCAAATTTTATTATTTAAATAAACCCTATTTTAAAAATGACCGATCTAATAACTTTTCATTTTACGGTTTAGATGGCGCATATGGCTCTGTGGTATTGTGCAACTGTTCAATTGCCACAGACGTCCCAGCTGAAAGTCTCTACTGTTTTATATACCGAGATAACGTAGTTTGCAAATATAGAACTCACATTTTGATTTCCCTTAACCTTTAACAAAAACTGATAAAATATATTCTAGGGAAAAGTTTAAACCTGAAATGTACAATCGTTCTATCTGATATTGATCAATTATAAATTAATAAAGATAATAAACCACTACCCTTAAGTAATATTCCAGATACTTTCGTATTCAAACAGAGGTTAATAGATTATCATTATTAGTGAATGAATGAATAAATCCAATAACGTATGTAATGATGCAGCGTTGCCTTGCTTAACATTAAACATTGGCCATAAGCCAAACATTCTCCATTCTGTCAGATACTAGATGATCAGAAGCAGAATAAGGTTGGGGAAAGTACAGTGTCTGACAGAATGAGAAGAGGGGTGTACAATACTTAATAGAATGAGCAGAGGAATGTACAATGTCTGACAGAATGAACAGATGAATGTACAATATCTGATATAATGAACAGATGAATATACAATATCTGAACGAATGTTCAGAAGAATGTACAATATCTGATAGAATGAACAGATGAATATACAATATCTGAACGAATGTTCAGAAGAATGTACAATATCTGATAGTATGAACAGATGAATATAGAAAATCTGACATAATCAGTAGAGGAATGTACAATATCTGACAGAATGAGAAGAGGAATGTACAATATTTGATAGAATAAGCAAAGGAATATAGAATATCCGACAGAATCAGCAGAGGAACGTACAAATCTGAAAGGCTTAGCAGAGGAATGTACAATATCGAATAGAATGAGCAGAAAAATTAATATCTGATAGAATGAACAGGAGAATGTACAAATTCTAAGGCTTATTACTTCATACGGTATCTCACTTTTCAATGATGTTGTTTCAAAAATGTCGTGAGAAGCATATCATTAAAATATTTTGGCAAAAAGTTCTTCAAAAGATAAAGAAGGGGAAATGTTTTTTTCTTATCAACAATTCTGTATGAAGAAGCACCCTTTTCCGGTTTTTTTAGCATTTAAACTTGGCAATTTTGATAAAAGTAACAATTTGAGTTGAAATCAAATCTTTTGGAATAGGTATGGGTGGCTGAAAGGGTAAACAGGACGCTAAAGATAAAAAGTATCCTACTTCTTAGGTACGTGTTCTCCATGTTACGTTTATTCTCCATAGTGCGATTTCTTCTGATACCTCTTTGCACGCCACCTAGCAGTGAATGATTGTTGGTTTTGCATCGATGATCGTATGTTTTGAATTGGTGTCTATTAACTTTGCAAAAGAGACTGTTGATTTCATTTTAAGATAGTTTGTTTTGTATTTCAGTATGTTTTAAAAACTAGTTGTTTGCATTAACGTCTTTTTTTTTTATCCTTTCCGCCGCCTATAAATATGAACTTTATTTTAATTTAGACAGTTTAAAAAAATTCGTTTGGTTGACACAACAAAACCTTCGCTCTGCATAACCAAATTTTAGAGAGAGTATTTCATATCTCAAAATTTGGCTTTATCTAAATATATGCAGTTTTTTTAAAATCACTTTAATTGTGATTTCCACATATAAAACAGGATATAAAATATATGAATCAAACATATCGCATTTAAATTTGTTATGAATGAAAAAATATACAGATCAAATGTATACGTGTATATGATCTTTTAAAAATTGTATTTTTTTTTCATTTTTCAATGGAAAACATTTTGCACAAACATATATGTCATGAACATAAAATATGAGGAGTGTGATATCTTAAAACATTTTAACTTTTCATTACTCTAAAAGATTCTTTACATTTCAGTCACCTGGCACTATCCAATAAGTTAAACCAAATTAGTTCAGCCTGGGTATGTAAATATTGGAGAAATAAACACTTATCTTAAGATAAACAACATAGTTTGTTTTAGTCCTAATGTTGCATTCGGACCAAAAATACCGGTAATCATGCGCAAAGGTGAGCACAGTTCGAAACCTCAACATATTTGTCATCTCTAAACAAACATCGAATGGTGTGCTCCAGTAGGATTAGATTAGATTACTAATAATTAAAATTATGAATGTTCCATTGAATTTCGAAATCTACTTTAATTTCCAACCCAATATATACGGAAAAAAAATGTTTAAAAATAATAGGAATGAATTACAATAGTAGGCACCCGGTAACTATCCTGAAATACGGTATGAAGATTTCAGATTAAATCTGTAAAATTAAAAATGATTAAAATCATTGACTTATCAAGAAGCAATAATTATATTTATATAATTAAAGGCAAAGGAATATACTTGTACCCAGTACAAACAATTTTTTAAATTATGAATTGAGGTTTTTTTTTAAAATACCCATCAACTGTTCTACATGAGAACAGGCACTAGCAAGATCACAGAATGTTTTTTACATACCCTCGGAACCAGTGTGTCATTGAAATATGACCAATACCGTGCATCGTGCAACTCCCTCTAAAATTGCACCATAAGTCCATGAAAGTCATTTTCTTCTTCTCCTTCTCATCCTTCGAATTCGCTTCTTTTAATTCCATTTTGCCAGCCACACCAAACTTGCCCATACGCCTAAGCAATACCTTACAGAAATTTTATCATTAGTACAACGTACCAACAGTTTTGATTTTTGCGCTGTGCCTTTGTTTATGTAGTAATTTTTAATGGTTAACTATCAGTAATACAATAAAGTCCAGGGCAGCATCATTGATGAACAATATCTATACATCATGAACGGTTTAATTTATCACTTAAAAGTATTTGTACCTTTCTCTACAGCAGTTTCGAGATCAAATGGAGAGAGATAATTGTGTGATTTTAGAGTTGACTATCGATATATAGAAAACTGCTATTGATTAACCCAGGGTCTCTGTTTGCATTGTTAATTAAGTGTTGCTCACCAATACACCCAGGGACAAACCACAAGCTTCAATATGAAATTTAACGAGATCACATTAAAAGCTATTAAGTGCCTAAAGCATTGTTAATGAGGGGATACATAATTCATGATTTGTCCATGAGGTATTCAACTAGTTCTGTGGAGAATATAAAGGGTTTAATATTTATCACTGTTAATGTAAAGATACTAAAGTATGAATAAACAGATTCAAAAACACTTTTCAAAATAAATAAGGCTATAGAAAATACCTGTATTACTCAGTTTATATATATATATATATATGTATATATATATATATATATATATATATATATATATATATATATATATATATATATATATATATATATATATATATATATATAAAGCACTAAAAAAACCAACAACACTCGTTATCTATAGTGTCGGATCAAAAGATACATGGTTATACGATGAGATATAAAAAAGCACTAAAAATAATCAACGACACGAACAATAAAGAAAAATATTGTCAAATTTTCGGGACAACCCGTCCCTTCTTCAGGACAATAAAGTAAAAACTACATATGAAAGGAGAAAAACATCTACAAAACTAGCACTAAACTAAAAACTAAATAATATATAAAACAGCGGATAAGAACGTGGCAACTACATCTTTGTATTAAAGATCATAAGCCCGAGAAAGAAAAATCCCGTCCGACGCAGCGGACGGTCTGTGTAGAGGTGGCAGGGGATAGTTTTTTTGGTCGAGGAAATGTGAGGCAGATAGTGCTCATATATGTGATCTAGTTTTTTGGTGGATTTTTAATTTTGCTAAAATTGGTTTGCATGCAGGGGACACATGGTCCCGACTCTTGAGAATTTTTATACATTGCAGAATAAAACAAGTACAACTTACATATAGCACTGTATAGAATAGCCAGGGACGGTCTCAAAATTTTCTGAAAAATTGCCCTTTTTTCACATTTTCACGGGTCTAGCACCACGCTCCAGTCCCGAGCAACTGCCATAAACTACCATAGGATTTGTAGCTTAATGTATACCCATGCAAATAATCACCAATTGATGGGGGGTCAATCACCTTCTTTTCGAGTGACATTAAATCAATGAAATGGACATGAGCTCCTCTATCCACAAAATGAATGCAATAAATATTCTAGCAATTTATACCCCTCAAATAAACAGCCAAACCTCAGGTTCTCCCTTTATTTCAAAATTTTGACCGGGTCTTTCATTCGAAACTATCCCCTGCCACCTTTAACTTTTAGAGTTTGTTTCTCTCTAACCAAAACACTTTAAAATCAGAAAGTTTATGCAATTCTGAGTAAAACTTTCCAAATTTGGTCTGATTTCATTGAAAAATAAAAAAGTTATGGCTGTTTAAGTATTACCCCCATTCTCAGCTGAATCACCTTAACCTGTTTCTGTAAGGTTTTCAACATATATCATGACTTTTTTTCAATCCAAAACCCATTTTTTCTTTCAAAATCAGTTATAACAAGAAACCTTTATCCCTTTCTGATGTAAAAACATAGTAATATTCACATTAAGTAACAGCATATAGGAGAATTCAACTCATATGTATCACCTATCCCCCTGGAAATGGGAATAAGCAAAAACACACTATTACTCCTTGCAATCAACCTTTTTGTTTCTAAATGGTACTAACAGGTTTAAAAAGTCTATTGGAAAATAAAAGCAACTTATTTGGAGCACAAAACCCTCACTTTCATCTCTTCATAAGGGACAGGTACCTAGAAAATGGCAATCAGGCATCTTACCCGGGGAGTAATTTCCCAAATATGCTGAACAGATGATGATGTAACCTGATTTCTCTGTTTATTCTTTAACCAATACCAAAAGATCTAGATTTATTTGTTATAAAGATTGAAATACATGTTTTACATACAAAGAAATACCAAATTTGAACATCATGACCACACCCCCATCATGAGGTGGGATTACATGCAAATGACAAATGGTTAAAAAATGCACACAAATTCAATTTTTCTTGATATATTTTCAATAAAGAAGAAACCAAACATATGTGTTTTGTTTTAAATGGGAGCAATTTAATGTATCTATGAAATTTTATCAAAAGAAATGTGAAATAAAGCCTATTTTGGGGTTGTCGGTGAAGAAAATCAAAGGGTGGGGGGTGCTTTTTTGACAATCCAACATTTTAAAATTGCTTATAATGCCTTAAAATGCGGATATTAACTATTAAGAATTACATGTAATTACATGTAATTTACATGTAGAACATGTAAAATATATATTTAACCATAAAATCTACTTTTTGTCTGTTTTAGCTTGAGAAAGAACAATATTTAACAATTTCTTATAAAAACTAAGGATTTAAAACTTCATAAAACTGCATGGCTATCAATTACTTTCAAGAACATTTAACGAAAATGGTTCAATATTAATCAGTTAATCAAAATTCAACCCTGCATCTGATTTCAGTTAGAATAATATGCCTATAAAGGGTTTTAAAACAAGGAAAACTCCAAAATACTAGAAAATTGCACTTTTTCTAAGAACCACCCCCTGTTACATTTTGGCCCCTAAATCTCATTACATGGTTAAACAATTATAAAAATTTAGCCAGTTTCCCATTTTACACACATTGAACTTCTTTTCTGTTCCCATATTGTTCAATTTAAAGGCTGTTAAAAAATTGACATTTTCTTTAACTTTTAGAGTTTGTTTCTCTCTAACCAAAACACTTTAAAATCAGAAAGTTTATGCAATTCTGAGTAAAACTTTCCAAATTTGGTCTGATTTCATTGAAAAATAAAAAAAGTTATGGCTGTTTAAGTATTACCCCCATTCTCGGCTGAATCACCTTAACCTGTTTCTGTAAGGTTTTCAACATATATCATGACTTTTTTTCAATCCAAAACCCATTTTTTCTTTCAAAATCAGTTATAACAAGAAACCTTTATCCCTTTCTGATGTGATATTGCTTTTATATATATATATATATATATATATATATATATATATATATATATATATATATATATATATATCAGTCGAATTGGCCTTAAAATAAGCTCAGACTATTTTATGTAATATTGTTTAATCACGTTTATATTCTACCTTCCATTATCAAGTTCGATTTGCCGTTCACTCTAGGTCAAATGATTTTAAGCCCTAATCGGATGCGTAGCATTCAATGTCAATGCTTATCATCACCTATATCACTTATAGACATTATGTAGAATATCTATTTATCATCAACTACATTTATTTAAATTAATTAAAAGTTGTCTTTGGTGTGGTGTTCCGTGCAGGTTTCGGGAGTGGGGTGGGGATGGTGGGTACCTTCTTCTCGCAGTAAAAAGAGTTTTAATTTTGAAGGAGTTGGCTCCCCCAATTTTTTTTAGATATATAATGTAGTTAAATAAACATTAAACTTGAAGTTTTAGGCGCTACCCCCAACACACACACACACACACACACACACACACACACACACACACACACACACACAGAGAGAGAGAGAGAGAGAGAGAGAGAGAGAGAGAGAGAGAGAGAGAGAGAGAAAGTAAATTAAAGATTAGCAAATTTGGGGATTTTGGGGCTGGGGTGGGTGTTGGGTTTTTTTTTTTTCTTGTCAAAATTTTGATTAAGTATGCCTCCATCCAACTTTAAAAAATGATGCTACATGTATGTGCCTGGGATTAAAGGTAAGAAAATACCAGACTGCAGAAAATACCTGCTTCCACATTAGCAGCTTACGTAATTTTTTTTCTGTCGTGATTGTTCCTTCATAGTTAAAAAAACAACAGCAATAAATAAATAAATAAATAAATAAATATATAAAACGGATATTTTATATATATTTAATGCTTTTACGATAATGCAAGGGTCAGAACCATGTATTGTAAACCTTGTTTTCTAGTATGCAGAGGCACTTCATAAACATTAAAAACAAAACAGTAGTACTGAACTTCGAAAATCGTTTAATTAGCATACTAGTACCAATCAAAACAAGCTTTAGCACATAAAGACGTAACAGAATAAATAAAGTGATCTGTTCACTCTATCTACATCCTCTGAGTGAGTTAGGAATTCTTTAAATGACATTTATATTAAGCGGGTTAAATACTTATAAGGATGATCAAATATGAAAACTTTGTCCAAGAAATGTCATACACATATGTGCGCTACTGGTTGTAATAAAAATATAACATGTTTTTACGGTGAAAATATTAAGACAACTGAACAACACACGAATACATCCATATCCATACTTCAGCGAACCAGCTTATACAACAAAATCAAATAGCATAAAAAAACATGATTAAAATTAGAAAGAGTCTTGTTCCTAAAACCAAATGAAGAATATATTACATAGACAGCTGATTTTCACACAGTAACTTATAAATGTATCTACGATGAATGATTGTTCAGAGTATAGTGTACCTTCCAGTATAAACCATGTCAACTGTGGTCAAGTTTATACAGGATGTAGGTGCATTTATAGTTAATCCTTGTTATAAAAACTTGATGGGACGGGAGAAAAAAAAATTAGAGACATCTCAGGATTCAGTTTGACAAATTTATGTTATTTGAGACGTTATCTGACGTTACCATCAAAACCAAAAGAACATATAGATCTCACTAAAATGTTGGTTATTTAATGTTTTGTAAAATGCGTCATCACTAAGATATACTTTTACTTTAGCGTTTTTCAGCTTTTAACTTTAATGCAGCAACATAATAATAACTGCACCTTATTGATCTAAATACAATGGACGCCTTAATTATGAGAAAATAAGTGATTTTTAATTTAAAAAAAAATATGACATGCTTGAATCGGGTTAACATATTATAAGGCACCAGTACCAGCATAATGAGCTATCTTGGTAGTGATTTGTGCGTTATTACTTTTATGTATTTATTTGGGGAAAAAATCGATCATGGAATGGACTAAATGTTGATACAGTTGGTTTTGATGTCTCATTCATCATCGAATAATTAATTAATGTCAATCAAGTTATACGGTAGGCACAGAGAGTGTTTTTAACCATTAGTTGTCAACAGCAGTTTTGATGTGTATTACTGTACTCCTTACTTTAGAAACTTTGTTCAGATTGGTTAATTTATTCCAACATTTTTTCGTCAGAAGAATCACACAATTAACCCAAAACTCGGCGATTTCCAGTAGGGACAACAAGCTTGCTCCCAGAAGGAGTCCCATCTGACCGCCAATTTTTGCTGCAAAAGATTTTGTTCAGTTTCATTATTCACAGATACAATGTTCTGTCATCACGTTAAGATTTTATTTCATGATTTCCTTCAATGGGCTATTTTTGATGGATTATCTTACGATTCCTGATTGCATTCAGAATTTTTTCTGATATAATTTGGTTTTAAACTGATCACTAAAAACTTGTAAGCCAAAGATTGGCAGATTTTGTAATCACTGTACACATGTAATTCCTTATAAATTAAGAGGATTTGACATATGTAAAATATCTTTTTAAACTTTGCTAGTACAGCTTTCTTAGAATTTAAGGTTATCCAATGTGAGTTCACAAACACGAAGAGGCCTAAGTGCATATATTGTTGTTATATTTATACAATCAGATAGATTCTTTAAATGATTGTCACCAGAATATTTACCCAAAACGTCTTTTGTGGATGCATATACGGGCACTTGCTTCACATCATGTACTTTAAGGTAATCAAAATAGATGTGGAGTTCTATAAAGTTTTCCCTACAAAAAAAAATCAAAACTGCATATTGATCTTGTAACACTTGAAATATGAGTGAAATATAGGATATTGCATTATTTTAATGTGGCGAGTGATGAGACACAAAACTACTTTAAATCAGACCTAGATACTACTGGAGCACAAACATTACGAGGGGGTGGGCGGGATACTAGTATCGCAACCACTTTTCAAAAAAAATTGTTATCCAAATAAAATTTAAAAAAAACTTGGATATTTGTATTCTTATCAGAATATTAAGAAATATTGTTTATTACTTTGTGCTATGCTTGCTTAGAATTCCCTGATTGGTTCTAGAGAAGTCAAAAATGTAAAGTATTTACAGACTGACGAACACGCCGGACAAAAAGTAGCAAAAAATCATAGTGGAGTGTCTGCTCAAGTAAGCCTTAGTTATGTTGATGTTCAAAGATAAAATATAGATTCAAATTACTTGACATATTCTTTTGAAAAACCAAATCGACTTTCCAAAAAGGATCCTGCTTCTTCTGACGGGAACAGAGCATAAGATACTCTGACGTCATAAGTTGTCTGTTGACATGGTTGAGGACAATTACATGCTCCAGGTAAACTTGAAACTGTCGTACCTGCATCGAAATATACCTACACTAACAGTTTTCTGACTCAAATTAAAGTTACAAATACTTTTAAGACACGAAGAAGGACCAATTTGGTATTTATTATCTTTGTGTTTATGTGTCATGTTGTACATTTTGAATTTACATGTGAAAACATTGTAAATTTTAAATTTACACAAACCCAGTAAATACAAAATTTACAACATAATATACATAACAGCTTTGGGAAGTTTTTCTGGATTAACAGAGCAAACAGAAGAAAAAGTTTTTAAAAAAGAATATATAAACGAATTAAAAAAAACTTACTTGACAAAGAGGCGTTGAAAAAACATTGATAATATTGGTAGTGGGAACAAATAGTATAATTTCCTATAAATAGAAAAAAAAACATATGTTGATAAGATTCTTTTACTTTTATTTAGAATTAAGACCATAAAAACCAAATGTCTGACCTATGGACCCAAGTGGTACACATCCACAGCGCTGATATGTATGATCAGCTTCACACTTTTGTTTACAGGCGTTTATGCTGTATGGACTTGGATGTACAGGGTTAACGAAATCATCAGACGCAGTATCCACGCAGTAGTCATCACCAAAGGCTTTATACGGTGAACCAAGATAAGAATGCTGTGGAAAGAATAAAAATGTTTTGCTCAGTGTTTTCTTTTTTAAAATTGTAAGCTAATTACCAAACTTTCTTTTCTTTATTTTGAAATCTTACTGTTGTCTTGGAGAGTGTTGCCAGTGCCATTGTTCCTGGTGGGACGAGGAACCCATTTTCTTCTATGGCTGGATGCTCACTGGGATTATGCACAGCTGCCTACAATGTTCATTACATTTAAATGCGGATTCTGATTTTCTGCGCCCCGCACAGATTAAAACACAATGCAATATTTGCCTAAAAGGAACAGAAAAAAACGAGGTTCCCCTGTGGTACACTTTTCGTCTCCCTATCCCGTCCTGGCCCAACCATTGATTAGCTTTACTTGTAACGTAACTAAAGTAATCATCATGAGTACAATTAACGTCTTCATTAACCTTTTCAGTTTAAATCCATTGAAAACGAACCTAACTAGATAGAGCAATTGTTTAAATGCTTTACTGTGCTTCAGTATGGAAAAAACCCAGAATATTATTATTTCTTGAGGTATTAATAAGTGACGGGTATAAAAATGATAATAAAAATATCTGGGTATCTTCAAACAATATTTACCCGAATGTTATCTAGTCAAAAAAATCTTTACGAATTTATTTCATCATTTCTTTTATTTGAATTGCTAAATATATATGGTGACTGGTAAGGAAAAATACAATTTAAGGTTCTTATATACTCTAATAAGGTCATAACTTCTCTAAAAATCCTTTTTTTTTTGGTTTTGTGACACTTTGAATTATTTTAGATGATTATTTGTAAAAGTTATACAAGTTTTCTATAGAAAGTTTGGTTTCTAGCATTTAAACATCACATACAATGCAACTGATTCAAATGAGGACTGAAATCGTTGTAAAAGGTCATAAAACTGCTAGTTCGTAAAATATAGATTCATTTTCAAACACACTTTTACTACTAAAAGGTTTTTTTCAATATTCTTAGTCTTCAATGTGACGATTCTTTTCATCACTTAGAAAATGTGTGACCTCTTCTTTATATTATGATTTTTGAGAATATGAGAGCAGTATGGGGCATTCAAATAAAGTATTTTTATATCGCAGGCTATAGTGCTGTATGAAAATGTACATACGAAGTCTATAACATAAACAGGCCGTGTTTTATAGCAGAAGATACAACTTTAAATATGAAAGTAAGTGCATGACTACTAATGATTAAATGTTCTTTACTTTTAATCCTTTGCTGGAGTCTATGCTTTGATAGTTCTGGTCGTTGTTCACGTTCAGAAGGGCAATGAAGTTCATGGCGTTTCCAGTAGAGGTTGTCGTGGCTGATCCATCAGCGTTCCACGTGTAACACATTCCATATCGGGTCACTTTCTCTTTTACATCACCAATTACATCTTTTTTATCAAACAGAACCAGAAGAATCATCCGTGATGTGTCCAATGTCTCGTATTTGATGTCACTATTTGTTCTTGGTCTGAAATACCCATTGTCATGGTAATAAGGGTCTGACCAATTGACTGGTCCGACAATAGAACTCAGCGGGGAAATCGCCATGTGATACGTGGTATCTCTAGGGTCTGGGGCAACCTTTGATCTGTTATAGGGACTCATATTGCAAAATGTAACGGCGGGAAACTGGATTGAAGAAACACTTTTCACAGAGGCAGATGTCATGACGGGATGTTGCTTGTATGCAACCGATTCTGCGTGAAGAAAATATAAAAGATAACCAGTTGAGACTCCAAGAGCAGCCAACCAAATTACCCTGGAATAGTAAAACAAATGGCGTTTAGTCAATAGATACCGCAAAAAGTGCTGTACATTGAAAAAAAATCTTTTAGCAGGCACATGTCGGTTTTATAAGTGTATGAGCAGACATTAGAAATCTTAAAGCTATAAATGCCGTTGTTTATGGCATGTCAAGCGTTGCAATATTCTATCTTTAACATTTGTATTATATAAAATTTCAGTTGTATTGTATAGTTTTCAATTTGTATTCTATAACTTTCATTTGAATTCTATAATGTTCCATTTGCATTGTATATTTTGCCATTTGTATTGTATAAATTTCATTTGCATATTTTATCATTAAATTTTGTATTGCATAAATTCTATTTGTATCGTATGCTTTCTATTTGTATTATGAAATATTTCATTGTATTGTAAACTAATTCATTTGTATTGCATAATTTTTCATTTGTGTTGAATTTTAAGGATAGTTTATTCTGATTTGTTACAAAGGACTTCATTGGTTTAATACTATCCTTTATTGAACTGGACTATGCTAAGGTGTCTGAATGGTTTTAACGAGGTTATCCGTCTTAGCTTTTTTGACAGGTTAATTAGATACTAAGATACTGTAAACGTATTATATTTGGCGTGTACGATATTTGGCGAAAATTAGTTTTTGAACAAGTTGACGTGTATTTGAATTAGCGTATTCCTGAATGTGACTATTCTTATACATATATGCATGGCATTTAGCGATGTCCTTGATTTAGCGGAAGCCGCATTCCGCCAAAAGCGCTGAATAAAATACACAGCCAAATGTAGTACGTTTATAGTACATGTAGTTGTTCAACAGGTCATTGGTCTAAGTTAAGGTTCCTCGATACACCAAACTTTTATTTGATGGACCAACAGAGTAATGATTTTTTTGGTATATTTTTTAGGAGAATAGCAAAGATTGTTTGACTGCTAAGAGGGTATTTAAGAGCTTAAAAATTGTTCTCAATTGATACGTAATATAATTATCAATAAATAAATGCCAACGAGGGTCTGGTCAAGTTATTAATTTTTTAATTCAAAAATATTTATGAAAAGGACTATGTTCGGTATAACGCATTTTTCGCCCCCAAAATTAAAGTTTTATAAAGAGCTTTAAAAATAAGGTGGAAGATAGTTAAAATCATATTGAAAATTGTTATTCTTCAATATCTTTTAAATCTATGGATAAAAATTAGAAAACAGATAGTCACATAAGACACTTAACAGACAATGATATTTTATAAAGAAACGGAAACAAAAATGCAAAATTTTAGAAAAATTGCATTTTGCTTTGAACCGATCTCTTTGCACGCCATCTAGCGTTTATTCAGTGCATGACTGTTGGTTTTGCATCGGTGATCGTTTGTTTTCCATCGGTGTCTGTTGATTTTGCAATAGAGGCTATTGGTTTTGTTTTAAGCTGGTCTGTTTTGTATTTTAGTATGTTTTTAAAGGAACCTAGACACGATTTGAGATCAAATTTTTATTTTTTATTGTTTATGTATAAAATGGTTTACTAGTGCATGTTGAATAGTTGACCAAAGTTTGAATGTTGGAAGTCAAGTAATAAGAGAGATACAGAGGTTAGAATTCATTGTTATGTAAACAAAGCTCGAGTCTTATATTTGTTTACAAATAATGTAAAGTAAGGAATTACCATTTTTTTTGACAAAATGACTTGTGGTAAATAAGATAAATTGCATGATTCAATCTGTTCAATCTGTTCATAAATAATATTATCAACAGAAAAAGCAATATTTTAATTGAAACTTATACCAATAAAACACATATGTAAACAATAACAAGACTCGAGCTTTGTTTACAAAAGAGAAAATTTCAAACTCTGTATCTTGCATGTAACTCAATATTTGACTTTCAAATTTTCAGGAGGCATTAAAAATACCCATAGTAACCGACCAACATTAAAAACGGAAAAATAAAATTTAAAATTTTGAGATCAAATCGTGTCCAAGTCTCTTTTTTTTTTAATTAGCTGTTCGTTTTGCATAAATGTCTTTTTACCCTTTCTGTCGCCCATATTGGGCCCCTTGACTCAAACAAAACTTGACTTAAAATAAATGTGTGGCATTTATAGCTTTAAAATTTTCCTATCATTTTTCATCTTGAACAGAACTACGTTGATTAAAAAAATGTTAACGTACCAACGGAATCTAGGAGTAAATGACATATGACCTACGCCATGCAACGTGCAGTTCCCTTTAAAATTATTCCACAGTTCTAAGAATGTCGTATTGTTTTCCTTCACTTTCTTTATATCCATTTTATTTTCCATTTTGCCCAGGTGTACGATTCTACTCCTATACTCTCGAGTAATACAAATT
Source organism: Magallana ariakensis (assembly GCA_020458035.1). Classification (NCBI taxonomy): domain Eukaryota; kingdom Metazoa; phylum Mollusca; class Bivalvia; order Ostreida; family Ostreidae; genus Magallana; species Magallana ariakensis. Next base: position 47,733,688 of record CM035815.1, on the reverse strand, counting down.
TGGATTTGTCAATGCAATCTAATGTAACTGTGATTTTCCAGAAAAAAGTCAATGCAATCAATCTTCGCTGTTAATTTTCATCCGCACCTTTATTTGCATAAGTGTCATTGATTATCTAACAGTAATGCAAGAGGGACCAGGGTGCCATTATTGCTAGACAAACCCAGTGATTCAAGTTGTATTTATGAATTAATTCAACCTTCACAAGTTTTTTGTGCCCTTCTCTGTAATTTTTTTTTATCTAATGGAGAAGTATAAAGGTATCATTCAGGAGTGACCATTGATGTAAAATAATGGCATTACGCCATTAACGCATAGTATGTTTGTATTGTTAAGCGTTGCACAGAAATGCAATCTAAAATCAACAGAGAAACGTTAACGTCACGAGCTTTAATTTGAGATTTTATGAATTCAGAAACGACCTCATTCAAGAAGGTATCGGTGCTTTAATTGCTAATGGGTAGATTCGTCCATATAAGCCAAGTAAATAGGCTAAATAAAGATATTGAATGTATTCAACAGTTTCTTATACTAAATACAGTCTGAGTGAGGGATTGCTTATCATGTGACAAACAGATTTTATTTTAAAAACATTTCCTTTCTGTGATGCTTAGTAAGAAAAAATGCTTACTTTTCCTTTCTGTGATGCTTAGTAAGCATTTATTTCTCGAAATTATTTGTTAAAAATGTCATAAATTGTCATTACATTGAAAGTATTTTTTTTTAATGTCATGAATTGTCATTACCTTGAAGTAGATTATTCGAAAAGTTAATATGATGAAAAGTTTGATATGCTTTTTCATTCACATGTATGAGTTTTCTTAGCTCTGTCATATTTTTTTGGAGTTTGGCAAAGTACTATTTTTCTTGGTTAACCGGTATTTAAATGCAGTATTAGTGTTATTATACCCTGCTGTATACACTATGACAGAAATCAACAATAAAAAAGCAATAACATGTATGACTCAGTGAGAGTAATCTCTCTTTTTAACGAAACATAGTGCCTTAAACTTGCTCTGTACGGAATTTAGAATTTGCAAGACATTTGAATAAGTAATAAAATTGAAAAAGATAAACATTTACATGTTTTGTCAGTATACGTTCTTTAAAAAATGGTATGATGACCCACTCTATAAAAAACCATAGTCTGAACATCCGATTTCATTAGCATTTTGTTGCTCAATAAGCATATACATATTTTGATGTCTTAATGTTTAAGTTTGAAGTCAATATTTGAAGGTTTTGGCAATACTGAATGCAAATGATTACATATGTTTAATAAATGTAACGAAAGTGATATTAGAAAAAAAAGTGTGGGTTTTCTCAAATGGTCTTAAGTGGTTTTATGCTTCGGCTTATTCCCCAAGTTTTTAATCAACGCAAAAGTAAAGTAAAACATAAGTAATAAAATGTCTGAAAGTTTTTTTTTTTGTATTAAGTGTTCCCATAGAATGTGTTAGGAAATAAAGTTTAAAAGTTCATAACTAGCGAAAGTTTGTGCGCCGTAAATTGCAAGTTTTTGTGAGTAGGGGACTGTAGCTCTCCGACATATTAACCAGAAACTTTCCATTTAGCTATGTTCAGATTTGTAGCTTGTATTTCTAGTGTTACAAAAATTGTTATCGCACAAATTGATGTGAGAAGTACCAATGAGAATAATCATTGTATCATTCAGAGGTATGTTGTATTCTTGAAGTATGTAAAGATAAATGGGTGTAACCAAAACATCAGTTTTAGTGCAATGAGTCAATGACACATGAAATGGACTTCTAATCTAAAAATTGTTATGACACAGAAATACCATCTTTCAAAATGTTTTCAAAAAGTGACATAAAACAATCATTCTAGCATGAAAATTCGGACTTGTAATACAATAAATTGGAAAAAGCAACTATTTATAACATGGACTTATTTGTAGGAAAATTTTCACATCTATATATAGCCACATATGAACTGACTAGATTATTATACACAAACATTAGGTGTGGCACGTTCTTACATGTAATATCCTTACCACGGGTATACAGAATATCAAAATACATTCAAGTAAAGTAATCAAATGAATACTAGTATCTTTTTATCACCATTTATTTTTAATTTGTTTAAATGACATAGCATTTTAGAATACATACAGTAGCTTCATACTTCAATACCGTTAAAGTGACAGCAGCAGTAATGTTGTGTGAGGCACTGGGTGCATATCTAAGGCACGCATTGCCTTTCATGGTATCATGTAAAATAAAAAGATTTTTTCAAGATAAATAATACGGAAGACCTATAATCGTTGACATCACTGTAAATATTAATTATGATTATCATGTTATGTAACAAGATGAGTGATATCATTTATTACTGTTACAGGGTTTTTTTTCTGGATGTGATGCCGACACATAGCCTCAAGTTGAATTTTTGATATAATGAAAAAATATAATTTATGATACAGTGCATGTATGCATGTGTTGTTCTGAGCCAAGTGGTGAAGAAATGCATTAACTACTACTACTACTACTTCTACTACTACTACTACTACTACTAAAAGTAATAATAAAACAATGTCTTTTTCTTCTTCTAATACAATTGGATAGATAATATCAATTAACTTAAAATACAATGGTAGGCACAAACTCTGGGGGTTTTTTTTTGGACAGTTTTGACAATTTTAGTATTCCAAATACGGTGGATCAGTTCTCAAATGCAATGCCAGCATCTTTTACCTTGGAGACATTGGTCGTATTAGCAATTCTATTCCAACATTTCTTTGTCAGAAATATTAAACAGTTTACCAAAAATTCAAAAATTTCCAGCAGAAACAATAAACTTGCTCCCAGAAGGAGTCCCATTTGACCGCCAATGTTTGCTGTAAAAAAAGATAAAGTGTTTAGTTATAATTATTATATGGATAGGTAATTGTTGATCAACAGATAATACACTCACAGATGGGGTGGAACCATGACTTAATAAAAAAACTGTGAATGTTTATCAATTTTTATCAATTGTGTAAAAGATTTTACCATGTCGCCAAACCCCCCCCCCCCAAAAAAAAATGAGTGAATATCTGTAAGTGCCTACTAATACATACTAGTATTGAATTAAAGTTGCAATTATCATACAATATCCATATTCGATTTCAATAGATATTTTGATTATTGTTAGTATTAATGCTATAAGAAACGAAATCTGCGACTTTCCAAAAACATGTACTTTTTCCTTTAAAAATTGCTTTTATAGTTTTCTCGACGAAAAAGACATATAACATACCTTAAATATTCTAAAAGTTAGTTCTCTTTCATTTCATGAAGGGCTGATAAATTTTTATAAAAGGTTTAAAAGTTTGTTAACTTTAATTTGTTGTTGGTTACATTTCTTAGGATTTTAATTTTACGATTGCTGAAAATTCTTTAACGCCACATAGTGTAAAAAAATCGCTAAAATATTGTCTACTTTCACAATAACTCTCATGACTTTGTTTCATATCATCGCGGATGTGTGTTAGCAGCCAGAAACTGTTGCATCTTATAAACCTTTCCCCTTAACACAATCGAAGACAAACTTTGGTCTTATTACACTTATCACTTTTCTTTGCATGAAAACGGTCTGAAGTCCACGTATTTGAAAAATTAACGTTTTTATTAATTCAGATGTCTACTCATTTTCGAGGAAGTATTTGCATAAATTGAATTAATAATATATAATAGTTGAGCTTTGTGAATATCAAATCTTCTAGTGTCAGGTCCGAAATGCTATTTCGTACAAATAAGAATCGGGAAAACAATAATAAGAAAAAACATTTCATTTAAAATTCATGTGGGTTTAGACGAATTCTTCAAAAGATAGTGAATCGAATACTTACACAATATGTGTTTTTCAGATGCATACACAGGCACTTGCTTCACATCATGCACTTTAAGGTGATCAAAATAGATGTGGAGTTCTATGAAGTTTTCCCTAGAAACAAAAACCTGATTTTTTGATTTTATATCTCTTGTTAAATTGATTCGTCATAATGAGAGACAATTATGGTTATTTCAGCAATAATGTGATAAGAGAGCACTGTAATACGGTATATTTACATTTTCCAGTGTCTTTGCCTGTGATAACACTACGTATCGATTTTGTACTATATAACCCATAACTTCAAATGACGCTAAATTGAGGCGCCAACGGGGTTTGTTTATTTATATTTAAATATTCAATTGTACGATGGCTTAAGCTTACATTACATAAATATAAGTAATAAGGAATCATTCTTTGAATATTATGAGGTGATAATTTCGGTCGGGGCGTGATCAAATCTATCATAAAGCCCTTCGGGCTTTATTGGATTTGGATTAGCAGCAAAGTAAGTATATTGTTAACGTTTAATTAAAGACAAATTAACTTAGATTAGCATTCGTAACCTATAGTTTACCACCGTTAAATAAGGTTTTACATATGAAAACTATAGTTAACGAATCATTAACTATAGTTTATGGTTCATTAACTAAAGTTTAAAGTTGTTGAACCTAGTTTATCAAATGTGAAACTACCGTATGTTGAGCTCTGAATTTGGGGTGCAATAGATACCTGCTTTTCTAAAATGTTAAAACATGTTTTATGATGATAAAGAATTATAAAGACTTTATTTACACTAGTAATAATATAATTGTAATCAATTAAACAAAACTATAATACTATCATCATTGAGATATTGATCCTAAAAGTGGGATATCGCCTTCCCATGAGAGGAGGTCTTTGATATCGCCTTCCCACGATAGGAGGTCCTTGATATTGCCTTTCCATGAGAGAAGGTATTTGATATTTCCTTCACGTGAGAGGTCTTTGATATTGCCTTCCCATGAAAGGAGGTCTTTGATATTGCCTTCTAATGAGAGGGGGTCTTTAACCCACACCAAGATCTTGAAAAGATGTATCATGTATTATATACCTGCATGTAACCAAACTGTATTGATTTTTTTGTTATTCTAGTGGATAATGAAGTATTTTATAAACATTGCATTCAAAAGCAAAACAACAACATATCCACCAAAACAGAGTCATTCTTTCAGAAGGATGAATACTCAGTATGTAAGAAACTATCAGAAAACTATAAGAAATATGAAATAAAAAATGTGAATTACTTGATATATTCTTTGGAAACACCTAATCGACTTTCCATAAAAGATCCAGTTTCGTCTGACGGGAACAGAGCGTAAGATACTCTGACGTCATAAGTTGTCTGTTGACAAGGTTGTGGACAATAACAAGGTTTAGAAATACTTGAAACCGTTGTGTCTGTAAAAAAAATGCTCCCGCTAAGTTTTCTCATCCACATATTGATAATTTTAGTAGGCAAAAGAATAAATAGTAGTTTAAAATGTCGTCATCAATGGTGTTTCTCGATTATTGTCATGAAAAATTATTACAAGACAAATGGAGAAGAAAGTCTTTATAACTTACTTGACATGGAGCTGGTGTTAAAATAACACCGATAGTATTGGTAATGGGAACAAATAGAGTAATTCCCTATAAAAATAAAGTGTCACAAAACAGATTCAATAAATTTTTTCAATGAGAAATTATTTCATTCATAATGATGTTTTGGCTTTTTGATGTGCTTTACACAACTTAATGAATGTTTAGATAAGATACTGGCACTTTTACATAAAAGCAACCTAAACACAAAATGCCTGACCTATGGAACCTAGTGGGACACATCCACAGCGCTGATATGTATGATCAGCTTCACACTTTTGTTTACAGGTGTTTATGCTGTATGGACTTGGATGTACAGGGTTAACGAAATCATCAGACGCAGTATCCACGCAGTACTCATCACCAAAGGCTTTGAACGGTTTACTAAGATACGAATGCTGTGAAAAGAATTACATCTTATGGTCTATCGTTTAATCTTTTCGATGATAACACTTTAGACTACTCAAAATGTAACAGTGCTACCTCGTTCTTTTTCAAATACAAATTTTGTGATCATACAGTTGTCTTGGAGAGTGTTGCCAGTGCCAGTCTGCCTGGTGGGACGAGGAATCCATTTTCTTCTATGGCTGGATATTCACCAGGGTCATGCACAGCTGCCTGAAAAATACACATAGCGACACTTAAGAAGCATATTTTATTGACACAAAACTCATGATTGCTAACGTTTATGAGTAAATGTTTTTTACTTTTAATCCTTTGCTGCAGTCTATGCTTTGGTAGTTTTGGTTGTTGTTCAAGGGCAATGAAGTTCATGGCGTTTCCAGTAGAGGTTGTCGTGGCTGATCCATCAGCGTTCCATGTGTAACACATTCCATATCGGGTAACTTTCTCTTCTACATCACCAGTTACAACTACCTTGTCAAACAAAACCTCCCTTATAACCTCTTATGGGTTCAAGGACTCGTACTTGATATCGCTGTTTGTCCTTGGTCTGAAATACCCGTTGTCATGGTAATAAGGGTCTGACCAATTGATTGGTCCGACAAAAGAACTCAGACGGGAAATTGCCAAGAGATACTCGACATCTCTTGGGTCTTTAGCAACTTTTGACCTATTGTAGGGACTCATATTACAAAATGTAATGGCTGGGAACTGCATAGAGGAAACGCTTTTCACAGAGGCAGACGTCATGGATGGATATTGTTTGAATACGACATATTCCTCATGGAGGAGATATACAAGATAACCAGTGCAGATGCCAAACGCAGCCAACCATATCATTCTGGGGGTAAAAAAAACCCCAAAGAATGCATACATACAACATTTGTTTTCATGAATAGCGGTAAAATTTTAAAAGTACATACATGCTAGAAATTCATATCTTTAAGAAATATAAGTTTGGGCTTAATAGATTATATGCAAAACATTTTCCAAATTTGTGGAGGATAACCGCTGACAAAGATATCTTGTTCATTTTGCTAGAAATCTCGCTGAGATTGACGACATACGTAAAGTATGTTTCACATAAAGGGTATAATAATTCGATTCTATTTGTACATGTTATAGATGTATAATTGAAATTGTCACTAAACAATAGTAAAAACAATAAGTTGTATTTTCAGTTTTACAGAACTTGCGCTTAATCAAAATCAAAGATGACATTTACATACCCACGAACGCAATGTTACGATGTCACGTGACCTATGCCATGCATCGTGCAGTTCCCCTGGAACCTGCTAAACAGTTCCAATAATGTCTTTTTCTGTTCTTTCGTATTCTCCTTATTCATTTTATCTTTACTTTTACTTTGCAAACGAGACTTTTGTTCTACTCCTTGGTACACTTTTGTCAATATTACCAGAATTTATCAGTTGTGGTTTAAATACATTCTAAACCCTTTCATTAACTATTCATAATATAATTTACATAATCCCTGGTGCTATTATCAGTGAACGTATAAATTCTGGACTGTAATATTATTTTAATTAATCACTTACTTGTACAAGTGTTTGTACCTCTCTTTATATACATGTAATAAGCGACATCTATATATAATTCAGAGTGAGCACCAATGATAGGGGGTTCGCTCATTGTGTTTGATTACACAGTTAAGTGTTGCTCACCAATTCATTATAAAAACAGAGAAAATCTTTTGTAGGAAATTTGATCAAATCGATTCAGAATCAAGGTCAATAAACACTAAAGGCATTGCTAGTGGGCATAGATTTATAATTCATGATTTGTCCAGTTAATGCACACTAAATGGGAGCTAAATAAAATGTTTAAATAAATCCAATAATTAATAACACCTCCCCGTTTCATGTACCGGAAATATTTGTACATATTTTACCTAGTTATAATCCATACCATACATTTTTAACCTGACGTTAAATATCGGAATTTAATTATATCATTAAAACATGTAAAGAAAAAAAAACTTCAAAAATACTGATAGAAAAAAAAAGGGGGGCAGTGTTCATCCCTCTGAGTTATGGCGCATTTAAATTGACCTTTTTGAACTTAGATCCCTCTGAGTAATGGCGCATTTAATTTGAACTTTTTGCACTTAAACTGCAATTTCAGCCCACTTACATTGTATTTATAATCAAGCGGAATTACTACGTCAATTATTGATTTGAATAATGCACAATGAACAGATTAAATAGAGAGATCAAGAAAACATTCTGTAAATAGTGCTGCGTAAGTTTTTTTCGTGACCTTTTTGAACTTAGTATAAAATAGTGACAATTTGATTTGAAATGAAAGATTTTTCGAGTGTTAAGATTCTTTTACAAAATCAAGGCAATTTGTCTGGATATATGCCTTTAATATCATATTGACATAATAAAACATGGGGTCAGTGATGTCGAATTAAGATAATAGTAGAAAGGTTCAAAGGTAAAATTTTCGAAAAATTTGGCCTATAAAATGTTTCAATACATATCCATGGTTTATGCATAAAGACTATTAAACTATCTAGATTTAATTTCTACACGTTAAGCATTTCCTTCGGAATATGTTCAAAGTTTGCTTGATAAAAAAAGTTTAATATTATGAAAAGTTGATATAAAATTGCATGATTTTTATCTTTTTCTTCTATCTTTTAGACTTTTAGATAGTTTTAACTTGATGATAGCCAAATTTAAAGTGTTAGTCAAAAAGCTTTTTTTCTAGATTAGGGAAAGTGATAAACTCTATATAAATGCAATATTCATCTGTAAAATCATCAAAATTTCATATATTTACATTTTGACAATTCACGATAAGCTTAAATGAAATACAATATAGCATACCTTGCAACAGTCTGATTACATGCGGGTAGTGTATCAGAACAGCTGGTTTTAATCAGGTTTGACTTTGCAAAATACAGTTTGATAGAAAACCTGCACAATTTCATCCAAGAACAAGTGCGAGTTATCTTTCTTTTTCAAAGGAACATTGTAGCAAGCTTGCTCTGTTTGTAATGCAGAGTTCTTGGGACATTTGAATAAAACAGTTGATCAAATTAAAAATATATCAAGTCTCAATTAGTTAATAATAAATACTGAATTCTCATACAGATGTAAATTCTATGACGTTGGTTAAAACTGACCCAGTGCTTTCACTGAAGATAATTAATACCTTTGGCTCAGATAAAATAAAACAGAGACAGTAGGGAGTTGGAGATTTATTTTACTTGTCATATAACAAATATTGACTCATGACAAGATTAAAATGTTATAACTTTGCCACATCTTTACTAACGAATCCTGTGTTAATTGTTTATATAAGTTCCACTGATTATAGCAAGATTATCTCTTTGAAAGACTCGTTAAAACCAACATCAGTCATTTCAAGAGTTGACTGAAAAATTACTCTTAAGACTAGAAATATATAAAAGATCCTTTAAATAATTGCACATGTAGAAAATGCCATAAACAAACTGATATGTTAATTTTAACATTAATCTCATCCTCAGAGTGAGTTGTTTTAACTTTTGGAATCATATGATACAAATATTAAAGCAGTTACAATTAATCTTTGCCTAAGGAATGTTATACAAATCTGGGATCTGTTGATTGTGAGAAAAAATAACATTTTTTTGTGGTTAAAAATTTAACAATGAAAATTAAACAACGTAAAAATAACTCATTCCAAATTACTTCAACACAAACATTTGACACAACAAAAAACCAGATACTGTATGTTAATGAGCAAATTTTGTTGTAAAATGAATGTCAAGAGGTTTTTGATTCCAAAAAGCATGAAAAGCAAGCTTTGCTCCTAAACAAACATGAATATATTACATTAAATGTATTGCGTATTTCAAATTATCATGTAAGCTGTAGCTTACATGTACCTATAGCTATGTTTTATCAACCCATACCAAAAAAGTACGAAAAAGAAGGAAAAATACTCATTTGTTGGAAACCTTTCAAATGTTTCAGAAAAGCTTACGTCAATTATTCGTCAAAACAATATTTTTAAAAAAATTTACAGTTGTCTTATTTTCATTTGCTTTTGTAAAGATCATTAAGTTAAATTACAAATTATCAGACTCTTCTTGAAAAGGTAGAAATTGAAATTTATTTAATAAATGTATTGTAATGTACTTTTTGGTACTTAAAATAGCACCAAAAATGTACCTTTTTGTGCCTTTTGTACATTTTTTTAAATTACTTACAATGTATTTGTGCTTTTTGTCTCTTGGTCTAAATATGTACTACTTTTGTACTTTTTTGTGCTTTCAAGCTGAACTATATGTGTACTTTTTGTGCTTTTTTAAATTGCACTGTTTTTTTTATGTACTTTTTTCTATTCTTTGTATTTTTTTTTTTTGTACTTAATACGTTTTTGTACTTTTGAATCATACTTTTTTGTACTTTTCTGTATACTTTTTCTGTACTAACACTGATGAAATGTGTTAAAAGTATATTTTTTGGTACACTGTATGTTTTTATACTTATACTTTTCTGTACTTTGTAATTAAATGAAATGATATAAAAGTATACTTATTTTATACTTTTGTTTAAAAAAGTATACTTTTTTTACTAAATTTGGAACGATAAAATGCAGGGTTCCAAATTTAGTTGAAAAAAGTATACTTTTGAAACTGTACTTTTTTTCCTACTTAAAATGTACTTATATTTGGTATATGAAGTTTCGATCCTATATCATACATGTATTATTACACCTTGTTATCTCAAACTAAAAAAGCTTAGCAAAATCTTAACCTAAATAGGCTGTAATGCATAAAGAAACATTGTGAATTCTTATTCAATTCAACATACTGGTGGTATTTGAGATATCAATTAATATTCAAGATATAAAGCCATAAAGGAAGTTCAATGGTATATCTTCTACAACTGTTTTGATTGAGTTCAGTGCATAATGTTGGCATAAGGAATTATCACAAACTGTGTCTTGCCACTTTAAACACAAAAGTTCTTCATTGCGAAGGCACAAAAAGACAACTGAAGGCAATATCAACAACTAGAGTCAAACTTCATTATCTCAAATTAGATGGGACTGTTTAAAAAACTTCAAGATAACTGTTTATTTGACAAATCAAGGGTAAAATACTTTAAAAACTAAGTGGTTGGGGCTTACAAATCACTTCGACATATACATTGTACTCAAGATATCAGTGTTCAAGATATCGAATTAACTATTAATATACATTTTAAAGTTTTAGAGCAATGTTGTTTTGGCTAGCTTGGCCTAGAAAATACATAGACTAGTGTATTATCATCTCTTTGACACAAATGAATCACGATCTCTTACTGGGTAGTTTTACGACAAAAAAAAGCAATTTTTTTTACAGAGACAAATAATGTCATAAATTGATGTAAAAATAAGTATATAGGCATGAAAAGAAAGAGTTGTTCCCATTGATGGACATAAAATGTGGCACATAAGTGCATAATCAATAACTTAACTGATACAAGAAGGCATCATCAAAATCAGGATTCAAAAAAAAAAATCCAGTTAAAAATTTTGAATGTGTATAAAATTGGACATGGTAATGAAGGGGGATAACTTGGGAAAACTATGACCATTGCTAATTACCAATTGCTATCAAATCTTCAGAAATAGTGTGACCATGATACAGGTATCATCGGGATAAATATCCCTGCAGATGTTAAAAATCTAAGTATATAAGTAATTATTGAGTATTTCGACCAAAATTTTACTGCTGTCATTCTTCTTTGTTAAAATGGATTTCCAGTACGATAAATGCCGCACACAGTTTATATAACAATATGATACTTATATACCACACAAAACAGTCACTACATTTACAGAACACTACAATATTTGTACATCAAAGTACAACAAAGAAAACAGGTGCAGACTCTATAAAGCATTTCACTTCTCGCACATGTATTCTTACTTTCACTTTTTGCTTATATGCATGGAAATGATAACTACGGTATGTGTATAATATCGGTTTTATGGCAGTACAAGAACATCTCAACGAGCACCTAATAATAAAATTTGGCTTAGCTTTAATACTCATATTTAGGATCTAGCAAGTGTAAAAATAAAGATATAAAATAGCTAGCATTCTTTAATTCTGAGATCCTTTAAGGCTAAAAATCCACTGAAAACGTATGGTCTATTTTGTTAAGTAGCTCCGCAAAAACAAGGCTGTATGCAATATGTTTTCAATGATGGATAAAATGCACCAGTTGCAATGAAAGACATGAATGACTAAAAAATGTTCACAGGCTTTGCAACTATTCACCTAAATATTCTATTAAAATATACAAATGCTATTTTGTGACAAACGATACTTACCGGTATGTCTAACATAACATTGTAAGAAATAAAAATATGGGATCAAATTTTCTCACACTCAAGATGTCAGACATTTTTCTGCAACAATGCACCAGTTGGCATGATCATAGGTAGAACTCACAATTCTAACATTAGGAACCTGCTTTGAAATAAGTTTTGACAACTCCCCATCTTTAAATACATGATAAAATCTGCTAAGTTCTGTAGAGTTCTTAAAAAATTCGTTTCTGGTCGCAGGGGAGGAAGGCACAGAAGCGGGGGGATAAGAGACTTGAACTGGCTCTGTAAATTGGTTCACCGTTGGCAAGCTGTGAGAATGTTGGCGAGACATGCCAATCACCTGAGTTCTTGTTTTGAGACTATCTGTAGACATGTGATCAAAACGCTTTAGAGCCTGCAGTTTTGAAGGTGATATGTCAGACATGGAATGCTTAAGTTGTGCACCATTTGGTCTTGAAAGTTTGGTGGGTGTTTGCTGACCATGAAAATCACTGGCTTTATCCTTCATGCAAATTACCCCTGTGTCTGGGGATTCATTGCTCAAAAAGACTTCTTCTGAATCTTCTGAAATAATCTCCTTTCTATAGTTTGGACAACTGCTCATTGGAAACTCCCTCACAGCAAAATCACTTACATCAGCATCTTCACTTTTACACGATGGCATCTCCAGTTTTGGCTTTTTCATTTTCGATGATTTCCCTTCAAAGAAGTTAAGAAAACTTTCCTTGATTGAGGCAAATAATGTCAACTTATTTTTATTTCCTTTCACACTGTCTTCCATTAAAGCATATGATTTGTTATCCAAGTCACTATTCATACACAAATACTGGCCAAGGCTTGGCTTATGCTCTGGGCAAAGGTCACATATGAAGTTTGATTTGCTTGCAATGTTATCCTGAAGATTTGTAGAAAATTCATGTGAAGAACATAAATCATTTGCTTTGTTAATTCTTGCATTTCCTTGTTTACACTTATCACTTTGGAAGCCATTGGTTTCAAGATCTCTGGAATGCTCTTTTAGTGAACTTTCTTCTCTTGGTGTTGATGCTGAGACTTGAGCTGTACTTTGGTTTCTTAAAGGTGGGAGACAATCATCCAACACTGGAATCTTAGCTGCCATATGATGACTAATGCGTGTGTTATGAAAGGATGAATCCTCCACTCTGTCAATATAGTCCTGTCCATATTCAGACGCTTGTCTCTGCTCATTTTCAGTGAGGTAGAACATACTGGAGGACATAGCTTTCAGTGACGCTTCAAATTTTCTACACTCTGCAGCCAAAACACTAGGCATTGTCTCGTCATGAGATTCCTCCCCAGAAAGCCCCTCCAGTGAGCTAGGGAGGGTGTTACACCTGTGTTTCTGAGTAAACTGGGACCTCTGGGTGACAGTTCTCAGGTATGCCTGTAGCTGTGTCTCGTCATGCTCAGTGCCTGGGTCTGAGAGCGTGCGATTGAAGTTTTGGTATGACTTTCTGGAGTCCTCTGTGTCTAATGATGACTCGCTGTCTGAACTGGCATTGCTGGACAAATCTAACGAGCCTGTAGACAACAACAAATGAAAATTAAACAGAAAAAAAAAATCAATGATGATCATTAAATTTTTCAGAATTAAGATAGAAGGGTGATGGAGTGTCCCTGTCCAGTGATATAATTTTTGAGCGTGAAAGACTTTGGTTTCCATTAATACCATGGTGCTACCATAGAAGGGCATCTGGTCTGCTTAAACTGAAGAAACTTGCTGCATTCCTGCAGAGCTCTGCAGACTTACATTGCAAAGGTACCCTGTCTAGTTTACTTGAGTGGACCTTTTGCATTTCTGAATAGCTTCTGTACTGTAGATGGTGCTTTGTCTACTTTTACAGATGCTGACTTTCAGCATATGGAAAATTTTATGTACCGTAGTTTTATTTAAAAAAAAAAAAATGTTGATCCTCACCTGATCTTTTGTTGCTTTGATTACCATGCCAAGGAATCAAGACATCTTGAGCTCTAAACTGCAAAACAAAACATTTTGCTTAAAAAAATATCATTATATTAAGTATTGGAGTGCATCTTTCTTACATGCACAGAATTCCAGTACAAATTAGAAATACACCATAGATATTACATACATACACAATTTTTTATTGATCGATGATAAATAAAAGATTAAATGTTTATTTAATACCCTAATTATATCATGTAAAAGCATTTTTTGCTCAAAAGAAATTCTTTAATCTATTAAGAATTAGCTCCCTTTGAATCATTGTTCAAAATTAATTTGTGTTAAAACTAGTTAAATTTTGAAAGCTCTCAGATTGTCAATACACATTCTTAGCACTTTTCATGCACTATCAAAGTACATTAATGTATTGCAAATGATGTCAAAATTTGGCAAAAACATGCTCTCTTGTGCCAAAGAGAACAGTAGGCCTATATCAATGATGTAAGGACAAAAGTTAATACTCATGCAGTTACAGTACATGTACATTTGACATTACCAGTTTTAGATTTTTATTAACACACTCACTTTTCGATGTTTCTGTTCAAAAGCCCAAACATAAATCATGATCTGACCACCCGGCCTGAGCATTCGACACATCTCCTTCACAGCTTGCAGCCTCCGACTCTGACTGGAGAAGTGATGGATGACTCCGATGGAAATGACAGCATCAAACGTGCCATCTCTGAAGGGGAGATTCAGATTGTCGGCCACCAGCACCTCGTGACCCTTCTTCCTCGCACCTTCTACCAAAGGTGTGCAGATATCCACTCCGATTTTTGAGACCTTGCTGTTGATGTGGAGATATCGACCGCTACCACATCCTGTAGAAATTCACAATGTGATTATCCAATATTCAATGACGGTACATGACAATAGATTTTAAATACAAGACTATTGTCCACTAATTTATGTATCTAGTCAATTTCTCTAAATTCTGTAAAATCTAGGCCTATATTTAAGAAAATAATGATGAATCCACAGTCATAGATAATTATTAAGACATACACAGGTAGATATTAACAATATTCTAATTATCTCATTAAACCTGCATCTGTTTTATTCTCTAAGGCAAAATATATTCTTATAACATTATTATGTGGATTTCGCAATTTTTAGATTCAGCTACCTATATCAGCGACTATAGAACCAGGGGGCAAGTCCTTGAGAAACCTGCGGACATTTGGCCAAGCCTTCTGTGAAATCTCGCTGAACTTTGGAGCAATTTGATCGTACACATTGTAAACATGTTTTCTTTCCAAGTGAAGGTCCCTGTTTTTTCTGACATCTCGTACTGGCATGTTGAGCACAAGTCTGAAAGAAGTCGATTTATAAGACATAATAATCGATATAATACAAATATGATATGATCTTCAAAACTAGATTCTTCCATGGGTGACATGATGGAGGGTTATCTATAATTCTCAATTCAATATACAGTCATAATTTCATAACGCTGACTGTACCCCCACAAAAAAATCAATGATATTCACATAACTTTCCCTCTTTTTTCTTCTACTATTGTATTTTGCAAAATCAGCAGAGAATGAAGACTGTTTTAAGAAGAACAAAGTTAAAGTAAATACATGTACATAACAAATTGTTAAACATTAATACCCCCCCCCCCCTTATTGTTTTTGGTACATTTAGTTCTTAATTTTCTTTTTTTATTTTGCTGGCAAGGAATGGGTGTCACAATAAAACAGATAAGAGATATAATATGAATACAACAATGGTACTTGCCTCCATCTAACTACAGCTGTGTTTCAGGTGGTGCCTTCTTTTTACACGATACATCTCAGTATCCAATTGCAATGGGTTCTTGGCTCAGGTTAGCTTTAGTGTTTCACAGGTAGCCTGGCTTAGTCCCCTGGTAGCTCCATGTAATATCTATAACCACATCATGACAAGAAATTCAACAGAAACATTCTGACAGATTGAATGCTATTCCTGTTTATATGTGTTCATTGACAACTATTTTGGGGTCCACCTTAATTCTAATAGATACTGGTAGGCGTATGCTATATAATGTCCCAACACGTGACATCTTGAAAAATGATAGAATATCAATGAAAACACAAAGATTCGTACCAGTAATTTCCAAAGGACAAATATAGATGAATTGGATCAGTTTGTAATTCCCTAACCTTGCCCCAAGCTAATTTGTCGGACATAAATCAGTATAAAACATGCTCTAAATAGCCAGTACACCGATTGAGTGGGTATCTCGACATTTAATGCATGAAAAGTAAAACCTTTTATAAAATGTATCATCAAATTCTTAATGAAACTGGTAGATGAAAGATTTTCCTATCCATCCAGATCTGATATCTCTTAAATAATGAAAATAGCCATGACAATTGGTTTTCTTTCCAAGTTTCAACAAATATTCCAATTTCCAAACAAAAATTTTCCAGGTAAAATTAAAAGATACTAGCAATGACACACGTCATAATGATAGATATAAATGGACTAATTGAGAGAGCCTGTGGAGCTATACTCCGTGTGTGCTACATAACTATTAAGACTCTCACAATATCCGATATCACTCTGGATTCGTGTGTGTATCGTGACAAAAAGCCTACAATAATTACACTAAACATGTTTCTCATAACAAAATCAATCTCCATCCACAAGCTGGGAGCAGAAAAATTAATTTGTACACGTTATTTCCATATCCTGCTGGAGTTCAACTGTTGTGGTGTCGGTATTGAGGTTTTTATACGCGTGAGCATAAACTACAGTAATCCAATGGAAATTGGGATTTTTCCTCATCAGGATGTACGTTGCTGAGTCTTAACAAGGTTATTGGTATCAAAAATTTCAACCTCAAAATTTTAGAGAGATGACACAAAAATCTAATTTCATGCAATCAGCCGAGGGAGGGGACGTGGAATGACACAAATTTTGGTCGTCTGACATCAATATTACATTTACATAAAAAGTGCATAACAGTACATACTAAGGACTCTTACCGGTACTTATTAGTATTTGAAATGTAATTAAACTAATTAATGCTTGATACCGAGTACCGGTAATTGAATTTTTATCACCCACTTAAATTTTGATCTTGCCCCTAAGAATCCTTAGCTGCAATATCAATATTTTTCATTCGATCTCCATATTCATTTAGATAGTTATTGATACTAGCTGCAACTAATTATTAGAAAAGCAGCTAACTATATATATGTACCAGACTCAGTATATACTGTATACAGGGAAATATTCGCCCCCGTTTTATTTTCGCCCCTTTTGCCCTTGTTGTCAATGGGCGTATTTAAAACTGTCTCAAACTATCTCTCTTAAAACACATCTATGTCTTGGCGAATTCAAGACGGGTCGAAACTGTTTGTAAGAGTAGAAGGGCGAAAATTACATGGGGCGAAAATAACCCTGTCTACAGTATTCAGTCAAATAGAGTATTCACAGTACCAATAAAGGGATAGGCATGCTTTCACATTCCATTAATTAAGGCATTGCTATCTGGTAGGTTTAATTAATCATGAAAATAACATGCTACCAGTTGAACTGACAGGGTCCCCAAATAATTTATATCAGAAAACAGGATTACTGATTGTGTAGAGATGGACCAAAAATCAATGCCAGATTGCATGGGATCACCCCTGTGCCATTTCTAACCCTAATCACACAACAACAAACCCTTTGCTAGAAAGAGATTGATTATAATAGTTTAATGAACTGCAAACAACTATGATCAGAAATTTCTGGGAATCCTTTAAAAAAAAAAGAAAATTTTAATATGTTGAAAAAAGTTTAGACAAAATGTCTATTTAATATACCTACATTGTTCCTTTAATTCAAGAAAGGCTACACAAAATAAATTCTCATTTAAGGTGGTATGGGACACCTGTCAATATTAATTTGGATTAAAGTACATTTTAATCAAAATACTTCCATCATTTGAAAATTTTCAAATTTTACAATATTTGACCAAAAAAAACGGTTTTAAAATTTTTTGGAAAGATGAAAATTATAAAAGCCCCAGCGGGATTTAAACGCTCTAACCCATTGCGCAAGGCTGTTAGGTAGTAATTTATGGAAAGAAAAAGTTTATAAAATAATGCTTGAATTTATTGTTTATTTCGATTGGAAATACGTCACAATATGGAGGTGTTCCATACAATTTTAACATCACTTTCAAATATGAAACTTATGAGACAGGGCGATAAGTCAAACAAGTTATTTTTATTCAAATACATTGATACTAATACAGTGAGTATTCAAACTATACATATAGACTAACTTTTTAATGATCTTTTCTGTGGGTTATAAAGACAATCTCATTGATTATCCAATATAAAATCCATAATGTTCCCTAAACATTTCGTATTTCTACATTTTGCACTATTCTAGTTGCAAAAAGTAAAGTCAAACTGTAAAAGACAAAATTGAAAATTTGATTTTTTAAAATGATTTCTCCTAACCTACATGGGTGACGTTAAACGTAGAAATAACTTTGGACAGCCTAACTTCCATCAAAATGTAATATACATTTCTTGTTGATTGTAAAAAGCCATCCATGCATGTTAGTAAAATGTCATTTTTCAAGGCCGTATCATCCTAATCTTGTTTTGACACAGAGAATGGTTTAACCCTACAGCAAATATGTCTTATACTCAGTCACGCAAAATTGACTGCGTGGGTAAAATCCTACAAATCAAACCTATTTTCGTAAATAACAAATCTACAAACTGCTTTTGATAATGGATTCCAGATTATGAGATTTGGTAAGAATTCACAAACAGATGAAAAGATTGTTAAACGAAATCAAATATCATTTTCTACATCAAATTATTAAAACAAATTGAAAAATTGTCAACACACACCCTAATGTGGTAAAATCAAAAACCAATCTAACAAGCTAACTTTTTATGTAATTCTCATTTTCCATAAAGAATATGAGGATCAAGTTGCATTCATAACTTTTTACTATAATAATATTTTACAGTATTAAAGTTAAACAGATCTATTCATTCAGATCTATAGAAATGCACGGTGATATAAAGATACCGGTACTTAATTCTTAAATAAAAATTCAACTTAAATAAAATTATCATTTATATGCCAGTATTAATATCTAATTCAATACATCAATATACTAGTGTAGAGTTCTCTTTGATATGAATAAATCAAGCGTCACTTACCACTGGATTTTGATTTGAATCAGGTAGTAGATTACACAGAAGACACTTCGGTTTTCTCCATTGTACAGACTACCTACATAAGATAGTACATAATCTATAATATCTGTTTCCATGGCAACATTGATGTAATGATTCTCCAGCAGAAAGGAGTGCCACTTACTGGGTCATACATAAAAACTTCAGGATCAATTTTTACAAATCAATAAGCTATAAAAACCCACAACTGATTTTATCAAATCAATATTCTGAATCAATCAAAGCATTGCACTCCTTCAAATATACAGAAATAAGGCTCAATGGACTGTAAGAAAGCTGTCGACACCAATAAACAAGTTGTTTGTGATACTGTGTTGACAGGAAATAGGATATAATCAGACCTATTTACGAACACCTTACGTACAAGTTCAGTAACAGTTCTCAGACCAGAACCAGTAAATCTACCAGTCATGAAAAATATGCAATTATAAAAAATATCTGCCGATTTATTTCTCCTGTGTACTTCATTTTTAACCCTCAAACCGGCAATGTGTTCTGCCAGAATTAGGAAATAAACCCATCAATGAGTTAATGTAGTTAAACCATCAGCCATGTTATTTCCTTTTCAGGGGGCTTGTCTGGGCACATAGAGCGTATTGATATCATTGATTGTATAACTTCTTTACGTGATTAAATTGATGCGTTAACAGACTGGCTTATTTAGTCCATTAATATCAATCTAGATATAAAACCGCCAGCACAACTCAAAGTATTGAACCTTTCTATTGATTCTTCTCCTTGTAATTTAGCATCCTACATTTAGTAGCGATTCAATACCATTTGTCCACAGATAACACACAGAAAATTGACAAACGTATTACATATTATCTCCATTTCTCCTTTACAGGCATTGCTTGCAATGGAAGAAAAGACATTATATGATACAATGTGTGTATCCATCTTTTATTATGTACAATGATGTATACATGTAACGTCTTAATAGAAAAAGTCCTTTCAAAATGTACGGTATTAATTGTATCACATTTTTAATCAAACACATTTTCACATTTTTTTTTTACTAAAAAACAATGCGCCAAGCAACATGTTACCTGTGTGCTGGTAACATCTGATGTAATAACAGTATATACCATACCGTGTAGCCATGGAAAAGACACCAGATGGGCAATTTACTGATATAACAGATGCAATATATCTATGAAAAGGACACCTTGACTGATATCAAGGGGACAGCAGCTAAAAGAATGAACAGCTTAAAAAATAAGGCCAGGTAATGTGTTTTGCAGACACGGGCAACACAATAAACAGGATTAATCCTTGAAAACATCAGGACTTACATCATAGTTGTTGGAGGTCCATCAGTCTGTGGTGGATGGGAGTTTTCTGCATGTCATTGATTTCTAAAAACTACTCCATTTCTGTATGTCAAAGATATCTTAGTACATCTATATATCTGTACACAACTGATATCAATAACCAAATTATCTTCGCATGTGAGATATTTATGTACAGATATACTATGTAATCTATATATCTGTAAACAACTGGTACCTAAGTACCATGATATCTTGGTATCTTGGTATGCCACCAACATCTTGGTATTTCTTTATGTCACTGATATCTTGGTATCTCTTTATAATATTTATATTTTGGTTTCTTTGTATGACACTTATATCTTGGTATGTAACTGATATCTTGGTATTTATGCATGTCACTGATATCTTGGTATCTTTGTATGTCACTGATATCTTGGTATTTCTTTATATCGTATACTTATAGAAAATATACCCTTTTCCGCCCTGTGCGATATAAACCGAAAATTTGCCTACCCATGCGATATAAACCCTAGGGGTGTGATATAAGATTTATACCACACCCCTCTCCGGTAATCTTCGGATGTTATATCACACAACTTTCCGTTAATCATTGGCTATTATGACGTAGAGTTCGGTATGCGTCGTTCAACTCCGATCTCCGAGTATGACGTCAAATAATTACGTTGACATCAAAGGATGACTGCACTTAAGGACATGCGATATTTGCGAGAAAATAAACTTTTAAAGGAAGATTTTTTCTTTCAATTGCAGAAATGGTCAACATCTAAACTGCAACTTTACGTAATTGCGTTAAATAAAAGTATGTTGTTACCAAGTACGAATTTGTTTTCATAGGCAGGGGTCATCAAGATTTCTTGAATCTCCATACGATAATGAGGACGCCCACTTTTATACCGACTTCATACATAGTCAGCACATGTTTGTCTATTGTTCTCCGTTTAACAGTAGTTGTATATTTGCATTATCAAAGTTATGTCAAAAGGAGATTAATAGACAAACATGCGCTCATGGTTTAAATGAGAAAAAACTGCTTCTTCTTACTTTCGCTTTCCGTGTTGTAACCAAGGGCTGATGCGTGTTGAATATTATAATTCACCACGTGATTCCTCACCTCAGGTAACTTTGTGGATACAAAATTCTATCACGTGACGTGTAAGGTAGCATGTTATGTGCTAACTAGGACAATGTTTTCGAACACGTAAAGGTGTCAAGCATTGATTTAAAGTCTTCTGTACTTACATGGGCGTGATCTTATTGTTGAAACCATAGTAAATAGTATACTTGTACCATATACAATAGATAGGGTTATGATGAAAGAGTGATCACATAAATTTTTATACATGTCATTGTTATTCATGCTAGTCTAATTTTAGTACCATTCTGATAATGTCAGCTCCACCTCTCATGCATATTAATATCAATCTTAT
The DNA here is from genome assembly GCA_020458035.1 of Magallana ariakensis. Classification (NCBI taxonomy): domain Eukaryota; kingdom Metazoa; phylum Mollusca; class Bivalvia; order Ostreida; family Ostreidae; genus Magallana; species Magallana ariakensis. The sequence continues at coordinate 47,711,589 of CM035815.1, read as the reverse complement.
GTTTGATCAAGGGCAGATAAACGAAAATTCTCCTTTTTTTGAAAGTTATAAGGAGAAAAACATAGAATGAGTTTATTGTATCACAGTCTAAAATCTTAATTCATGTTGGAAATTGACTAGACTCTTTAAAAAATTAAACAAAAGTGATATTAGGTTAAAAAATAAACGCAACAGAAGCGACCGAAAAGGGCCCAAAACCCGACGCTAAGTGCAGTCATCCTTGGTATACAAACAGCTGGCGCAAAAAATTCAGGGAAGTTTGTTAGAGATGGAATATATAGACAAGGAGCAATTTGTAAACAATAATCATTCATCACATGATGTTTTTTTATTGTTTCTTTAATATTTTCTATAAGTATATGATATGAAAATCATAACATGGCAATTTTTATATCGCATCCTATATTAGCCCGAGGTCGCTGTATATCAGCCCGAGAGCCGTCAGATGTCTTGGTATTTCTTTATGTTATTTATATCTTGGTATCTCTGTATGTCACTGATGTCTTGATACTTTTCATGCCACTGATATCTTGGTATCTCTGTATGTCACTGATATCTTGGTATCTCTTTATGCCACTGATATCTTGGTATCTCTGTATTCCACTGATATCTTGATATTTCTTTATATTACTGATGTCTTGGTATCTCTTTGTTATTTATATTTTGGTATCTCTGTTTTTCACTGATATCTTGGTATGTCATTGATATCTTGGTATCTCTGTATGTCACTAATATCTTGGTATGTCACTGATATCTTGGTATCTCTTTATGTCCCTGATATTTTGGTATCTTTTTATGTCACTGATATCATGGTATCTCAATATGTCACTTATATCTTGGTATTCCACTGATACAGTAGTCATCTCTTTATGTCACTGATATCTTGGTATGTCACTGATACAGTAGAATCTCTTTATATCAGTGATATCTTTGCATGTCACTGATACCTTGGTATCTCTTTATGTCACTGATATCTTGGTATCTCTTTATGTCACTAATATATTGTTATGTCACTGATACAGTAGTATCTTTGTATGTCCTTGATATCTTAGTAACTATTTATATGTCCTTGATATCTTGGTATCTCTGCATGTCACTGATAACTTGGTATCTTTGCATGTCACTGATATCTTGGTAACTCTGCATGTCACTGATATCTTGGTATCTCTTTATGTTATTTATATCTTGGTATCTTTTTATGTTATTTATATTTTAGTATCTCTGTATGTTACTGATATCTCTGTATGTCACTGATATCTTGGTATTTCTGTATGCCACTGATATCCTGGTATCTCTTTATGCCATTGATGTCTTGGTATCACTATATGTCACTAATATCTTGGTATATCTTTATGCCACTCATTCTTAGTATCTCTGTATGCCACTGATATTTTGCTATGTCACCGATTTCTTGGTATCTCTGCATGTCACTGATATCTGGGTATATCTTTGTTATTTATATTTTGGTATCTCTGTATGTAACTGATATCTCTGTATGTCACTGATATATTTTTCTTAAAACACTTTCTTTCATAAAGATAAACTAGTTTATAACAAGCTCCCCCTCTGTATCTTCAAGTAATAATGGGAATATCTTGATTGAAAAAATGATATTTTAACTCATATTGTTCTGAATCAATATTTCAACAAAACAAATGTAACTTTAAAATGTTTTGCCTTCTTTGGTGTTAGTATCTAATTAAATTTGCAGTGTTGTAAAAATAGAAATTGATATTTCATTTCAAATTTGCATGAATATTTATATTTGAAACCATCTTAATTAAATAGAAATTGATTAACAACATGCTGTATTTTAAAAACTCAATATGATGCTTACAATGTAAAATAAAAAATGATATGAGCTGGGTTTTTTTTTTCATTCTGTCCGGGGAGCTGAAAAAATTAACAATTTTTATATGGATGTGTCAGACTAATATTTTTTACCATTTTTTTTCTTTGATATGAAGAGTGTACTATCACTGATAATGATCATACTATACCAGCTTTCTTGGGTTCAATCATAGATGAAAAAATTAATTTCAATTTGTCTAATTTAATTTACCAATTAATTTATAAAAAAAAATGATTTAAAAAATATTCTAATACATTTATTATCATTTGGTGACTTGAAATGAACTAGGCCTACATTTGGTGCTGTTACATGTTTATTCATATTTAATCCCAAAAAGCGTGGACGTGTCACCTATCATAATAAACAACTGAACAATGGAGAAGTACCCGGTTCACTGGACATGTAACCTGTCTCTAAGTATTCGGCGTCCAATTTGATCATGTTGATACTCTTTTTATTTCATAACTTATTTTTTTCCATCATAAATCACATTAATAAATTTCAAAGTGCAGATTTTAAACGAATATGGTAAAATATTTGCATTTGCTTACCTGGAGAAAAGATGCTTTTTGGTCAACTTCTTTGTTTCAGAATCTATCAATTCGTTCATATTTTGTGTTACGAAAAAATTTTTTTTTCTTAATTTACGACAATTAAGAATTAAACTAAATAATATTAACTAAACAAATTTAAATAACGGTCAACGTCAAGCTTGTTAATATGCAGATAACATCGTAATATTTCACGTTAACATATTTACGAATATAATTTGTTTAAGTTGTCTCGCACCTGTCATCTGCAAAATGTCAGCTGTGAAACGAAAACAACTTTTCTATCGTTTCTTGGCAGTTTCCAAGGTAGATGTTAACAAGCACAACAATATTTTTAAGTAGATACTTATTGCTACCAAATAATGCGTATGATTTTCCCACAAAAATATATTTATTCTGTAAATTACTGAATATATAGGTTTAACATGCATTAAACCCGAATTTCCTCTCAATTCGCACCAAAATCCTGTTTTATGAGGTTACACAACAGCGTCGTAAAGATGTGTTTACCTCCATTTTCAATATTTGCTCTGTTATATCTTTGTAAAACTCTGAGATATTATTTTGTATTTCTCTGATGCAATCACCCTTGTTTTATTTTTATATTTTGATTTTGCTGTCAGATTTAAGGTGGTATGGGACACCTCGATATTGTGACGTACTTTCTAATTTTGAAATAATCAATAAAATCAAGTATAATTTTATAACTGTTTTCTTTCCAAAAATTGTTACCTAACAACGTAGCAAAATGGTTTAGAGATAAAAACCACGAATCTGTAAGTTGTGAGTTCAAATCCCGCTGGGGCTTTTATATTTTTTACCTTTTCAGAAAATTTAAAACATCCCAATTTTTTAGTCAAATATTGTGAAATTTGAAAATTCTAAACCGATGAAAGTATTTTGTTTATAATGAACTTTAATCCATGTTTATATTGACAGGTGTCTCATACCACCTAAACAAAATTATTAGGTCACACTGGCCAAAGAGCAATTCTTGCCAAGTATCGATTCTCCTCTCCACTTGATTTGCTTGTTTTGTTCTAATGTTTCAATGCAATAGCAAGAAATGGTACTTAATCCCATTAGAGATTTGATTCGACTTGGTATTTGGACTGACCCTTTCATCAGTCTTAGAGCCTCTAAGGACCCTAAAACGGAAGTGTGTGTTTTAGGCACCAACAAAGAGCACTGGTGTTTGAAACAGTGTTGTATCAATTAAGCAAAACAAATAACCCACTAGCCAGAGCTAATAGGAATGCAATATATATGACTCTACCACATTTATAGAAATTTCAGCATAGGAAAATATATCGACTAGAACTCTTGTGCCATTAAATTCAGAACCTTAAAACCTTATTTTATGCGTTTATTTTCACAGATTTCAGACAGTATATCGGTTAAAAAATTCTATGCAACCTTGTCAGACGATAAGAAGGAGAAAATAGCCAATGGCCCAGAACTTGGTGATTTCATTCATGACAATCCACAGGTCAATACAGAAAACATTAAAAGAAAGAAAGGAGAAAGGTAAAGCTTCATTCCTACCAATAAACCAGAACTACTATTTACCGGGTTATATCCACCCCATGGTTTTTTTGCTCTTCTATTCTTGCAAACTGTTTCGCCCTGTCTTGAATTCGACGAGACACAGCTGTGTTAAAAGTGAGATTATTTGAGACATTTGAATTTGCCAGTCTTAAATTCGCACACAGCCAGCAAAGGGGAAAGAGGTGAAAATAAAATGGGGGAGAATATTTAAGCATTAAATGCTTATTTTTTGATATCATTGGTCCTATAACACACCAGGTCTTGCAGACAAATTAAATATATATGTACTGCACGATAGCGCATTATGATAATTTGTCTGCACAGCCTGGTGTGTTATAGGACCGAAGATATCCAAAATAAAAGCATTTATTGCTTATATTTATATTTATTTTTATGTTTATTTGTATGAAACATTTTGGTATCATCACTTTAAAGCCATTATATACCGGTATTACGCTCTGTGTCAGGAATATGAATAATTGATGAAACAGCCGTAAAACGTTATTTAGTGCGCTTCCACAGCTAAATATTGTGCTAGATACTTTACCAGAAAAACTCTTTTTTGAGATCGAAAAGATATGATTAATAAGGATTATTTTTCAAAAGTACATATTAAAATGGTTATGTAAGTTTCATTGAATATTACAATAATAAATCTATAATAATTCAAATGCAGGATGATGTTCACTTGTGCTCATAAGCCGTGTGTGTTATTGAAAATTGAACGTCACAGAATTCCAATGCTAACATAAGGGGAAATATTCATCAAATGTAAATATTTTCCTGCATTTATACAATATGCAAAAATGGTCTGATATTTTGATCAGATGAAGTTCTATACTTTTCTCAGACTGTAAATCATTAATAGAACACAGAGTTAGTATTATGGAAAAATACCTAGTAAACAATTTTATAAATATATTGTGCAAGTCAAGTATTGACTGAGATGCTATCTTTATATGCATGTTTTTGTTGTTTCACAGATTAAGACTTCCACAATGGCTAAAAACAGACATCGCCATGGGAAAAGATTACCACAGACTCAAGGAAAATTTAAGAGATCTAAAACTTCACACAGTAAGAGCTTTGAAAAGTAAATAACAATGATAATGAATTTAAACTGTAAATATGTTTGTTTGTTAACTCTGGAGCTTGTGTAAATTGGTGGGTTTTTTATACTTCTACAGTATGTATATAATGTATATAATAAATGTTTTAATAAAGGTCTGCGAGGAGGCGAAATGTCCAAACATAGGGGAGTGCTGGGGAGGGGCTAAAGGCACAGCAACTGCAACCATAATGGTGAGGATTTCATGAATTGGCTGAGTATCAGATAATGATTTGCAATTTACCATAACATAAAGATAAAAACACACTGACAGTTATAAAAAAAATGGGAATTCCAGATTCATGATTTGAAATGTGCTAGCTGTCGGATATTATTTCCTTTTATAGCTATGGTAATTGCAGTTACTGGCATCATTGCACTACTTTTGAGTGATATGTTTTTCAACAGGTTCTAGGGGACACATGTACACGGGGCTGCAGGTTTTGTTCTGTGAAAACAGCCAGAAACCCCCCTCCTCCAGATCCCTTGGAACCAGTTAACACAGCCAAAGCCATCGCCTCATGGGGACTAGATTACGTGGTTCTGACTTCTGTTGACAGAGATGGTAGGTAAAGGTTATGGTTTAATTAATATTCTTGAAAGTGCGTGCATTCATGCACATGCATGTAATCTATGCTTGAATGGTTTTTGTTATGTTAAAAGCTAAGACAGTTAACATCAGAAAGTTATAGTGTCAATAATTATGTTAGCCTGAAACTTAACCATATGTTTCTATTTTGTTGAATTATGTTTTTGAGTTTGTCATTATAAATGTGAGATGAGTAAGGGTTTTTTTGAATTTCAATGATACAGATCTTCCTGATGGGGGAGCTGCCCATTTTGCAGAAACAGTGCGAGAAATTAAAAAAAGGTACATGGACTTTAAAAAAAAAAAATCTTGTAAATTAATGGAATGTTGATATTTCATAAGAAATCTACAGACTGCCTTTTTTTTTTACTTAATCACCTTCAACTGTGTAAAACAAAGGTTTGAAGTTTTTTTTCTATTAGGCTTGAGTATCACCAGCTACCTCACGATACGATACATATCACGATACATTAATGCAATACATCATGTATCACGATATAGTTGTCATCAAACTATAAATAAACTGGTATCTATGTTGCCTACCTCTATAAGAAATAGTATTGAATGAAGAAAATATGTCAACTATTTACAAAATCAATCAACAAACTGTAGAGATATAAAATTCAATTGATTAGAATAAAATAAACAAATTATTTCTAACTTTAATAAAATTTCTTAATGTCTTCATGTTATGTATACTATGTAACTATTCTAGAAAGTCAATTAAAATTAATTCATACAGTGTATCACGATACACATGTGACGATATGATACACGTATCGTTGGCCCTCACGATCAATTCGATCGATATATCGCCGTATCGTTACACCTTTATTTTCTATACACTTTTCTTATGCTTTTAAGTTTTAAGTGATAGATAAAAAATTCCAATTAGCAAGCAGTTTTTAGAATCTTAAGGACTAAGAAAAGCCTTATCCTAGACCATGAATCTAGTCCTTACATGGAATTTCTATATTCAACTCTAATAATAGTTTTACTAAGGATGTTTTTTCATAATATTTAATAATTTTTGTATTGCAGAAACTGAAATTAAAAAAAACAACAAAATCTTGAATACTTAATTAACATGTGCTTACTTCTAGCATAATCTTATTAAGAGGTTTTTTTTTATACTTGACGGTACATAATCAGGATAATAATCAGTTCTATTTTAAAAGTTGTATGTATAGATATTTTTTTGTTGATTCTCCATGAACTTGTTTATAATGATGTGCTCTGTACATGTAGTAAATCAGAGATTCTGGTGGAGTGCCTGACCCCCGACTTCCGCGGTAACATGGATTGTGTGGCTACGGTGGCCGAGTCCGGATTAGATGTGTACGCCCACAATGTGGAGACTGTGGAGGATCTACAGTGGTGAGGCTCTTTTTTTTTAGGACATTTGTAAGATAAAGGAAATTATAATATCATTATAGTCTATGATAATCTATTGTAATTTATGCAGACTAGAAAAACATTATAATATCATTATAGTATATGATAATCTATTGTAATTTATGCAGACTAGAAAAACATTATGAATAAAATTCTGCTCTGTAAAAAATATTAATGCTTTTCTCAGTGTTTTTGACAGTTTGAATACTTGTACATGTATTGGTATAAAATTGTAGGTTGATTGATCATTGCCCCAGTATATGTACTCTTTTTCCCTGTCGAATATTTTCTGAATTTGTTGGATTACAGGCTGGTTCGAGACCCCAGAGCAAATTACCAGCAATCCCTTGAGGTACTGAAGTTTGTAAAATCACACACTCCAGACCTTGTTACCAAGACATCTATCATGCTGGGTCTTGGGGAATCGGATGACCAAGTCATGAGAGTCATGGAAGGTATTTGAGCTTGCTTTATGTTTAAAAAAAGAAACAAATAAATAAAAAATTTTATAAAAATCATTATTAATATTTTTACCATTTTTATTCAAATCTGTTACCTTAGATTTGGTGCTACCTTATTAACAACAACTAAAAAAAAAACAAATATTAAAATCAAAAAAATTATTATACCCCCGCTCCGAAGGAGAAGGGGGTATACTGTTTTACCCTTGTGTCTGTCTGTCCTTCTGTCTGTCCATCCTTAACAAAAATTTCTGTCGCATTTATCTCAGCAACTATTTATGGAAGATGCTTGAAATTTTAACACACTATTTGTTCAGGCATGCCATATTGTGGGATATATTTTTGTACCAATCGGACATCAACTTCCTGTTAAATGACGACTTTGTTTATTTTTAGCCAAAATTTTAAAACAAATTTTCGTCAAAGAATTCTCAGCCACTGTTTATTGCAGATGCTTGAAATTTTTACACAGTATTTGTAAAGGCATGCCATATCGTGGGATATATTTTTGTACCAATCGGATGTCAACTTTCTGTTAAATAATGACTTTGTTTATTTTTAACCAAAATTTTCAAACAAATTTTCGTCAAAGATTTCTCAGCAGCTATTTATCGCAGATGCTTGAAATTTTAAAACACTATTTGTTTAGGCATGCCATATTGTGGGATATATTTTTGTACCAATTAGATGCCAACTTTCTGTTAAATGTCGACTTTGCTTATTTTGCATATTCACATCAGAGCAGGGGTATCACTAGTGAGCATTGGCTCACAGATATCTTGTTATTAATATTTTTACCATTTTAATTCAAATCTTACATTTGGTGCTACTTTATTCAGAGTTCATGAATTCTGGTATATGTACTTTGTAGTTTCGGTTTTGAAGATAAATCTTTGTTTTGAATAAAAATATACAGGTACATAATACTTCAACTTGATTGCTTTTATGTAAACTTGCTATCTTCCCTCAACAGATTTAAGAAGAATAGATGTGGATTGTGTAACCTTGGGTCAGTACATGCAGCCCACCAAGCGTCACTTGAAGGTCAAGGAGTACGTCCACCCAGACAAGTTCAAACACTGGGAGGAAGTGGGCAACAAACTGGGCTTTGCATACACCGCCAGTGGGCCTCTGGTCAGGTCTTCTTATAAAGCAGGTCTGCATAATTCATTGCTTCATAAACTTCATTTGTTAACAGATCAAATCAGAATACAGGAAAAAGAAATTGGCAACAAGTGTCTATGAATGCATTTTTAATTTATCATTTTTGTCTATGCAAGGAATGAGTTTTGTCAGGTTAAACTACATGTAGTCTTTCTTACAATTACTTACAGGAGAATTTTACCTGAAAAATCTTCTTAAATCTCGGAGGAAAGATGCTTCCTTAGCTGCTGAGTGCTGATGTAGCGACTTAGAACTGTGTCATTCTATTTTACATCTAGTTTTCTTTTTCCGTAAGGGAAGTAACTCTTACTGCGGCATTTTATCAACATCCAACTGATTGTTTAAGGTCCTAGATCTGACCTCATATGTTGATTATAAGTTATTTAATGAATCTCTGTTATTATGTGTGAATAAAATCTCTATATTAAATAAGTTGTGTATTTTTTTAATGACAAAAATATTTTGTATTTAATCCCATGGGCACAGCTCTAATGCTGTATGACAGTTAAACAAATTGATTTTCTTTGAATTTAGGTAAATATTAACAGATACAGGAATATTTTTAAAATCATTTCTGAGCTGAGTATAAGTGGTTTGAAGGGGTATTGACTGAATATTTCCTGTTGATTTTTAAAGTGGGTTTTGATGAATAAGAGATACATATTCTTTTATTCATTTCTAGTACAGATGGACATGTACCGGTATATAAACGCACTTGAGCTCTCATGATAAATAGAATCCAATCCAACATTTAATTTCCTACTTGTTAATGCTTTTACATTTGGCGTCCCACATTTTCGCTTTTGCCATGTTTAAAACAAGAGAGGACAAAATATTCTTTTCACACACCATTTTATTTCTATGGAAACATATTTCAACGGCATGTATTGATGTAAATTGCATTCATCATAAAATATATAATACTTGTATTTATATAACAAAATATTGTGTCATCAGCACACTCTTAACCCTCACGACTCAGTATGCGTTAAAAAACTGCTACATGTTGTATCAAAATATTGATTTCTGTGGTTTGCGTATTTGTTTTTAATTTTTTTTATAACGCTATGGAATGACCTACTAGTCTCCCCTGGAATGATTTCAGTTGATATGATCATTTTGTGTTTTGGATAGGTTTTTTTTTCGTTTGTTATTATCTACCAATATACAATGTAGCTCATATAATGAAAGCAGTACTTGAGTACGGTACTATGCATGTGTTAAAAAATAGGTTTAAACATTAAATGTGTGATCCACTAAAAAATGAAATAAATAGCATACTTGCAGACATGCACACTCACACACAGTTCAAATGTCACATGATTAATTGCTCATTCACATACAGACGCATCTCAAAACCACTTTAACAGTTTCACGTAAATAGACTTGTCTATAAATCACAAATCCTGATAACTACACCGTGTAATGTCTGTACAACTTGTACAACAAAGTTTGAGCTTCACCCAACAGCACCAACTTAACAACATTTGCAGTACCTATTATGGCCGTGTGGAGAGGTTAAGTTTACAATATCAATGAAAGCTTCCGCCAGTATACGTGTATAGTTCATGACACTAATGACTATCTTTGATCAAAACATGCAGTTGATCTACTATAACTGCTGTCCATTTAATGACGCGTGTCCTTCCTTGACCGCGGAAAAACTCGTTTCGAGATCATGCCCATAGGTTTGGTATCACAATTCATATAAATAAGTAGATATATGAATTTTGTATTTAGACATTGTACACATTATTGGCCGGCAATGCTTTTAGGAGATTCCAAATGTGCCCATTGTTGTTGTATCGAAAGTATGGAATTGGCCATTAGCGAAATCACAATTTTGATTCGGCAGTAAGTACTGTTAGTACTGCTAGTTAATATCACATTGTATAGCACTTTGTCACAAAGGGGAACCAATGCTCCATCAGTGTTTCTCAGGAATGCTCAGCTTGAGAGCAGATATCTGTTCCTCTCCGAGCGATATCTTGTCCTCCAGTTCCTGTTTCTCGATGGTCAGTTTCGATTTCATTTTCACGTAATATTTGTAATCAGCAAACTCTTCCTCACTCAATGCTTCCTGAAGGAACACCTCGATCTGCTCACTCCGCTTTTCTATGTCCTCCTTCAACACCTTGGCATCTTCATGCTGTTGCTTTGCTCTATCTCGCTTATCAGCAGCCATTTTCTGCAGGAAAAAAATAAATTTTCATTTCTAATTTCCAATGTTAAAATTCATAAATAGAAAAGTAAAATAATTTTATATGAACTTCCTATTCTATAACATTTGCAAATTGTAATGTTAATATCCATAAATAGAGAAAGTAAAAGTTGTTTCCCTTACTTTGAGTCGTTCATTACTGTCCTCTGGAAGACTCTGAAGGGCGTTCTCTGCCCGTGCCAATAAGCCCGAGACCTTCAGTAGAAGAAGTATGATCTTCTCCATGTCACCAATGTAGGTCTTAAACTTGTCCTTTTCATGCTGTTTCTTGCACTTTCTTTCAACTGCTTTTTGTACCTATAGTAAAAACAAATTCTTCATGTATGGAATAATTCAGGAAAACTTCTAGAAAATATTCATTGAAAGAAAAACGTGTTATTTTCCTGCAATTGTTCATTTTTATTAAATCTGAAATGCCATCATCAAACTACTGTGGAGGTTTACACCATCTTTTCTCAATATGTTATGTATGCTAAGACTTTAAAATTCCTTCCTTGATTGTAATTTTAGAACAGAGCAAACAGCTGAGAGAACTCCTTTTCTGTACCTCTTTTCCCAGTGTCTCTGTCTCCTCCAGTTCTTTTGTCAGCTCTTTCTTCTCTTCCTTCAACTTGTCCATTTTCTTTTGTATACTATCAACCAGTTCTTCCTGGAATCACAATGCATGTTTGTTCAATATATCACATCCAATCCAACACATTAAACAGCAACAAACTACCGGTACATTCAATTGTATATGCTGCTTTCTTGAGGAAATTATTTATATTGACAGAAACAACGCTAGAAGATAGTACAGGCAAAACAAGGAAAAAATCCTCACTAACCTTTGTTTTGATTAATTTGTCCGAGTCGTCGATATCCTTGGTCATATCTTTGCCGATTCCCTCGCTCTGTCGTATATTCATCTCTATCAAGGCCTTGGATGGGGACACCCAGTAGTTAGATGGTAGAGGTGACTTCTCCCTGTAAAAACCATGATTCAGAAAGATGAGAGATGATGTCATTCATTCATACCTGCTTATCATCACCTTAGTAATGACCTAGTTCGTCTTTGGTACCTAGACTGTGCTGCGTCCATGACTGTTCCTACTTGACCATAACATGGACCTGATTCTGACCACAAATAAGGCGACTATTTAAACCTTGTTGCTTGTACGAGAAGGATTATCTCCGCCAACAAACTGAGCGGACCAATTATCCTGGTTTTTACAATGTTATTACAACATAATATCCTACACTTCAATGTCATCAAGGATTTCATGAAGAGCTAATAATATAAAAATCCATTCAGTGGACATCATCCCAGATTAGTATGTTTATTTTCAAGACTAACGTCACACAATTAATCAGAGCCAAGCGTGACAAGGAAACTAGATTTCCAAGAGACTTTTGTTTGACTGTTGACAGAATATAAATAATTACCTATACTGTCAATACATAATAAAACTTTACAACTCTGACAAATCAATTTGGTTCTTTTCAAGTGATTCAGAAAGGATATGGTATTTTTGGTTGTAGTTTTAGAAAATATAATTACCTGTATCTGGAAACTAGGATTTTACTTATATCTCTATGCCAGAAATGTTAAAAGTACAAGTCTCATACATCAATGATGTTCCACAAAAATCTTTGTACTTACGTTTCGTCTGGTACTCCTTCCTTATTTGGAGTGACAGATTGGAGGGCCTCTTGATCATTGCTGACACTGGATGATTTGGGGGAAGTTTTAGGAGAACGCCTCACTAGCATATCTTGATCAATCTCAGTATGGAACAAGCCGTCCATGTATTGCATTCTCCCGCCATCACTCTTTAACATACTGGACAGTTTCGGGTCCTTTTTCTCATAAATTTTGGCAAATTCCTGAACTTTGGCGTCACACTCCAGTTCCTCCTGGGATCGCTGCCGACTGTGCTGTACCAAGTCACTGACAGTGGTTTTTTCTGAAGGACTAGAAGAATTCGTGGAGATAGGCTTGCTTGGAGATTGCCTTTTGGAATCACTGAAAGACATTTTGGAATTGGAGTCATATGCACTCTGCCCATTAGATTCACTGTTTCTGATATTACGGCCCCCGGGGTAACCGCTCCCAGGACTTCTGTCCACTGGGGGTGGGCTTTCATTGCTTCCGTCATTGGAAGCTGTCTGCTCCGGAGAGTAGGTTCTCCTGTTAGGAGTGGTAGTAGGATCTTGAAATTTTGAATTTTGTTTTTGTCCCAACGAAGTCTCACTCACACTTGCACTGAATTTGTCCGTTTCATATGTTGTCCTCCTTGGAGGAGTTGCCGAGAAGGACTTGGAAAAGTTTTCATATGATTTCTTACTGAAATACTGGCCACCTTGAGGAGTTGTCTGCCTGACTTCAGGTCTCTCCCGGGAAAGACTTTGCTTCCTTTCAATTGAAGAGATTCTGTCCTGCACCGACTGTCTCTCCGCTAGTGAAACTGTTATAACCGAGTCCTGGTCCGTGGAAGACACAGAAAAACTATTACTCCTGCTGGACTCTGGTGCTGTGTAGGGCTTGGGTGCCAAAAGGTGACTAGCACTCTGTGAGGAGAGTAAAGGCCGGGGTGGTGGGGGTCGATCTGAGCGGACGGGATCTTTAGTCTCCGGCTGTTCCTGTATCTGGTCCTCCTGATTGACCGTCGTCTCGCTCTTCCACCCAGGCTGTAGCCTCTTTCTGAGAGGCTTCTGTATGTCCCCCTGTTGCTTATAGTTGTTGTTTTCATGTAGAAGTTTCAGGGCATCCCCCGAGGAGGCTGATCGCTTGTAGACTCCCGGTTGGCGATCCGTGCGATTTTTGTATGATCCATAAGAATCCTCTGCATATCTGAAAAAGAAATTGACATGTCTGGGTAACCTCTCTTCTTCGCCCATGATATGCTAGTATTTATTAATGTCCCTGTTTGTAGGATATAATCTCAGGTTGTTATGAATCAGTAATGTGAACGCAATTTCCCATCATCCATCACTACTAACAGTAAACAAATGACATTCAGTCAATTGCTAGAAATAGCAGATTACTGTCTGATTTAGTGCAGTTGCATGGATTAAATGTGACAGTTATGTGCATTACCCCCTTGATTCACTTGCAATCTATGGCATGTATGAATAGTTTACTGCAATAATAATGACTGAATCGTGCATATTATATCATTGAATCTAAAATTTGAAATGAGTAAAGTATCCGGTATTAAACTCTTCACTTCAGTTTCTATTTAAACGCACAAAGTGAATAAAGAAAGCAATTGAAAGTTATCAACAAAAAAACTTATCAAGAGCACTTTAATAACTTTCCCTCTCCATGCATTATAAAACTGTGATAATGATGGGCTGCACTTACTTGAATCCCCAACGCTGATAACTGTACATCACAGGGATTTTACCTATCTCTCAAACTATAACAACAAATAGTACACAGGGATCTATCAAATGGCCGGGCATAATCGCTCAGCCTACACTGTCATTTACAAGCCCAATTTTCACTGGCTGATGTACCGAGCTTCACAAATCCCTTAATCTTCCTAATAATCCTTGAGATCTCTGAATTCCAAGCTGCATCTTTCATTCAAGTCAATAATCACAAAATGCAGCCCAAACAGTTTGTTAGTCAACCATCTTCTTCACTGCTTCCGAGGGGTAGAGGAACTTTTGACCTGTAACCTTCGCATCAACATACATACCACTGTAACCCAGGGGGAGAACTGGTAATGATTCAGTGATAAAGTCCATAAACAGCCCATAAAATTCTCCCATGGAAACAAATTCCACCACAGCCAATAATTTCAGTCACATTAACACAGTTTTGGTGGACATTTCCTGGACTTTAATGAAGCAGTTGTAGTCCAAATTCACTTTTTACAATACTTCCATTATATGACAAAATTCCTTCTCCCAACAGAATAAAACACAATATAAAAGGCAAGTCCTGTCATAGTTGCCCATAATGCATAACGAGAAACTTCAATAGACCTTGTGCTTGAAACTTACTCCCTAAAAAACGAGAAATTAATGATCCAACACTTCAACGGAGATAAATTGACCTAACATCCTCTGATTAATGCTTAATGATCTTCAAAGTCCAAAAACACACCTTTGTTTCATGCAATCTCAAGCTGTTGAAAATTTTTAAATATATATCTCCTTCTCCAGTAGTGCAGATGGCTAGCTAGCACACAAAATTTGATTCAATAGCTTTATGCAAGTTTTGGAATGAATCATATAGACTGCAAGATAACACTTAGAAGTTGACTTGTTAATTTCCACACAGGATGGTTGGCTGCCCTCAGGAACATGTGTGTAACGGTGTAAGTTTATAATCCCAACAATTAGTTTTATGAACATATAGGAGCACTCCGTCTGGATTATAAGGGTAATTAGCCCCACCTCTCAGTCCTTACATTACCAGTTTGAATATCTTCAGTGATGTCGACTCAATGAAACCCCACATGGGATCATAATTACAAGTGTCTACATTACAGAGCCAAAGACTGTTCTGTTTTGTTCTATCCGCCGTCTTTTCACTCCATGTAGCCACTACACCTGTCCTGTATCAGGGCCTTAAAAACCCCCCATTCATGCCAAAACACAAAACAAGAGCAGCTGTGTTGAATGCAGAAAGTCTGTGTCAAATTTATCGACTACTACTCCTGTGGCATAAACATTATTACAAAACCTCCATCCACCTTGCATAGTATGTCCAGAGTAGTGATATAAGGGGACAAGAGTAAGATGGTTTTTGACCTAGTAACCCTATATACTTGCAGACAGAGAGCCAAAGCTTGCTACTCACTATCAGTCTATCTACTTTTGCCATCTAACTTTCATTCTGTTATTCTGGGGAAAGACTTGCTACATTTAGGCAAAGTAATCAATTCCCACTCCTAACCAAGACACATGGGAAACATCTTATAAATGGCTCTTCTTTTATAAACAGCTGCTGCTCTTGAGTAATTTGGAGTCGGAACTTGTAAGCTTTTGGGAACCAAAAATCGTAATGATAGAAAGATCCCAAGTATAATCCCAGGCATTACAAGGGATAAACATCATCAGAAGACAATTTCTTAAAACACAAAAACGTCCTACCAGGGAAGTGTAATAGACATATGGTCCTGCTCTCACTAACTCTCCAGAAAGCTTTTAATTTTTTATACAAAGATGCAGATAACAGGAGAATGGGTATGCCACAATTCACTAGAATTTCTTTCATGTAAACATAATTAAAAGCAAGGCATAGTGAACAAACAGACAATCTCTTGATCATAATCAATGTGATGTACAATTGATACAGCACTTCAATCATTAATTAATATCCCACTTATGCTCTCTGTCACACTAATTCACACAACATACAATGATGAATTTCGCTCTTCATAACAAATCATGCAATTTAAGATAATTCTAAAATTTTGTTAAAAAGTATCATAATTGCACTTCAGATTTGTGAGAGAATTATACTTGACCTTTCAACATATGAGTAATACCCATGCAGTGACTAATTGCAACTCTTTTAAATTGACTCTCAAGATAAAAATAAAATGCTCACCTGTTTCTATCATCTTTGTGTTCAGGCGAGTTTTCCATCAGTTCAGGTGGGGGTGGAGGCAGATCTACATCAGCATTCAGTTCTTTCTGTGGGGTGGGTGGGGGAGGGGGATCTGGGCTGCTGGGCGTGGGCCGACTATGCCAACCCTGAGTAACAGCTGGTATATCCACACGAGGATTATCCGCTTTAGACTCTGGCGAATGGTACGACTTTGGATCCGGATAATGCTGGGGCCGGGACAGACTCTCCCCTTTAGGCGAGATCTGAGGACTGGATGGAGATGGCATGTATTTTGATGAAGGCAGTGGAGGAACACTGGGGGCACTGTTTGGTGAGGGGGGTTGCTGACCGGCAGACAATCGGCGAGAGGAGAAAAATTGTTCCGATGAAGAGGTGGAGCCATTAGGTGAAGTGGCCTCTAAGGCCTCCACATGCTGCTGTTTGTAAGACTGTGTAAACTGAATGGATGTCTTAGTGGTTTTGTAAGTCATTGGCTGGGGCATATGTTGCTGTTCTGAAAGACGTCTGGACTGTTTGCGAAGCTGTTCCGCGTAATTGTCATCATCCCATCTTCCTCTTGACTCACTGGAATGTCCATCGTAACCAAGAGTAGGCCTCTCCTTGTTCAGTGGTTGTGGAATTAAAGGCCTGTGAGGTAAAGAGGAATCCGACTGGCTCGCTGAGAACCTCCTGTAATTCCTTGGAGGTAAGGCAGGTGGTTTATCTTCATCCCCGCCCTGAGGTGGTGGGGGAGGTGGGCGATACCCAACATTTTGGTACAAGGAATTCTTTGAAATTCCACCAGAACTAAAAGTAAGAAAGATAATTCAATCAGTAAGTTTCACATAAATCACATGAAATATTCATTTATCACACTGATATCTGCAGAAATTTTTTCCTTTTACCTATAAATGGTAAACATTTAAATACTGGCTGCTGGTGGTTGCATGACATTCATTTAACAACTGTACACAAGAAATGGAGGGCTAAAACAAGGGATAGGACACTTAAGCACACTTAACAAAACATTTAAGCCAGGGGAAAGCAGTACTTGGAAAGGGATAACATTTTTCATGGTTTTTTGCACAATAACAAGTTGTACACGTCAAGCAGGCATTTCCTGGGGCTGTCGATCCAGTCTTCCCTCGTCTGCTGACGACATACTCTCAGCTGACTGTCCAGCCATACCTGTGCGTACAGCACGTTCTACTAGCACACCAACCGACCAGTTGTGTATCAATTTAATGTCCACACCAATATCATCAAAGATGACATGTTACTTCACACCGTAGTACAGTAGTGGCAGGGGCCCTGGGGCCATGAATTGTTAGCTTGTCCATTGGGCTTAGTGTCAGAGACTTGTAAGAGGAACGGTTCTCTCTCTATGAAGATTGTGGGAGTCAAAATCACACCTCAGAAACCACAAATGAACAGTCTACTAACACACTTAACCACTGAAACTGAGAATGTCTGGGTCTGGGGGACAAAATACTGGAACAGATAAGTGGCAATAATGCTAGACAAAAATACACTCTGGTAATAAATACTAAGGGTTACAAAAAATAGCTACAAAATACACTTGCATGAGGATTGGCTTACTTTTGATACTGTATCAAAGTCATCTCCTATTAAGTTCTAGTAAATCACTGGTCACTTTTCCTGTGGAGTTCAAGCAACATCACTATCTACGTACAAAGTTAAAATTGAATCTCGATCGTCACAACATTGTGGGCAGTCAAAAAATCTCTTAATCGACAAATCTAAATACCATCAATCAACCGCACGGACTTTAATTGTTCCTCTATCTTTTTTTGGGTGTTAAGTACATACTTGACACACTGCCAATAAGTGACTAATTTTTTACTTGTGTAAAGTCTCCAAATAAAGTCAATAAAAAAGTCAGGGATAAGGATTATAAAAAAAATGTTCCTT
Organism: Magallana ariakensis; assembly: GCA_020458035.1. Taxonomy (NCBI): domain Eukaryota; kingdom Metazoa; phylum Mollusca; class Bivalvia; order Ostreida; family Ostreidae; genus Magallana; species Magallana ariakensis. Next base: position 47,693,223 of record CM035815.1, on the reverse strand, counting down.
GAACCATAAAACCTGTGAATATCTTGTGTGATATCATGACCCCTCATTACTATCAATAAACTATTGTTCCACTTCAGTTTTAAATATTTGATAAGTGATATCATCTCCATTGTCAGGCTGGGGTACAAGTGCTTGTTTATGGGTTGACACTCGAATGAAAAATGATAGGTCAAGCCTCTTCAAGAAGCCAACGTCTCTACGAAAATCCTGAGAAGTACGATTAATTCCCTAATACCGGGTTAAAATGAAAGACTGTGTACATTATTTTGACACTAACTCATTTAACAAATTGCATTCTTGAAGTTTTAAAATACCACAAATAAAAAGAATTCACTTGAACAATCTGCCATCAAAATTGATTTACAACTTAAAACTTGGAATTAAATATGAGAGCTGAATTCTTTATGTTAATGAGATTTTACTATGTACATTCTCCGTCATTGCTAAAGCAATTATTAACAATGGGAAGAAGGCATCACTTTCCTCCTGAGAAGAATGTGAAATGACTATTATTTTCTTAAAAGGCAATAATAATACATGCCTTGTCCATAAATAAGAACAAAATTACAGAGACACAATTGTCGTCTCTTCACACTTTTTTCTCCCACCCGAACAACATGTTTTCTTTGTTTATGACCTGGTACCTAGATTTATCTGCTGACATATGTTACTTTTTAAAGATATATTTTCTTATTATAGACTACTGTAAAAACATAATAAAGACTGCTGAAAATGATGAGAGATTCTAAAAATAGTCATTGCAACACCTGACTTCAAAAAAAAATATCCAAACACAAAGGAGTTGAAATTGAATCATTGTTTACCTATCTTTTCCATAATATAGGACTGATGTCATTATGTCCAGAATTCTCCCCAAAAAAAATTTCCTCATAAACTTCAAACCAGATCAGTAAGTCATTGTACATGCAACAAAATCCCAAACGGAAACATTTTGGTTTCTTTACATCGGATCGATCGGTACATAATTGATCTACTATAGACTGATGACTTGGGATGATTCAGTCATTGTTTTTGTGGTCTCTGATTTCCCTCCCTGTCTCACCGCACTAGAAATCCTCTCCAATGACCAACACCACTCACCACCTTGCAACTCAATATTGTCCACTTATCAACACAAACACTGACACCTTTCCCAGGTATAAGATATTAGCGACAGGTATCACAGGTATTGATCCAACACATTCCTGGCATACTTCAGGCGGCGACAGCTGCTGAGGGGAGCATCAGGTTTACGATGTCCCATTGCGAGTTCACGCACAAGTAAGCAGTCACATGTGGCAAATTCAACAAATACAAACTGAAGATTTCCTGAAGCTGCATTAGCATAAGCTGTTACCATTCTACATGATCATCACACAATTACTAATTCTGACCAAATAATAAAACATCCATCAACTGTGAACTCCATTCTAGATACGACCTCTTGCCAACATATTCCACATCTACAATATTATCTTTTTCTTTTCCCCTCTGACTGTTCCAATATTTGTTGAATTTGTTTAGTTTGCTATTGTAAACACAGGGTTCTGTGGCGTGTATTGGCTGACCCAGGGCAATGAAAACTTTTTTCCCCCTTCCTCTATTGATCTAATGATAAACATAAGGTTTCTGTACTATTGCCACCCTACTTTAAATTCTCAAAACTTCTTTCTGCAACACTGGAGATGAACCAAAGAGAAGATTAAATAACTGTCTTTATTGCCTCTGAGAAAACTCTATATATACTCAAAATATTTCCTTTAATAATGCTAAAAAAATAAGTGCTTAAGGCATTAATTACAGAGTCCTGGGTAAAAATGACAATACACAAAATTAACATACCTGGTATGTACAAAACTGTATGATCTGCGCTCCTTGAATAATCCCATTTGCTATTACATATATCTCCGAGTGAATCAATCTTTTTGTTCTGTCACATCTTATAACCTGTTAACACTTGATTTTTAAACTTTTTTCCGTATTTTAATTTATTCCTGTTTTTTGTACACCACTGATTAGATCTCCAGCCAATATCTATTTGCGAAAACGCTCTGCAAAATGTAACTCTACCACCTGACCATCAAACGCTCACTAGCGCGAGTTGGGGACACGTACAGAATACTTGCATGAGATTACTCAAGATCTACATATCTAGCTAACTGGACAGTGACATCGCAACAGGTCAACTGTAAAAGAAAAAAGCCCCCAGGAAAAAAACGTTTGTGAGACTCTGTTCGTCAATATTGACAAGTTCATCAAAAGTTGTTGGACACCTGCCTCTATTGTTCCCTTTCTGTGTTTGATCAAGGAATCATTCCATATTATCAGCTCAAAGGTCTATATAGTATCGCAGTTCCACCTCGGGTACGACACACAATTCATTCCTCTTTAGTCGCCTTTAGTAGACATGACTTTTAAACGGGGTTAAACTGGAGAAATATTGGCGCTGCTTGCATTCCACTAACACAAAGGGTTCTGTTTGTTTGATATGAAATAAATTACGCAAAAATAAACATAAGATAGCCTGGTGTCTTCACATCAAAAATTTAAATTTCTATTCCAAAAATCCATTTACGGATCAAGATTGCAGCATATCCACAAGCGTTTCTGGCTTATATTCAAGTCCACGATACTATTGTATATGTATAATATATCAGGGACTATCTTAAAGAGAAAGAGGAATGTCACCTCCCCTCAAATGCCAAGTCCAAGCACTGATCTCCCATATATTGGTGACTGAATGAACTACAAAGTCAGAGAAATTACACAGATTAAATTAAGCCTGTAGAAACCGCTAGGTCAGGGGTTCTCTGGATTGACCTTACAATAATGTCCCGATCACAGAGCGCTGGCAGGGAGAACACTGGGTGATGTTCAACAGACCACCCTTCCAGCAAGGAGGCATGACTGCTGCTTCTTGTGTTCCTAATAGAATTGAAGCAATAACTTCCTTTAATTAAATTAGACCCAGTGACCATCCATTCAGAATGCACTGTTCTGGCATTCTTCAAATTCTTTGGCTATATCTTTCCCACCATCTCGAGATAAGATGGTGCAAGTCCTTAGAAATGAATCTCTCTAGTGTCCTGGGTGCCTTGTTTTGGACAATGCATACAGGATTGCCCATTATGACATCATAATCCATTAACTTTGTCCACTTACAATAACCAAAGGGATTATCCCTGATCCCAGCAGTCAACTTATTCATAGAAGTTCTAAAAATTCCTGAACATAACAACTCAGAATTCTATACAACTTCTGAAGAAATATAAAAGAAAGAGTGGTGAAAGAACATGGGTGAAAAGTAACTACTGGTATTTCATTTCAGGCTTTTAAATGTAAATAATTCATTAACCTAATTGTATAATTTTGTCAGGTAACTAGGAATTCCCAAAGGGACTTTTGACAGATTTTAATGATACCATGTAATACAATCATGCAATGTGTAACAAAACTGACACAAGGAAAAACATTTTTGAGAAGTAACATTGTTTTACGATTTATGTTTTTGGCAATGATTGCAATTTTGTAGCTGAAAGTGATTCGTCAATTGTAAATAATTTGCCTAATAAATCTATCTGCTGGTATGTAGCAATGATATATGCTGTTGATCCTCATTTCTTTCTCCCTCCTTCCCTTTTGTGTGTCATTGACTTTTAACGGATTTATTGGGGTTCAACAATCTTGTAGAGAATGGGACCCAGAGCAACACTCTAGCTAATAAAGTGAAGAATTTACAGCGAATGAAGCGATGTGATGATGACTTCATAACACACTGACCTTATTACTCCAACTACGAGGTGGATAACCACAAAGAAAGAAGAAGCAGATTTCATTTGCCAGCATTCAATTGTTATTCTCCCAAGAAATGAAACGTAAATATACTTGAAATGATGACAATGCCCATCCATGTTTTATGGGATGTGGGCAGTTTCACTAAATTTCATTCAACCTTCTAAGTTTAATACCTGATGAGATAGGACATACAAAACCAGAATAATAGATGCAGGGCTGGTCAAAATTTCACTAAATTTCATTTATTTCCCCTCTTTAAAACTGTATAATATCTGGAAGACATAACTGTCAGAATAATTTAATAGGTAGGGATTGGTCCACGTCTCATCACTTTTGTTAACATCATTCTGATGAGAAAAACACATAGCTATCTCAGAATGAACAACACTTTGAGATTGGCCATGCAAGGCCATTCTCCCACCCGCCTGTGAGTTGTTCGTCAATCAGTGTGGTTTTTGTGGTCAAGATCAGCTCAAGATTTGGAGATGAACATGACCTCAGATGAACAGCTCTCCAAACAAGTGAGTCAGCAGAATGTATACTTAAGAAATGGATCTAGAGTCTATCTCCTTCAGCACAAATATTTACATGCCCCCCCCCCCTTTAAAATCTGATCTTGTGTTTGCTCCATGTTATTGTATTTTTCATGGATGCACTACACAAGGTCAAAATTCCTGACATTTACTGACACAGAGAAGATAAGCTTTTGATGCATAGCTCTGACCCTTAAAAAAGTCTGTACAAAATCAGCACAAAAAGTTAATAGAAATGTGTCCCCATTTTTAAAAGGTTTTTCAATGGATTTTGTGAATCATAGACGGATTAAGTTTCCACATATCAAAATATCACACTATTGGATATCGTTATTCACCTTGTGTATTCAAACAGATACAAAAATGTGAAAATGAGGTCATCAAAAACTCACCTGTGTACACAGGTAAACTTTCTGTACAACCTACCTCCAGACTCTGGGGCGAGGCACAACCGTGTCCAGATTCCTTGGGTCTCCCCCACACAGGTAGACGGGATACTCCATGGCACATTTTCCCCCCAAAAAACAACTCCAGATTAAAACAGAAGCTCACCCATCTCAACCTCTATACTTATCCCTCAAGAGAGATAAGGTCTGACAGTTGTGTATGTTATTACAAAGTTAATGACAAATACAAAGGTGTTCTGAATGGATTTTACTGCTGAACAGGAAAGAGTCCCTCATGCGTGACCAATCAGTGGCCTCTGTTTGAGAAACCAGGCTCACTACAGGGGCTACCCACAGACAGGCAGATGGTCTTTTAATTTGTCCAATGTAATTAATGGCACCCAAAGTGGCTGGAAATTAAATGGTGCAAGCAGGTGATAATTGGTATAGGATTGATATAGATAATGCCATATACCTCATGAATGCCTAATCCCTATTTGTTTATTTATCTCTAATCATTTGGAGGCAGAGAAACCAGTCTTTCTATATATTTTGTGCAATATTGCTTTATTATCTATCTAATGCATGAAAGTAAATGTTTTGCGGTTTTATTTTCTCTTTATACATACTTTTAACTCAATTGATTCACAGATTTTATTGCAATATCAATTCACATATAAATTAAGTAATTTTTTTTTCAGAAGTGACAATTTTATATAGTTTAAAATCCTAACTTGTTAGCACTGATGAATTTAATTCTTTTTTCAAATGCATGCAATGTCCATAGTTATCCTACATCTAATTAATACTGCAGGTTCATTTCAGTTACACATTCATTATAAGAATTAAAAAAAAAAGGAATTTACAAGATAAGACTATTAAGTACAAAAATCAAGCCAAACTTTTTTGTACATTAATTTATATCAAGTCAGAAAAAAAATATGTATGCATGTTTGGTCCCCTTGCTGTCACCTCATCAGAGCCTCATGAAACTGTCCAGTAGACACTTCAGAATATTTAGCTATATGACATACGATCCCTAGCGTTGTTGAAATGGGTCAGTTGCTACAGGTACGAGCATGGAAAACAAGAAATCGCGATATTCACAGATTTCTTAACCAGATAAATTTTGAGGAAAAACAGTACTGTATTACGTGATAACCTTCAGATTTTTAAAGTAAAAAAACCAGCCCAGAAATAACAAGTATGCATGGTCAGGTGAGGCAGACACAGGGGGGGTCAAGTGTTTAATAATCCCTATGTGTGAGGGTTATGTCATGGCTATGTGAAGCCCTTGAATTTGAACTGTGATGTTGACAAACACACAGGTCACAACAACTTGGTAAACAAACATGGGAGTGATGAAAGGCTGATCAATGTCAGGCCGACGACGTACTGCAAGACCATCCCGTCCCAGCACAGCTCAGCACAACACAGCACAAAACCTCATTCAGGGAGACCAGCTCTTCCCCTCAATCAATAACCAGTCCCCTTCCACCAGTGCACACAAATTATGACATAACTACTTCCATTGTAAAATATTTAAACATGGTCAATATTTTTAAATCATTTCCTTAGGTAAGGCTTTTTGTCATGGATTGAAATGGTCTGTACCGTGGAACATTTGCTACACAATGATTTCAAAGCCTAGCTGGCAATCTCCCATCGTAGGTATGATTATTGAAACTATCAATTAACGCATATTACATACTGGTACACATTTTCTCCCCGTGTATTCCATTTTACATTGTGTATCAAAATAATTGTGCTTTGAATTTTAACATAATTAGTTTTAAATTTCTATTTTTAGAAAAATCATGATTTTTCTGTAAGCAAAAAAAATGCATCAAAGTTAATTTCACACAAAAAAACCTGCGCAATCTAATTTGAACAAGATTTTAATCTGAAATCCTACTGAACCCACATTATCAGTTTCTACTTTTACAAAAATTGCGACTTCATGTCTGCCACGGGAACAAAAAATTACAGAGAGGAAGAAATTTCAGTGGTCGTCGTCTGTTATCGCGGATTACTGGGCCTGTGATTACCAGATGATTACGACCCGTGCCTCGCATTCTTCTCATTGTTACACAGCAGTTATCAAAGGATCTGTCAACAACCACCAGCCAGCCAATACTTACAACAACTCTGTAAGAGTTACTTACCTTTGATCGTCATTTTCACCAGCACGATCTTTCACAGGAACTGACCTTAACTGCAAAAATTTAAACAAGAATATTTAAATTAAGAGCTTACACCAAGCTACAGTTGCTTTAATTTCTCATTACATTAGTTCATTAAAAAAAACTACAAGAATTTGGAATACGATTAATTTTCCTATCTTTCATGCATTATGGTAACTATAAGGATTAAGTATATCTAAAAATACAAAACACTACCATGCACTTGTCACATAGAAAATTTATAGCATTAAGAAGAAGATCATACTGTCTAACACGCATAAAATAAAATATCTAATTACAAAATGGTATGCAAGGTGAACAATATAGCCATATGGTTTGTGAATGAAAATAAAAAGAAGACATTGCCCAATGTGCATGGGTTAAATATGGAATAAATAACTTTTTTTTGCCTTAATTAAAGCTAATATAAACATCTAGAGGAAACCTACCTCATCTGCGTTGGGTTGGGAGACACTGCCTGTAGAGTCACTCTGGCTTCGTTGGTGTTGCTCCGAATCAGGGAATGAGGAGAGACTTGTGATGGCATAGGGGTCCACCAAACTGGAGTCTGACCCAATGGAGTGGGGCCTGCTACCACCCGTCTGTGAGCGAATTCGACTCCATTCCGTCTGATGCCTCTCTGGTCGTCTCATTTCCATATAATCAGAGTCTCTTGAGGATATTGACCTTGATCTTCGAAGGCTCTCCTGTCGCTCAGCCCGGCTGCCATATTTAAGACGGAATGATTCAGAAGGAGTCAACGATGTGGTGGTATCTGCCATGGACACTGTGGATTCTGTTTCTTCATCGGATTTCTTTCCAGTTACCCTGTCCATGAATTTCTGGACTGCAGTTCGTTGGACATCTTTCAAGTTCGAATCTTCATTGAAATCATTTTGAATTTGTGAGGAGGAAATATCTTGGTTGTCAGGTGACGCTTTGTCAGGATCTGAGACATGTCGTACAGAGGAAGAGAAATTACTGCCTTCTTTAGGAACAGAATCAGACGTTGACCTTGGTCTGCGATCAAAACTAGAATCTGATGGAACATTGGAAGATAAATCCATCAGAGATTGGTTTGGTGACTTGAACTTATTTCTGGGGTCCTCACTAGATTTCACTGTACTGTTCTCTTCCTCTTGTTTCCTAGCACTGGGTCTTTCATTGAAACGATCCTTCATTGGTCTTATTTGTTCAGAAGATGTCCTCTTCAAATTGGAAACTGTTAGGAAACCCTTTGAGGAATGATTTCCATTACCCATATTTCCTAACTGAATATTTTCATAGTTCATAGATTTATCAACTTGAGACCTTTTGGATTTTCGCACCATATCCTCCCAGCGCTGTTCCTGTGATCGGTTTTCTAGTGAGTCCTCTCGTATCAAAGCCATGTGCTTATTCTCTACATGCATTTTCTGGTAGTGATCCATGCGGAGATACTCAGTGGAGTGAGACCGGGTGTGTACAACACTGGAAGAGGAGAGGTTGGAAGAAGACAGTGAATCACTATCGTGTCTCTTGTGAAGGTGTTCTTCGTACACACCGTATGCTTTCTTCATGGAGGCACTTCTTCCCATCTGACGACCTGAGCTTAAATCATTCGGTCTTCGAGGTCCCTCGGCACCTCCTGGTGTTATTGGAGAAGAAGGATCAGTGAACACAGAATCTGTTGATTCATGTCTAGGTTTGGAATAACTTTGAAATGGTAGAGAGGACTCGGAACTGTAGCGAGTACTTGTGGAAGAACGAGAGTCTGAGTTGCTACTGTTTGGCATAGAAGGAGAAGAGTCACTGTTTTGAACACCTCGATTATACTCCTCAATATTAGATATGCTCTTTGAATGTTTGTCATGGCCTGTTAATAAACGATTTTGTTCTCTATTCAAATCAGATCTGCTCCCTGTTGTGTACAGGGGATACTTTGGAGAATACAAGGAAGGGTCAAGTCCATGCCTCATTTGTTTGGATCGCAATTCCGACACCGAACCTCTTTCACTCTCAAAACCCGACACATCATGCCTTGAATCACTGATGCTGGATTTAGATTCAGCATAGTCACGTCCGAAAGGCATGGAGTTTTCATGCGGGTGAATAACAACACTGCTGTAAGACTCTGCCTCCTTCATGCCAGGGTACTGTATGAACGATGGCATGTCAGACCCAGGACTGCGAATGCTGCTGTCCTGGCTAGAAGCAGAAGACAGGCGTTTTTCACTTCCACCAAGTTTGCCACCATAGTATTCCTTTGTAAGTTTTCTTAGCATTGGGGCCATATTGGATGAATATTCCTCTGGAAAGTTTTCTTTCTTCTTTGTTTCCTTGCTCTCTTCTAGATTTTTTGGGTAGGCATCCCTTCGTTGACTGTCCGGTTGTTTAAAATGGTCACTGTCAGAACTAGACAACCTTGCTTGAATAGATTTTTCTTGGAAGTACTTGTCACTAGAAGAAACTTCTGCTGTGGAAGATTTATCCTCCGTTTGTGTTCCAGTGTTATAACAAACCATCTGTTTCACCACATAAGTCCTTGGTGGCTCAAATCGAAGGGAACTACTACTGACACTCTTTCCATCACTACCCAGGGGATTTGTACCAGTATCCACTAACCCACGTACCACTGGGGACTTCTCTGGACCTTCTCGTGTGAAACTGTCCCGTTTTTTATAGTCCTGGTGGGGACTGTCACTGAATGAGGATGAATCACGACTTTTATAATCACTATGATAACCACTACTTCCTTGCCATGAATCATGATGTGGCCCAACAATGGATGCAATTTTTTCTGAAAGAGTTTTCTCATCTGGAGCACGACTCTCTCTCTCAGGAGGTGAGGGAATGTTATATTTCTCATCTCCAATGCGATTTCCATCCTGATCCATCATAGGGTTCGGATAGCCTGGAGAAGAACTAAAGAAGTGTTCCATCTGACTTTCTGCACTCTTTTTTGATTCTAAATTAATTGTTCTCTTTTCGTGGTCACTCGGAGTTGGACGTTTCATGAAACGGGTTAATGAAGTTTGTTTCTTGAAACCAGGATCACTAGCATTTCTTTTATAGTCATCCCCACCCTTTCTTTCACTATTGGGACTATTTCGTTCATTCACTGGCCCAAGTTGAGGGTGGAATGCTGGTTTTAGTTTTGGGGAGTTGATAGGTTCCCCAGGCTCTGTCTCCAGGTTTGGTTGTGTGACAGGCCAGGAGGGGTACTTTTCATGGGATTGCGGTTTATTCACATACTGTAAACTAGACACATCCCTAACAGGGGGTGCTGGAGGCGAGCATGGGGGTCGAGGGTCATAAGGTTCACGGGGAGGTCGCTGTGTCAGTTTCTGAAGCTCCAGATCTGTTGCATCCACCTCAGTTTGAGAGGAGGACACTTCATTAATGTTCTGATAATCATGTAGGTCTGACTTAAAAGGTTTGTTATTGCTTGGCAGTGACTGCCTCACATCCTTCATTTTATCACCCTGGTATCCGGACGAAAAATCTGCATTGTGACTCCACGCCATTTTCTTGAACCCTTTTGAAAATGAAAATGAGGCATTTGTTGGACTTCTGGGAGACAGAGGCTGAGGGTAGCTATTGATGTCAGAGCTGGACTTATACAGGTCCAGTCGGGGGGAGGGTGGCTTCTTCTGTTGTGGATTGGCCATGTGGAGACTAGGTGAGGACGTAGCTGGAGACAAATGTCCTAGGCGAGAATTGGCACTGCTCGGCTCTACATGGCTACCATTGGGAGGGTCCACTCTGGAGGAATTCTGTTGTTTCTGTGACAGATCCTAAGATTGTTAAGGGGAAAAAATAACACAAAACTTCATATAGCTCTTTCTATTATCATTAAATTATTTATCATAACTTGACTATAATTCACTTGATTACAAATAAGACAAATATTTATATTATTTCTTCTGTTAACATGAAAACATATATCATAACTTGACAAAACAACATGACTTCATAATTCTATTCATATGCATGACATCACTGTAACAATTCAATCTCACCTGTATCGTGTTCCATCCCTTCATAGACATGGAGTTTCTAGAGGATTCTTCATTCTGGGTGCCTCGACTGGAAGCTCTATGACCGGACCCTGTGGACAAGTTACTGTTTCCTGAGGAATGTCGCTGTTTGTTTGGTAGGATTTCTGTGTTTCTAAATGAGGCTGGTATAGAGGAGTGAGCCGGTAAACTGCGCCTCCCTGGTGTAATTGAATGGCTCTGGGTTGTTAATGGTGGGGTGGATCCAAAGGAATGTCGATTCTTGTTTGATGGGGGATCTCTTGGAGACGAGGGGTGAGAGGAGGACAAAGAAATGGAACTGGAAGATAGATGATTTCGGAACGTCACAGATGGATCTTGATTTGATGTTGAACCAGCTGCATGGGATGAAGAATGTCTAGTTTTGCTTCTTCCACTGAAAAACAAATGAAAAAGTTTTAACACCAATCACAAAAATAAGTACAGATCTTCTCAATCGCATCCAAAGTTGTGTTGCTGCAAAAATCAATGAACTATATAAATAGACCTACGCATAAGACACAGGTATGCAATTTCTGTATCTGAATCCTACCTATCACCCTATAATTCCTCTGTATAACCATTACGCTGCCCCCTCTAACACTAAATAGAGGCAATATATCCTACCTGATACCAAACAATGCGTCTCAACACTAAAATCTACCTGAAAGAATTACGCAACTTGAGGAATAATGAACCACTCAGACCGTGTGGAATGAAAGATAGTAATTAATTATCTAGCACATCAGCTCACAGTACACAACACACAAAGACAAAATCTTTAACATGCTGTATCATGTAGTCGTTGATTCGTTTTATTAAATGTAAATTTCAAATGCCTTGTATTATAAACCTTTAAAATATTTCAGTTTAAAAAATTTCAAAAGCTCTTATTAAATCTTTTGGACAAACCTTGTTTTAAATTCCACAAGAATTTGAAAATTCTGCATGCATTGAATGAGGATTACCGTTTGAGAGGCAAAATGGGTTAAAAACCACTGTTTTTATAATCTCTGAATATTCAGTTCTAATTGATACAGGAATAAAAAAAATTCCAATCTCTTAATAGTGTGGTCACCAGAATATTTCAGAGACCAATGAGCCCGAGGGAAATTCTACAGAGAAGTCACCTTCATAAAATCAGTGCCTTGGTTTAAAAAAAAAAAAACACGAAGACAAGATCTTCTTGATATCTTGACAGTTAGCCTTCAAATCCTCTCAAACTACCATATGAAATGCTAAGTTCTGCAATGCAAAGAATTCTAACTGGTTCAACTTAGTGAAACACCAACTGTTTGGTCCACAACAAAATTCCCTAAACATTCATTGATATGACAATATTTGCCACTTGTGAGGAACAAATAAAGCTTAATGAACTTGTAATCGCACAATCGATCAGTATTTGTCTGGCAGATGTATACCGGTATATATATCAATTCCTGTTCATAACAAATTACATACACAGACAGTGAGGGAAAACCACCAATTACTGGAGCATTGATATCAATGACAGAAAATGAGTCGCTCAAACAAAACCATCAACTTTTTACTTAAACAGCTTGTCCTGGCCACAATTCAATCTTGATAAATTAATAACGAATGATATAATTAATCAGTGCCGTGTTGATATTTTTTGGATACAAAGCTTATTTCTTGACAAACCAACCTATAGTGTCATTTTGAGGACAACAATGTATATACATACAGAATACCTTAGTATTAACACAATTTCTCCAAAATACTTCTTCCATTGGATTCTGTGATATTTTGAATTTCACTTCCTTTATGAAAATCATCAATTTCTTATTTTTAAAGTAAAAAATATACTTACACATTGAAAGTTATTTCCCCATAAGCACATGCAAAAACAAACACAAAATCACAAGGGTCCTAAAAAATCTCGCTCAACAGAAATTTCAGTAATGATCCTCTTATCATCTTCCTAATTCCAAATCTATACAAATATTTCACAGTTTGTTTTGACATGGAAAAGATATGCATCAACTGTCTGAAAACACAGAAATTTGTTTTGATGTGGAGTTTTTTTGCCTCCAAAAACAATGTTCATCAATAACCCCAGGATATGTGTAGTGGTGATATAATCTGGTGCAGTGCAAGGGAAAACTTAATAAATGGTTGACCACTGGGACAATTTGACACTGATAGACCATCGTTAACAAGAAAAGGTATACAGCAAGGGGGCCCCCTGTAAGCTTTTCATTCTATACACTGGGTGTTTGACAACCTCATTATTAGGTAAACTCTTTATTTCTTACATCACACCTACATATTTGACATAAAAGGAAGAAGAAAAACAACACCACTTCACATAACATATAGACACAATGTCTACAAAAGTGAAAATGACATCTATTTTGAAGAAAGAAAAAAAAAAAAGAAAAATGTATAGGGAAGTTAATGTACAAAGGGAAATGAAAATATACCTAATTCAATATCAATGCACCAAATGTAAACATTATCACTCAGTATAAAAAATAAATTCTAAGAAATACACTAAAAGTTCCAGTTCTCAATCTGAATAATATTGCAATCATTCTACTTAATCGCACTTTAAAAAAAAAAACCACTTTTTTTAACATGATGTTGGCTTCAACAAACCACACATTTTCTTTGCTCCTTGTAACAAATGTAATTTATAACTGAAAGGCACTTAACATTTAAATCTTTCCTCTAAAATCATCTACACAGTGGCACAAATATTTAGGCTGTTACACAATCTTTGGAAGATACCAGGTAAATATTGAATTAAGGTTTCATAACACGATTTGTGTTACTCTAAAATCTAACAGTACACAATCGCATGAAGCTGATATAGGGCCCTCATATCACAGACTGGACCATGTCTGTTTGTCTGCCTGTCACTACTGTTATGTCATTAGATAACGGACACTGTGCATTTGTTTTACAAATACCAGATAAAGTATTATAAATGACGATGCCCCTCCCCCAAACCCTCCTAAAATCTTGGCGCATCATCAAATCTTGTGAACCAAGGACACATATAATGAATATATGGTCATAATCCAACCAAATCAAAGAGGCATTAATTCTAGTCATTAAAATCATTGAAATCATCCGCAAATAAAAAACATGCTGTTTAGCCTCGAAAAAATGCCACTTTAGATATCGTAAACAAAATAGGAATAAATAAAACGTTGACACTGTGTGAAAAACAAGAAGAAAAAGTTGTACTTACAAAATGTTATCTGCAGTGATTCCTTTCCATTTCAAAACACAAATGACATTCTAAGCCAAACACATACACTGGGTTGATCGACCCATGCACTTATTCACCAAATAATACCTTGTATACTCAGTAATAATATTTTATTTGGTACTTTCCATAAGATGGACACTCCTAGACAGGTCACTGCGTCCACACACTCAGAGAGAAGAAAATATAAACACCAGTAATTTTGGTTCAAGTAGTGGGCGAAAAAACTTGACTTTTAGCAACTGGGGAAAAGTCCAAAACAATGGCTAGTGACTTTCTGGCTGTGCTCTGCCAAGAGCCCTTTCTTCACTGTACAGGCTAATGAAATCCTCTTACCTGCGTATGTAAGCAGGGAAAAGGATTACAAAATTTCCTATGTTTTAATCTCTTCGCTCAGCGGGGAGAGGACACTGTTCTAGACAAGATTTAATCCCCAAGTTTGGAAAAAGAAAAAAAGGAAAATAAGGGTGTTGTTTCACGAGGCCAGAATAAAATATGTGCCCCAGTGGCAGGCAAAAGGGGACAGTTTCTATACCATGAATGCTTGGGACATTATTAGGCTGTAATCATGAAAACAAATAATGCTGACACCCAAATACAGGCCAGGGGGACCTAATGTGTTAGGACCATTAAATTGGTTGGGGGTTGACCTTTCCCGTACAATATAACCACCCTCTCTCCGAGGCTACTTGAATAGTATACCTGTAGTCAGGCCTGACTCGGCTTGTGAAGAAGTGGTGTTTTTATGGAAAGATTTTTTATGGTGCCCATTCAGAGCACCTATACAAATGGCCAATTACCAGCTATATGTCAATCATAAAATTCCCACTGGTCACTGGGGCTTTGGTCTACATCACATATGATAGACTGGACATTTTCGCCATGGCCCCCTTTTCATCTCAGGGAAAGCAAGGTGCATGCATGTTTACCTGTCAGGAACACTCAGGTAACGATAGGGTGTACAGTGGGCTATGCACTCTCAGACCTTAATTAAATAACAGTAAAATAATAACATGGACCGGGTCATCTGAAATGTATTACCTATCATTAATTACCCCTGGACAATATCTGCTCAGATAAACCTGTATTGGGTTGGAGGGCAATGGGCTTTTAATGATGCCCTAACCTCATGCTGACACAAAATCACGCACTGTTTAATGCTTAGATTGTGCTCGATACTAAAAAACAATAAACAATTCATGCCAAAGGTTTAAAATTAAAAGCAATTGACAATAAAAACATCTATAGCCAATGTAGTGGAATTATAGGACCAGAGATGCATGAATATATGTATGTCCTTTTCATTATTCCTTCGGACATACATCTCAATGATTTTTTTTTCTCTGCATGATTTTCATTAGCATATTTATTGAGTTATATCCTGTTTCATCCATCTTACACGGTGAAATATAATCACATTTGTAACAACTGTTCTGAATTCTCCTGTGTCAACCACAGAACTGGGTCGTATTACTTCCACCAAACAAAATCAGTCTAGCCCTGGGACCAGACAAAGTGACATCAGACAAATGAGGGGTGAAATGACTTCTTTTTAATCTGTATCCATTCCTTAGCTTCATTAGTCTCTCGCTTTGACACATTTTTCCAAATCGGCTCTGTTGGGGAATCACCAATACTAATATGCTTCCCACTGAGCCCTTTTGAAATTGCCTTGAAGTCGTGTCTCTTCCCTTCAAAATAAATTCTGTGTTTTCTCCATTATGGAAAATATGATATGAATGAAATGATTTGTGAGTCAACTGTGATCTCACCTGAATTTAGACGGTAGCCTCGCTTGCAATGCTGCAGTATTCATTGTCTACCGAGTCAATACAAGTACTTAAAATTATCCCAATCAATAGTATGTGCACACCCAACAGAATAAAATATATCATCAATTATGCACGTTGTTAAGAAATCAACTGCTAACAGATTCTAAGCTGTGTATTTTTCAATCAATTTCAACTCTGTAATCAAGCCAAAAAAATGGTTGCCCTTTTCTCCTGCATAAAGACCACCCGCAATAATCCAATTATGATCCATGAAAAACACTCTTCAACACCTTCTGCTAAGGTAAAGAGAAAGTTGTTCCATCAAAATTTAAATCGTGAAGTAACACATAAACACTGCATACCACACCTCCTCGTTTATGTCCTATCGGGGATTTGGAAAGGTGTGCAAATTTTCTGTTTGTCCAAGCCAGCATTTTGAACCCAACAGAGAAAAAGTCCCCAATAACAGGAGGATGTCAAAGCCTAACATAGCAGGCCTCACAAAGAAAGCTTTGATGAGGAAGCATTGTATGGCACAGAGAGAACAATTAGCATCAAAGAATTGATTTAATCCTTACATACACCAACTCTTCCAACTGGAAAAACAGCCCCAGCCTACAAACTGTGCAAGGGACCTATTGTCACATATTAATATTTCATCATCTGTTTTATATACCTATCCATTTAACGAAGAGTAATGTGTACCAATATTAACCATGGAGATCAATCAAATCTTTTAATTTGACATGAGGAATGCAGGCCTTTTGGGACCACAAAAGAGTTTAAATATTTGATAGGCTGCACATAATGTTGTCTCAACTGTCTTCACTCAATATATCAATGCACCAGTAATTACATCATATTTCCTATTTACAGGCAAGAACACCCAGCCATTATACTCTGAACTTGAAATTTTCAAGTTATTTAATTAACTAGCAGCATAAAAACACCAAAAACAGCAACTTCTATCCATTTAGAAGGTTAAAACTGTGAAGTAAGGAGTAAGACATGGTACACACCTGTATATTCACACCTCAGCTGTAGTTACATATGTGTCCATAAACATTTTACATCATTAAGCAATTTGAAACCAACATTAACCACTTAATATTACCTATCTTTTACTTTGATCCATTGAAGAGAAATTAAAAAGTGAACGCATAATACATGTATTCCAGAATAAATCACATTCTTACAGCATTAATATTGCCTGACAAAGCAAATATCAGTTTCAATACAAAAAGAAGACAATTAATGCATGTATTACCTTTCTTCTATGCATGACACATACACAAATAGTGTTTCTTGTTGTGGTCAGAGAAATAATTGGAAATCACCACTGTCAGTGATATAAAGGGCCAGAATTTAAATGTCGGTGATATAAGAACTGTTTAAATGGGGTTACAAGAGCCCCCTTTCTGCAAGCTTCTTATTTACATCTCTCCATACTGGGGATTTTTACCTTTATATATACTGAATTCTTTCCAAGTAACACTGCTTTATTCCAAATAGGTAAGTGGTAAATGGCTAGAATTAAGGACTAGCACAAACAAATCCTGAAAGGATCACCCTAGAGTAAACAAAGAAACCACCAACTTTGATTAAAATGTGTTGACCATTTCTCTTCTAAGAAATAAATTGACAGTAGTAGACCAATGTTTAAAACTGCTGAGCTGGCCAGGATATATCTCAAAGACAAATACTTGTATCAAATGTCCTCACTTGTTTATTCTCCTTGAGGTTGTAATAACCTGGGAATTGTTCAAATGTTATGCATGTACACATTTATTGATAATTTTTCAAATGTCATGCATGTACACATGCATATTCATTATTCATTGCCATGGCAGTTAAGAGAAGTACCCGGTAACACATTTCTCATCAATGTCCAAAAAACTTTCTTAAATACAGAACAGGATAACTGATAGAAAATATATTTTTGCATTATACCTCAAATATTCATTAAAATATTACAATCAATTTCTAAACAAATAAGAACATGAATTATTGTTTTACCTATCATTTTGCAACAAGTCACATAAAGATATGATTTAACATGTATTGCACCTGCTATATATAGCAGTTTCACAAATGCTAGCTAAATTTATAAAGATATCGTTTCTATGCAATTCTTCAAAGAAAACATTTTAAAGTCTTAGCTGACTTGAAAAAAAAAATAATTTTTCCAACAAATATATACAGATTGAGGCAGAGGGGCTTGTGTAGAAAAAAAAACGTTAAAAAGTGGGTATAAATTCAGCTAATTTCTCATTTAAATTGTTAAACCAGACATATGCGCCGATATATATTCCTTCATAAATGATTCTTCTTTAAACTATCACTTTCGATTTAGTTCTTTTTTACACCTGTTGATTTCTCACGTAAACATTCAAAATCGACAACTCCCTGGCTTCTGCATAAAGCAAAAGTACGGCAGGTGAGATCTCTGTCATACGATTGGCTGTGGGAAAAGCCAGGGAGTTGTCGATTTCTGATGTTTACGCGAGAAAAAGATATTTTTTGATGTAGACGTAAATAGAATTAAACTGGAGGTAAGATCTTAAAGAAGAATCATTTATGGAGGAATACGAAACGGCGCATATGCCTAGTTTAACAATTTAATTGAGAAATTCGCTGATGAAGCAAGGCGGTATCCAAGATGGCGTCCTCCCTTGTTTTTTTTCCTCCAAGGTACCCACTTTTTTTTAATAACTTTTTTTTTCTACACAAGCCCCTGTGACTGAGGCATATGCTTTATAAAATTCCAAACGTCAGTTATTTCTTTTTAATCAATAAATTCAGTAAAAATTATTGCATTATAAATCAGCAACTTCAGATATTATGAGCATTGGTGGGCCTCATAAGAATTAAACATCTGGTGGATTTGTTTCAGTAGAGGATATAACACAAAAATCTGATTTTTTAGTTTCAATTTCAAGTGTATGTTCAATCAATAAAATTTAATTCAAACTCCCGAGTTCGATGTTAAAATTAACGTTTAAAACTGTAAAAGTCTGCCTATTCTGAACGGATTTATGGATCAAATATTTCTACTAAGAAAAATCCCCATCGATCGGTAAGCTCACTAACATTTGCGGGGTAGGTGTGTATGCTATGGTTTTCTTACCTGTGTGAGCACACCTGGCCTCGTAATTAACTTTAACATGGAATGATTCAGAAGGAAACAAAACTTTCACCATCCCGACACCCTAGGATAATCCACAATATAGCGGCACACTCATGTATGGACAGTCATTCATGTTATACGATTCTTATACAAGGAGAGAAAACAATATCACACCTGAACGCAGGAGGAAGTCTTGATAAGCAATGAATTGTAGAGATTAGACGGTCGGACTTTTGATATCCGAAATTAAACCAGGACAACAGGCCCGCGGGATTTAATCGCCAGTATCAGCGATAATAAACACGTAAATTCAAAACAGATTGTATTTTAAATGAGGGGAAATGTCTAAAAATACTATGTTGTGTAGCAATAATAAAAATAAACATTGCACTGAAGCAAAATGTAGTCTTTAGCTGGAGTGTTCATTTACAAACATTTAAATTGCTAGGCCTATTTAAAAATTAGAGAACTAAAGATAAGCTTAAAGATAACTTTATGAAAATAATAAAATGAGTAGGAAATATATTTTGAAATATTAAAAAAATGAGTCAAATCAATTTTAAAAAAAACAACTTTTTTCTTTTTACAATTTTTATAACACCCCCCCCCCCCCCAAAAAAAAAAAATTAATTTAAATTAAGTAATGGTCATTTATTTTAAGGGTCAATTAAGCCTTCAAAATTGCATGTTTACAATTTTTTTTACCAAGGTCATGTTGTTCACCGCACTTCAGGTTAATTTGACACCTGCGGATTAAGCACAGACAAAAGGTGTATCACGGCTGAATTGTGCTAGACAATATTTCACTTCAGTACCCTGACATGCAATCTAGATACCTCTGGGAAACCGTAACCTAACATTTTCTATGTGATTTTTTAGGCCCCTAGCTTTCTTCTTTTTAACCTAGGCAGTGTTAGTTTACCTTTTTTTATTTTGAAAAAAAAAAAAAAAATCCCAGCATTTTCATGTGGTAGGTCTTTTACTGCAAATATATAGCCTAAAATTGCAGGTACTGGTAGGATTAGTTTATGTAAATAATGCATGGCCCTAGAAAAATTTTGTGTTAGATCACTAACCCATAATTATGATCCAGTTATTTTCATTGTGCTGAATTTGTGGTTTCATTTTGGGAGGTATAATTTGTTAATTCATACATTTCTGCAGTAAATAGTTTATTAATTTTCATTCAGTAATAATTATTTTTATCAATTAATATTTTGACTAAAAAGTCCCTGCCCTGCCAGATTTATCAGATGTTCATCATGCCTATCAGAGTGAAGATGTATTAATTAGAACACCTGTAACACTTGCATAATTACCGGTATTTACTTCATCTAAAGATATTTTACAAAAATTAGAATTTTTCTCAAGATAAACATTTTTTGTTGTTGCTTTTTTAAAAATGTCCTTATAATAAACACCTTATACATCTTTATAATAAATAATTATGTTATTTTTAACTTCTTATTTTCTAAAAAAAATTAAGGTTGATTGAATGATATTTATAAAAATCATGCAGAAATGGATGGATTATGAACTTTTCTCTAGTTCTCTCTGCTAGCTAGATTTTTAAGATAAATATGTATCAACATATAAGCTGCAGATCTGTAGCATCTACGGGAAAATGGAGGTTGACTAACTGTAATGTATCAAACAAGTACATGTACTGCAAATGAAATTAATTGTCGGCATCTTATACCCTATATAACTTTTCTCCCCTCTCTCATGTAATTGTTTAGTTAATAGGTCCATACAATTTTAAGGTTCCAAATCTTTAATTACTAGAAAATAGCACAATTACCATTACATTGCATGTACATGACCACTTATTTGTTTGGCAAAGATTCAAACTGCCCACAAATCTTTCTAAAGAATCTGTACCGAACGAACCTGGTATTACAATTAATTTGTAATTGCAAGTATAAAAGACTATCAATATTTGAGATTTATTGATCCAGAGGAATAGCGTAACAAAAACATGATAAGCCTTGATATTTTAGCGGAGCCCAATCTTGTTATCCTGTTCTCCGTGAACCACGACAAGTTCTTACCGTCTGGTAAAACACCATGTCTTAATTAATTACCAAAACGAGGTAAGGTGGAAATGACTAATGTCCTGGTCTCAGGTAAAACGTTACCTTAAAACAAACCTGCATTTCGTCGCCACTATAAAAAGGTTGGAATTCCTTAACCAGTTGATTTATTGTCAGTTTGACATTTAAAAGAAATTTCGCTCAATATAAATATCCTTTCGATGATGTGAAGTCATTGACTATAAAGCCATGCATGATTATTAATAGACAAATGATTTTCTTTGTGGCAGAAACTTAAACCGACTACACAAGGAATTTCCTGCATGCCCCTGTCACTCGGAGTAACGTCATGTTTCTGACAAAATACATATAAAATGACAAGAATGTTTGCTCTCTTAGCAAATCAACAAACACGCAGTACGAAGGTACATCAGACCACCTTAGTTTATCCCTCAACAGTTTTTAAATCCAAAAACAAAAATAAAAAATTCCAAACTTCACCAGATTAAGGACTTGCCTAAGGACCAATTCTCCCCGAGCACCCTCGTTAGGATCAACTTGGCAAAGAGGGCTGAAACCCCCAAACAGGACAAGAAGTCCGGAAACCTGTCCAGGCCAAAGACCCTTTTTTGTTTGACTTCTTCCCAAACACGGTCATTAAGCTTGAACACTGGCATTCTTATTCCAACGCACTAGTTGTGATACCCCATTATCAACATTTAACCCCATTAACCAGGGAAAAAAACATGCACAGCAATGACAAGGCACAAATCCTAGCTCCCAATAAAAGATCACAGTACTGATAAAGTTATCATGAAAAAGGGGTTAACTTAAAATAATATAAAGAGATACTTGTTGTCACACAATTTGATTTGAAGTAAAAAAAGGGGATCTATTTCTTCTCAAGATGAAAAATTCTTCAATATCATCTTTCATGTACAAACTTGGCTACTTCTGGAATAAGCAAGGATATTTTATTCCTACGTATCCCTGTATCAATTCACTCGTTATTAAAACCTGGTAATTATATCTATCACTGAGATCATTTCACTTTGAATTTACCACAAGCTTTGTTATTGATAAAACAAGAATACAAAATATACCCCTAATAATTTGATTCCCTCTATCTTTCCCATCACAAATAAGATGCCACTTGGAAGTCATTTGAGGTGACTGGTACCTAGCAATTTCTTGAGTACCACTACTTCTTCTATCCCTTGTCAGCTGATCAACATGCCCTGAAGGGTCACAATCTATACGGCAAGCAACAACCTGAGGTGTTTGCATGTCTAGCCCTTAAACACATGCTAGAGGTTTCAATAAATACCAATGTTTGTATTCTATTTTAAGAATTAACATATATAAGTTCTCATTGTTATGGTACACTTGAATGTTTTCTATTCTTACCTGTGTCTCAAGGTAATGTTATCCTATACTTGTAAGTTACCAGACACTTCGATCAGATATATATCCAAAAGAAAAATCTCACTACTGTCACTATAGAGAAAACAATCTTGTGTTTCTTTGTTTCTGTATTCTCTAGAAACAAAGTTATTTCCGGCAGTCAGAGTTTACTGCGAAATGTACCTTTAATCTATGACAAACGAATCATCACTGATGTACATTAGCTACCTATGTGTACGCTAAGTTATTAGGAAATAAAACGCCAGGAAAAGAAGGCGGGGCTTGACTGAATTTGATGACAAGGCACGCTGTCGATTTGATTCGGCACAGACAGGTGTGATTTCTTTGCCATTTTCACCTGTGGGTACAAGTCAGGATTGGAGACTATAGTCAAGTATTTTTATTTAAAGGCAAGACGTGTTTGGTGAAGTGAATCTCATGTATTAAACCTGCCTCCGAGATAACCAGGTGTTAGCAAAGTCCCTTAATCCAGAATCAACATTATAAATGCATTTTGGATTCAATTAAAAAATGTAGATATAAGATGTTTTGACAAGAGCAGATTTAATGCATCATCCATTTTAAGTATTTATTTTACTTAAATAATATTGGCTTTGTTCATCTGATCGGCAGACTGTGCATTTTGTAACCTGATGACGATGAAAAAACTTGATTAGCAATCCATCAGTGTATACCGATACCAAACATTATGAGCTTTATAGCCTTTGATGAAGCAATTATATATATATGGTTGCATAAAAAGCAAATGACTAAAAGTTTGGACAGCAAAAAACCCAATGTCCTTTCAAAAATAAGTTCTAAAAAGTGATATCTACTAATATACAGCTGTTAGCAGAATCATATTATTAGCATATTAATTTGATATTTTAAAAAAAATAATTTTTAAAAAAACTGGAACATCAAACTTAATAGCATGTCATATCAGTGATCTTGCATTTGACCTTGACTGTATCAGGTGTTGCATTATGTGGGATTAATCAATCCACCTACACAGCACACTTATGAACTGATGTATGAAGCACTACAGATATAATAGTGTCAATATTCAATATTAAAAGCTTAGCCATCCTTAATAGAGTCATATGTATGGTTCCTGTCCCTTAAGAGTCCTTACCCAGAGGCGGACCATATCATAAATCATGGTGTTCGAAGAAGATTGATCAATTTTAAAGCAATTTGTTGTTTTAAGTCCCATTTGAGAATTTAATTTACATTCATATTAATAAGAAGAAATCACTAAAAGTGTCAAAAGCTACAAATTTTGTCCATCATTTGGGCAGTCCTATCCACTAAACAGTGAATGATCATTATATTGTGCCTGCAATATACTAGTACATCACTGGCTTTCAAGGTTTACCCCGGTAATCATCAACGATACTCCTAAATTTCACGTCTTATTCCAAGAGCTTGGGGAAGGAATAGTAGCTCAGAGTTTGTTACACAAGGAGCGTGAAAGCAAAGACCGCCCTTGCTTGCACCTAGCATGGTTAACTCTGTTTCTATACTTAGTAACCTGCTTGTGTAAAGATGGCTCAGTTTGAGTACCAATCCATATCCCAAATTGTTGTCTAGATATCTACAAAAGGACTGGATTTTTAAAAAAGTATTTTATTTCATTTAAACCATACAGCTTTCAGCTGATATACAATTGACAATTTAGGAATACCGGTAACTCAACTTTATGTAATTTTGACTGTTTCATATTTTCATAATGCAAATTAAATAAAAAACCTTGATTTTTACTGTCCTTAGATTAAATGCAAATATCTTGTTTGTTAAAGTCTTCAATGTTCACCATCAGTTTGTGCTATCTGAATAAACAAAATACTTCCTAAATAAGCGTCGGATTGTCAATTCATTTACCTGGTATAAATTTTAGCACTGAAAATGTACATAGAAGCTGTAGGACATCTCATTAAAGTTTGATCCTTGCGTTTGAACATTTATACCTCCCGCTGTTTCAGAAAATTCCTTACATTATAGGGCACCCTCTTGATAAATCATAGCTCTTGTCTGCCATATATTGAATAACAAGGTTTGCGATACAAAACATTAATTTGATTGCTACTTTAAACTCTTTGGATGGTAAATATGTAGCCTCAAATTAAAGCACTCTTTTGAGTTGTATGACCCATACTATTGGTCCAGTGAGCTTTTTGAAAAGACTTAATCATGTTTCATAAACTTTATCATAAATTGATTATTATCAATTTGAAATGCGAGTCATATTTGAATTGCTATCTTTGTTCACAGCTTATCTGTCTATTAATGGAAGAATTTCGTAAAGAAATATTTTATTGCAATGCATTCAAACTGAGCATGAATTCTAGCTGGAGTGTGGTTCAATCATCGAACAAACGTGGAACTCTGAAAGGTCAAGGTTAAAACATCATCATATTTTGATGAACACATGACTACACAGTAACCATATTCCTATTATGGGTACATGATATAAAATAGGTCTGTAAAGCTTCCAACTTGAAATCAAAGTAGAAATTCATACACTTGTTCAAAGGACTACCATCATTAACTATTAATTGATTTGGTAATATCCTACATTTAATAAATGCTCAATTCTAATATCAAAAGCAGCACAAAATAAAGATTTTAAAAAAGGGTCTACATGTATTATAAACTTACTCATCCAGAGAATAGAAAACATCATCTGAAAGTTCTTGTATGCCTGAATCTTCATCTTCCTCTATATTAGAGCAAGTTTCTGTCTTTATAGTCACAGACTCACAGTTATTTCGGCTTGAGGATGTTAGTCCCATGTTTCAAGACAGTTCACACAATTGCAGTACAAGTACTGATGTTTGGTAAAGATTCCTGTCATGGGGTTCTCATTGTTGTTACAAGTACACGCATTGTCACCAAACGAACACTGAACATGGTTGACACTGCCTGTCTGGCAGGAGAAGAATACCGGGCAGGTAATGAGTGAGAAAATGGCCAGTGTTCCAGACATTGGCTCTCAATACCCTCATGCTAATCTACACCCTAACTTGTGTGTTGTTTATAGGTAAAATCGTCATTAGCAGAACTCCAAAACAATGTGCACCGCGTCACCTGCCAATGGAAGGAATTGTGAGCCGGTGACACTCACATCTATAGGTCTGGAATATCAGGTTGATCTCTGGAGGTCTAGGTATAAGTTACATCGTCCCGGAGGAGAATCTACAGTATTTGTGATCTCTTGTCATCTCTCACAGGTTTTCTGACAGGTTATTGCTATAATGAAGCCTTATACACCCATAATAAGAATACCATTTCTCTCATCCATGATGTGATGAACAGAGTTAGAAGTCTTCCCTGGCACAAATACCAAGGGTATGATCAACCACAATTTTGGAATAGTTTTCTTCGACATATTTTCTATACAAGCAAAAACTGGATGTTTTTTGTTAACAAGTCCCCAAATTGGCCCAAAAATAGCAAGCCAAATTACAATACTGATGATATAAAAACTGAAGGAACAAATTAAGGTCTTTTTTGTTTCTTCCAGTACAGGGTAGTTGCAGGTGCATAAAACTACTTTGATTTAGACCTTTCAGAATCATTGTAAAAAAAGATCATGTTGGACAAAGAATAAAACATAAAAACCACCTGAAAGTAATTAAGAGACTTAATTAGGCTTTGATGCTGGTATAAGTGACTGAGACGAACGCTTGTGGTTTAAACAAGCTATGATAGAGGTTCTAGATCTTTAACAACATTGGGATACTGTGGTAGCCCTCAATAATGGGGTCAGCCATGCAGTGGAGGATATATCTACCCGATCATGTCATCTGCTACAAGATCAAAAACACTCAAGTTACCACTGTAATCCTGCAAGGTCATGCATGTTGGCCAACTCTGGGGGAGTTGTGTCGAATGGTGTTCTAATAGCCAGAGCTACCAAATTACATGTAAACCCAAGTTTTGACTTGGGATATAGTGATAAAGCAAAAATATATTCAAGTTTTGTATTGTTAACCATTATTTAAAGGTTAGCATGTTTAAGCAGTAAATGTTCAAAGTACACAAATTTAGACTTTAAAAACTGATTCTTTATCCATAAAGAACAGTTTTGTTTTGTGCTTCAAGGGCTTTGAAATGTTTCGGTTTTGAAATTATTTTCATTACACTGGAAACAACAAAAGAAGAAATCTCGGCCATGTTCTAAATCTGTTTCATTATGTAGAAATTCCTAAAGCCGGCTTTTTACATTTGACTGAACATGACAGGAACTAGATTAAATCTTTTTGTCATTTTTTCATCCATAAAAATATTTGACTAATATAATAACAAGTATTTATGGGTAAATTAGACTTCAAGGTTAAAAGGCTAGCAATAATGAAAAACGAATATTTTATGGTCAAAACTTAAAGGCAACGAGTTTCGGTAGGTGTGCATGGCACGGGTATGATCTTGATTTATGAGGCCCCAGGCGCCAAATGGGCACTAATGCCATCTACTTTACACCAATTACTGATACACAGAAGGTATTAACAATATTGGTGGAAGTGTCCTTTCAAAAAGCTTCAATTATAAAACTAATTTACACCAAATATTCAATATATGAAAGGAGAAAAAAAGGCCAAGCACGTGGCCATGACATATGGTTCTATCTTAATAAACCTTTAATCTTTGCGAGAATAATAGTGACTTTTACACGCAACATAAATGAGTAATTTAAAATTAAAAGAGAAGTCTACCAACCAGTAAATATTGTTCAAATTGCTTAATTTACATAATTTCATTTGCGTGTTAATTTTCAACTCATAAGTACATAAAAAGTTTTGACAATTTCACAATTCTAGCCAGCAATTTGCATTAAGTAATAAATACTTCCTAAAACTAATAAAAAGTTGAAAGAGTAATGCATTTTTAAACAAAAAAGTCACCGCAATTGAAGAAATAAAATAATTTGTTTGTTTAGAAAAAGTTTAACGTACTGAAAACTCTCCACCCTTCGTTGCCTGGGCATCACTTTCTCTGCGGATGACCTATGGTTTTCTGCCATGCTGTTTTCATCCTGATCGCCTGACCTTCGCCTTTCTCTCTCCTGTCCCTCTCTAGACCTGTGGAGGAACGAGGAAGACCTCAAAATCTTGACACCGGACTCAAGTTTGGAGGTTCCCCTGTGTTGAAAGAAAAAGAATTCAAATTTTTAATGGCATTGTTTGAGAGTCGTCAAGATATCTTAAGAAGCACTTTGAACTTGGTGAAATGAGGGAAAGATAAAAATATGTTACTTCGTACAAACAATTTCAACTACATCATTAAGGCAGGTGGACTGATTTTAAGAAGACATCAAGGTACTCGAAGAGTTCAGCGATTATACATGACAGAAAGATTTTGATAGTCTATGAACAAATTCATGCACAATAGCAGCAGATCTTATTACAAAGTGTATTGATAATCTTTTGTCAAACCATGATGAAAGACTTTCTATAGAATTGAAAATCATTCTGTTTATATATCAGCGCATGTCTGCTGCTAAAAAGTCTAGTTGTGGTTGGACAAGGTGGGACCATAATGATAGAGAAACTTCTAATGGAAGACCTGATTTGGGTTCCTCAAAACCACACAATGGATGAACCATAGCATTTTATTTGTTTATCAAGGAGCCCAGCTCTTTGGTACAATCAGAATGTTGACTCTTGACACAACGACAACTGCAAAGAATTAAACTTGAGGGCTTCACTGTCTTCTAAGTAGTAAAAAACACCCATAGTAAACTGGTTATCGGTTGATATCAATGCGACCACTTTACATTCAAAACATGGTCTACAAAAACCTGACAAATAATGCAAGCATACATTACAATGGCATAAGTTAAGAAACAACATATCACTCAACCCAAATTAAATCAACTTTAAAAGAAATAACATACCACAGCCCTGCAATAAAATCTATAGTAAATTGATTATTCTAAATATCAACCCTAAACTGCTTTCAAAACCAAAATGATACATACAAATGTACCGGTACCTGCTCATCAAATTTTCAAGACTATGAAATCAAAAGTTTGTAACATTTACACGGAATAAAATTTTCTCTTGGTAATATTTCTCTGTGAGTGTCTGCATTTCAAAACGTTTCTGATAAGCTAACACTTGATTCTTTGTGGTCCAGTTATTTTCTGTATAAAAGGGCTCGAGGATCATGCCAAGAACCCTCTTATATAATTGAATACCGTCATGACAGTGCACTTCAAAAAATCTTACAGACCTAAAATTCCTTACACAAACTTGCATGGAGCAATTAAAAAACTTTTTCCAATCATTAAACAGTAATTTCACCTGATCATTTTCATATAATCCACATAGTTCAAACTAGATTGCCTCTTCATTTTTAGAGCAAATCTCCGGCAAACAAATTGCAAAGCTCTCCGTTTTTTGACATTCGTTGACAGCTTCTAGATTTCTCAAGTAGTGCAATTTCAATGTCTGCTGCCTAAGTCACAATGGTGAGTTTTAATTCCAAATAAACCGAGCCTTCAGTGTTAATATTCCAGGTGACACAATCTGTCCTCGACTTTGGCAAAATCCTTAAAAAATGTGATGTTATCAGCTTTTGTTTTAAAAAGACTATTCAATCTTCCACAAACAGAAATAGCTCTGCTTTTTGCTCTACCAGGGGGCTATATATAACTTCTTTCACTCTTTAACTGTCCAAACTTCCCAATTTTTTTTCTAGGTTTGTAACTAATATTTGTTGTCCTAGTTTTTGTAACATACATGTATCAATTACAAGAGACTGTGGCAATATAAAGTCACACAAACAGTGTCATTTAAATTGAAGACCCCTGAAATATCCTTTCATCCCCACACTAAATGTACCATTATACTTGTTTTCCTCTTTAACTTCCAATTGGTCAGTAGATGTATGTATCAAACTGGAGTAATTTTATAGGGTTTGGACTCCCATTCACTGTCATGCTACTGGATTTAGTCATTTAGAGTCGAATTACATACGCTTTGTTATTTGTGACCAGAAGATGACAAAGCTGAAAGTGATAACAAACAAGCCCCTCCCCCTCATGTCTTACTATATTTTAACAGACACACTCTGTCATCACTGAATATGGTTGCATAGTCTTTCAGTCTGAGGGATGTTGTTGCAGGCTAAAACCCCAAAAAGGCTTGTTTTTTTTCTTTGAATTGCCTTGGTGTTTTAATCATTTTATTCCCTCCCTTATAAAAAAGAAGTAAGCTAAAAACTGTATCAACTGGGAGTTTTTTCTTCTTTAAATTGCTTGGTTCAAAGGTGTGTCATATATATTTTATTCCCTTCAAGTCAGGGTTTTTTTAAAGCTAAAAACTGTATCAAGTTTTTATGGTTTGGTGTCCTTGTACTCTAGCTGCTCCCTTGTATCTATAAGAAGCAGGAAAGCAGATCAAGGACAGGGTAAAATCTCTTGCATGGCTTAGTTGCAGAGCTAAGGACAAGTGAACTATAGCTATTGCAAGAACATATAGAATAGCAAGGGACAGCTAGCTAGGGAATATTTGTAACAAGATTGGTGACCATCCTTGTTGTTACTTAGGAGTTAAATGTGTCCTAAAAAGTTAGCAAACATACAAAAGAAAGATAACAGGCAAATATTGATCAGTGAAGTTTATTCCTCTCAGGTTAAAGTAAATCAGAGAGTTCTATAAACAATTGATTACTGAGATTTTAAAGTTTAAGATTGAATTGTAGACGAAAATCTAAAACAATTAAATGAAATAAAAACGAAAACAAATTAAATAAAGAAAGAGATTGGCACATTAACCGTACATATTTGATCACAATTTCACCAATATCATAAAAGGTCCTATATAGGTGACTTCTTCAAAGAAAGTTTCTTCAGGTGTGCTACTAAATTGAATTTCTCCCCCCCCACCCCCTTAAAAAATTTCCCATCAAGACCTTTTCTCATTTTCATGGTTTTTAATTGATCTTCCAAAGGAAGCTAGGTGATGATATAAACAAATTACTGTAAACATGTAACTACCGGGTACATCTGGCCATGTATTCTATTTAGCGCTTTTGGCGGAATGCCGCTTCCGCTAAATCAAGAACATCGCTTAATGCCATGCATATATGTATAAGAATAGTCACATTCAGGAATACGCTAATTCAAATCCACGCCAACTTGTTCTAAAACTAATTTCCGTCAAATATTGTACACGCCAAATATAATACGTTTACAGTATGTTACTGTATATGTGTATGGTAGTATAACAGTGTTTCAGTATTAGCAGTAGAATTTGACTTTTCGAAATGCTGCACCTCAATTATTCACAAACTTTTTCATGAATCATTTGGGTTGCTAATTGTCTCGATACTAAAACGAAACCAAGTTCCTAATTTGTGAATGAGCTAATCCAAAAAGTATTTGAATGAATAATAAGCAATAGTGCTTGAAGTTTCAAAAAATATTTTATTTTTGGTCTTCATTACAATGCAGACAAATATTAAGGTCATTTAGAGTATTAGGTTGAAAAATAACTTTAAGAGAATTGCTCATCAGTATGAAATTAAGCTGTAAAAACTTTCTACGTAAAAACAGCTAGTATGTTCTGATTTTAACACACTAATGACACATAACAAAACAGCAGCTCATTATCATATGACCACATACTGAATATTAAATATATATCATTCACAATGATTCAAATAAACATTTAGAGATCTTTTTTAATTCTTTATAAAACTATATGCTCTTACACATATGTGTATGGAATTCTGAACTTTTACAAATGTTGACACTTACTTTAATATATATTGTCCTGATTAAGAAGCAGCAATTACGATACCCTGCATGGCCTTATCCTAGAAATCAATTATTAAAGGAAGGATTTTCAAAGTTTGTTTCTCATGCCAATTAAGCCACAAAGTAAATTGGTAAATTTTGGCAGTTATGTACAATTGTGGCTAAACAGTGTGAACTTCTAAAAGGGGGAAATCTCCAAAGGTTTGATAAAATACCGGAGTTAATATTTACTGCACCTGCAATCAATGTTTTAAGCAAACATTTCTAAGCATCATCCATGAAAATGTAATTAAAAATCTTGGCCCTTGATCTGAAAGCAGTAGATTATATAATTGTAATGAAATTCAAAGCTTTTGTACATAATCATTTCAGATATGATTCAATAAGCTATTAAATATCAAATGTATGCATTCTTAAACATGAATTTATTAAGCCACAATAAAAAACCTTCCACATTCGATCTATATCATATAAAATATTTGACCAGGTGCTGTTTTCATATCATCAAAAAGTTTAAAACTTTGATTTTTTAGATCTTTGTATTACTCTATTATACACTGGTGAATGCACCAGCAAGGATTTAACACATACAGCAAGCAATTAAAGGATACATTAATTTCAAATTGAAGTAGTAAGAAAACCTATACATTTCCTATATATACAATTATAATATTAAATAAATCAAAATTGATTTTTTTTTTACCTTGTGAAAATGATTCTACACACTTGCAAGTCTTGCAACAAAGAATTGCAATGGCTATAGCAAGATTCTAAGAGCACCTGAAACTATTAACACATTTGCATTGCCAGGTCAAACCACTTCATGTTGGGGTAAATGGCCTGACATAATTTTACAGGATAACCAAATATTGATGTGAAATTCAATATCAAACTCCACTGTAATACCCTTAACCTTTTAACATGTCTCAAATATTTAATGTTAAAAGATTGGAAATAGTACTAAGAAAAACATCGCTGTTCTTCTTTTAAAGTTTTGCTGAACAAATATTTGCTCATTATAGAAGAAATTTGTTGTGATGTCAAGTACCGATTATAGCTCCTGATCATTTGATTACTTTGCAGTAATCTAATTGGGTATGACCAACCGACCCCCCCCTTTTTTTTATCAATTTGTCTAAAAAAGGGCCCTAAAGGACTAAACCCTTCCTCAAGATAAAGAAAACATTTCTGCTAAGTCCTGCATTATGTTTAGATTAAATCCTAAATTTTATTGCAGACTTAACTAAAAGTCTGGTCTGAACATGCAAGTATATTTATGTACCAAACCTTTTAATTGAATGTCGACAGTCGCGGTGCACAGTTGTTGCACCTTTTGAGGTCAATCCAGATTAAAAAACACCATTAACAAAGCTGAATGTACATTGGAATTTAACAATGATACCTATCTAATCAACAAGCAACCAGGAGAGAGAAAAAAAATAAACAAGAAAGAAGGAAAATAGATTAAAGATACCCAACTGTTTG
Source organism: Magallana ariakensis (assembly GCA_020458035.1). Taxonomy (NCBI): domain Eukaryota; kingdom Metazoa; phylum Mollusca; class Bivalvia; order Ostreida; family Ostreidae; genus Magallana; species Magallana ariakensis. The sequence goes on along the minus strand of CM035815.1, from coordinate 47,660,487 downwards.
TAAATTAATTCCAATCACAATAAAGATTGGTAAAGCATCCAAACCCAACAGCTGACTTCTGTACAGATTAGGGATAAACGCAATAAATGTATCAGATTCAATGTGTTTGGAACACCTGAAGTATTCAGTTAAAAGATTTCTTTTACCAGACTTTGTTTTCAACAAATAGAGCAGACTGTTCATTACAAAACACGTTATGCAACTCTTCGGTATAACATACAAATAAATACTTAAAGACGTAGCAACAGAACTATTTTGAATCAAACTTCAGAGGCGCTGCTGCACAAACCAATGCATTAGAATCCAAACATTTCACTAAGTCTCTACCTTATAGACTAGTCGTCACACTGAACATTATGCACATGTCTTTTCTCAGAATTTAATTCCAACTCAATAATTGAGAATTGCACAAACCTCCTCCACTATTAAAGACTTCAAATCTGCGATGTAAAACTTTGTTACATCAAAATTATACAAACGCTTAATAAAATTCAAAGCTCAAATACATCTACTAAATACTTGTTTAAAAAGAACAAATATCTAAATAAGCTACTTTAAGGAGAGAACCTTCATACACGACATGTAGTGTATGCCATTTTATGAAAATTAGAAAACCTGCAAGAGATGAATTGCGTGCTGGTCAACTTCGATAATTGTGAACCCTATAAACAGGTGAAAAAAGACTTTCATCACTGCCATCAAAGTTTTCCAGTGGTTAAAAATTTGTCTCCATTATATGTGCAAGTTACCACATCATGCATGTTACCATGAATCACGTTGAAAAGTAAGTGGTGTTCATGGCAGTTTATATAGTCTCCTGCTGCATATTTCTCTTGCCCTCGACCAAGAACGTTTAAATCTTTTTTGGATGGACAAACATTAGAGATAGCAATTAATCTGATTGGTATGTAATGACAGCCATGTCAAGCCTGTGTACGTAGAAACGCTGTGTCCTTGTTTTAAAGAATCGTAACATTTCCTGCCTACATCTCATCTCCCATACAAAATGTGCATTTCGACAACACAGTGCATGCTTTGCTTGACGCACTTAGTCATGGCTCTGACAACAGGACAAGACATTGGAATTTCTTCTCTACTTGTCGGCTTTTATTTTTTAAGCTACTCAGTTGAGGCATGCAATACAACAGTGAAACTGTTTGCATTGAAGTCTAAGCTAATAAAAAATCACTTGATTCTGAATGCACCTCAACAGCAATGCAAGGTTTACATTAATTGGCACATTAAATACGTGGAGAAATTCATTCTATGCCGCATTTATTGCCTATAATGATGCAAATATTGATCTAAGGAATGAATTTCAGTTCTTGTTTACCAGCAATACTCAATATTCTTCAACCCTTGCCACCATTTATACCCAAAGTTATGTAATTTTCATCACTTATTTTAGATTTTTTTTTCTACTAAATCACATGCATATACCTGTACATCTGAATTCTAAGATCCTAGCTGTCATGAAAATCAAAAACAGTCAAAAGAAGTATCATCAAACAAGCCTAATAGATAAAAAACAAAAGTAAAAAAAAAAAAAAAAATACAAGCATTACTGGTACTATGGTACGTCCTAATAATGAGCTATGCAGTGCATAATACATGTCCATTATGAAGATATGGTATTGATTCAAATAAGCTCTTTTAAAAAAGGGGTGGAGTTTTCTGATGGTACCAGTTAACTTAAGGTACAAAAGGTTTCTAGTACATATATTGACTAAATTTGATAACAAACATTTGTACTCTGTAAATTATTCAACTTAAACTATAATCATAAAAGGATGCACTTGCACCTATATTTGCTATACTTTAAAAAAAACATACCAAAAGAAAACTACCTGTAATTAATAAGTAAGCAAAAGTGCAGCATTTTTAGAATTCAAAACTTAAAATATAGCTAGCTATTCTTGATTAGTTTTCTGTAGCTCTTCATAGATTGCTAGGTTTTAGGCTTAAATTAATATTCTGTTTGAAGGTTACCTGATAAACATGTAAAGTGAAACTTGTTTTGTACAAACAAGGAAATAAGCAAATCTTTAATTGATATAGTGAATTTTTGGGTTTTTATATATAACTATATTTTACGACCAATTTATTTAAAGCTTTGCAAATTTGATATATGACATGCGCGGATCCAGAAAATTTTTCCAGGGGGGTCCGAAGGATAATTGTGTTTGCCAAGGGGGGTCCGAGGCATATTTGCGATAATTTTAATATGTAAATTTAATAAATTTTCATTTACCAGGGGGAGTCGAGACCCATCGACCCCCCTCTAGATCCGTGCATGTATGAAGTTGACAAATATAGTATCATAGTACTATTAAAATATTATAAATTTAAAATCTACAGTACAAAAATTTTCGTTCTCTACAGCAGGATTTGAATTTAGGACTTAAACTGCCTACAACCATACAGTTTCACTGAATATATAGACATCTGATGTAAGGCTAAGTCAACTAATTACATGCATGTTTCAAACATGACTTAAAAATTCCTACCTGTGGAACCATTGAAACAATGGCTTTTTAAAAAATTAAAGACGACAATTATAGTAATAATCATTTAAACAATTCTTTTGACAAAATAATGAGACTATGACATTGCATCATGTATAAAAATAGGAAAGAAAAAAATATTGCCTAAGGCACATTCATACCATTCAAATTTTGCTGATAAAGCATTAATGCCTTACTTTTTTTCAAAATTCATACCAACTGATACAAATCAACAAATGATTGACTTAACCTTATATAATGAAAGAGCTGCAAATGCTGAATGATTGACAGATATAAATTTTCTTTTTTTTATTTGATTTGTTCTGCAATGTACACCTTGAGAAATTGATTGGAAGCTGCCACCTACCATGTCAGCCATGAGTAAAAGAAAGAAGCAAGATAAAATTAGCAGATAGTTCGATTTAATTAGGGTAAACATATCCCATGGTACACAGACCAAAGTAGATGTACTTTTAGACATTGTACAAACCCTTCAATTTAGAAACCAGAGGTGGCAATGCCTGATCAGATCAGGATATGCCTGTCAAATAATTGGTCGGTTTCTTTTTTTTCAAAAACTTTTTTATCCTTACTCAATGGATGTCACGGAAAACTAATATTTGGGCAGACACTAGCTTACATCGCAAGAGGCAGTCAACCGTGTCAAGGAATGCTCCGAATTACACCTGGTTTTGCAACCCCCCACTTACCTTTGGTGGCTATAATGCCTTGATGTGTTAACTTGTATGCAATGAAATGGGCCCCTCCCCTCCACCACCTAAGAAGGAAGCTGAACTGGACTTAAGTGATATGTCTGACAATGGCTGATAAAGCCTGCCAACATCTGTTGCTTCATTGATCACCTTGATGCACCAGCTTTAAACTTTCCTAAGGAAACATCTTCAAAGGTCTTAGGGAAAGGACAAAAGTTCACTCCTTGTATTGGTCAGGGCAGGCATTCTACAGGACTCCAATAGGACTCCTACTGTAACACTTACAGTTTCAGGTTTTGGGCGTTTTTGTTTTTATAAACTCATGACTACAGTAGTTGTCTATTTTCAATACAGTACATTTTCAATGAACTAGCTGTTCTATCAATATACCATGTGTTACCATAGCATCACTTACCGGTAATTGGGGGAAAATTACTTAAAATATACTATATGCAAAAGATCTTGGGTTCAAATCCAGGCCATGTCAATCCATCAAGGTATTGAATAACCATGGCAACTGAAGTTTGATAGAAGGTGAATAATCTGGCATGGATATATATATGAATGATACACCATAGATCAAAAACATTTGCAGTAAATAAAAATACAGTACATTACTGCAAACTTGGGCTTGATGGGAGAACCACAATTAATCCCCATCCCCATTATATTAGAGTGTGACAATTGTTTCTTTGTTTTCCAATGCTTTACAGTTTAGTGAGTTTTCAATTCTTTTAACTTCTACAAGACTCATATAACCTAGCTGTGGTCACACATAAACTTGTTAAAATTCACTTACATGTATTGCACTAAATGCAATAACTGCAACCATGCAATCTGAATCATTTATTCCTGTTTTGCTTGGGGGAAAATACCAATGAAAGGAAATGTTTGGAATTTGTTGCTGGTTGCTTCAAAATTTTTAAATTTTCTGCAAACCTTTTCAGTTATATATATGATCAACAAAATTTGAAGAATTTTTTTGTCCTTTGTTAATGGAATGTATTGTGAATAATATATTGCTGATATTGATAATGAGAATTCAAATTTTACTTTCATCGTTTTTGAATACTGCTAAAAATGCCAATGTAAATTCAATTTATCTACTTCCCATCTACAAGTATGCAAATAATGTAATAAAGGCTTTTGATTCTATAGTAAAGCATCAAAGGATTCCTGGAGAGATATGAATCTATCCAGATTTTGCCTGCATGCAGATTCAATGATATAAAACGTAGCATAACCAAAGGGGAACAACTCTTATTTATGAATTATATCACTTGATCTGCTTTGAATAATTATCAACAAAAGTTGAAATACATCAAGTTGGAGCTATATCTTTTGGCTGGTTCCATATAAATTTATTGTAGGTCAAAAAGGAATCAATTTCAGAAATTTCTAAGAGATGAAATGGGCACTGTATATGAATGCAAACATTCATGCAGTCTGATTGCTTCTGACTGGCCATTTATACCTTTATCAATAAGTACATGGAACTTGATTTTCTTCTAGCATATTCCAATCCTAGACCTGTGTTTTAAGATCAAAATGACCTTGTCTAACTTAAATGGCCTGAACTTCAAAGCATCTTTGCTAAAACAAAAGAGTTACTACTTTCTAGTCCATGCACTCTCTCTTCACTCACTTTCTTCTATGTCCAATGAAAACCTTTGAGGAGCAGAACGGCCTAAAAAACCCTAGGTTGCTTAACGCGAAGAAAGGTGTATTTGGAGCTTACAGTAACCATGCAAGCTTGTTTTATCTTTCTTTTTAATAAAACAAAATTTGAGGTGGGGGAGGGGGGGTCAAGGAGGTTACTGAAATTTCAAAACATCACTAGGAACAATTTCTTCATTCAAAATTTATAAAGGGGTATCAATGAACCTTATAGAGTTATTGATTCTATAATCCCAACATATAAGTTGGTTGGATATTTCTAGAATCATGGTACCTATAGCTCCACCAAATTAATGATAAATATCCATTTAACAGATTTGGTTCACTGAGTCTTTAAAAAAGAAATACTGCACACTTTGTGCAATATGTCATTAAAATTCATTAAAAAAAAAATAGTGACAACTTCATTTATTTGTGTATTTAGACAAAATAAAAGGTTAGGAAAGTAAAATCCATCCTTGCTCAAGGATATTTTGCAAGCCTGACTCTCCTTGAGAACACAGCAATGGAAGGGGCATAAACTGACATGCAATATTTCATAACTGTCTACTTATGATTGAAAGTTCCTTTCTAAAAGACATTTAATAGATTAATATTCAATGGTGATATAATAAATGATTTTTGTGGTATTGAATTACACCTTCCTTTATTTAGATAGATCATTCTTGTTTTTTTTCAAAAGCAAACTTCAATGAATAGCTGCAGAACAATTTCCTTGTATGTAATATGCCTAAATCTCAGTTTTTGAGTCACAGAAAACAGGATGAATGGTCTTGGTACCTACAATGTCTGCGGTGAAGGGATTCTTTATAAAGGAATATTTCATCATTTACTCATCCATCAGTGGCAAAGCTCACCAGATATCAGACAACACGGCAACCTTCGACTGGGGTTGCTAGGTTTACGAGGAACAAACAGGAGAATAGATCATATCCGGGGAAAACTTCTGTATGTCAGAGAGTTTATATACCTCTATACTAGCTGCCACAAAAATACCCAGCCCATGCAATTTTAAATTTCTTATCAATCTGCATCACCTTGGCTGGTTTTTTCCAGCAAAATCCCCAAGTTTAACTGGTGACTATATAATTATGATACAACACCATATCTAATGGAACCACCCTTATTTAGAGATAGTTCTAGTTCAGAAGTTCTAGCTTGTACATCCTCATACAATTAATGTCAATGATGACATTACTTATTACAGTTTTTGAAGAGTTTGAAATTCTCACTCACCTATCCGATTTTCCTGACCAACTCGCTCGAGTCCTTGGACTCACGGGAAGCTGGTCGTAGTTGACCTTCAGAGGAGGAGGACTTAACAAAAGGCGAGTTGGTTTGGTACCTCCATCCATATTTACAAATCAAAATTTCTGAAGCATGTATAAATCCAACAGCTAAAGACTCTGTAGTTCAACATTTTACCAAACACTTCTCTTTTACTATCGTAAGATGTTTTCTTTTTAATGCCAAAGTCCATGCAAGACTTTGCAAACTTTATCATGCAGTTAATTCACAACTCCTACAAACAATGTCCTCCATTTTGTTTTATCCATAATATTAGTCTTAACGTTAAATCTAATTATGTCTCCTTTGGACTAAATGACTGGATAATCCAAGGTGTCCTGTCTCGGCACACCGCGTATTACTGGGAACAGGAAAATACAGAACACAATACACAACCAGGTTCATTTTCATTCAAACAGACACATGTGTACCAAGTCTGAATGAAGACTCACAATGCCACTGCACTTTTTTAACTGATAAGCTTATTAGGACAAAGTAGGTCTATTGTCCTGAAACAATTAGTGAAGAAAATAGGATTATTCTGATAGCCCCCATGTTGTGAAAATTTGAACACAGAATGGAGGGTCATTTAAAAAGACGCCACGAATCGGTTAGAGTAACGGATCCACGTACAAAAGAATATCCGAAATTTATCAAGAGGAGGAACCCATTTGATACAAGAATGAAATGTCCCATATACAACTTATAATGCTACTCTTGTGTGCATGGTTTTTGTCAAATTCATGCACTTTGACAACCAATGAAGGGTTTGAAAAGGTTCTTTGAAATAAGAGAAGTTTATAAATTGACAGCTCAGGATTGGGTGCATTACAAACTCAATTAAATAATGATAAATATTTTTTTTTTAATCCAAAAAACATACAAGAATAATGAAATAACTTAGGATTTTAAGGGAGATAACTCTTTGGTAGATTGGGCATTATCAGCTTAGTATCAACTCAACAGATAGTCAGAGCATAATTTCATTAAATATTTGATGTTCATTCTTTCTTACCTAATTCATTTTAAATATTTTCCAAACAAAAACCGAAGGATGATGCGTATAAAAAAAATCTTTCATCGAAAAAATTATATTACAGTTCTTTGAGTTAATAAATCATCTACCGGTATTTACATTGTAATGTTGACTTATTTTTTTCCCTCTGCATGGATTGAGAGAGAGGTTCGACAGAGAGAGCTAAAACAGAAGGGTCAACATCAATGTTCATGGAACTTAAAAATTTCATAATGCTCTCATCTGCTGTTTGCAGTAATATTAGTTATAAAAGATTTTCATACACTTCCATTACTGCAGGTAATAAATCAAATATTATAATAACAAGTTTTTATACCTAATTTAAAGAATCCACTAGAAATTATGATGATCATGTAAATTAAATGCAAATACACTGTAATACAAACACATTCAAGACTTTCCCATCCCCCATCCCCCCCCCCCCAAAAAAAAAATGCATATCTTTTTCTCCTATAAATACACTATACCCACCTCTTTTCAGTGTAAATTCTTTCCATCACAGATAAAGCTATAACAATCGCATTTAATCACCTTCTACGTTCACGTTAACGCACACCAAATAAATATTTCGACTCAAATGAAATGGTTCTAGGTAGTAGAAGAATCTCCTTCCTACACATGCCTACCTTACACCAAATCAATAACATTTCGACTGTCACACTGCAATTGATATATTGTAATCTTACAGGAATGTGACAATATGTACTTTAATAGAAGGGGATCTTTTGACACAAAACCTACTTCTCTTTACTTCTTCATTTATTTTCCAGGTGTATATAGTGTTTAGAACCGAACTAAGGCTTTTTTTTCATCAGTTCTAATCTGAATGGCTAGCACTCAAACAGTCTACACTTATGACAAAGAAATCTCATAACTTTCACCTGGGTAAATTAAAAACATACGAGGAGTTTTATTTCGGTAATTTTCATCTGAATTAATAAAATTCCTGTCTGAATGACTGCCACAATTCGAAGCAGGGCTGGGAATTCAATAAAACTCCCGATGTACACATTCCTGAACAAACAGTTTGTAATTAGTTGACAAAGTATTAAGTTAACAACAAAGACATGTCTGTCTTGGTCAACCAGTGCATATTCATACTAAAAAAAAAAATAATGCAACAACTCAATTACGTCAGAAAATGTGCTCAAATGTACCTCATGGATACAAAAGGAGGCTCCATTAAATTCAATTACGGATCGAAGCCATTTAAATTCATTATATTGTCAAGGAAACTGGTGATTGCAACATTTGATTCAAACATTTTTCCCCGAAAAATGTTTTTCTCCTGTTTTGTAACCATGGAATACACGAAAATTCACAATCATATATTTTATACTCACAAGAGTTTATCGATAATGTCCATTTTGAAAACTCGGGGAATGCACACATAACTCGAGATCTCGTAGTATTAAAAACCTTCACAAAGAGAAACTATTATGATCAAAAAACTAATTCTGTTGAAACCCCTTGATTCCAAGGTCTCTGTGTGCAGCCTACGCTATTAAAGAAATCAACAGGCTAGACAGTTCATTTCAAGAATGGAAATTTAAAAATCAAAAAGATAAAACATTATTTGTTTAGAGCGCCTTTTCAATCTGACAACATAACAAAAACACTAGTGTATTCATTGTGCAACCTCTAAATTTCCATGATTAAATGGATGATGTTTAATATACATGCAACCAGTTGGCTGGTTACCATGCAAGATGGGATATACCGGGTAGTCATTGAAAGTTGATGGATCAGCTAAATCTTGACTGAGAGACAAAAGAGTTATTTCCCTTTCTTGCATTTCAAAGCATCTGAGTAACTAATACATGATAATTAATTATTGATATTCAAGGAAAATTCATAAAAAATACTTCTGTGAGGAAACTTTGTGGAATTAAGCAATTATTACTCATAATATCCCTGCATTGTCATTTCTTTAAATTTGGCATAAGACTAGCTTAATTATGTAAGTAAACTTTGAGAGACACATTGCACTCTGATTCCGCATTGATTTCCATCTTTCAATGTATATGAATGCTTTTTCAATTATTATACAATTTTTGCAAAAAAAAAATAAATAGATTTAAAAGGAAATGCTTTACAGTGCAATTAAGTTTTCAGTAAAGAAGCGAAAAAAGTATGCCGACATACATGTACCAGTAATACATTCACAAACTTTAGGAAAAATTATAAACAAAATTTTCATGTTCTATTACATCTCAAATTTTAAGGGTATATTTTTGTGGAGAATATTTGATTTAGAATTAAGATGAAATACATGTACTATATTAATCAAAGAGGATTTACATATAAAAAAGAAAGCCTAGCAAGTACACTGTATAAATACACGGTAATACATGTCACTGTCTATTACAAGGATATAATATATAAATTCTCTGATCTTTTTTTTTATGTGGGAAGGAAATGTAAAAATTATCAATTTCCGGATAAAAATTTTTATAAAAAAAAAAAATGCATATAAATTTCAAAATCATACTTTCATGAAAATTAGTTGACAGTCTGATAGATTAATATTAGAAGCATTGAAAATTAATGATGAAACGTCGCTCTTCTGGGGGATAGAACAATATTGCAGCTGTCAATATTATATGATAGTACCCAAAAAATATTGTCAGGACAAAATCAATCCACATACAATTCACCAAAGCTATACTTTTTGTCCAGTATCATAAAAGTGTTTGAAACAAGGAATTTTGCAGTACAGGTGTCATCAACCTTGATTGGTTACATGTATAATGATTCATTGAAATAATAATTGCATTTTATGAAATTCATTATCATGATAGTGTCAGATAGATGTACGTGTATGATGATATTGCATCCTACTGATGGTATTGCTGGAAAATATCACTCCTTGAAAAATGAAACCATTATTGATATCGTTTGCTTCACCTATGGTCAACTATGGTCTTTTCAGGGGGGACAATTTCTATTATTATACTTTCATGTTAAATACTGAAATCTGATTGGTTTAGACGCAGTTGACAATCCGTTCCCATACCCTCAGCGTTAGCAACACACTTGGCAACGGGCCGACAGAACGAATTGTTACATGCGCGTAGATTATGCGCGTACGGTTCGCCGTAGAACTTACGTCTTTTCTATATAAAAACATTCAAATTTTCTATAAAATTATGACATTCAGTATAATAAAATAAATAGTGCCTGTTTGGGAGGGTACCAGTTGAAAATGACACCCCTCGAAAACCATTGTCAACCTCCGCTTCGCGTCGGTTGACAATGGTTTTCTCGGGGTGTCAATTTCAACTGGTACCCTCCCAACCAGGCACTATTTATATAATGTTACCACCAGGAGCATGCATTAATACTGTACATGTATTCATTTAATGTTTTGGCCCATAAGCACCAAAAACTGAAAATAAATTCTAATAGATCAAATTCTGTATAGCAGCCTTTTAATATACAGTTATTTAAACTGGCTGAGAGATTGTATGACTAAATACTTAATAAATGAGTAATGTGTAAAATTCATGACTCTCTCAGATATATCAAAACTACATGATTTTTTAAAGAGTTAATTTATTTCCAATTCATGGTCTTCGGGCCTGGTATGCTTTGAAAGTTCACATGGTTATTACAATTGACCTTACCTCCACACAGTCAAGGTCAAGGTTCTGAATGCATCCTTAATTAGCTGCTCTCCTTCACTCAGAGATCCTGGGGCCATGCCATTTACAGCCAGAATATAATCATCTGCCTTAAGTTGGCCATGACTTTTTCCTTCAGGGTCAACCTGCAGAAGTATAAAAAGTTATTTGATTACATAACTGGCTCTGTGCTGTATGCCTGTCTGTCTTATCATAGTTTTTCATGCAGATTTTGCTATCAGTAAATAGACATTGATATTGCTTCATATAGGTGTATCAACAGTATACTGGTACAGTAATACACGCTGATAACGAAGTCCCAGGGATGGGAAATTTTACTTCGTTATAAGTGTAATTCGTTATATCTGTCAAGTTTACAACATGTAATAAAGTCACGGGGAATGAAATTCACTTCGCTATAAGTGTCAATTCATTATTAGCGTGTTCGCTATAACTGTGTTTTACTGTTTAAATCTACCAGCTAGTATATACTTGCATTGTCTATGTTCTTAAAATGCCAGGATGTATGGTCTATGATTTCAATGTACACTCATATAATATTAATGCCCCTTCGATATTCTCTTGATTCTTGAAATAAAAACAATTTTAGCATATACCTAAGTAAATTCTGATTCATCCTATAACTTGGAAATTATTTTGTTAAAGATTGATAGCTTACAAGTAAATTATCTACGGTAGATATTTTAAAAGAGTTACCTCTCTTGTCAGAAGGATCAGGTACCGTAAAGGAGAGATACTGCATATAATAATAGTCCTCTTACTTAACTTCTACTCCTTATACTTGCCCGACTATACCCACGGGCCATTATTACAGGTAATTCCCACTCTGATGATAGCTAATATTTTACTCAGTTCTAGGCCTTATAATTTTGCCATCCGATATGTCTTTTACAATTTTTATTTGGAGAAATATAAACTGTGTCAATTTGTCAAAATGGGACCAAAGGATTAAAATAGCAATCTACTGCTTCAATTAAACCTTAAAGCAAACATTTCAGATGTACCGATACATATGCCAAGCAGTCATCACACTAGCTTGAAGATTGTTGGAGATGTTAATATTTTGCATTTAATGTTTATGTAAATATATAAATGTTAAAAAAAATTAGGCCTTTATTCTTAAACTATCAAATATTTTACTTTCCAAACCTTATGAGTAGAATGTCGCACAAAAAAACATTTCATGGATGTAGAAAAGTTTGCTCCCCCAATGTCAAAGATTGATTCTACATTCAGTTAACAGCATACTCCCCTACTGAGCATATCTTTTCAATATAGCCCCCTAAAATTGACATGTTTTGAAAGTTATCAGACCTAGAAGCAAGACGACAAAAAAAAAAAAAAAATCTCAAAGAAAACAGTTCTAGTTGAATAAGAAGGACTCCATAAAATCTAGGATACAGCCATTGTTATGCAAGCGAGTTACTTCAGGAGCGAGGGTAATAAATAGCAGTTTAACAAGCACCTAGTCCCCGCAAAATCTTCATTACTATAGTTTGTTCCCCATAGTGTGCCGAAACGACATTGACAGAGATTTGGATGACATAGCTCATTAGTCATTTCCTCTCTCTTTTGGCTGTCAAATTTATTTACACGTTTTCCAAACAAACTTAAATCAATAAAACCTTATAATCAGCCTACTCCCAAAAGGTAGGCCAGACACTGATTAAATCACAAAAGGGGGCATAGAAAGTGTCCCCCCCCCTTTAAACAAACTCAAACCTCCCCCAATTATATGCCGAAAAAGCCATCTCATCCGAAACCAGCAATCTTGGTTCAGACCTTTACAACTATGAACATGATAATTTGTAATATATAATTATAATGTATCATGTATCTATAAAGTATAAATGATTTTTTCACTGCATTTTAATTCTACGTCAGTTCAACATGCAAACAATGCACTTAATTTAGTTTGTGGGGAACAATTTATATATAGCGTTACCAGTAAATGTAAAAAAAAAAAAAATCCATATTTCAAAGAAAAACAAAAATAAACTCTAGTGGTCCAATTTTTCACTTTAAATATAACTTGGCAGAATGGAAATGATTACATTGTATCACAAGGTTAATTTAACAAACAGGCAGTCAACCAATACTCTATCACAATGTGCAAATGTACTTTTAAAACTTTGCAGTTGTATTCCCAATTTTGTGGAAATTAATGTGTAAAAACAAAATCTGTGCAAAAATCTTCTTGTTCTCCTATTAGCAATTCAAATTTATTACCGTAATTACATTTATAAAGCATATATGATACTTCATACACATGAACATGGTACACAGAGACTGACCATTTCGGAAGTGAGTACAACTTTAGAGCAATATCTGGGACCGCTTCCTGTACAGTGGAAAATAAGCTCCCCCCTCTCACTTTGTGGGCATCATCCGTAAAACTTTATTAAAATGACATTAAAAGGTTATTTGTAAAAATATCACAGAATAAATTTTCATATGTGAGACACATACAGCATTTAAAATTAACTGAAAATTGTCAGCTGATGATAAAATCCCCCTCATCCCCCCCCCCCCCAAAAAAAGCACAATAAGCATGTTCTGTATAATTATATGAAATAATGCTATTCAGCACAGTGTAAATTTTTTTTCTTTACAGGAAAGAATGTGATGGCATATCATGATGAAATGACATTTTTATTCATCGCCAATAACTGTCCATTAAACCGCAAGGTCGTCATAGGCTGTCCCTCTCAAACTGATCCACCAACAGAACTAAAATGGTGGTTTCTATCAACAAGTCTAGCAGTGGCGTAAATGCACAAAATCTATTCAACTCAAAATATTTCCGCACTGACGATTTACAAGAGTCTTTCACATTAATTAACACTTTTAAACATTTCTTTCCTTTATATATGAGTACACCTTCACATGCAGTGCAATAAAAAAAATAACCTGTGGGCGATTTGAGCAAAATGAAATACTGGTTTGAAATGCTGTCTATTTTTGGTGTTTTTGATCCAGAACCTCATTGATCATGACTAGGATAAGAGGGTCTTATTATCCTGGGCTGTGATCAAGATAATTTGTCAATTTTTTTTTTTCAGTTCCCCATGCTAAGGTCCATGAAGCCTTATATTCAAGAATTTACCTCCAATATTCCTATAATAGTCAGGTTTGTTGAATAAAGACTTATCACACTGATTTGATAATTGGGAATGTATATAATTTTACTTCACATAAAGTTCTGAATATACATGTACTAAAATCTAAGGTGGCAGTAAGAGAGAAATTGATAAATGTCATATTTTGTAGAATAATGATTTCCTTGAATTGCATGTTGTTTCATGCATCAGGTGCAATGGAAGTGTTTCATAATTATTTGCCATGCTGTCACTTTAACACTTAGCAAATATACACCTACACACATACTGAAAAATACTTTGACATCATGCAGCTAGGAGTGGGCAAAAAATACTATTAATTAAACATTCTACTATATTAACAATTCATATTTAATTGTCATCAAAGTCTATGTTATTTAACTATAACTTTTTTAAGTGTTAAGAGAGACAACAAAACCTTGAAATTTTACTGAAAATATGTTACTTTTGTAACTTACTTAATTTGATTGTTAAATTTTTCTAACAATCCTTTTCTCTCTTTCCCCATATTTTTTCAGTTGGAGTATTTTAATTTAAAATAAATCAAAATTCTACGCTAGCAAAAATTACCTGTTGAATTTGTACAGGTGACTGTGTTCCGACGCCTCCTTGGAGGGTGAACCCCCAGGGAGCACCACCTTTAAGAACCACTTGAAAAGTTCGAGAGGACTTGGCAACTGTGGAACCACTAATTTCCTGATCAGTCAAAAACACACCCCGGTCCGTCTCGCTAGAATCAGCAGACATTTCAACTCGGTGACACAAACTGACATTACAGCTACACTTTTCTCGAGTTTGTTTGGGTTCATTCGGAACATGTGATTTTTCTGAAGACGCTATAAGCATCCGGATGTTACCTGTAAATGCACACCTTTGATTAAAGTCCGTTTCAGTAAAGTTCGCCGCCAAAATTTAAAAGGATTAGAGGAGCATCCAATGAATTAATGCATTCGCGGATATGCCTAGAGGGATGAGTTATTGTGGGGTTTTCAGTCAAAATAATTTGACTTTTGATTCGAAAAATATGTGTACATGTATGTTCAAAGCAGTCACAAACCATTTTAATAATTGAGGGATTATGAGGAGTTCATTTCCATTCATTATCTATGGTGACATACTTCTGCACCTTGTGTGAAAGTTATTTTTCAATCAATGTGCCGACATGCGAGATAAATATGTTGACATGCAAGATAATTATGTCAACATGCAACATTACTATGTTGACATGCAAGAAAATTGCAATCAGATTAAAATCTAAAAAAAAATCAAATATCGCCAACATATGAATTCCAGTGCTAGATGTAGCATTGCTAGATGCTACTTATTTTTGTTGACATGCGAGATAAATATGTTGACATGCAACTTATTTATGCTGACATGAAACTTATTTATGTTAACATGCAACTAATTTACTAATTTAAAGTTTAAAAATTTAATTTTTTTCAAAGCAGAGAGTTTTTTGTCTTCAGAAGCCCACAGAAAAAGTCAACATGCAAAATAGTTATGTTGACTTGCGAAGAAAATATGTTGACATGCAACTTATTTTGTGCAGACGTGCAACTTGTTTTGTACTATCGGGCATGACTCCCTGAAGGTCAGAAAGAAGCGGAAAGAAGCCATAATGGGGTATTTAAAAAAATATATGGCCATCGGGCTTAGTTTGTGCATCATGAATGCAAAAAAAATTCTTTTCTCATTTTTTGTTTTATTCTTTTAAGATGTTTTGTTTTTGTTTGTTATATTAAAATAAGTTCTCAGGTTTTGAAGAGTTACCTAGCTTGAATTTGTATTAATTTTAGAGAATTAAAGATAATGAATGCCTGTTTGAACACAGGTCCAGCGAACAAATGAAAAATGGTGCTCTATACCTTCTTATTTACATGACTGAAAAATAGTTATATGAAGTTTTATCGGATTTAATTTATATACACAGTAGTTGACCATAATTTAGTTCCCAAAATGACCGTCGTAACATCTTTTTTTCTCTCTAGAAGGTACATTTTAAAAGGAATAAAGAATATTTTCTTTAATAGCCAGAATAAAAAAAAAAAAAACGCGTCCGATGATTCTCCGCGAAAGTTGCGCGTTAATTATCGAAAAATTCGCCTTATGTCGCAAAAGTTTCGCGTATATTCGCGAAAGTCATGCGTTTATTCGCGAAATAAATATTTTTTTTACCTGCTAAAATGAGCTCAATGAACTCATCAACGTAGTATTAGTCTTTATATTTACTATTCTAATTTTAATTTCATGTTTTTCCAGTTTTGTTATACACGTTTTTAATACTTCTTCTTTTTTTAATTATAACGTCTTGTTTGTTTGTTTGTGTTTTTTTTTTCTATTTTAGAATTGTCATCGGGATCGAGGTTTTATAAAATTTATTTCAGTCTCTTCCTTGTTCAGTTCTCCTATTTTATTATTGCGGTAATAAGTCTTTATACTGTGTGAACGGTTTTCTTCTGTACTCTTTGTATTTAGGAATTTCATGAAAACAAAGCATTTCCACCTTTGGAAACACAGCAGCCAATAACTTGTTCTATAGAGTCCTCAGTTTTTCTGCCTCAAAGTATATGTATCTACTCCGGCAAATAACAGGTTAGTATTTTATTGTTACTTTTCTGTAAAAAGCCAATCTGTCAACGCCGTACATTAAATTAAAAACACTTCTTTTAAGGGCACACAGTGTGACACTCATCAAAACTGATAGACAGATCTTTATCTATATATAAGGAAGGAATGTACGTAGTGAATTGGTCTATACTGGTATTAGACCAATTCTCGCCAAGTATTGGTACCTATTCCCGTCACCACATACTTCACCAGCGTGTTCAAATTGTGACGTTTCATAACTTTCATTGCAATAGCGAGAAATGGTACTTTGTAATGATTGGTCCTAAGACCATTATGGGCTGTAGGTATAATATCTAGGGTAATCTCAGCAAGATTCATCAAGTCTAAAAATTAATATTTTGACTGACCTCACTTCAAAAGAGATTTTTAGTCTCAATGAATCTCGCTGAGATTATGACCAGAAAGTGGAGATGTAGGGTTTTGGCAGCAGAATTGCACATGCAGCACATTACAAGCATGTCACATGTTAGCACGTATTGTAGCTGCATGAAGACAATATGACATCTTTGTCTGACTCAGATGAAAATTATATTTTGCCCCAGCAAGAAGTATGACAGTGTACATGTACATGTCATAATTACTAGTCTGGCAAAATGTTGGGATTCCCAAAATGCAGTTTACTTGACTCTCTGTTTTGCATCTAATGTTGATAAATAATGGAGTTCCCCTCTGTATAAAAATCAATTTTATACAAAGTACATATTTAATGTGAGTAGAAAATGAAGATAAACATTTCAAAAGCTTAGGAAATTTAAATTAGAGTATAAATGTAATGAAAAATGAAATAGGTTTTTTAAAATTTCATATGTGTAATAAAAGTAATTACCGGTAGTTAAAAGATCTTGGAAAAGAACAAGAAAATAATTTTAAATTAAAATCATAAAGTTTGCATGTTACAAGTATGATAGTATTAGATGATGTACTACTAGTAATAGAGACTTCAAATTTTACTATATTGATCGAAAGCTAGCTAGATCAAATTTCATTTGCATTGAACTGGTATATTATAAGTTGAATAACCTTCGATCTGCATTGGTAAATTTAAGACTTAAAACCACTGCCTACAGGGATTGCTATATTTGAGAAGGAAGGGTGTTATCAGGAACAGCCACATATACATACACACTTTATCCATATCAAATGGTGTTAGTGGTATGATCTCCATCTTTCGAGAATTGGATGGGTTTTTTGCTATAAATGAATCATACATTTATAAAAGTTAGAAATTAACCCAAGTGAATTAGGGCTGCTATTATCAATTGGTGAAAAAAAAGTATAATAATGGTTAAACCATGAAACTTAGATGAGCTCACTTTCATGAATTAAGAATTGAGCATGCCTAATTAAAGTTTAATGGCCAAAACTAGTATTTTTTACGATTTTATAGATGAACAATCAACATATATTGGGTGCATTAATGGATAACAGAATTGTTTTGCATAGAAACAAGGACAATTTGTTGACACTTTCTTATTAATTACCGGTAAATATATTAATTAAAGTTAAATGGCCAAAACTAGTATTTTTATGATTTTATAGATGAACAATCAACATATATTGGGTGCATTAATGGATAACAGAATTGTTTTGCATAGAAACAAGGACAATTTGTTGACACTTTCTTATTAATTACCGGTAAATATATTAATTAAAGTTTAATGGCCAAAACTAGTATTTTTATGATTTTATAGATGAACAATCAACATACATTGGGTGCATTAATGGATAACAGAATTGTTTTGCATAGTAACAAGGACAATTTGTTGACACTTTCTTATTAATTAAATATATTCTAGAATCAAAGACGAAGCCTTACTAGTAATTGGAATTTGTATGAAACTTAGTAATAATTTGACTGCGACAGATTTGTTTACTTCATTTCATGACATGCATTTATTCCTCTATATAACTGTAGTGACTAAATGCTATAGTTTGAATACATGTCCTATCGCACCTATGATGCACATTCGATGCCATGTACTTTTCCAGGGAAAACAATAGAAACGAGAAATGAGATTTTATTCCTGACACAAGCTGGGAACACTTTTTCCTGTTTGGGCTGTTGTTTGGATTGAAATATCATGAACAGGAAGAAGATGTTTTGCTGGGTTCTCTCTGACATTTTAAAGGGAACTTTAATACACTGAATAATGTAGGTTTTTCTTCTTTATTCCATCATTCTTTCTCTCTTTCTATATTTCTATCTTCCTTCCTCCATCTTTTTTTCTCTCTATCTCCATTCTTTCTTTTGCCCTCTTTCATTTGTGTACATGCCTTAATTTTAATCTCACTTATGCTCTTCTAATTCTCTCAGTTTTAAAACAGTGATAGCTCTCTCGCTCTCTCTCTCTCTCTCTCTCTCTCTCATCTGAAGTGATATGGAATATAAGAAAAATGTAACTCTCTTTTAAAGCAGGAAGTGCATATGTCAGGAATTCAGTTAGACGAGAAAGTGCACAGATGTACAAGTATGATGAAATCTACATGTAAACATATATATGAAGGTAATTTCATGTATTGCAAATAAACTGATCAGTAAATGCCACATTATTTTTTACTTTAATCTCAGCTTCATGCTGTCCAATATACACTCACTACAAACACACTTTTTTTCATATATGACATAATTTATGCTGAATCTTTAGATGACTTTAAGGCTGTTCGGCTAGTAAGCAATTAAAAGGACATTTCCTCTTAAGAGGGCTCGGTGGTTGTGGCCATTTTTAAAACTGTATTGATCTCCTTTTGATGGAGAGCTCTGTATAAAAATATAGGAAAATACCCAAATTTAGAAAGTAAAATATATGGAGTTTTTCTTTACTAAATAATAGTTTATAGCTAATTTAGCTAAACAATTTGTATGCTAAAATTCTAGGCAGATCTGATGGTTAATTTGTAGACTGTCCAGCCCTCTTAAGTTGTAATATGTTACACCAACAATTTTATTTCATGGATATATATATACAGCTTTATATATTTGTATGTCAGTTTTGTCTCTTTGGAATATATCTAGCACACTTGCACATGCAGGATTTATGAAGTATTTGCATGCATGTATATTTGCTGGTTCCTCGTAAAACGAATTAGAACATATGATGAACCACTTAAAACATGGAAGTGCTCGCGGAAAAAAATCAGCTTATAACGCTCTACATCTGATTTATCTGATCTGTATTACGTAAATCAAAGTCTCATGATTTTATACCATGTGTGTTTTTTTGGTTTTTTTTTCTCAGAAGTCTTCAAGGACGAAAGATGAAACTGAAACTGAATGGAATAATTCTGATAAAGGTATTGAAGTTTTATACATATTGTAAAATGTTGTTAGAGTTTTTGATACGTCCATCGATTGCTAAGATTATTTCTTTTTTGTAATTTCAGGTCATCATCATCACTACTTTGCAAGCTTACACTCCGATTCGTCGCTTTCATGTTGTTCAAGGGGAGAGTGGACGATAGTGAGTCTTAATTGCAATAGTACTTCATACATTTCTTTAACACCCCCCCCCCCCCAGTACCTAGTACATGTATTTTGTCAATTTCCTGTTTAAACTAAATTTCTGAATAGATGATTCATATTCATATTGAGTGCTATGTTTATGTTGGACAATGCAGACTTCATTATGTGTCATTTCATTATACTAATAGATAATATCTTTTCGCTAGTCTGTTTTGGTACAAATACCACATGTACAATGTTTCAAAATTAAAATACGAATACCGGTATAAACAAGGATGTAATTCAGTTCCATATACATCCTGCTGAAGTAATTTTTTATGAAGACTTCAATCTTACAAGTTGGTTATTGTTGGTCATGTACTTAAACTATTTTACCCAGGACAACCCACTTATTTTCCTATAAATGTTTCCTCTCTACCTTTGTAATTTTGTGAACAGACACTGCTTTGTGATTATTTTATTCTGAATACAACTTGGTCTCCATACTTTATACATTTCAACAAGTAGAAGTTCAAAAGATATATTGTGAATCAGTAATGAAAGGGTGGGTGATTGGGGGGGGGGGGGTAATGTTCAGTATTTTGAACCAAGAAATATTATTTGGAAACAAGGTGTGTGCTTTTTTATATGTGCAGTATGGGGTTTCTTACTTGCTGCTCTTGTATTCGCAATGGCATGATATTCCTGATTTCCTTGTATTGATTTATTTGTCTATATCTGCTTTATTAGAGTTTAATTCATTTCCTTGGGCATATCATACAAAACATGTAGCTGTAGATTTATCCAGGAACAATTGCTCGCATTGACTGAAAAAATTTACTAAATTTACCAAAGCTATATTTGTTGAATGCCAAAATAAAGCCTCACGGAGCTATCAACATTTTATGAATTTGAAGAAAAGCAAGAACAATAGATGAAAATATTTAGGTTACTTTATCCCAGAAACAGTAATGTGCAAATTCAACCAAAGGTAAAAGTTGGCACTTTGCAAATTTGACCAATTGTAAAAAGTTGGCACATTGCAAATTTGACCAAATGTAAAAATTGGCACTGCACATTGCAAGTTTGACCAAATGTTAAAGTTGGCACATTGCAAATTTAACCAATTGTTAAAGTTTGCGGAGCTGTCACCATTGAACTCAATGCTTTTGGAAAATTCACACAAAAGAGGAATTAATTGATAATATTTTGGATTTGTGTTAGTCAATCAAAATTTCCAAAAATAAAATTTAACTATCAATAAGCTCATATCTTTATTTCAGTTTGGGGCAAACTAATGCTGGGAGTCCATATATTTGTCATTATTATGAACCCAGACAAGCAAACACTGACTTGTCTAATCAGTGCTACAATCAAAACTCAAAGTATTCTAATGATAAACTGCCATACATGTATCGGGGCCAGAGCTATCCAGGTTTGTAAACTTGTATACACAGTCACAGTTTTGGTGGAATAACACATCATAAAATGGCTGACCTCTGATCGAAACAACATTTCGTTTTATTAAAAGAATTTTATCGTCAACAACGTTTATCGCAAATCTCACTTGGGTGTACATGCTGCGACCGATAAACTGATGCATTGAGTGATTACACTATTGGGGTCGCGAGTTGCAGTTTTTAAAACAAGCATTTTCATTGGCTGTTTAGTGCCCGCCCACTTTTACCTGTATCGTGGTATTGATAATTTATGCATCGACTGCTAACTGTCATTTACTCTGTATCAGGACTGCAAAAACTAAATCACTGCAATAATTGACTAAGAGTTAATTCTCACAATAATCGCTTTTTGTTTTTTATGGTGTAAACAAGTGTCAAAAATAAACTATTTAAACAGGTTTTCCATTACATTTTTGAGCACAATGCTTCATCAATAAATTCAATCCATTTTAACGCATCAATTGAAGTTGAGGCAATATTTATTTTGTTGTAGCTTATTCCAAAGAATTCACAACAGATACTGACAATAAATATTACATAAATATTGCATTTTATTGAACTTCAACCATTCAATGACACACTTCTACAAGTGTGCATGTGTTTTCATGCAAACATGTACACAAACTTGAAATTAACAGCATATTCTTTATAGCAAGCTTTTTGTGAGAAAAAACAGTCTGTTCAACTAATGCGATTTTCCACAAATGGTACAATATGAACGGTAACGTAAAATATATTTGTTCACCAAACAGTTTCTGACGAATTTCTTCACAATAAGCTGAATAACGTATGTTATTCGATGAGCAAAGTTTTAGAGAACTTTTCCTTTGTTTTCTTTTTTTCACTTACATTATTTACACATGTACGTAACCATCGCCCCGTTTGTTTTCAAATAACTCTGTATGTAATTTTTAACAAGTATGACTTTTCTTTCTCCGAATTTTGTTTCCACGTGTTAGCATGTTCTCTACATGCATTTGATAAATGGGCAGGTCAATATAAATGCGCCAATCAGAATCTTTGTTCCGAATTGCAATTGAAATTCACACCGATTAGAAAGTGTCATCACTCAATGCAATGCAATATCGGCCGTAGCATGTACATCAATGTGAGATTTGCGATAACTAACTCCATAGCTGCATGAGTAGATCAAGTGTCAGGCTTGTGATCCGTACATCCCGAGTTCGAATCCCGCAGAGGCTTTTGTTGTTACTGAATTGAATTTTTTAGATATCCATTTTTTATCCCCAAACTGCAAATTTTTCGCTTATTTGACATATGTACAGTTTATTTATAATTTATTTAATAATTTGTTTATTTATTACATCTTTAATTTGAGTGACTTTTTCCAGGTGTGTTATTCCACCTTAATTGCTTTGGGAGTTGATTCTTTTAAAATAATTAAATCTACCTATTAGGATGTTTTTGCTTTATTAAAATATGAATGTTTTTTAGTTTAAATTAAAAATTTGTAGTTTAGTTTAAATAAAAACTAGTATCATAACTTCTTGCATTTAAATATATAAAGATAGAACTACATGATTATTACAGTAAAACTCATTTAGTAAGAACCTGAATATAGCGAAACCTGGGATATAGCAACTTTTTTTTTATTCCTGGCAAAGTTCCTAACAAATCCTTGTAAAATTTTACAGTTATAGTGAACTCATTTTTGAAGACTTTACAGTTATAATAAATTGATTTTATGTCCAATAGAGGTTAAAAAATAACAAATTACTTTTATAATGGTTAAAACATTAAAATAATTTCCTGTAAATGAATACATGTATTTACAATGAATTTTTTCAAAAAGTTAACAATACCAATTGAAATAATTGTTTGAATGAAATTATTACCACATAAATCCTTCAACTTACAATTTGATTATTAAATGTTTCCAAATATGTTATTTTATATGACTCGATCAGTAAGCACAGATGGTATAAGAAAACATTGATAAGGAATGAGCTTTACCTCTTATTTTAAAGAGAAGTAAATCCACTGCTCCCTGGGACCACACTATAACCAAGTTTTACTGTATTTGATAATGAAGGATGAGATACCCAATTTGCTTTGCATGAGCACACCATATTGTACAAGTATTTTACTATTATGTAACCATTATTGTTGTGTTACAACCGATTTGGTACAATGAAACTAACAAAACAAGAATTAAATCAGCATTTCAAAACTATACTGTATCTATATGATTTTTTAATAAATTTCAGCATGTCCTCCTCTCCCTGAAATAAAAAATGGCTACTGGAGGTGTCCACTTGGTGTCTTTTCAAACACTGTGGAGGTATATGCCTCTTGTGCTGCTCAGTGTTTCAGTGGATTCACCAGCAATTCTATAAAAGAAACTGTTGTTCGCTGTCCAGAATCTTTACAGTGGGAAAACTTTGCTGATCTTCAATGCACAATCAATAGTGGTAAAAGTTTTCTTCATTATTCAACCTTAACATATTTACGTTAAAACAGTTTATTTTGTGACATTTTTTGGGAACTTCATCAGCAATACATATTTTGCTGCCTTTATTCTTGCACTTTATGCAGTAACAAATTGAGCCATGAGCCAGGCTATAACATGCACATCTTAGTTAAGGAAGATATATGTACATTTAGATAATTGACATTTTTACACAAATTTCAAGTACCAGTATTAATCTGTGTTTTTCCCGGTTCTGAATTGACAAATTTTATAGTTCAAAGATCAGTGTCTAATTAGAAGGTTCTATGTTATAAAATTTCCAATCAAAGTACTCACTTGATTGATAGCAAATGCATGTTCATATCACTTGACTGCAAAGATGTGTTGTCTTTTAATAAGTAGATATTTGTCAGCTCTGGAATTTGAGCTTCATTACCAGTAAACCTTTCCAAGTCATCATTTCGTGGAATGTGACAACAGCCTGCCAAGAACAGAACTTTACATTTGTAATGATTGGCCCCAGACATAATCTCACAAAAAGACTGCAGAAAAACACCACCTTCATGGTTGTAAAAGATGTTGATTTGGACACAACTTATGAAGTTTTCTTATTTAGCCAGAAGAAGGAGCTCGCTACAGGAAAGTTTAGATCTGCTGCAAGGGGTAAGGGCTTTAATGAACATGAATGATAAAGAAATTTGAAACAGCAATGTATTCTTATTACATGTAATTTGATGATAACAAAAAAAAGTTTATTCCTCTGAATTGTGATTCTGAAACTGATCTATCAAACATATAAACAAACTTCTTAATTTTTAAACTCAGTTTCTCCTGCAAAAGATGTTCGTGTTCACCAAGTGAACACCACCACAGTGAACATAACATGGGAAGCTCCTGTGAATGACTCTTCTGTCATTGGATACATGGTGAACATCACAGATGGGGACAACTGGTTCACCCTAAACACTTCAGATACCAGTCCTGTGGTGTCCAAATTAGAGACAGGGAAAAACTACACCATTACAGTAGCTGCATTTAACCAGTATAGCAGAAGTCTGCTGAGTGAACCTGTTTATATAAAACTGCCAGGTAATTCATAACAGGTATTTGTGTTCTTGACTGAAAAAATTAGGTCCAGTGAATTAATGTTTTGTTTAATTCTCAAGCATTGCAGCATCAGGTCAAATGCTGCTGCACAGATACATTTAGCACCATATTGAAAAGTGGAATAACTGAATTAAATTTTCATTAAGTATGAAAAATTGAATTACTCCCCTCTGCAATTTTGCAATAAAACTAAAACTAAAATATCTGTCTGATGCATTCATATTTTGAATTTTTGACCTGAGAAACTAAAAAAATAATTTGTTTTTGCCTTACAGTGTTATGTCCTTTATTTTTCAAATGAATTTATTTTCACATATGTCCTTCAGCTTACAATCCAGATTTTTTAGGTTCCGAAATAAGATATTTTATTTAAATGCCTCAGTAAACACAAATGGTCAATTCAGACATTATTCAGCCATCATCTTTTTCAATGATGATATATTTCCATTGTCTCTTTACTGTTATAAATCTATATGTTGTGTTCAGGTAAGTTCTCATAAAGTAACACAGAGGCATGTTCAGGGGAGGAGGTGCTCAAAAGCGCTCGCCAAAATTAATGTTGTAGGTATAGGCAATTTGGGCAGCTTGTGAGCAATCCCTCTGCTGAACATGCCCGAGTTGTTGTTGCTTAAAATGTAAAATGCCCTTAACCAGAAGGACAAACTTTTTGTTAGGGTTGAAACAGCCAAACATACTATAAATAAATAAAACCTTATAAAACATCAATTAATTTGAAATCTTATTAATTTTTAAACAGTTTTCCCAACAAAAGTTGTTCATGTGAACACCACTGCAGTGAAAATAACATGGGAAGCTCCTGTGAACAACTCTTCTGTCATTGGTTTTATGGTGAACATCACAGATGGGGACAACTGGTTCACCCTGAACACTTCAGATACCAGTCTAGTGGTGTCCAAGTTAGAGACTGGAAAGAATTATACCATTACTGTAGCCGCATTTAACCAGAATAGCATTAGTTTACAAAGTGAACCTGTTCATATAGAATTGCAAGGTAATTTAGAAGTTATTTGTGTTTCTGACTGAAAGATTATTTATCCCTGAAATATTAATAATTTCTTTCTCTGATACTGATACATTCAAAAGAGAAATACTGTGGAATCATACAAATATTTTCATGGATAGCTTAAATTTTACAGGTTTGTGGGAACGTAATTTCCTGTTTTCTTTTATATTTATGAATGGAAATATGACTTTTATAACCCTAATTTATTAATTTGTGAAGGATGTTCATTCGGATGAGAGGTATTCACAAATGCCACCAAAAAATCAAATGATTCCACAGTAACTCAATTTGTTTATTTTAGTTAAAATATGAAAATTGAGTTATTCCCCATTGCAATATTTACAATAAAAACTAAAAATAATCTATCTGTCTGCTGCCATATTTTAAATGTATTGGCCTAAAAAAACCTAAAGATTATCTTTAATTGCATGGTCTTGCAATGTTATCTTTTTTCCTGTTAAACTTGCTAAATCTTTGACTTTTGATATTCAATTAATACTGATATATTTTAATCGTAGTTAACATATTCTGATGAGAGATCATTTCAAACTTTCTATTTGATGTTGTAACCAACAGACACAACATGTAGATGTGAATGCTGGCATTGGCTTTACTTTAACTGTATGTAAAATAACCCATTTCATTTTGTAGAAAAGAGTGATGGAGTTAAAAACAAGAATGATATGGGTAAGAAAAGAATTTGTCTCTATGAAACTAATCAGTACTGTATTTGGGTCTGAAAATTATCCCGTAAACGATGATCAAATAACTTTTTTTTTTTTTTTTTTTTTTTTTTTTATTAGCAAAGTAATACAAACAATATATGTATATATAAACATTTTTGATGGTCATGAGATAGTTTTCATATTTGAGAACAATCAAATATAAATCTTTCTCATGAACATTTTGTACAAAATTCATTGAAAAGAAAAGTCAGATAGGTAAAGGGTATGAAGAGAGGAAATAGTGCACCTGAAATGAAATAACTTTGCTGTACTTGGTATAAAACTAATCAACATTTATAAAGATATGTAAAAAAAAAAGGAAAGTGCAGTGTATTTACTTAATATCAAATAAGAGACTGAAGCCAGAGATGGAAAGGCTGAATAATTGTAACTAAAAACATAACGACAAGTGTGGTATGTGTTCCTGTCTGGGGTTTCTATTAAATGTGAAGAAAACTATCAGAATTTTCAAAAAGAGAGGTAGAAAAAAAAAAAAAAAAAATCTAAATGTTTGACCAGCTTATTACTTAAAAAAAAATAACCATTTCTCCCATTTTCTGTTAAAGTTTTCATATTTACCCTTCTTTGTATCAAGGTATTTTACAGTGGTGAGATGTGTTCTAATATCTGAAAGTAGTCCTTGAATTGTTAGGGTTTCATTTAAACAGCGTTTTCTATAGATATATGATTTAATGACCATTGATATAATATTTTCTTCTTTGGCATCTGGTGCAAGATTTCCTAAAAGAAATGTAAAACTGTTTGTGGCATAGTATGCGCTGTTATCTAAGCAATGATTTTCAAATATGGATAGAAGTTCTTGTGATTTGGTACAATCCCACATCAAATGTTTTATAGTTTCATCCTCTAGGTTGCAAAATGAGCATAATTTTGTGTCCTTTTTACCATATTTATAAAGAGTGGTATTGGTTGTCAGTATGAACTGATTAATTCTGTATTGTAACCATAGAAGTTTAGAGCTTTTTGTACACTGAAAAGGTATATCATAAATTTTTTTCCATTGATAATCGTTAATTACAAAATGTTTTCCCCATTTACATTGTCCAAATGGTATAACTTGTCCTTTACATAGAATGTTGTACATAGGTTTGGTTCCTTTCTTTGAAGAACAAAATGGTACAATATTAGATGGTATACTGGGTTTAGGATTCTCACTGCCGGGTTTGATATTTAAATTTTTCATTGCACCTTTAATGGCTTTATGTAAACTTGCATGATTGAGGAAATTAGTTTTCAGGTCAAATTTTGTTTTAAGTTCGGCACTACTGTATATTATACCGTTTTCATCCAAAATATCAGATATAAGTATTATTTTTTTCTTAAACCATTGTTCATAGAAAAGAGACTTGTTTCCTATTTTTATATTTTTATTATACCATATTGGCTGGTTGATAAATTCATTCCATGTTGTTATTTCAGTTTTCTCTTGTATATTTTGGAAGGCTATTAATGTGTCTTTCCAAAAAGGATTTTTCAATTCCTTTAATAATGTATTCATATAGTCTGAACCTAAATATAGGGTTTTATCAATATTTATTTGGTGTTCTAATAGTTGTATCCATTTTGCCTTGCTGCCATTTACAATTCGTTTGATCCATGAGGATTTCAATCCTTTAATATAATTATCTATATCAACCATTTTCAGTCCCCCCATTTCATAGTCTTGTGTTATTTGTTTTCTTTTAATTTTATCAACCTTGGAATTCCAGAGAAAGTTAAAAAGTATTTCTTTTAATTGTTTTAGAAAATTACTTGAGGGAGTAGGTAATGAGATAAAAAGATGATTTAGCTGTGAGATTAATAGAGATTTAATAAGTGTAATTTTTCCTAGAGGAGTTATAATTCTCTTTTCCCAGTATTTGATTGTATTTTTAATTTTCACTAGTTTTTTTTATCATAGTTCATTTTTAGGATATTTGTTAAGTCTACATCAAAGTATATGCCCAGAAGTTTAAAAGTTGTTGTCCATTGGAGGTTAATGTTTTTGCACATCTTCTCTATTGAGTACTTTTTACTACCAATCCATGTTGCTTGAGTTTTTGAGAGATTAATCTTTAAACCCGAAAGTGCATAAAACATATTTAACTCTTTGATTGCTTCATTTAATGAATTTTCAGAGCCGTCTAAGATTAAAACAGTATCATCAGCATATTGAGAGATAAGATATTCAGTCTTGTTTATTTTGATGCCTTTTATGTTTTTAATTATTTTTAATTTTAATTGATAGAATTTCTGCACAAATAAGGAATAGATATGGGGATATTGGGTCACCTTGACGACATCCACGTTCGAGTTTGAAAAAATTTGACAGACATCCTGCCTGTGTTACTGCAGATAATGTATTACTTTGAAAGACTGATATCCATTTTTTGATTGATGGACCAAAATTAAAAAATGAGAGAGCTTTGTCTATAAATTTCCATGAAATAGTGTCAAAGGCTTTTTCAAAATCCACTAACAACAAAAGACCTGGAATATCATTTTCTTCAACATAATGCATTAAGTCAAATATTAACCTAGTATTTTCTCCTATGTATCTCCCTGGAATGAAACCTGTCTGATCAGTACAAATAATTTTCTCTAATATATTTTTTATTCTTTGTGCTATACAGCCAGATCCTATTTTATAAACTACGTTTAATAATGTTATTGGTAGCCAATTCTTAATATAGAATTTACTTTTGCCTTCTTTTGGTATACATGTTATAATTCCTTGTTTTTGTGTTACAGATAATTCCCCCTTTTTATATCCAAAATTTAAAGATCTTACAATAAAATGCCCTAATTGTTTCCAAAAAAATTTGAAAAATTCTGTTGTAAATCCATCGCTTCCTGGAGCCAGTTTTACTAAAGGTCGTAACTCGAAACGTAGACGTAAACGTAGACGTAGACGTAACTTAGGCTGATTTTGCGTTTTACTTAAGGTCGTATCTTACGTTTTGGCGTAGATTTACGTCAAAATCTACGGGTGACGTGCAGCAGACGTAGGAACGTACGTAGCGTAATAAAAAATGGCGACGTACCTACTGATGCAACGCGCACTTAGAAGAGAACGAGTTTTCCGAGATCGGAGTCAGCCGCTAGACTTTTTAGATGACGTGGACTTAATTTCGCGATATAGATTTCCGAGGAGAATCCTTTTGGAACTTATTGATGCCGTAGATGCCACTTGTAGACCGCCTACGAGCAGATCCCACTCTATTCCCACACAACTGCAGGTATAATAAAGTAAACAAAACTAAGGTTTATGAATATTGTTGTCTCCCTTTGGAGAGCTCCCTAACAAAATTGTGCACCCGTTCATGAAATTATTCGTTCTCAAAAACTTGTAAGTTTAGAGGTTGTATATATAGGCATATACTTTTTCCAAGCTGGTAATAGTAACATCATTGAGTGACCAAACATGAAGTATATAGTGATATGAAAGAGATATACATGTACACATAGCACACACACTATATAGATAGATAGATAGATAGATAGATAGATAGATAGATAGATAGATAGAATGAATATTTTTGTTTCTCTTCGTATCAATGCATCCCTGGAAATATATGTATTTATATAAACCATAAAAACAAAACACAAATAGTCGGGAAATTAATACCTATTATGAATGTAATAAAGAGTGCATGCCAACTTACGCATAGAGACGATCGAGGATTGGGGGGAAAACTTTATTGTTATACAATATAAATCATGCATAATATGTGCGTAGATGATGTTTTCTATAGAATTGTGCTTTTTAACTAGAAAACACGGAGGTCCTGGGTTTTTTTTTCCGGGGGTGGATCCGAGAGATATTTTTGTAAATAGGGGGTATACTGGTTTATATATACACACAGGAGAATTCAGGACAATTTTCATTTTCATCTAGATCTACGCATATCTTTCAATACGGTATATATATAAATTGATTTAGTGCAAGTTTTGTTTATATTAATACATGTAATAAATAAACACACGCTTCTTCTGTCATAGCTATAGAAATGCATGCATTTAAAACGAGGGATTGTTATTAAAGTTATTATAGTTTGCGAGAACAAGTCCATGTGGATGTTTTAATTGAATAGAAAAAAACAACAACAAAAAAACCAACACCAAAACAGAGCATTTTTCAATGAAGCGAGTATTATACCTTGTTAATGCAAGCACTACATGTACAAGTACATGCAAGATTCCCTATATTTCTTACGAAAATTGTTATTCACAGCCATGCGCGGATCTAGGGAGAGGGGGGGGGGGGTCCCAACCCCCCTTGAAAATGAAAAATTGTTAAATTTACATAGTAAAATTATCGCATATATGCCTCGGACCCCCCCCCCCCCCCCTTCCAAAACACAATTATCCTTCAGACCCCCCCCCCCCTGGAAAAATTATCTGGATTCGCGCATGACAGCTGTAAAAAACAAGAGGCCAATAGGCCTTAACGGTCATCAGAGTAGCATAATCCATAGACAAACTTGTCAAGGAGTCTCATATATGCATTTAATTAAGTTTTATTCTGGAATAGAATTTTTTTTTATTTGTAATGACGACCACCTCCCTGCCCGAAATCTTTCAAAAAGGACTATTAAACCTATAATTTTAGCAAAAGCTTAAAAGCTCATAAAAGAGTGCATAACCTGATATTGAAAAGGTGCAAGACTCTGATAGAAAATAATTTTCCCATATTTACCGGTATTATTTTTCAGGATAGGTTTTAAGTGTATATGTTTTCATAGGAAAGCTACATATGTATAACAAGGTGGCTATTATTCATGTTTTATCTAAAACAACCTGCCATCCCCCATTTATACCAAAATCATTTTACTTTTATATCAGTGATTTTAGTTAGACAATTATTACTTTACTATTAACAAGTCTATTTGTTTATTTTGAAAGTTCAAAAACTGTTTTAGTTTCAAATGAAAAAAAAAGCCTTGCATAACTCTTTTGATCATACAACTTCATATTCAATGATTAATTACAAAATATGAACAAGCAAAGGAAGATAACTCCATTAGGAAGAAGCAAGGGAAAATAACTCCATTAACTGTTTACCTCCCCTCCCCTTCCAATCTTTCCAAATGCTAGGCCCTGAACCCTGACTAAGGGGTCATGAATTTCACAATTTAGATAGAGGTGTTCATAACCATGCATTCAATTTTTTCCCCACATGTGTGGGAGTAAAGATTTTTAAGATTTAATACATTTTTACTATATGGCTTTATTGCCCCCAAGTTTGTGCCTCTATCACGTCTTTTGTGCGAAATAAATTTTGGGAATGCCATTCAAATGATTTAATACTACAAAAGTGAGAGATTGTTTCAATATGTATTACAGTAATTCAATCTAAAACACAACATTTAAAAGAAAAACAAAACGAAACATTAATTTTTTCATGTATACACAATCTATAATAATAAAATTATGTTATTCAGGTGTTGTGCACCTTGCGCTTCCTTGCAAAGGCAGACTTCTTCTCAGAAGTGGGAGATATTCATGGGATATCGAAGTCTTCCGTCTCTGTGTGTTTACCAAGAGTGTGCAGAGCACTGAATGGGTTTTTGGACATAAAATTCCCAACAGATCCTCAAACTCTTTTGAAAATGAAGGAGGAGTTTTATGCTATTGCACATTTTCCTAACATTGTGGGTGCCATAGATGGCACGTTAATTCCTATTCGGGGGATGAATGGAGTGGACGAGCCAGTCTTTGTTTGCCGCAAGAACTTCCATGCCTTGAATGTTCAAGGAGTAGTAGATTCGAGCATGAGGTACATATTGTGCAGTTACAGTGTGACATAGTAGTCTTTTCTTGATTTGAAGCATGTTCATAATAATAAGAGAATAAATCAATAAATTTGTCCTATAACTACATGCCATTTATCACTATGCCAGCATAAATTATATGAATTTTTTTCTTTTTGAAGGTTCATTAACATCAACTGCCGATTTCCAGGTAGCACCCATGATGCGTATGTTTTCCAGCATTCGAGCATTCCTGGAATCTTGGAGACTTTGCCTGGAGGAGGATGGCTATTAGGGGATTCTGGGTATCCTCTGAAGGATTACCTGATGACTCCTTTCATCAACCCTTCAACGCCTGCTGAAGAACGTTATAATGCCGCCCACTGCAAAACCAGGAATGTGGTGGAACGTGCATTTGGTGTTCTAAAGGCAAGGTTTAGGTATGTCAATCATTTGCACATAATTTTATGATCTTCACTGTATTCACTTCTGATGAATACTGTTCACTAATGGTTTCAATCTTTATATATAGGTGTTTACACAGCAGTGGAGGATACCTCCCTTTCAAACCGGAGAAGTGTGCCCTAGTCGTAGAGACATGCATGAAGTTGCACAACAAGGCCATCAACGAGAGGGTGCCTTTGCGAAATGGTGGTGCTGTAGCCAACCAGCACAACAATGCAGTATACCAAGGAGCAGCCCCACTTAGAGCAAGAGAGTTGAGACAACAGTTGGCTTCCAGATTCTAGGAGTGCTGCAAACAATAAAAAAGATATATCCATCATCCTATAAGAATACATGAGTTTGTTGTTGTTTAAAATCTTATAATGTAGCAGTCATAATTTGATAACACATGGTACCGACAACTCCAAGGTTACCTGGATTTTTCAATATACAGGCAATACACTCTACAGCATTAGCTTTCCACTCTCTATTTCCAATCTTTTTCTTTGGTACCAGTAATTCTTGAGTTCTGTTTCCTTGAAAAAAGAAATGAATTGCAGAATTAGAACAATCTAACTAAAGTTAGATATTATATATTAAGAATGCAGTAAAATGCCAAAGTTGTTGTATGTTTTTGCATCCTTGGAGAAGATGAAAACTGAAAGCAATCAATGACATAGTCACAAAATGTAAACAATATAAAAACGGACATGATAGAGCAGTCCATATTTTACACTGCGCCATTTTCTAAATTCTAAATTTATTTAATAAATGAACTCAATGTCTACGCAAGTTATACGAGTATAACCTGGGTTGGGGCAGTTTACGCTTTATAATCCGTGAAGCAGATTATAAAAAAGCGTAAATTGCTCTAACCCAGGTTATACGAGTATAACTTGGGTAGATATTGAGTTCATTTCTTATAATTTAATTTTCTGTGATTTACTGTACAAATTGAGTTCCTTTTACTTTTGAAAATGATATTAATCTGTTCAAAATTCAAATGTAATGTCAAGCGGATTAGTACGTTTTTGACGGTGGTGCATTGTGACGTGCTAACCAGGTTATACAAATTTAACTAAATTTTTCTATCCAACCAAATGCCGCGTTACAACCAGAATTAAATTATTTCAATAATAAAATACAACTATAGTCTGTCCCAAGATATTTATGCTGCACATCTGGAAAATTTTTAATAAAAATACACATACTTGTAAAAGAAGTGCATTTGAAATCAATGAAAGGGAAAATTTCCAAGATAACTTCATTCACACATCATTTTTCCCTTGTAAAAATTCACAAGAACGAAAACAGATTATCTACCGGGATTTATAATGGGGAATGTTGACATCTTTTCTCCATTCAGAAGTCACTTGGAGTATCTCGCACAATTTTTCAACGTTATCATCCGGGCTGCTTCATCTCCTTAGCAATGGAAAATCCCCGTGTATTGAAACCTGACAATCTAGAGGGGGCGTTTCAAAGTGTAAATCTTGGGATTTTTTCATACTATTGAATGAGCATCGTCTGAACCAAGAGGTATTTATAAATATCTAATAATTTTAAAAAATATGCGGCAAAAATATCTTGGGACAGACTATAATGATATTATTTTTTTTTTCAACATAATTAACTAAGTCATTAGCCTCGATATTTTAAATCAGAGACATAAATATTACCTAAATGTTATTTATGTCTCTGTTTCAATAAATTAATTGGCTTGGCGCTTATTTACCACTAATCTTAGCATGAGTTTAGAGCAAGAAATACACCAACCTATGTTTTACATTAGGCCAACCTAACGCACAAACATGCAACATATTTAATATCACGCATTCGGCAATACTTATGCTGGATAAACTGTTTTCTCAATACAGACATACTTATAACACAAACAACTTACTGCTATCGTATCCCATGGCTAAGTAAACATGGTAAAACTGAAGTTTTCTTCGAGTTGAATTTGTCGAACACGGAACATGGAAGTAGACTACAATAATTAATTTTAGAGTCGAATCCGGATTATTTCTATGATGTATGGTTCGAACTATAAAGGGCAATAACTGCTAAAAGAAGAATGTGGACCCCCCCCCCCCCCACCCCTTCATCCCGAACCAAAATGCAAATAAAGCTAAAACCGATGGAATAAAATTTAACAGCCTAGAAACAACTATTAAAGGATGGAAATGGAACAAAATGTGATAAAAACAAATATAGATTTAATTTTTTGGTGTCTTAAATATAATGAGAGAGAGAGAGAGAGAAAGAGAGTTTGACAAGATTATATAATAAATGAACTGATACTATTGTTACTGTATGAATTAATATCAAAATTATTTAATAATATTAAATATATTAACTAGATATAAATAATATATATTCCTTACTACGAGCAGATTTCTGAAGACCAAATTAATTACCAGTTCCCAGGAAATTATATAAGTAATATAACACATGATATATAATTATGTCTTTGCAAAATCAAACATTTTCAATATAAAATGTTTGTTGTCTTTCTCATAAGGTGAATTTAATCAATATTGATTCATATATATCATTATAGATATTTAATTTATTGATATGATATAAAATGGTCAAAGTTGAATTACTTCAATTAACAACCAGGTTTAAGCTTCATGGTCAAATTCACTAATTTGGCATATGATACTTTTGATAATAGATAAGGATAGATGGATATATAATGCAACAAACAGTGTTGAGTCTTTAAAATCAGAATTTAATAACAGGGGAATCTGAGCAACAGTGATGGTGAATGCAGAATCATCTGGTCATAATGGCGTGCTTCAAGGGCAGTAGCAATCCTCTCCAGTGCTTTCACTTTTCTTCTAGAGCCATTTTTTTTTCCATTTCCATCAAATCTTCCATTCCTTAAACCAAAAGTTCTTTCATTCTATGATTTCTATTTTTTATTAAGGGATCTGATATTTTGAAACAAAATTCAAGTCCATGTTTGGTAAAATAATTTAGGAAAGAGGAATTATTGGGGAAAATGAAATTAAAAACTAGATGAAGATTAACTATTTTTCACATGCAGATATAACTGCCTCATATGACAATATCAAAAGCAATCTACTACCCCACAAAATATATATTGAGAGACAAGCAAATAAATGGTACTCAGATATTTAGCCGACAACACACTTTTCGATATCATAATTAATCAGTGGTAAATGAAGAAAATAAGACAAGAAATCGTTGCAAGATTCTAATTAAATTTTATGATAGGAGAAACAGAGAATTCTGTACATGACTGTCCCTGATGTCCCTCCAAAGCACTGGCAATTCTCTCAAGGGCTTTCACTTTTCGTTCCTCCAGTTCTAACCGTTTCTTTTTCATCGCAATAATTTCTTTCATTCCATTCTCTATAATAAAATCATGAACATTTATGAATATATATGTATATATCTAATTTTTTTTTACTGTGTTGTTACATGTTTTAAAAAGACAAAATGAATAAGACTAAAGATATTGTTTCCATAAAACTTGAAAAACTATGCTTTAAAAAAGGTTTATTATTTGTTTCATGTATTCTAACCCACATCATTCTGGGTACATTAATGTACCATAAGGTAGATAAATAATAGCAGTAGGTAAAGAAAGTATTTCTGGTGATGTTAACAAGAGGTTAAAAGTTTTACCATAATCTCCAGCTTTCTGTTTGAGTCCCAAACTGCTCCTATTCTTGTTCTTATTTGCTGAAATAAAACAACCAATAACTCTAAATAGATCAGGTCATCCTTAAAGAAAAATGTTTGTTTGGAATTATTGTTCCTTGAGGTCTTTAGACCCAGAAAGGAGGGGAGTGAATTCTATTTTATTTTTCAAACCTGAAGTTTTACTAATTAAAAATTAATTAAAACTAATTAAAAATTGTTCAATGACTAAAATCTTTAAAAGTTTTTTATTTTTTGCTTTTTAAATTACAATCAACAATTAAAAATTTGTTTTTGAATTATCTTAATTGACATTTACTTTATTTTATAAGGAAAATAAATTTATTTTTCAACAAAATAAATCTATTAGGGTCAGTTCAGTGACAGGAAACAGGAATACTTTTTATTAGGACCTAAGATAAAAAAAAATTATCATATGGCTTTAAAAATCATAAATCATATACCTACATGTACATGTCAGGGTACAAGATGGAGATGGAGAGGGTGGCTCCGAACATTCATTCTCAGGTATAATGTCTACTATACAATCTGTAAAAGTTTTCGATATAACAAATTATTACCGTAATGAACAATTAAATTAAAACACAAGTATTAAAAATCAAGAAAAGAAAATAATGTATCATTAAGGTCATCATGACTGCCTTTTTGATGTTCTCTCTCTCTCTCTCTCTCTCTCTCTCTCTCTCTCTCTCTCTCTCTCTCTCAATTATACCCTAAATAAATGCATGTCACCCTGAACTCTGGAGAATAAAAGAAAGATTATTATTTTAGGTGGAGTTGAGCATTGCGATAACCATTTTGTCTATTCAACAGAATTGAAACTCTTCCATCGCCATATATTTGTATGCTTATAAAAAAAAAAATGCATGCATACCTGTGACCTGATCTGATGACAAAGTCCAGCTACATGTATCTCCCATTGCCCCAGGATTTTGGATAGCTTCAGAAATCATCATACATGTACTTGAATCTGTCCTGTTACCTTAATGTTAGGATAAAAATCAAATGTATTTATAATTACTAAATAATCGCTGATATAATCATGTTATAAAAAAATAAATTCATGCTAAGTCTACATGTACATTTTCTTTTGTTTACAATTACCAAATGCATACTCTTTCAATTATTATTGTTTAAATTCCCCCCCCCCCCCAAAAAAAAAAAAAAATTAATCTTTAAAATACCTCTGTCCAAATCTGTCCCTGTATCAGCACCCCCATCAAGACCATGTATCGCCACCAATGGAATGGTACTAAGAATCTTGGGGAAGACATTTTGTAAATCAATCAATTACCATTCTCAATTATAAACAAATTGGGTTTTCTTTTCTTTATCAAAAAATAGATGATGGGAGGGAGTTATGATGTACATCATGTGCATTTTTTCAAGTTCATCTATTGTGTTTGTAACATTTTAAAAAAATATTCTATATATATATATACATACCGGTATATATAAACTATGTACATTTAAAAAAAAAGAAATGATAAAGTGTATTTTCAAGTGTAAACTAAGTACTAAAAAATCATGAATTTATTTACTCACTGTCAATTCCCATGGTTTGAAATTAACCTCAGGCGGGGGTCCACCCCCTGTTTTGTTGGTTTCCCTCTTTCTGAACGCCTCCTTCTTCTTAATAGCAGACTGAGCATCCTGAAACCTCTTTTTTGTTTCATCCAGTGTTCTTGTGCAGTTTATTGCAACTGAATTTACTCTAAAAATAGCATTTTATAAACAAAATACGATGTTATAGATCCACTACGCAACCAGAGACATAAATATTGTTAATGTTATTTATGTCTCTGACACAACCCTAGAGTAAACATGGCAAGCGCACCGGAATACAATGTCCAGCAGTTTTAAAATATTCTCTCTAATTATAATACCATATATTAAGCTCAAACAATATATCAAATTTGTACACACTTTTACAGAATACATACCACGCTTTCTATTATCTGATTATGACATCGACTTAATGAAATAAACGGCGTCTACGATGTATCTGCAGCCATTCTTACAATTGGTAGGACTAGTCACCGGATAATACATGTACGAGATTCAGTTGCGCCAATGTTCCGTTAATTTGGGAAGTATAACAAATAAAGGAATCCACATATATGACCTTTCCTAATTTTATTTCCGAAATTTTTTTTTAGAAATTTTGTGTTTTAAATAAATTAAACTTCCCATCAATATGCTGTATTTTTAAAGAATATGCACATAAGTGAGTTATATGTTTACAAAATTCGTATGATATATTTGGAGATAATTTCTATTGATATTCATAAATCTTAATAATCTGCCATTAGCTTAAATACTTACTTATCGGTGATGGCTTCCCACGCCTTTTTCTTCATATCCGAGGTCAAGGATGGTGACAGTTTACCCCGGATAATATTGTTGAATGACAGACACGCGTCAGCTAAGATACCCATTTCTCCCTCCGACCAATTGGGTTTTCGTGGCTTTTTATCTGTCATATTATAGATCTAGCAGACGATAATGGGCTAAGCGAAAGTAGCCAATACGCATGCGTAGCATTCGTTGTTAGGATAGTTTTTGTACCTTCTTCTAAAGAGTTTCAGACGTAAACTACGACAAAGTCTACGTGTGTATCTACGTTTACGTGTGTAGTTACGACCTTTAGTAAAACGCAATCTACGCACACGCACACTCGGACGTAAAGTCTACGTTTACGTCTACGTCTAAGACAAAATTTACGACCTTTAGTAAAACTCGACCCTGGACTTTTATTATTTGACATATTTATCAAAACAGAAGCTGCTTCTCCATGGGTAATTTCGCCCTCTAATGATATCATTTCTGCATAATCAAGCTTATCCACAGTTGTATCTACTAAAAGTTCATTAAGATTATATTCTTTGTTACTGTGGGTATTTCTTGTGTAAAGATTTTTATAAAATGACTCAACTTCCTTTAATATTTCAGATTGTTCAGTAATATTATCCTTGTTGTTGTTTTCTTTTATAAGTTTGGGAATGATTTTGTTTGTATAATGTCTGTTTTCTAAGTTTAAAAAGTAATTTGTGGGTTTTTCACCTTCGTCTAACCATTTCGCACGTGATCTTATTATATTTCCCATAAGTTTGTGATTTCGAATATTTTCAAATTCTTTCTTTTTGTTCTGTATGGATTGTAAATTTTGTTCATAGTTTATTTCTAATTTAGTTATCTCTGTAATAAGGTTTTTTTCTTTTTCATTAATTTTCTTTTTTTTATAACTTGAGTAAGATATAGTTTTGCCTCTAATTTCTAATAGCAAAGTCTCAAGAAAAAGTTGATCATCTATTATGAATTGAATTTCCTCATCTGTAATATTCTCTATATTACTTTTGTTATAGATAGGTAAGGAGTAATATGCCTTTATATTCGAAACTATCTGTCGAATTGCTTCTATGTATTCAATGTCCTGTAATAAAGAGTTATTAAATTTCCAAAGACCTTTACTATGTTTGAATTCATTAAATTTCAGATTTAGCATTACTGGAGAATGATCAGACCTGTAACTTGTTAAAATATTGCACTCTTCAACCATAC
This sequence comes from Magallana ariakensis, assembly GCA_020458035.1. Lineage (NCBI taxonomy): Eukaryota > Metazoa > Mollusca > Bivalvia > Ostreida > Ostreidae > Magallana > Magallana ariakensis. The sequence continues at coordinate 47,620,236 of CM035815.1, read as the reverse complement.
TTAGAAGAGATTGAGATATCAAAAAAAAATCTAAGCGTGCTTGTTTAAAAGGGTTTGGTTTTCTCCAGGTATATCTAAGTTTGTCAGGATTTATTTCTCTAAATACATCTAGTAGATTATGAGTAGAAACCATTTCCAGTACCTTTTTGCGTGCTTTTGGGTTATTAATGTGTAAATAATTTGTGTAGTCTACATCTAAATTAAAATCACCAACTACAATAGTGTGTCTATTGTTAAGTTCTTCAAATGTGTCTGAGATTTTTTCATAAAAGTTTGGATCATCTTCATTAGGTCCATATATTGTTATTAAACTTATGCGACTTATTTTCAATTGTAAGATCCAGAGCCAGAAAATTACCTGTATCATCAGATTTTTTTCTATGTACGATAAAATCAAAATTATTGTTAAAAAGTATTGCGACCCCTCTTGATTGCGACGAAAAGGAGTTAAAATAAGCAGTGTAACCCCATTCGTTTGTTATATCATTTTCCATATCTTCAGTAAAATGTGTGTCTTGCAGGCATAATATATTACATTTTTGTTGCCTGTAAAATTGAAAAACATCTTTTCTCTTTTTGTAATCATGAAGACCCTGACAGTTAATTGAAATTATTTTAACTCCAGCCATGTGAACACCACGGTACTATAAAAAACATTACTACTAAAATCAGCCATACCTCTTAAGCCTTGTCCCATTTTCCTAAATGTCCTTTCGTTGGTGCAGGTAAATATAGAAGGTAAGAAAGAGAGAAGGATAGATATAGTGATAGATGTTAGCATGAAGATAACGCGATGGTTGCCTTGCTAAAGAGCATTTTGACCAGAATTATATGTTATGTTAGTTAGTGTTTATACCGGAAAAGACACTGGGTAGAGTTTTATTATTACCGAACCAAAAAGGCGCAGCTTTAAAAATTCCGGAAAGAAAAAGCGCAAAATATTTTATCTTAGGAAAAAAGTTAAAATATATAATCTTGATATAGATTGACTTTACCCAAACCCAGTGTTTGTTGTATCCGAATAGAAAGCGCAGGAGGTGATGTAGAGAGGATATTGGTGCACTTCAAGTTATATTACTGTTATACATGTATGTCATACAGTGCATAGATGCGACAGTTTTAGGAGTATAAAACAGTTTTTTAGAGTCACTATAAGACAAGAGGAAAAAAAACAAACAAAAAACAAAAAACAGCACAAAGTATAGCGGGTCATATTTCTCTAGTCACTGCCTAGGTCGTTTGCCAAGTCGTTTATCAAAGATTCCATAATTGTGAATCTCTGGGGACCGATGTGACCTTCTCCCATCCATCTGGTGACGACAAATGCCGAATTATGGATTTCGTTTTCCTGCATATAACGAAGAAGCCGACGCCCAGCACCGTGCTCATCATCGTCGTGGTAGTTTTCCACTATTTTGCCGTCTTCCCTTCTGAATCTGTAGACGAGGATACGGCTGTTAGCGGCGGCCGCGTACGGATCTACACAAACTTTGCGGTACATATTTTGCACATCCTCTACCGTATGCACCATGGCGCCGATCGCGGAGAACTCGGACCCATCTTTCACGACTGGATCAGTAGATTTAACTTCAAACGAGTCCAGGTCTTGCGTCTGCTCCGGTGTGATCTGGAGTGTGTGTCGGCATTTGTGATGATTGGAACCTCCTCTTTGTAGTTAGAGCCGTCCCCCAGAAGAATGTGGTCTCGGTGCAACTTGGCAGAAATATTCTGCCTGCGGAGAGAGTTAAATTTGTCATAAGTTTTGTTTTTTGTGGCTACTATAGAAGGTGGTTGCTGTGGGGAAATAAAGAAGGGTAGTTTCTGTTTTTCGATTTTTTTTGTTTTCTGTGCATTAAGTATTTCATCTTTTTTTGAGCGGTCAGACAATTTTGCCGTTATGGATACAGGTTTTCCGTTATGTTGTGCCCTTACACCATTTCTGTGTATACGTATAAAGTCCACGTCTATCCCAAGAGTTTCTTGGAAGACTTTAGGCATCGTTACAGCCAGGTTCTCATTTGGGGTGTGGGGGTAATTGTGGATCAAAATATTGTCCCGCATGGATCTACTACGAAGGTCCGTTATCCCGTCATCTAATACTGTCATTCGTCGGTCCATCCTGATAACTACAGCTTTAAGCAGATCCAACTCCCTCCTAAGCTGTGTATTTTCTATACGTAGAGCTGTTATTTCTTCGTAGGTACCCTGATTTTGCTTGGAGATTGATTCTAATTGGGTATGGATACCCGTATTGTTTCCCCATAAGTCGTTTTCAATCGTTTCAACAGAGGCCTTCAAATCTTCAATTGAGTGCTTTGGTCTCGTTGGTTGATTGTCTAACGGTAGTCCGGGACTGGGCGCTTTGCTACATGTAGCAGCCGGTGTTTGTCTCGGTGAGCACTTATCATGAGTCTTTTTGTTTGTTCCACTACCCCTGGTTTCCGGCATTTTTAACATTCAAATACTCAAAATGCAAACACAATTTTCACAGATCACTTACTCTGCACTACCACAAGTCCCAAAAATGAATTATAGGCCAAGATAAACGGATACGATAGTCATAAATCACATAAAAACTGGCCGAAAATGCAGTGCTTAAATTTAAGCTGCCATACTTGAACAAGGTCACGTGATCTTTTTCGCCATGATCAAATAACTTTATATATTTACATTTTGCAAATATGTTTCCTTATGTGAACCTATGGAATAGCGAAAACGTTCAATTCTGTAAGAACTTTTTCATGATGTCACAATGTTCATAGCTTATCACTTGTCACTTGGATTATTGTAAACATAAAATCTTGATAATTTTTAACAGTTCTGAATGATTTGTCTTTTTCAAACGTAAATATAAGTAATAAACAGCAATGTTAAAAAGTTCACCGGGATATGAAGTTGGTTAGTATGTGATCAAATCTACTGAGAAGCCCTTTGGGCTTCACAGGATTTGATCACGTGACCAACCAACTTCATATCCCCATGAACTTTTTAAATTGCTGTTTATTTCTTAACAAAGGAGTATATGTGATATGGGCCTAAACTAGCCCCCTTAAATGAACATTATCAATTTATTGTAATTCTTTGCTTCCTTAGTGCAGATAAACCGGTACTTGTTATATTTTTCATAGTTTTGATCTATATGCCCAAAATTTTGAAATATATGACATCAAAAAGTTAACCTTTTCCTGCCATTTTTGCATTTTTAACATAAAACAGCTCATTTTCAAGCAGCTAGTTTTTCTTTTCAGAAAACATTTAGTGATTGCTAGAACAAACAAAATATTTTCAAGGAAGATGTATCAATTCAAGACTTAAAAGTGACAAAAAGTTTGATCTTGTTCAAAGGGTCACTCTATATTAACCTAATTGGCAAATAAAATAAGAAAAATCTCAATTTTTGACTGATTTTCATTAAATTACAAAAATTACAAAAATACTGGTAGTATCACTTCTGATGTCACATTCTGACAATGAGTGTAAATAAATCAAATAAATAGGTGAAAAACATATATCATATCATGCAACTATTCCAAAAATTTATATCACAATTTCTAAATATAGCTGAAATACTTTAAAAAATTGTGAATTACTGGGGCCAAATTTGACTCAAATACATTTGTAGTTCTTTATGCTTCTTCTTGAAAATCCTGTAATGGCCTATGGAATTGTTTGAGTCGTAACTCTGGAGGGTCATTCTCAACTTCTGGGATTGCTAATTATCTTAAATCCCATGAACATAAAAATACACATGTTGTTAAGAAGAATTTATTCTTACATAGATTATTATGAATTGCCTTGAAGGTAATGACATTATTGTTCAGTAACATACTGTAATATTATCTATTCCAAATTCCCAAATATTACTAGTCGTTATGAACTCTTATGAATTTCAAATTTATTATTACATTTCTTTTTGTCATTTCAGCAGCTACAAGAACATTCTCAATTGATGGTCTGATTATTGGGCTGGTTGCTGCAGTTATAGTTGCTATAATTGTATGTTTTGTAATGGTTCGTCTTTTTAAAAGAACATGGCGTCCTACAAGAAAAAGTCAACAGGGTAACTTTAGAATTCTTTTCATAGTAAAATGCTTCTTGCTGACATGAAGGTATCAGCATCAGATGCTTATTTTTCTTAAAGTTTAATGAATTTTGATTGTGCAAGTGTCCATTTTTATTTTTATAGTTATTAATATATGTTTACATATGCAACTTTGTTAACAAATACTTAATAAAGAATGTTTCCTTCAAATTAAGGAAGTATTGATGGAGTTTCACAAAAGGACCAAATTTCAATAGAAATGGATACAATGGATAATGGAGTATGCCATCAGAGGGTTCTTGTGAGGAATATTGGAGAAGATGATCAAGTTAATAACTATCAAGAAGAATCCACTTGTTCAAGCCCCCTTCTGGCACAACAGCCTCATAATATTTCAAACACAACACTTCCCATACTTGAGTCTCCTTGGAGCAGTTTGGAGTTATCTGAAACAGATCATCTAGATCCCCTGTCTATCTCTCTAAGCAAAGAAGCATCAGGCTTGCCTTTGAGGTCAGATTTTGAAAATGTGGGGGAGTCAGGTAATGATCTCCTAAAAGAAGTGGACAAAATTGCCCCAAAGAAGTGGTCAAGAAGTGGTGTCTCAAAGAAAGCCCCAGGGTCAGATTCTGGTCAAGGCTCAGAGACAGGAACGTGTTCCACTGTGTCTGATGGTGATGATTCTCCCAACAGATCTTCTCAAAGCAGTCAAAATTCTTCCCAGGGTAGAAGGTCCAGACAAATGAACTACCGGTACAGTCACCAAGATTCCTTTGACTCTGGAAGAGTATCGGAGGGAGAAACTGTAAAAGAGTCGGAAGAACCCACTGGTGCTGTAAAGGTTATTGCTGTTGAGGTGCAGGAAAGCTGTCTAACAGTCATCTCAGAGAAAAGTTTGGAACAAGACAGTTCTGTAGAGATACCAGTATCTATAGAAATACCAGTATCTGTGGAAAATGAGCCAGGTAAGACTACAAAGAAAAGGCTTATTTGAGTTGTGATAATTGTTTTAACAATAGAAAAGGGTGCTGGAATAAAAGGGGTCACACTGGTAGTTACACACAAGTGTATTTGTCACCTTTGCAGTAAATGGGAAGATAACTGAGGTGGTATGGGACACCAACATTTTGTGACATACTTCCACTTGAGTAAAAAAAAAAAAACACCAATTAAATCAAGTATGATCTTTCCCAAAATTGTTACTAAACAGCATAGCGCAATGAGTTAGAGTGTTTTTATACCCCGCCATGAAATGGCCGGGGCATATAGTGTTACCCTAGCTGTTCCATCATTCCGTCCTTCTGTCATCATTCACTTTCCAATCATTATCTCAACAACCGTTGCAACCATTCAACTCAAATTTGATACATGGATGTGTCTTATGAATATACAGGTTGAGTTTGAATTTGGTTCTGGTTCGATGATTTTTGACAGAGTTATGCCTCTTGAACTTAAAAGAAAATGAGTAATTTTCAGGGATTTTTAACTTATTCTGCAATCAAACAATTGTTATACTAAATTTAGCATTTGAAGTTTTGGTTGCCTGCGGGGGGCAATCATGGCATTACAACACATCTAGTTTTATGAATCTTTAAGTCATGAGTTCGAATCAGATAGGGCTCTTATAATTTTTACCTTTCCTAAAATATTTGAAACATTTTTTGGGGTCAAATATTGTAAAATTTTTAAAACTCTAAAACAGTGAAATAATTTTTATTATAATGTACTTTTATCCACATTTATATCAACAGGTGTCCTATACCACCTTAAGTTATGATAAACATTTTCAAAGTTTTTATCACAAAGCTCACAAAGCTGTCTACAGTGTACATTCTAAAGTATTTTAATGGTTATACCTTTCCAGGACTTGAGTCAATCCAATCTGTAAATCTCTCTGAATTAGGTCCAATAGTGGGACTATTCCTCATGGAAAATAAATTAATTCCTAAACTAGTCAAGACAATGCCAATTTTAATATTATGTAAGCAATGTACATGTAAGGGAGATAATAAATAGATTTAATCGGTGAGTTAAATGTAACGTATTAAATATGAGTCTAACAGACCATGTACAGCATACTCAAAAACTACTATTAAATAACAGACCTTAGTAGTTTAATGTTGTCTTTACTCTTGAAACTTATTTTAGTTATTATAATGATAAAACATTACCTTGTTTTAACCAAATTGGATACCCAATCTAAAGGAAACCAGACCCTGTTGGATCTGATTACACATACTGGTATATACAAGCTTGTGTGAAGACCTTTAACAGGATGAGGCACTGGTAGTTAAATTACCGGTACTGCCTTTCGTAATTGTTTTATTCCCATAAGATTTTAATTTTGCCTCATATACTTTACTCTGATAGTCTATTTGTCATCGAGTCAATTTAAAATAGTTTTTTAGGCAATTAGTCAAAAGGCAAAATCTTTAAAATATAATATTGGGCAAAAATAATGCTGTAATTTACAGTTGCCCTTTATTTTTCTCAGCTTATGTACACATTGTACAGCTGATTTCTCACTGCACTGATTTAAGCAAATAAATGTCGGTTGATCAGATTATTTAACATGCATGCTGAAGTTCTGTCAACAGTGCTGGGATAAGAGGATGTTTACAAAATTATTCTTTTTCAATTTTCTATTAATTTAATATAAATAACACGGAATACACTAGTTGTGTCAATATCAAAATTGGGGCAGATCTTGTACTACAAAAAAAACCCCAAAAACCAGGGGGGGGGGTGTCATCAATTGTTATTGTTGCAGATACTGTGGAATCATTAGAATTTGTGGTGGCTCAATTTTCGTGGTATTCGTGGGTAGCCCTCACCCACGACTTTACATCCTCAAGGAAAACTAATTATAAAAGGCTTGGTTTACCTACTGACACTGAAAACTGACTCATCCACTAAATTACATCCCCATGAACAAGCAAAAATTCCACAATCCACAAAAATTGGCCCCCTATGAAATTAAATGATTCCACAGTACTGTACATTGGCAAATAATCACGATGGTTTTAATTTCGCTATATTCGCGATTTATTATTTTCCCGTGAATTAAACCCATTGTAAATACTGTGATTAGTTTTCAAAATTATTTCAATGCTTATACTTTGATCATTGCGCCGATTCTTCCAGCGTGAAATTAAAACCATCGCATATGGTACTTTTTGGAGAAATCGTGAATTTTTAACACCGTGGAATTAAAATGACAGTATATTACAAAACAATGTTCTTTTAGTAGATCCTGAAGAATGTTCCTGCACCTTTTCAAACTTCACTTCAAAAGTAGAAGCCAGGCATGTTCATGATCTGGGTGATTTGTTGGATCCCCATGGACATTACGGAGACAGGAAAAGCTGGAAGAGTTTTGCAGAGGATGTTCTAAAATTAAACAATTGGAAAATTGTTGCAATACAGTAAGCATTGTTTGATAAATAAAGTAATAGGGAAAAGCAGAATTTCTCAGATATTTAGTAAGAAATCAGAATAAATTTGTTTATACTTTTGTATTCCTTTTGTAATCCTTGTGATGAGGACATCATATCTCTTTTGTCATTTTCACACTGTGTTTTTGGAATGTTACAGACACAGGACCAAAAAAACCTTCGAGGATGAAGTTTTACCGCAGTTAGTGGCAGAAGGGAAGAAGCTTGGTCACATGGTTTTACATTTTTCACGTGATGTTCATTTTCGCAAAGATGTGCTGGAATTGATACAGAAAATTCATTCAGGATGTTTGTTTTGTGATGAAATATTTGTCAATTCTCTGAAGGATACCTTTAAAGAATGAATGAAACAGTAAAAAAGTCTTAATTGTCTGTGATACATGTACCAATGATGAAATGAAATATAGTGAAATTCCATGGTTCCAAACCAAAGCACTCTGCTGCTTTAATTCATGAAGGGCAGTTCAGGTGAATGGCCATTTTCCCCCTAGAAAGTGGTAATCCCAAGATCCATACACCTGGCATCACACATAGGTTCAAGTTCCTCAAGCATGCAGCAATTTGCCCATCCTATACAATTGTAGATGTAGGTCTTAAAGATGTACCAAACACATCAAGGCTGCTACTGAAGTGTCTCCTTGAAATCGCAGTAATTGAAAGTGGCCATTTCTTTCACAGAAGGGAATATGAAGACAGACACTGCATCAGCATCAACGTCTGCTGGCTTGTCAAGATACAGAGCATACAGTCTTCATTATTAAAGGAGGCTCAAATTAAATTGAAATAAATTAAATTATCCCACTAACCGTTGTATGAAAACTCTAACTGCTAGTGTCATGCATGGATGCAAGTACCAAGACATTGAGATATAGAAAAAGAAGCTTATACAACACCTTCTAAAGATGTCCAAAGATTTCAGATCTTCTTTAAGCACTGAAGATGTATCCCATATTTTTTTCCATTAATACCAAATCTCTATGTGTGCAAATATGTGTATTTGTCTCACTGTGAACTGTTTTATACAGATTTAGCAGCTGTTCTCGTGAAAAAATATACCGAAGGATCCTGCTGTTGTTGTCCCGTTGAACCAGTTTAGACAGCACAAAACCAATGTGATTACATTTACCCATGTTAAATGTATACGTGTACAAGTGCTCCCATCAAATGGGGAAAAAAATTGTGTTCACGAAATACTTGAATATACTTCTTTAATATTGCCAAAAATTGTCGAAGTGTGTATGTCTGTGATAATGCATGTTATGGGTGATAAATTAATAATTACTTTATTTCATAAAGACTATTAATATGATATATATAATATATCAGGAAATAACAATTTATCCAGATTGTTTTATTTTTTACATTTTCTCAATGTATGACCAAATGTATTCATTCACATGTTTATTAAGTTACAAACTTCATATTTTCATGTCATTTGCAGAATTGAATGACCTGTCATCATTTTCAATAACATGACATGCCATGTGTTTTTCGTTTTTTTTTTTTTTTACTAAAATTTATGTTCCTGCAGAAAAAAATATCTATTCAAACAACTGCATCGCCTCCCGTTCACTTTAACATCTTATTTTGAAACGGATTCATTCACCATACGTTTCATGTTTAATTAATAACATAAAACAGGCTACAATGTTAATCAAAGTGGCAGCTCTAGAGCAACTTTTAAAGTGCTTCCAAAAAGTTGTGTAAACATCAATGCAATGTACATTTCCTGTTATCTAAGTGCCATAAGTTGGAGATGGTTGTTTTTCAGAATCTCAAACTCTCAAATGTACCAGAAAAGCAGCTAGGTTCAATTTGTATCATTTATTTTTTTTATAAAGAAGAACAACAAAATTTTTGATAGAATTTAAATGTTTTATTATTATACTTAATTAGACCCGACATCTTTTTATGACATTTTACTTCTATGTTTACATCACATGTATATTTTGATCAGATTTTGACTGGTTATTACTTACGCGAGTGAATGTTAATTCATGAAGTTTTGTACAAGGTAAGTCCCATTTTGGGGGAGACTGCATGTAGACGAACATATTTTACGCTGCATTTCATGCAGCTAACCCATTGTAACACACTTTTTCATTTTAACTGTCAAGTTTTTTGTCCCCATTGTACTTAAACTACTCAAAAGATGGCAGGTTTTGACTCTTTGGATTTTAAGGATAACTCCACCCCATCTAGGTCTGCGCACGATTATTTCTAAAAATTTAAAGTGCATTTTTCAGAAATGTATCTTTCCTGAAAAAATTGTCAATAAATTTATTTCTACAAAAAAAAAGTTTTGAATTAATTTTATCTTTTATTTCATGTAACGGAACATTGATTACATGTAACACGTCAAAAATTGTGTTACCTTGCTTAGTAAAAGTTCTTGGCTTCGCGTCGTGTGGATGTTGAAGACTAGATGGCCTAGAAATTATTTCCAGACAATTGTCTGTAAACCATACATAAGTATATGTAGACTCTGATGGTTAATATCATTGAGCATTCACTTTCGTTGATATATGACAAGCGCACAGTTTTGAGGACATGCAGATTCGGGGACAATGTGTTTTACTTTGGTAAAGATCGAAGCAGCAACGAAATCCGTGAAAAATGGTTCACAACGAATAAAAAATAATAATACTGCTTTATACCCGTATAAGTATCACTGCATTCTTTAAATAACACAATTTTATGAAATCACTTTCGAGGCGCTAACAGTAACACTAGTAACTGAAACTCGCAAAAACTTTCTTGTTCTGGACAACTGCGTATGAAATCACGCTTAAAAGATTTTTGTTTTGTTTTGTTTAAAGCTCTGTGTCATAGAAGCAAGCTAGCCATTGTAAATCTGAAACTATTCAACGTTACTTGACTTCACACAGCCGTAGATATCTCCACAATCCCGACAATAAGGGTGATAACGCTGGATGCATTCTATGACGTCAATACGCCGTGACGGCAGCTTGTAGAAATAATGAGTCAAGTCGAAAATGCTAAATCCATGGGAACTCAACAAGGGCAAGACGGCCTCCTTGAAATGGTCTTTTGTTTTGTGTCTGAAATGGATAGTATCTTTGAAATATTAGAAAAAAGACAACGCAGTATAGTTCAGGTATTATATGCTCTTTGTATATAAATTTGTTGGTTTGTAAAATAAACGTGTGAATGCGAAATTTAAACCTTAAGAATTTTTATAAAGATAAAATTAAACCTACGCAATTTTGCGTTAAACTCATACAACCTGAATTATTGGCAGTTTACGTTTTACAGATCACGAATTAAAAAAAAGCGCAAACTGTTACCTGCACGTTTATAGAAGTATTAATTGTTCAGCTATTGTATATAGATCTAATCACTCCTTATAACAGTAATGCTTATGACATTAAAATTGTACAGAATTCAAAGTAACGACAAGATGATTGATGTACGTATTGTAGCGTAAGCAACATTCAAGATATGTTATATAATTTTTTTGTCGGCCACTCAAAAAGTCCGCACGTTACAACCAGAATAATTTTCTATAGACCGTAATGCTTATGACATTAAAATTGTACAGAATTCAAAGTAACGACAAGATGATTGATGTACGTATTGAGCGTAAGCAACATTCAAGATTTGTTATATTTTTTTTTTTTGTCAGCCACTCAAAAAGTCCGCACGTTACAACCAGAATAATTTTCTATAGACCGTAATGCTTATGACATTAAAATTGTACAGAATTCAAAGTAACGACAAGATGATTGATGTACGTATTGAGCGTAAGCAACATTCAAGATTTGTTATATATTTTTTTTTGTCAGCCACTCAAAAAGTCCGCACGTTACAACCAGAATAAAGTTATGTTTAGTTTACATGACCTTACGTACCTTATTTCTTTGATTTTATTAAAGGACAGGTTAAAATAGGCCTGAACGAGGCCCTGCCAATTGCCAGGATTATCCGGGTCCAGCAAAGTAGAAAGGTCATCAACAAAACGAATGCTATCGTCCACTGCCCCTTCTAACATTGCGGCAATGGTTGGACACGATCCTACAGCGAGCCGAAAAGTGATTATACATGTCGAGAAAGTGGTTTATGTTTAGAGAATAGTTTTGAATTTGACAGAATATTTGGAATGTCTACTTCATTATTCCAGTGAATAAAAGCTTTCTACTGAAAAAAGAAAAGAAATGAGGGACACACGTAAAGACATCAACAAAAAGATATTACATCACCATGGTAATCAAAATACCTGCACGTGTTGCTTCGCTCTGCTTCCAAGAAGGACCCTCAACAATAACCACCTTCTCTTTCACAATTTCTAGACTGTCTGTTGTCAGTTTTGAAATATCTAAACCATCACATTCGTATGAGAGTTCAGTTTTTTCAGTATTTTGACTCATGATATTGTTCAGAATACAGTCACATTTTATCGGACTATCAGCTTTTCGTCCTGAAGTCTGAGGTACTGTTATATTGTTACTAATTGTTTGTTGAAAAATATCCGTGTCCGTAAGATCGCTAGTTTGGAACGTCTCTCTGGAGACACAAAGGTCTATGTCATTGTCACTTATGGTGTTCTCTTCTTTTTCCACATCGCTGTTACTGGTAGACAATTGATTTTTCGTTGTATCCTCATTTACAACAGTTCGTTGTTGAACGTTTTCCTCAACAGCAGTACATACAGAATTCAATGATATTGTGTTGTCTGGGAATACAGAATTGCAGAGCAGTTTTTGCAGATGATTACATTTGATGCGTTTAAGTTTTCGGAAAATACAGAGTACGATTAGAACAATTATAATGGACACAAGGCCAGTAATGATTGGAACTTTCAGTGTATCCGGGTCTTGTCCATGTAAACTGTCACCTATAAAAATGAAAATCGTGCATTCAAACACGATTTTAAAAAAAAAAACAAACATTTAGTTCAAGATAGTATAAATCAATTTAACGTACCGGAAGAATTGTTTATTACGGCACAAATAGCGGAAAGCAAAGTGTGATCCCATTCCAACTTCTCCGTGCATCTGACTCTGACATAGGTCCGTGTCTGTACAGAGTCCCCCTTACAGAGTATTTGACAGGACTCGTACACGGGGACTGAGAGGGGAGATACACCATCAGGACACTCCCATTTACCATCATTCACGATTGGTAAAGGACCACACCCTATGAACCAAAAATGGGGCATACATTTCATAGCAGAATGACAGTTCACATGCTTGTTTGATAGTCAAGTTTTTTGGGGGGCTTATAGGCCTATTAAATATACATTTTTTTTTATAATCATGACTTAATGCCTTTCGGTCAGATGTCGACCAATCAGGAATTTTTACCTGGAGGGGTGCCTACGGACGGATAAAAATACGGGTATGTCCTGCTGCTGTTTTCGTGTTCCGTCAGCAGGTCCTTGTTTTGAGTGTAACACTGCTCGGAGAACGTTTTTGGAAAGTGCAAATGTGACGCACGGCCATAGTGACATAAATAGTTCGGGCCAGAGGAAACAAGGCTGTAAAAAAAAAGGAGATGTGTTTTGAAAGTTTTGGCAGGAAGTATTAGTATTATTGTACTTATTTAACCTTGGCGGGACAACACAAATGTGGGGAAACGAATCAGGATATGCAGCCATAGAGATGTAAAGAGAGTTTCTGATACTCACTATCTTCCAGTTTCGCCTTTCTCTTTGTCTATGAAAAATTCCGAAGAAGGGACTGAATTCTGTAAAATATAAAAAATTCGAATTCGAACAAATATCGTTATTGACACATTTCTTAAACCCTAAAAAGCAGTTATTCTGTGGAATCATCATTGTTCGTGAAGGACCAATGTTCGTGGCTTTCGTGAGTAACCCTTGCCCGCGAATTTGCATCCCCACGAACGTATATATACAAGCATTTGTTTAATATTATTAAAATTATCCCGAACTATCTACCAACGAAATTACGTCCCCACGAACCAGGAAAAAATTGGCTACCCACGAACATTGACCCCCACGAATAAAAATGAGTCCACAGCTGTAATACCCGAAAGTTTTTTTTTTTTTAATTTGGATTGCTTAATGTGGTATGTGACACCTTACCTGTCGATATTGATGTGGATAAAAGTTTATTATAATCAAAATACTTTCACCGTTGAAGAATATTAAAAAATTACAATATTTGACCAAAACAGGTTTTAGAAATATTTGGAGAGGTAAAAACTATAAAAGCCTTAGCGGGATACAAAGTCGTGACTTGCAGATTAGTAATTAATGCTCAAACCCATTGCGCTACACTAGGTATCCCTTCAGGTAAAAGAAAAAAATTACAAAATTATATGATTTTATTGTTTATTTCGTTAGGAAGTACGTCACATTATGGAGGTGTCTCATAATTAAAACCAGTATTGTTTCCTTCTGAATACATTTCAGATCTTGGGCGTTAGCCACTCCAATTTTTAAAAATCCATTGGGTTTTTGTGAAACTCCGGAAGAAAAGTCTTTATGATGTCACCATGTACTTCCACGTAAATTTTACACAAGATGGATTTGGATATAATGTAGTAAAGGGTATGGTCACGATTTGATCTCTAAATTTTCAAATTTTGCTTTTAATTGTTCACTGTTCTATCTTTGGTCCATCGAATGCTGACAAAGATCTAGACTGTTATGTTTAGTACAAGAGTTTTACATCTGTGCATGTATATGTATTGTTTCATTTTTTGTTTCTGTTGAACACAATTGAACAATATTTTTTGTCTTTTTATAGTGATTTTGTTTGGAGTAAAGTAATTATGTGACCCCCCCCCCCAAAAAAAAAAATTAAAAACATTATACGAGCACAGAACAAAGAACTGAGCCATGCTACTCTAGTTACTTGATAACCCACAATTAACGTTTGGTTGAGCTCGAGAAAAACACGGGAAAGGGAGAACAGTATTTTGAATGAGAAAAAAATATAAACCTTGAATATGTTTCCGATTCGTGTTGACTGTGCTCCTTTATAATCTTGTTGGGTTTTTTTTTTAAGTTTGACCAATTCATGACTCTGATACAATGTATATGAAGTGACATATATGAAAACAATGGGAAAAAAGGTATAACTTACACATTTCCTTTCCATGATTACGATAGCGATCATCATCACGATTGCGCTGTGCATACTTCAGTGAATTATAGTCACACTTTGTTATTTCCATGCAAATCGACCTCCTTAAAAAAACATTCTATATTAGTAATCTTTTCCTGGCATTACAAACGGCGTTGATCAACAAGTTTAAAATCACATAAGACTGTTTAATGAAACACATACATTCCAAGAATTCACTGTATAATGAATACATTCCCAGAATTCACATTTCTTTTTAAATGTTGGATTTGAACTTAATGGAACCGTTGTTTTGAAAGATTCAACTATTGGATGGTTTCCTTCTTGCTAACACTCCAGATAAAAGCCACAGACTGCATTCATCGCCAAAGATGTGCAGCTTTAATTTGCTGTTGTTATTATCTCCAAGCAGCATGTGCTTCAAACCAGATATATATATATTTTCAAAGAGAACTGACTGAAAACACTTCTCGTTCAAAGATCTGACTAGGAATCATGCTAGTTTACGCAAACTTCCTACGTTCAATTATTATGAGGGTCTCGTATCTGGTTCTTTTTAATGCTTGCAACGACAAATTCCCAGCGGAAATTCAATTATTAACGTCATTACCGGGTCTTTTCTGAATAAAACGAATTTTCAACCAACTTTGAATTTTGCAATAAGTGTTTATGAGGAATTAAGATTTTTTGTTAACATTATCTATAAACAACAACATCTTTCTCGACGCCTTACGACAATTGGTGAAATGAAAATCAATTAGAAAAAATGATCTGTTAGGCTTAAATACACGAAACACCCATACTCACGTTTCCACATTATTTATCCATAACTTCATTTTTTATTAAATCAGATATCTATCATTAATTTGTTTTAATTCGTTAAAATTCAAGATTATCAAAATTACGAATAGAAGAAAATATCGAAATCATTTTAGAATTGGTTTTAAATGATAGATACACTTTTTAGCAATGAAATGACGTGAAAAAAAAGGATGATTACGCTCTGATTTTTCTTAGCACCTATCACCAGGATAAAACAACCAATAATTATAAATTTTTGACATTTAATGAAAATTCGAAAGACTTGTTTAATCTAAAATAACTTGAATTTCCTTTAAGAATTAAAATTTTACACACAAAAATAGATTTTCAACATTTTAAAATATATTACTTTGTTTGCGCAAACCAAAGGTCACTTGGTACGCTTTGTGACGCGGATGTATCACCGTAAAACACGAACTTTTCTGCTGCAGTGTCAATGTGGGCGCATAAATTAAAAAAAAAAATGACTGTTAATCTATAAAATGAATTTTAGGAAAATAATAATAATAGATTTGATAATAAATATGTTGACAAATAATTTTTATAAAATAAGATATCAAGACCAAAGAATAAATTATTCCATAAAAATCCTATTTTGTTACATTTGAGATTTGGAACAAGGTTTGGACATGTTTCAATTAATTAATTACTAAAGATGAATGAAATATCCACTAGCAACTGCACATAACATTTACCTGTTTTAGCGATAGATGAAGACACTCCACTTTTCAATGAAGTTAAATGAAAGGCAATACAAGTACATGTGTTTAGGTCCGATCGTGATTCCTACTATGATATTATAGTAAGGTTTTTTGGAAATTTTAGTAACCTTAATTAAAGTTAAATGTATTGTTATGTTGTAAATTTTGAATTTATATTAGTATTAAGAAATTAGGAGTTTTATCTGGTTTTCGGCTTGCCAAATGTAAATTTGATTAAATATTCAATAAATCAAGTTGAAAGGAGATTAAAAGATTATATTTTCTTTCTTTCTTACTATGATACAACTTGGCATAGAAATATAGTATTCAAAGTTTAGATTCTAACAAGAACTATATTTTTTGGCGGAACCCTTGCGTAGAAAATATCACGTTTTTGTAATTCAGAATTACCGTAGATTTATGAGCTTATTTAAAGCATTTTGCTGGACTTTTCAACAGGACCTGTTCAAGTACTATTAACTAATAATAAGATACTCGAGTTTCAGAATGTGTTTTAAAAATATGATTTTCGTATCAAATTACATTTTTTATTAGCTTTTTAAGGTGGCTCGACATACAATGCATTATTTGATTGATCGATAAAGAATCATTTTTGAAAAACGATTATACAAAAATGACACCGATATCGACTTCCAATTATTTTATATTATTTTTTTTTGTACTTTTTAGCAGAAACCGGAAATATCGTTTTAGCTGCGAACAGTATATTAAAGCGCTAAAAATATGGTATAAATTAATGCACAATACAGTTATCTATAAATCCATGTCAAAGACGGCCAAATAAAATTTATAGTATTTTTGAAAAAAAAAATATTTATTCAAATTAAAATCAAGAATTGTAGATATTGTTTAAACCTATGGATAAAAGCTACAAATCAACTGTCACTCGCTTTAAACAATTGCTATAAAATCATATTTCAACAAGAAATTGAAACGAATTATTAATTATTACGACTTATGAAATTACAGAAAAATCGGAAAATCTTAAATTCGAACCGATCCCGATTATAATTACATGTAAACTGATCCCGAACAAAATCAAATAAAGTTGGAATGTTGTTTAGCTGTAAAGTGGCTTGTTCATTTACTGATTTTATAATACATAAGTACTCTATGTGAATACTTGTTATTCTTTAGATGTTACCCATAGATTAAAAAGGTTTTATTAAAGAATAACAATTTTGATTTTCAGAAATATTTTTTTAATTCAAAAATTAAAAACTTGACTGAACAATCTTTGGCATGTATTTATTCATATTATATTACACATCAATTGAGACCAAGTTTTAAGCTATAAAATACCCTGTTTGCCGTCAAAACAATTTTCCCCATTTCACTGAAAAAAAAATACAAAAAATTCATATAAAATAATTGAAAGCCGATATTGGCCTCTGTTTTGTGAAATCATATTTCAAAAAGATTCTTAATGGATCCATCAAATAAAATGTTAAAATGTTAGTGTGTCGAGGAACCTTAAAGTCCTCATTCTTTAAAAAGATCTGTGTGAAAAATCACTAAATGGATTTACTCTCTTACTAAATGGTCATAATATTAGCTTTTCTGTCAATTTATATCTTTATATTGTAAAAATCTGAATTGATTCAATATTGGAAGCATAGAAAAATAATAAAAAAATCCTCAAAGAAAATTTGAGGAAATGTGGGCTAAGCAATATTTTAGTTTTAAACAATTATTATTTCAATTTAGTAGCATAACCTGATAGGCATTTTGATATTTTATCATTTCATGAAAAAATGACAATAACAAACCGTCAACGTCAACCGTCATGAAAAACGTCAGTCAGCATGCGACCCAGTGGAAGATTGTATTCGCTGACAAGGTCGTTGTATCGACCATAGAACTTACGAAAAGATGACTTCAAACGAGACTGTTGATAGTCCTGTTTTATCAACTTGTTTGTCAGTAGCTTGCCTCGCCTTAGAAACTGTTCATACGAAGAGCATGCCCTTGCGTATCGAATTAACTGAGAGACAAAAACACCATATGCAGGTGATGAAGGTATATTGCTACATAAGTATGGAAAGTTGACTAGAAAAATTGAAGTCATCGCGTTTATTATAAAGTTTTGTTGTTAGGTTACCATCAATGTCCATTTCCAGTAAAATATCCAAATATGAAACAGATGACGCAGACTCTGTGGTATCATTTATTTCAAGTTCACTCGGATATATCGAGTCGACGTAAGTATGGAAATAACAATTGTCCATTGATACTACGTCGTCGATATACCTGAATGTTGAGTTGAAGGCCACAGCTTTTTCACGTACAAGTTTTTGAATAAATTCTGCTTTATAAGAATACAAAAATTGGTCTGCTAACAATGGGGCACAATTGGTACCCATGGGAATTCCAACAGATTGTTGGAAGACTTGATTTCCAAAAACTACATAGATGTTGTCTATCAGAAACTCAAGCATCTTTTTAATTTCAACTTCAGAGTACTTGTGTGTGCAATCAGAATGGTTTTTAACAAAATAATTTTTTAGATTTCCAATGACAAGGTAAGCATTTTTACGACTTCCATTTTTATTGAAGAAACAACTGTCGATGATATCAAAAAGCCTAGATTTTAATTTGTCATGGGGAATGGTTGTATAAAGCGTTGAAAAATCGTACGTTTTGATGCTATTGATTTTGGTAAGATTTTGTGACCTCAAAGTTTCTAATAATTCTTTAGCGTTTTTTAGTATCCACATCTGATTCACACCACTTCTGGAGTATATTGTTGTACAGTACTCTTGAAGTTTCTTCTTCACTACTTTAAGAATTGTAGTAAGGAGTAAAGAGAGAGGTTTGGTAGAACATTTACTGGAACCTGCTATATATCTCTGTTTGTTTGAATTAAGAAAATCAACTTCATATCTTAAACAGATGTCTGCATTACTACATATATATATATATATATATATATATATATATATATATATATATATATATATATATATATATATATATATATTTATATATATATATATATATATATTATCATCCTTTAAGTTGAGGAAATAGATAGTTGCTTGACCTGACCGTGGTGCGAAAACAAGATGGTCAAATTTAATTAAACTGAAACTATTACATTTAGCCTGTTTCCCTGGCGACAGTAGCGGAGCGTTATAGGTAGGCCAGGGAAACAGGCTAACTAGCATTTGGCTGTATGGTCTGCTTAACTGTTTTAAAATTTCATGAATTTCTCATTATAAGAAGCCAATCTGATTAAAATAAGATCTTTGATCCGCTCCGACAAATTCGATATCGCTACACAAAGTCATCGAATTTGTCGGAGCGGATCAAAGATCTTATTTTAATCAGATTGTATAAGAAGTATATGACTGTGATTTTGTACGTCCGATGTCCCAAGTAATTAGGAAAATGACGTCATTTCGGATAAATCACTATCGACTATCGGAAACATATGCCGACACGACATACAGGGTATCCTAGATATAATACACCCTTTACCAGATATCAAATCATTTTGATATATGATTACCGACAAGAGATGATTGTGAAACACTTACATGTATGCCCACCCCCTCCTTCCTTGGACATACATTATATATGGTGCACAAGCCTTATTATGGGCAGTAAGCATTATGGGCAGTATACATAGAAATGAAATTGACCTTTTGAACTGAAAATCACTAGGGGGTTATCTACCGGTACTATCTAAGATGCATCAACCTATCAGTCAAGTGTGACCTGTCTAAGTTATATCCCAGTTACCTTAACTCAAGAGTATTCAAGAAATAGTCTTCCATATCAAATCTTTGGCAAACAACGTTTTTCATGATATATTATTTATTAATTTGTGCAACCTTTGCAGAGTTAATGAACGGAAAGAAAATAATTGGAATTTTTTTATAAGTTCAAGGGGCATAACTCTGTCAAAAATTGCTCGATCGTATGGAAGGGAATTACCGCCAAAATTCTATGTATCTTGCTTTTATTCTTATTATGCTTACTTCTTTATTCTTCATTACATTTACACTTGCATGTCACTTTATTGTTTTCATATTCATGCTTATCCAATTTCACTTTGGTTCTCTTTGATCCTTCATTGTTTGCTTAATTCTATGTTGCAACATTCTCTTCTTATTCGTGTAAATTCTTTCTTCTATCTCTGTTACAAACGTGAATTCAAACACGCAAACCATAAAGCACTTTCAATAAAGACGAATACAAGTTGCATGCATTTAATGCTGCATTATGACGCCAGGCGGCAGTGTGCGCGCTACAATTGCTGCTCCCCGAACAAAAAAAAACAACAAACAACGTAGCTAGCTAAATGTGGGATGTTTCGCACCATGACATTTCGTTCCAATGTTTATATGTTCAGATCAAGAAATGGAGGGGAGGTTTATGTACTAAGGGATAATTTATAATTTTGTTTGACGGAGAGGGGGTGGGGGGTAGGTCGAGTTCTATTTTCAGTAGGTTTACTATATGTGAATTAAAAAAGTTTGAATTTTCAAGGGTGGTGGTCTGCGCACCAGTTATTTATATAAGACGATATAATCTTACAGTTCTCATAATTAGCACCCGTATCATAATTATCCTTCGTCCTCTTACGTACATTCATAGCTAAATATGCAGTATCCAGCGCATGCGCAAATAATGACCACTAATTCACAGAAACAATAAAAGTTTTCCCGCCACTACCCATCATAGTTATTTCAGTGCTCGCACAGAGAAGACCACTAAGTTACGTAATAAGTGTATTTCGTTATTATTTCATAGTTTTATTCCTTTTCCCGGATTTTTGTTGTTCAATACGATGGACAATTCGTTTTAGGACCAGTACATTATAATTGAGGAAGTAAAACAAGCTAAGTAATTGGACAAAATTCTAAGTTCGAACGCTATCCAAGCATCGGAGGATGGCGGATGACGCTGACCATGTTGACTCTAACCGCATTGTGGGTAACGAGTTTGTGCACCATAAAAGTGTACATCAGGCTTCTATGCCTACAATTAGTGGAATTTCCACACTTTCTGTGGCATTGCCACCAAATCCAACTGTTGCGATTGATGAATTGTCTCGCATATCGGAGGCAGGGTCGGGTGTAATTTAATCCGCCCGCCATTATCGCCATGTCTGGCACAGGGCTCGCCTATCCGATGGTTAAGACATTCCGTTGCACGTAGTAATGTTTATGCAACTCCTGTGTCTTGCATTGCATCGTCTCCTTCTGCAGTACAAGTTTCGTCTTCTTTTCCCATTCGAGGCAAAGCCTATCCGGAATCCGGATTCACAGGTTCGACTTTTACATCGACTTCCGCTTCAGCTAATATGGCTGCGCCCATGTTGATTAACAACGAAACAGTTTCGTCACTTCATCAAGCGTTAGGATTGAATGACATTGTCCATTCAATAGGTCAGTTGACATCACTTGTAAAGACTAGCATGAAAAAAGCGTTTGAAATGAGATGAAGATACTTTGGAGAGTCAAAAACTACAAGTTCAGTCTCACCCAAAGGAGTTTATCTCAACAATTTTCCTAGTTCCCAAGAAATCTGGCGGCATGCGCCCAATTATCAATTTAAAACCTTTGAACAGATTCATAGAGACAATTCATTTCAAGATGGAAACTTTGCAGACAGTCTTAAACTTGATACAAGAAGGAGATTTCTTAATCAGTATGGATCTGAAGGACGCTTACTTCAGTATACCAATACACCATTTACATCGAAAGTATCTAAGATTCATCTGGAGGAATCAAACATACGAATTCCAGTGCCTACCATTTGGTCTGAAATCAGCTCCTCGGATTTTCACCAAATGTACCAAACCCCTAATGGCATTCCTCAGAACACAGGGTCATCGGGGAGTGATTTACATAGACGATTCTCTTTGGCTAGCACAGACTATAACTCAAGCATAGGGGATGTGTACCAAAGTCCTCAAAGTCTTCCAAAAAGCTGGATTTGTGATAAATCAGCAGAAATCCATCCTGATTCCATCTCAGAAAATTCTGTTTTTGGGTTACCTAATAGATACTGTGGAAATGAAAGTTTTTCTACCTCAAGAGAAAATCAAGCTAATTTTGATAGAAATTCGGAAACTGTTGTCTTCAGTCAACCCCAAAATTCAAGTTGTCGCACATGTCATCGGATTAATTGTTTCTGCATTCCCAGCTATTTACCAAGGCCCCCTCCATTATCGTTCTTTGGAAAAAGACAAGACATCAGCCTTGTTCCAAAATCAATTATACCAGGCACAGATGATGCTATCTCAAGATTCTCAACAGGAACTCCTTTGGTGGATCCACAATATGGAAGCATGCAATGGAAAACCAATTCATTTCAAGACCCCTCCATTGTCATTACGACAGATGCGTCGAAAAAAGGGTGGGGGTGTGATGAACAGTCAAAAGGTATCTGGCAGATGGACACAGGAGGAAACCTTTCTGCACATAAATATTATTATATTAGAACTGAGAGCAGTACAATTTGCGCTACTGACTTTAGTCCCGGACTTAATAAATCGGAACATGCAGTTACAAAGAGACAACAAATCTGCAGTGACATATATCAATCACATGGGAGGAACTCATTCGGAAATCATGGATTCTATCGCCAAGGAAATTTGGGAATGGGCAATTCAGAGAAACATTCACTTGACAGCAGTTCACATTCCAGGAATAGAAAATGTCAAAGCAGATTTTTTAAGCAGGCACTTCCTAGATCAGATGGAATGGAAACTGAATCCGCATCTATTTCAAGAAATTGTTCACGTCCTATTTCATCCTCAGGTAGACTTGTTCGCCAGTCGTTTGAATTATCAGCTCCCGAAGTATGTATCTTGGCAACCAGATCCAACAGCATGGAAAACAGATGCTTTCTCAATACCATGGAAGAATCTCAAAGCTTATGCTTTCCTGCCATTCAACCTTATATCACAAGTTCTTCAGAAAGTGAGACGGGACAATCCCCTAATGATCTTAGTAACTCCTTTTTGGACAATACAACATTGGTACCTTCAGATTCTCCAAATGTCGTGCGACAACCCAATTCTTTTACCGAGAATGGAACAATGTTAATCCTCCCATACGAAGAAGATCAGACTCATCCACAACTAATTCCATGGACTGTATGCGGAGACAGTACCAGGCAAGAGGTTTTTCAGCAAAATCAGCAGAAAGTCTTAACAATGCATGCAGAAATAAAACCACCAAACAGTATCAATCCTCATGGAAATTATGGTTGGGCTGGTGTGACGGCAGGAACTTGGATCCCTTTTCAGTTTCTGTCATAGATATTCTAGAGTTTTTATCAAGGGAATTTCAAAAGAGAAATTCTTACAGTGCTCTTAACAGTTACCGTTCAATGTTGTCAGGAACTGTGTGTCCAATTGATGGTTTTGCAGTTGGTAAGCATCCAACTGTTATTCAATTTTTGAAAGGTGTTTATAATTTAAATCCGACTAAACCGAAGTACTGTACAGTTTGGGATGTTTCAATTGTTTTGAAATATATCAAGTCATTACCATGTAATGACCATTTATTATTGAAGGATTTGACTTACAAACTAGTAATATTAGTAGCTTTAGTTTCAGCAGATAGAGGACAATCAATTGCATTATTGGATTTGAAATTAATGTCTCTTCTGCCTTCGAAAGTAGTGTTTGTTATTGATAAGCCTACAAAGACTTCCAGGCCGGACAAACCGGTGAGGAAAATCATTTTACCTCCATATTCCAAGTGCAAGAAACTATGTGTTAAATCCACATTACAAGCATACATTGAGAAAACTAAGAATTTGAGGAAGAGTTCAACTTTGTTTGTTTCTTTTCACAGACCGCATAAAGCGGTGACGTCTTGTACTATAGCTCGTTGGATTAAACATGTGTTAACCAATGCTGATGTTAATGGGCTTGGTGCACGCTCGACTAGGAGTGCATCAACATCAGCGGCTTTGGAGGCCGGTTTATCTGTGAAAGATATCATGAGTGTGGCAGATTGGTCCAATGCATCAACTTTCAATAAGTTCTACAGAAGAAGTATAATAGACGATGGGTCCTTCGGGAAGTTAGTTTTGCAGACAAATACCAAATAGGTAAGATGTAAATAATTTTTATTCTGTGTCTTTGAAGTCTGCATATTTAGCTATGAATGTACGTAAGAGGACGAAGGATAATTTACAACTAGACAAGGGTAAGATACTAACCTGAAGGATAATTGGGATTATCCGAGTCCTCGTCGTACATTCAGAGCTTAATCCCTCCCTACCCATCCCTATTTTTCATATACACTTATGGCCTTTTTTGTTCACACTGTTTTAACTATGATGGGTAGTGGTGGGAAAACTTTTATTGTTTCTGTGAATTAGTGGTCATTATCTGCGCATGCGCTGGATACTGCATATTTAGCTCTGAATGTACGACGAGGACTCGGATAATCCCAATTATCCTTCAGGTAAGTATCTTACCCTTGTCTAATTGTAAATTATCATCATCGCAAGCTTGATATGGAAGTCGGTCAATTCAACTCTTCATTTAATCAAGACCAGTTGACAGGTACACATGTTTGAGGTTCATGTCTCTAAGTTACATGTATCATAGCTTAAACACCTTCAAATCTAAACATAGACATTCAGTCACATGTACATGATTTATATTAAAATAAACAAAGTTAACCTACAATAGGCATGGCTGTGAATGATACATACACATTTTTATCACTTCGAAAATTTGTGTAAATAAGAAGCATACATTATTTATGTTTTGTATTTTGGAAGAAAAAAAATTTATTTAGAACTTTATATAAGAATTTTTATTAAGATTTGATTTAGATTTTAATATCTTTGCCTGGTTTGTTTTCGTTTACTCATTGTGTAATTAAGTCACTGATAATTTAGATTCGTTAATTTTACCGCGTGTACGTATATTTACTTCTGCGACTCCACCGTTTTGTGCCGAATCGCAAGAATATAAAATCGCGTGCACCAAACTTTGTTTTCATATCACAAGTTCAAAACTTTTAGAAAAATAAGTGAGATTTTAAAACCTGCAGTTTTAAGTTTTTTAACCCGGAATTTCACGCTGATATTAATTTATCGCATTTAATCAGGGATACACAGTACTGTAGCCTAACGAGAGGTACATAGTGATTCATGCAAGTGATAATTTTCACACGTACTAGAGTACAGGAAAAGCTACTTCTAAGCATTTCGTACCCTAGTCCTTTTATTGTTTTAAAAAAAACATCTTTAAATTTGGTTTAAATTTATTTCTATTTCATCTACATGTTCCACGGGTACCTCTGGACAGAACCGTGCATCACCCCACCTCTTTTCACCTCAAATGAAAATAAAGTCCTGTCGACAAGTACTTATGACATGTTCCTCTTCTAAAAATTAACCGTTTCTGCAAATAATTTGCAAATAATTTGTTACTGCATATATATACAGTACATTGCATTGCGGATCTAGAATGAGATCAGATCGACCCCCAATGGAAAATTCACACTTATTTAATCAACTAATAAAAAAATTAATACAAAATTATCTCTCAGACCCCCCCCCCCCCCCAATGATTTTTTTAGAACCGCGCGGAGGCATTTTACATGTATACAAAAAAAATAATAAAAACCGTATCATTACGAGTCTGCGTATATCGTGGCTTGTTAAAAGTTGACTATATTAACATGTATTTCATAGTCCTATACTAAGCCCTTAATTTGAGATGTTTTCACGAATTTATTAAATTTATGCCATTTGTTAGTTTCGTTTTAATAGATCTTCGGGAGCAGCAATTGTAGCGCACACACTGCCGCCTGGCGTCATAATGCAGCATTAAATTCATGCAACTTGTATTCGTCTTTATTGAAAGTGCCTTATGGTTTGTGTGTTTGAATTCACGTTTGTAACATAGATAGAAGAAAGAATTTACACAAATAAGAAGAGAATATTGCAATATAGAAATAAGCAAACAATAAAGAATTAAAGAGAATCGAAGTGAAATTAGATAAGCATGAATATGAAAACAATAAAGTGACATGCAAGTGTAAATGTACTGAAGAATAAATAAGTAAGCATAATAAGAATAAAAACAAGATACATAGAATTTTGGCGGTAATTCCCTTCCACACGATCGTACCCAAAAAACGAACTTGAGCTAGATATTCTTATGATAAATCTGTATTCTAAATATCATTTCAGTATGTGCAACCTCTGGGAAGAAAATGAACGGAAACTGTTGGTGGGCCGACCGACCGACCGATAGCCAGCAGCAAAGCAATATGCCCTCCCTTTTCCGAAGGGGGGGGGGGGGGTCATGCTTATGGCATTACTGTATTTCTTTACCTTAATCAATGCTTACTCTTATTTTGTACACACATTTCTGTTCCATTTGCGTTAGTTAACGAAACATTTAACGTGTTCGGGTCTTGTTTATGTTTACTTAAAACTAAGATTAACATAAGAGCACAATCGGTAAATAATACTCAAAACGCAACATAAAAGTCGAATTCAATTACTAGTGTTGAACAATATTTCTTTTTTATGAAATGAATTGGTACTTCATGAACTCGTCTCACAAGCTATAAAACTTGATAAGAAAATTTGGCAGAAATTTTAAAACTGAAGTCGAAAGTGTACGCGGTAATCAAGCGTTAGCATCTGTTCTTTATTCAAATTTTAACAAAACCACCAATAAAGGGACATGGGAAAACGTCCAATTAAATTTTATCAAACATCCCATAAATTGTGAGCCTTCGTTTAAATGAAGATACTCGGCATTGCTTCACATGAATGAAAACTAAATGTCTCAGACATTACAACTAATTGCAGTACATACAGTTTTTAAATGTAAACTCAAACACTCCTGTTTGTAATGCTATTCGCGATAGGCAGCTACTGGAGTAGATTTCTTCTTTGAAATTTGTAAACCAGAATACACATAATCCGGATCCGAAAATGCTACTCTATTCATGTGCTTGTCACCTACTTATAAATACTTCCCGCTGGCATCATATTCCGTTATCTCGATTTTCTCGTCTCATTTGGTGAGTTGGTCAATGTAAAAAAAAGTTAACTATTGTACTAAAGTTATACTATTTTTCTGTTCTTGACTTCAAACAGCTGTAGATTTCTCCACAATCCCGACAATAAGGGTGATAACGCTGGATGCATTCTATGACGTCAATACGCCGTGACGGCAGCTTGTAGAAATAATAAGTCAAGTCGAAAATGCTAAATCCATGGGAACTCAACAAGGGCAAGATGGCCTCCTTGAAATGGTCCTTTGTTTTGTGTCTGAAACAAGTATTTAAAAAAAAACATCACTTTTTTCAACAAAATGCTATAAATTGGGGTGGGTTTTTTTTTTTATAAAATAAGACGTCTTTATTACATCATTCTCCTAAACAATGTTATGGTTTTCAAAAAATAAAATGACTTTTCGAGTTTTGGAATTTTTATTATGATTTTTTATAAAAAAAAAATTAACCACTTTTTGCAACATACCCATGTACCTTATTTCTTTGATTTTATTAAAGGACAGGTTAAAATAAGACTGTGCCAGGTCCTGCCAATTGCGAGGATTATCCGGGTCCAGCAAAGTAGAAAGGTCATCAACAAAACGAATGCTATCGTCTACCGCTCCTTCCAACATGGCGGCAATGGTTGGACACGGTTCTATAGAGAAACGGGGAAAACGCCTAAATCTTGCTATACAGATACGGGAATTATTAGTAAACATAAACAAGAGGCCCACAGGCCTTGACGGTTACCATAACCATTAGATGGACCCATGCTTGCATTTTAAACTTCATTTGGAGTGTGAACCCTAATCCGGGACTTCTCTGACTGTTACCCAACTTTTATTATTTCCAATTCATTTTTTTAAAGGGGGAAGGATAGTAGGAGGAATCTCGGATTATTTTCGGATTATTTATATCCTAGCTTCAAGGGCCAAAAAATGTAAACTTTTGGTAAAAAGAGACCCCCTGGCCTTTTTAATATAGTCATTTTTAATAATGTTCACAATTTCATGTCTAATGCATACATTGTGCATGCAGTTTATTGCTACAAGCATACAATCCACAAGAAATTAATTGCATGTATATTATAATTAAGTTTTTAAAATAAAGTTAAAAATGTAAGATTTTTCACGGACAACACAAGGTCAACAGCAATAGACTCAAGTGACTTAAAATACATGGTCATTAAATGGCTATACGTATTTGCCAAGAAAATATAAAATATTGTACATTTTCACTATATAGCCTTATTTGCTCCGCCCAAGGGCCTAAATCCCTGATCTAGGGGCTATGAATTTCACAATTCAGATAAAGAACTTCATGAACATCATAACCATGCATTTAGTTGTTCTCGAATATATATGGGAGTAGTGAAGAAGATTTTCTAATATTTTAAACATTTTCACAATATGGCCATATCTGCTCCGCCCTAGAGCCTGAGCCCCTTACCAAGAGATCGTGAATTTCACAATTTTGGTAGAGGACTTCATAGACATTATGACCATGCATTTAGTTTTTCCCCACTTGTGTGGGAGTAGAGAAGAAGATTTTTTTTTGAAAATTCGATCTTTTTGGATAATTGGCACCACCTATGAAGCTTCAGGGGTAGTGTAGTAATACATTTCACAATTTTTATTTCTCATATCCTAGAAATGCTTCAAACTAAAAATGATGAGAACTGGCCTCGTAGTTCTCAAGAAGAAGTTAAAAATGTAAAATTTTTAACGCACGACCACGGACAGATACCAATATTGCAATAGGTCACCTGAGTGATTCAGGTGACCTAAAAATGGATTGACCATGAAGGAATGATATTTTTTAAAACTGCAATTATTTTTGGACAGAGTAAAGGAGTAAGAACTTTGGCAGGTATGCAAAAATTGTCATTCAACACGAAATACCTGCGCGCATAAGCTCGTTTTGAGTCCGAAGAAAACTCTCCACGAATTCTTTATCCTCTTTAACATTTCGTAAATCCGTTTTCATTGATGAAATGACTGAAGCATTAGTTTCGTCATTTGAAGCCAACAACTGGGATAAAGGAAGAGATAAATTAGGTTCAACGTTTTCATTTAACTGATCCACACCGTTATAAATAGGAACGTTTGGATTGCTCATACTATCCACTCTTGTTCTAGCATTGCTAATATTTAAATTATTAAAAGTTGTTTCTTGGGAAATATCAATGTCCATGAGATCCCTAGTTTGCAATGTCCCATTTGAGTCACATGTACATTGGTCTAGAGTACTGTTGTTCTGCACGTGTTCCATTAGTTCCTTTTCCACATTACTGTTGCTTGAAGACACTTTATATTTTGCCGTATTTTTCGTAAGGATGATTTGCTGGGGATCTTCGACTTCCAGCCCAGCAGTATCTACAGAGTTCAGTGCTACGTTGTTGCCTTGGAATAGTGTATTGCAGAGCAGTTTTCGTAGATTATTGCAAATATGGCGTTTAAATTTTTGAAAAACACAAAATAAGATTAGAACGGCTACAGCGAATACAAGGCCTATTGTTAGTGAAACTTTCAAAATATCCGGGTCTTGTCGATGTTCACCTAAACAATATAAATAGTGTATTTAAACATGGTTTTGCATCTGATTTCAAATATAGCACAAACTAACAATGCTCGATTTAACGTACCGGAACTTTTTTCTACGAATACCATTTCTAACTCCAACTTCTCCGTGCATCTGACTCTGACATAGATCCGTGTCTGTACAGAGTCTCCCTTACTGAGTATACGACAGGACTCGTACACGGGGACTGAGAGGGGAGATACACCATCAGGACACTCCCATTTACCATCCTTCACGATTGGTAAAGGACCACACCCTATGAATCAGAAATACATGTATGTCTTATATAAATCAGTGCAATACAGAATGGACGCTTAGCATTTTTTGTAGGTTTACAAACACATACTATGCTTGTTGCATGCAAGTTTTAGTACATTTTTTGGGATAAACAAGAAAAAACATGCTATTTTATCATTATTGTACGCTAAATCGACGTACCTGGAGGGGCGTCGACCGACGAATCAAAGTACGGATACGTCTTGCTTTTGTTTTCGAGCCTTGAAAGGTTGTCCTTATTTTGTTTAAAACACTGAGTTGAAAACGTAGGATCGCAAAGCATAGATGCATTTCCGTAGTGACACAAATAGTTGTCTGAGGAAACATAGCTGCAAAAAAGTAGTGCTCTGAATGTTGACTATATTATAGACTTGGTGGGAACAAAATACTGGAAATTATACAATACAATATATGCTCCTCTTAATGCCTTTGGATTTAAAGCGGATATAAAATTTGTAGTTTATACTCACTATCTTCCTGTCTCGCCATTTTCTGTGTCTATATAAAATTCCGGGGTCGGCAGCGCTTTCTGTAAAACATCAATATCTAGATAAAACATCTCCTTGTCAAATCTAAGACAAGGTCAAAATAGTGTCTAAATGCAGTCGTAAGTGAAAGTACATAATAGTACCCACCTTGCAAATAACCCCATAGTTATCTATCTGTCGATCGGTATACAGAAATGAAGTGATATTGATAGTATGAATAAAAGTAAGCAGAAAAAAAGAACAGTAACATTTAAACAGGCTTTGGTTAACGTCACTTAGATTTTATAGATTTAAGTAAACTGTGGGGGGAAAAACCCCATTTTTAAAATTCAAGTCAATTGGGCACATGTAATTAAATGAAAATATAAAATTTACTAAAAAAAAGTATGTGTCGGGAAAATAAACTCTAATATACACATATGTATGCATGAATAAGTACTAAAAGTATCAAGGTAATTAAAAAATATATATATAAACAACAACAAATTCAAGAACAATTTTAAAGAAATTTAATACTTACTTTTCCACTCACTATAACTACTGCAATCATCATTATCAGATTTTCAATTTCTGCTGTGGGCATGATCCAGCAAATATTTAGTCACTTTAGTTTTTCTAACACATGACATGACAAAACATTATTTGATGCACAATTTAGTATTCAGTGTGAGGATTCCCAGAAGTCAGATCGTGTAACATTGAACAGGAAGATGTTCCCCTTGTCTATTGAAAACATTCAACGTTTGGTGACCTTCACTAGCGTTCCAGAGGAAAACCACGAATTGCATTCTGCAGCAGCTATCCAGCAGATTAGTGTGATCTAAATATGGAAAAACTAATGACAAAGGTCTTGGTTCTAAAGTGGGACAAGGAACTATACATGTATGTCATCACAAGTAGCACGCTTCCTGTAAGTAACCAAAATTGTGAGAGTCCAAAAGCGGATGATTTTAATAAACGTTACTAAAAACGCTCAAAATTATGTTGTCAGCATAAAGGTTAATAATAAGACCAGCAGGTTCCAGAGTAACAGAATTCAATTTTTCATAAATGAATAATATATGAAAAACAGGAAAGTGTCCGAGGATACCATGTAGAGCAGCAAGATAACTCAACTTATACTGGTAAGTTTAACAAAGATTTGAAAATTCAGCGCTATAAATAATGTGTTTACATAAAGACGAATAAAATGTACAATTGTTGTGTTGAATCCCCATCTTCGCTAGCCAAGGGTTTTCGGTCCACTCCGCTCCTCACAAACGGAGAGGTGCGGATCAGAAACCTTTGACTTGGGAAGATGCACAAACTTTGAGGAGAAGTGCGGATCAGAAAACCTTGACTTAGGAAGATGATTTCTCCCTTGTTTTACTCAGACATGTTATTATAGCACTTAAGAATCATTTTAAAGCGCCAAGCATAGCTGCAGCGCTTTTTTGTCGCCAGATTTCTAAACCTACTTCCACTTTCGTTTTCGCGTTTCCTATATACCGCCACCTCCTGGCGGATGCTTGAGAAGTCGTACCCTGGAGAAGTTGTACTCTGGAAAACTCATAACTATGCAGTATAGCGAGAACGTTATATCTTCAAGTTACAGTATCCCGCATGCTGATACATTTGTTCTACCAGTATTAAGTTGGCAATAAGTTTCATTTTAATGTCATTATTATATATCGGATACGGGTGCTCCAAAACATACCATGATGATTTCGTTCGAATTGGAATTTTGAATACATAATAGATGTTATATGCATTGAGTTTTGTTTAATGTGTTAAGTAATAATTGGAATAATTCTACGATATGAATAGGTTTTGAGTGATTTTAAACGATATAGCCTTGAAATTTCTCGCCCGCCGTACCAAACGTTTCAAATATATAAACTACGAATATTGCTAATTCTATCCGGACGAAAAAATTTTATGTGTCAGTCTAAATTGCAAATAAATTGCTTTCCGTATCTTATTAAAAGTGTTAATTTTTGTAAAAAAAAAATGTCGCCTAAGCCCTTTCAAACAAAGCAATTACCTGTTATTTGGTACTGGTGATTTGATTAAAATTCATTATCGGCATTGGGCGCAATACCCACGTTTACCTATACTATTTCGAGCTATATGTAATATGTTACAGTTATGAACACCATGTTTTATATAAAAATGCAGAATTTTTCGATTAACACCTTTTTTACGATAATTTTTGCTACTTTGTAATAACATTATTTTTGGTTTCGTTTTTCTGTGTGCCATATTTCAGGAATATTTTTCTCTCAATTTGCATTGACCTGTAATTTGATAATTACCTAAAACCTATGATTTGAATATAATTTATAAAAAGTATAACTGTCGAGTTACTTGAAATACTACAGTAAATATATGTAATAAATCCCGATTCAAATATGATTCTTTACATGTATTTTCATATCAATCGATATAATTCAACACTTTCTTCCAGGCTTGGCGCTTTTCAGTAATTTCAGTACTTTGATTTTAATTATATCATAGAAAAATCATTGTAGCGTGAGTACTACATTAAAATTTTATTTAATGAATCGATTAAGTATCTCTTCTGAAATGTTTCAAGACAAATAAAAGGTGTTCATTATTTTTAATGAATTTTTATTGGTTTTTGGTTTTAGAAAATAAAATAGTAAATTTATTTTATTTGCGGAAAAGAAAGTTAAGGGTTCGCTGATAGTTTAATAAATGTTTAATATGAATATCACATAAACAAGTCAGGTTTTATTGTGGGTTTTTTTCATTGTTACTCGCATTCTGAACACATACATGGTATAAATAAATTAAATTCACAGGAAAGTCATAGAAGTGATTTTTTTCTGAGAGAGAGAGAGGGGGGGGGCATGACCATTTAAAAAATGTGTTTTAAAGAAGAGCTTGAAGGACGATATTGCAAAACGAACAGTCAACTGTTTCTCAGTAAAATTTGTTGTATAATATATTATAACCTAAGACAAGGATACCCTTGCTTTATCAAAGATGTTTAGGATGTTTTTGTAACTGTGATGATCTGGAAGTAGTTTCCTCTTCTCTGTGACCAAAGGTCATAACATAAAGGAGTTTACTTTTTTGGAATTAAAAAACCCCAGAATTTGTTGCTAAACTCTTGTTTTAAAAGAATTCTGTATTGGAACCATTGTAGCTTACAGTTTTTTGCTATTGTGAAAGATAGCTTGTGACTTCATGTCATCTATATCTAACGTTTTACGCTATACCTTGCTTTAAATGTTATCATAAAAATATCATAAAATATTATAAAAGAACTTTGAACGTTGGCTTTTTGAATTTAAATCATTGTATATGTTTGCGCTGATGAAATGGTTTGCTGATTTTTTTGAATTTTTTATTTTCACCAGGCTTTCTTCTTTTCGGTTTTAATTTTTGTCAGAAGAATTGTTTATGAAAGTAAACAAGTTTTTATTAGAATAAAATTTCAGTACTATAAATATTTATTTTTAAACAACATATTAAATAGAGAAAAATTTTGACATTCATACATGTATTTCAATAAAAATTTCTAAAAGAAAATTGAGATATTTTGAAATATTAACCGATCCCAGTTCAAAATTAAACTTTTTTCTACTTGTTTAGAATGTGGGTGGATTCCATAATATTCGTACTATGGAATAACAGGAAGAAGATTATTTTGAGACACTAATAATTAGTAAGATACAAATAATGAAGTTTAAACATAAGTTGCATAAGACAAGTTTCATTATCTGAAACCGTTTTTACTTATTTTTTTTTACTTAAAAATGCCACGAATACCCCCGCAGACAGCCAGAATTTCAAATGCCATAATTAGTTTTACATTTGTTTGCACAGACGAATTCTTTCCCCCCCCCCCTTAATTTCAAGGGGCATAACTGTCAAAAATCATCGGACCTGTGGACCAAATCAAACATGGCCTTTATTGTCTGGTGTGTGTATATATATACATATATATTCGAGAAACATAATTCTGTCGAAAATAATCGGACCTTGACCAAATTCGAAGTTGACCTGCGCGTTTCTATGACGTATCGATATAACGTGTAAAATGTGTGCAACTGTTGTTGAGATAATGAACGGAAGGTTAATGATGACGAAAGAACGGAATGACGGATGGGGACAACACTAGATGCCCCGGCCATTTTATTAGCGGGGCATAAAAATGATAAATTAATAATTGCCTTGCCCATTTTTTCACAATCATCAAAACATTCGAGATTCGAACTCGGGATGTACAGATGACAATCCCGACACTTTATCCACTCGGCTATGGAGTAAGTTTCATGTTGTCTTCAATTAAATGCTTTTAATAAAACGAAATGTCGTTTCGATCAGAGGTCAGCCATTTTGTGATGATGTGTTATTCCACCTTTAGTTAAATCATAAGAAATACCACCTTGATCAAAGGGACCTGGAAATACTGTAACATTGCCACATGGATTTGGCATTATTTGCGAAATTCGGTCTTATAAAGCATGATTTGTGGTTCTTATATGAAAGTGTGTTTGATTTTTTATGTTATGTTATTTTGAGGCTTTAATTGTGTATATTATGCATTAAAATTTTAAAATATCTGCTATATATTATTTAAAAATGAGTACGGAATTTAGTGCAAAACGGGCAAGTTACGAGATTGTTTACGTGCGAAGATGGCTGCTCGTAATTTTGAGGATGGTAATAGTAGAAAAAGGAGAGGGCCATTGACGGAGATACCTATCAAATACCAAGCAGCATCATCAGTTGGTATTATACCAGAGGTTCCTGGCCACGAAAACCTCACCCCCCCCCCCCAGTACAATCAGCCGTGTATTCTCCCGTCACGCCCACCTCCATGCCAAAGATCTCCTTCCAGCAAATTTATCATCTGATGATATTGCGACACACAGAAGATGGGAAAGAAGTAAAGAACTTTAAAGGACTGGACAGGGCTGTTAAGCATTTTGAGGCTGGAGATATTTCACAGATTATGACAGCTCATGTATGTATCAATCATGTAAATGTAAATACATGCCCCCATCCCACCCCCTCGACATATCATAATGCTTATAGACGTGCCTCTGATCAGATCCAGGTGAATTTAACATATTAAGTCAATGGATTTCCAGCCTGCTGTCATATTTAAAATATTATATAGCTGATAAGCATCTACAAGAACAGAAATGTTTTTAGTGTCATATTATATTAAAACTATTCCGTCAAAATGCTCATTTTAAACTTTCACATTGCAGATTGATGACTCAGTTGACTATGTCAGAGCTTTCTGTTTAGCCTCTATGAAAAAAAATGAAATACAAAGTTTTCCTTTGTATTGAGGACAAGACAAAGGTCCATTTTGCCTATTGTGAATGTCCTGTTGGGTAGAAACAATATTACCAATTGAAAGTACTAAATTGTACTATATCAAGTAAAATATTCTATAACTCTTATCAATGATGAGAATTGATAATGCAAATTTAAATTTATTTGAAAAAGAGAAAGTCATCATATACATGTATTAAGAAAATATAACATTTGAATTTTGAATGGGAGAAAATCGTACTTAATGTTTTTATAATATCTAATACATGCATAGTCTGGCCCAGACATGCAGTCATATAGGTGGACTGCTTTTTCATCTGCACCACCTTCATCTGACAGAGGTCCTTAAGTCGGAGATCTAGAGTGCAACATCAAAGATCTGCCAGTGGAATGTTCCTCGACCGATGAAAATGGACCCTAAGCCTCTAAAAGAGTAGAACTTGGGCAGACCAAAGATTTCAGCTGAAGGGGTTACTCCAATATCGAGAGAGAAAACAGATCAACTTTGATCCCCGACATCCCGAAGATAGGACATTTAACCAAGTGAATGCACTCAAGCAACTACAAACCCTAAAAAGCCTATTTCCCAAAACTGGTAGGATACACAAAAAATAAAAACAAATCATTTTTAAATGAATTATATTATTTGTTTCACAAAATTGTACATGTATAAGTCTATAAAATACAAAATAATATCAATTCTAGGCATGAGTCACTTGTGGACCATCTCTGATGACACTTCTGATGTTGTAAGGGAAGAGGAAGTTACAACACTGGAAGATCCGATGGAGACTGCCATGAAGAGTCTCGTCTTGTCAGCAGAGAACTGTAAGATATCAAATTATTAGTTTAACTATAGTGATAATGATAATTAGTTGAGAAGTTATACATGTACTATTTAAAACATTTTTTATATGCAGTGCCTATGCCAGTTTCAATTGATGACAGCGTGAGTCTGTTCATCGAGCAGAGGACAAGAGGTCAGAGAACATGTCAGATCTGGAAGGAACTGCACAAAGGGAGAATCACAAGCTCTCTCTTTGGCGCAGTTCTCACCTCTGGGCCAAGTCCAACCAGCTTGATCAAGTAAGTCATTCATGGATCAAGTTTGGACAGGTATAATATTAAGACTTTGAATGCTTGAAAAATACCGATGAATACCATTGTTCATCTGAATCTAACTTAAATCTTTTAAAAAGTAAATTCAAAGAATTTATGTCATAACGTTAGGTATTGGAATTTTCTAGGTATCCGACACTCCCTGTTCCAGTCAGGTGGGGAGTTGGGTATGAGCAGAATGCCCTGGTGGATTACTTGGCCCTCCAGAACGCTGTTACCAGTCTGAGAGTAGAGGAGTCTGGACTCACCATATACCCATCCCATGCGTTTCTGGGAGTTACCAGTGATGGATGGGTGTATGATGAGTCCATGCCAGAGGGAAACCAGAAGGGAGTTCTGGAGATAAAGTGCCCTTACTCCATCCGTAATGAAGTCATTACACACAGAGAGGTACGGTACACTTTTTTTTTATAAATGTAAATATGTTTATCATTTTTATTTCTTGTTATTATTAGTCAATAAACTCAATTTATGTGCATGTATTTACTTTTCAATAGGTACATGAGTTGGTAGGGAGTAAAGGTTTTTGTCTTGAGGAGTCGGAGAATGGCCCAAGACTTATAAGAAATCACAGCTACTATGCCCAGATTCTGGGGGAGATGGCCATCATCAGATGTGCATGGGGCGATTTTGTTGTGTGGACTGCAGCTGAGCAGAGCAACTGTTTTGTGGAGCGAATCTATTTTGATCCTGATTTCTGTTCTTTTATGTTGCCAAAACTTGTTGAATGGTTCATTTCAAATATTTCACCCTCATACATTAAATCATAATTGCCCCTTATTTTTTCATTTTGTTGTTTTTGTGAGTAACTAATGTAAATGTTGCAGATTTATTCATATGGATAAACTTAAACTTTCACACATTTAGTACGTTGGGACTTACGAAATTACTTACATGTTCATGTACTAGCTTTCAACCAATGGTACATCAAGGTTTGTAAGCCAGCAGCACACAGCAAACATCTGAGACGCCAGTGGCACTAAAAGGAAAGAGAAAGTACTCCATCAAAGATGTGAAAATTCTTAACACGCCCTATGGCCCTTTCTACATGAATCCTTAATTTAGCAATTTCTTGAGTTTTTATCACATCTTGAGAGGAAAACTGAGAAGTAGAAGAACGAAAAGGAGGAATATTTAAAGTACAGCCCTTTTTCTCAAGCATATCTGCAATAGTGAAAGCCTTATCTGCCATAACTCCATCTCCTTCCTCAAGCATGTCAAGAAGTAGAGATTTTTCAATCATCTGTCGATCAGAGACTCGTCCACCAAATCCTTCTGAAATTAGAGAAATGACATCTGATGGAGTGATTCCAATACGAAATTTAATAGTTGTGTGATGCCTATAATGTGAAAAAGATAGATTCTGGTTAACAAGACTACTAGATTTCTGAACAAATATTTCTGTACAATCTAAAATAACTTTTAAATTAGGGAAAGAATGAAAACAAGAAGGCATATTCCTTTGAATGATATCCCTGGAAGGAAAGGGGTTCAATGGCCTCAGCTCCTGGTAAAGCAAGCAGACTTAGGTTGTGAAATACTGTGAGTAGGTTCCAACAGAAACTCCTGAAACATAGGTGGTAAAATTTTATATTTTGCTGTTATATCTGTCTTACAAAATTTTAGGGCTTACATGGTCAGGACTGACATATTTGATACTTGACCAACTCTCCATTTGTAAGCGAGAGTTTACAAATAGCTTTTCAAAAATATTCATAAAAATTTAAAGAAAAATCTGTTTTAATCCAACATGACCAAAGAGAAAAATACCAGCATATCTTGAATATACAATCAATTTGGAGGACAAAGTAGGAAATGAATTTCAAGTGAAACGGTTTGCACAGGGTTCACATTAGACACACCAAAGCGTTCAGCAATATCTTCGACAAACAATCCAACTTTCAGTCTCATCAGTGTTGCAAGAAACTGGTCTATGGACTCCAGTGACATCAGTCGTCTTGGACGTGTCCTCTCTGTAGGGGTCATAGAGGTACCTCTCCAATATACCATCTTCTCACACTTAGGCACTAGATAGCTGCAGATACAAATTCCATCAACTGATTTCTTTGCTTGGAAACAAGTTGTACATAATCATTTTGTTTGGGAGAGTTTAAACATTGTGATCAATGTTGATGATTAATACATGAGGTATGCGAGTCGAATAATCACATGTCAAACGAGGCTGTTGAGTTTAAGCTAACTTTCTTCCACTTAGTTTTTTTAAAATAACCACTTACTTGAATAACCACATAAAAACTGCAAAGCTAGGCAGTCCAGTGTAGAATTTTGTCTTGGTGTCATCATCCTTTATCTTGTCAACAGACCACTGCAGACCTTGCAACCTTCTGATCTCAGACTTTAAAGCCATGTTTTCAAGTAAGAGTGGGTCTGGATCACACTGTACACCTACAATGAATTGCATCATGTATTCATGTTTACAGGCATATTGTGCAAATGCAAATCTTAAAGTTTATATTCATCCATTAAATTCTGCCTTAATGACATAAAAGCTTCAAAATACCTGCATCTCTTGTATGTCTGACCCCAATGTCAACATCACCTGGTTCAATCTATCACTGCTGGGTTCCTCGTCTCTGCTCTTGGTGTAGGATGAGTGGATAAATGTAGAAAAACTCAACTGTCTCTTCTCTTGCTCCTTATGCTTATACTCTGCTTCTCTGAAGTCCTACAATTCATAAAAACAATGTTACAACTTCATATAAAACACCTATAATTTTTTATTGTTACTTATGATATCATAATAATTTAAAACATTTTCATTATATGTGTAGTAGTTGGGGCTATATGGACCGTGGATATCGGCCTGGATACCTCAGTGGTAGAGCCCTGACTAGAGTTACAGGGGACCCGGGTTCGAACCCGGTCCAGCCATATGTTTTCAATGAATGTTATGCTCATTCCTCCTTTCCTATTACATATGCTTTGTTTTGTCTATTGCCATACCTCAATTTAAAACATTAAATAATTTAAAATATTGGTATGATTCTAGTTACATTTATCTTTTGAATATTTCTTCTGGCTGCTCTGTTCTCACTTTCAGCATTCACTGGTTTCTCCTTGTATGAGAATATGGTGGGAATATAATTCTCATCCGCTGGGTCATCACTATGCCAACCAAACATAAAGTGCTCTGAACACACACATGAGTGATCAGTGGGAACAAAATCTTCCCTATTCAGTGCTCTTACCCAGAGTCGTCGTTTCTTTGCATCTTTGGGGAATCTTGAATTAATCAAAAGATTCACAATAAAACGTCTACTATATATACAGACTGTATAAACTACCATTATATATACATGTATACTAAAAAAAGTCAAACATTCATGTATGTTATTTGTTTGTATGCAGGTTAAAATACAATTTAAATTTATTCAGTAATCTATTTGTCAAAGAATTACTTATGTAATGTATTTAAAATTCTATTTTACTGTAATGCAATTGCCAAACGACTTCGATTTACCCAGTGGTATTGCTTTTCTAAATCACTAACCCACGCAACCCCCCCCCCCCCTTAAAAGGCTTCCGATATGTTTTTTAAATGAAAGATGAATGAAATCCTATTAAATTACCTGAAAAAACTAATCCTCTTTTCTATTCCCTTTGCATCATCCCGATTCGTACACATGTACACGCTACAGCTTCGCACCATCGTAATCAATTTAGAGCCGATTAAACCGAAAGAGGCGTTTTCACTAAAACGAAACTTGCCCTGCGGAAGCGTTTGTACGCATGCGAGGAGAACAGCTCCGCAGTTACCGTGAAGGCCTCTATTCGTATATAATTCGTATCTAGATTAGTCGCGCAATTGACATGCACAACACGGTAAACGTGAAGAAATGTTTCGAACCAACTCAGAAATTCAAAATTATAAAACAATGTACTTCATTAATAGAAATTAATCCAAAATTTATTTTTTTTAAATCTGAAGAATTCACAACTGCGTAATTTCTTTTTGTCAGAGTTCAAGGCCGGACTCTCTGTGTATCTTTATCGCAGTGACTTTGTAAATTCTGATGAAACATATTTTCTCAAAACATTCATATTTCATTTATGAAAATTTCGTTCCTTTTTTCTCAATCTTTTTATGTACAATCGATGTCGGATCTCTCTCTCTCTCTCTCTCTCTCTCTCTCTCTCTCTCTCTCTCTCTCTCTCTCTCAGTTAACTTTTAGTAAATTATTTTCTGCTTTAAGTAAATGATTATTCCTCTTCACAAAAATATCAGTAAAACGGAATTACTTAGTAAAAAATTTCTACATATTAAGTAAATGTAAGTAAAATATTTTGATCTAGTAATTGACATTGATTTAACTAATTGTTTTAAATTTGTTAGTAGATGTTAAGTAAATCATTATGATTTCAAGTAAAAAATCATTACTAAGTAAAACTTTTTTTAAAGTGAGCGTATACAAGGCCTATTGTTAGTGAAACTTTCAAAATATCCGGGTCTTGTCGATGTTCACCTAAACAATGAAAATAGTGTATTTAAACACCGTTTTGCATCTGATTTCAAATATAGCACAAACTAACAATGCTCGATTTAACGTACCGGAACTTTTTTCTACGAACACCATTTCTAACTCCAACTTATCCGTGCATCTGACTATCTGTACATAGTCTCCCTTACTAAGTATACGACAGGACTCGTTCACGGGGACTGAGAGAGGAGATACACCATCAGGACACTCCCATTGACCATCATTCACGATTGGTAAAGGACCACACCCTATGAATCAGAAATACATGTATGTCTTATATAAATCACCTAAACAATGAAAATAGAGTATTTAAACACCGTTTTGCATCTTATTTCAAATATAGCACAAACTAACAATGCTCGATTTAACGTACCGGAACTTTTTTCTACGAACACCATTTTTAACTCCAACTTCTCCGTGCATCTGACTATCTGACATAGGCCCGTGTCTGTACAGTCTCCCTTACTGAGTAGACGACAGGACTCGTACACGGGGATTGAGAGAGGAGATACACCATCAGGACACTCCCATTTACCATCATTCACGATTGGTAAAGGACCACACGCTATGAATCAGAAATACATGTATGTCTTATATAAATCAGTGCAATACAGAATGGACGCTTAGCATTTTCTGTAGGTTTTCAAACACATACTATGCTTGTTGCATGCAAGTTTTAGTACATTTTTTGGGATAAACAAGAAAAAACATGCTATTTTATCATTATTGTACGCTAAATCGACGTACCTGGAGGGGCGTCGACCGACGGATCAAAGTACGGAAACCTCTTGGTGTTGTTTTCGAGACTTGAAAGGTTGTCCTTATTTTGTTTAAAACACTGAGTTGAAAACGTAGGATCGTGAAGCATATATAAAGATCCGTAGTGACACAAATAGTTGTCTGAGGAAACATAGCTGCAAAAAAGTAGTGCTCTGAATGTTGACTATATTATAGACTTGGTGGGAACAAAATACTGGAAATTTTACAATACAGTATATGCTC
Source organism: Magallana ariakensis (assembly GCA_020458035.1). Lineage (NCBI taxonomy): Eukaryota > Metazoa > Mollusca > Bivalvia > Ostreida > Ostreidae > Magallana > Magallana ariakensis. The sequence goes on along the minus strand of CM035815.1, from coordinate 47,577,860 downwards.
CTCTTAATGCCTTTGGATTTACAGCGGGTATAAAATTTGTAGTTTATACTCACTATCTTCCTGTCTCGCCATTTTCTGTGTCTATATAAAATTCCGGGGTCGGCAGTGCTTTCTGTAAAACATCAATATCTAGATAAAACATCTCCTTGTCAAATCTAAGACAAGGTTAAAATAGTGTCTAAATGCAGTCGTAAGTGAAAGTACATAATAGTACCCACCTTGCAAATAACCACATAGTTATCTATCTGTCGATCGGTATACAGAAATGAAGTGATATTGATAGTATGAATAAAAGTAAGCAGAAAAAAAGAACAGTAACATTTAAACAGGCTTTTGTAACAGGGTTTTGGTTAACGTCACTTAGATTTTATAGATTTAAGTAAACTGTTGGGAAAAAAACCCCATTTTTCAAATTAAAGACAATTGGGCACATGTAATTAAATGAAAACATAAAATTTACTAAAAAAAAAAGTATGTGTCTGGAAAATAAACTCTAATATACACATATGTATGCATGAATAAGTACTAAAAGTATCAAGGTAATTAAAAAAAAAAAAAATATATATATATATATACATACATATATATATATATATATATATATATATATATATATATATATATATATATATATATATATACATATATATATATATATATATATATATATATATATATATATATATATATATATATATATATATATATATATATATAAACAACAAATTCAAGAACAATTTTTAAGAAATTTAATACTTACTTTTCCACTCACTATAACTACTGCAATCATCATTATCAGATTTTCAATTTCTGCTGTGGGCATGATCCAGCAAATATTTAGTCACTTTAGTTTTTCTAACACATGACATGACAAAACATTATTTGATGCACAATTTAGTATTCAGTGTGAGAATTCCCAGAAGTCAGATTGTGTAACATTGAACAGGAAGATGTTCCCCTTGTCTATTGAAAACATTCAACGTTTGGTGACCTTCACTAGCGTTCCAGAGGAAAACCACGAATTGCATTCTGCAGCAGCTATCCAGCAGATTAGTGTGATCTAAATATGGAAAAACTAATGACAAAGGTCTTGGTTCTAAAGTGGGACAAGGAACTATACATGTATGTCATCACAAGTAGCTTCCTGTAAGTAACCAAAATTGTGAGAGTCCAAAAGCGGATGATTTTAATAAACGTTACTAAAAACGCTCAAAATTATGTTGTCAGCATAAAGGTTAATAATAAGACCAGCAGGTTCCAGAGTAACAGAATTCAATTTTTAATAAATGAATAATATATGAAAAACAGGAAAGTGTCCGAGGATACCATGTAGAGCAGCAAGATAACTCAACTTATACTGGTAAGTTTAACAAAGATTTGAAAATTCGGCGCTATAAATAATGTGTTTACATAAAGACGAATAAAATGTACAATTGTTGTGTTGAATCCCCATCTTCGCTAGCCAAGGGTTTTCGGTCCACTCCGCTCCTCACAAACGGAGAGGTGCGGATCAGAAACCTTTGACTTGGGAAGATGCACAAACTTTGAGGAGAAGTGCGGATTAGAAAACCTTGACTTAGGAAGATGATTTCTCCCTTGTTTTACTCAGACATGTTATTATAGCACTTAAGAATGTTTTTAAAGCGCCAAGCATAGCTGCAGCGCTTTTTTGTCGCCAGATTTCTAAACCTACTTCCACTTTCGTTTTCGCGTTTCCTATATACCGCCACCTCCTGGCGGATGCTTGAGAAGTCGTACCCTGGAGAAGTTGTACTCTGGGAAAACTCATAACTATGCAGTATAGGGAGAACTTTATATCTTCAAGTTACAGTATCCCGCATGCAGATACATTTGTTCTACCAGTATTAAGTTGGCAATAAGTTTCATTTTAATGTCATTATTATATATCGGATACGGGTGCTCCAAAACATACCATGATGATTTCTTTCGAATTGGAATTTTGAATACATAATAGATGTTATATGCATTGAGTTTTGTTTAATGTGTTAAGTAATAATTGGAATAATTCTACGATATGAATAGGTTTTGAGTGCTTTTAAACGATATAGCCTTGAAATTTCTCGCCCGCCGTACCAAACGTTTCAAATATATAAACTACGAATATTGCTAATTCTATCCGGACGAAAAAATTTAAAGTGTCAGTCTAAATTGCAAATAAATTGCTTTCCGTATGTTATTAAAAGTGTTAATTTTTGTAAAAAAAAAAAATGTCGCCTAAGCCCTTTCAAACAAAGCAATCACCTGTTATTTGGTACTGGTGATTTGATTAAAATTCATTATCGGCATTGGGCGCAATACCCACGTTTACCCATACTATTTAGAGCTATATGTAATATGTTACAGTTATGAACACCATGTTTTATATAAAAATGCACAATTTTTCGATTAACACCCTTTTTACGATAATTTTTGCTGCTTTGTATTAACATTACTTTTGGTTTCGTTTTTCTGTGTGCCATATTTCAGAAATAGTTTTCTCTCAATTTGCATTGACCTGTAATTTGATAATTACCTAAAACCTATGATTTGAATATAATTTATAAAAAGAATAACTGTCGAGTTACTTGAAATACTACAGTAAATATATATTATAAATCCCGATTCAAATATGATTCTTTACTTGTATTTTCATATCAATCGATATATTTTTAACACTTTCTTCCAGGCTTGGCGCTTTTCAGTAATTTCAGTACTTTGATTTTAATTATATCATAGAAAGATCATTGTAGCGTGAGTACTACATTAAAATTTTATTTAATGAATCGATTAAGTATCTCTTCTGAAATGTTTCAAGACAAATAAAAGGTGTTCATTATTTTTAATGAATTTTTATTGGTTTTTGGTTTTAGAAAATAAAATAGTAAATTTATTTTATTTGCGGAAAAGAAAGTTAAGGGTTCGCTGATAGTTTAATAAATGTTTAATATGAATATCACATAAACAAGTCAGGTTTTATTGTGGGTTTTTTCATTGGTACTCACATTCTGAACACATACATGGTATAAATAAATTAAATTCACAGGAAAGTCATAGAAGTGATTTTTTTCTGATAGAGAGAGAGAGAGAGAGAGAGAGAGAGAGAGAGGGGGGGGGGAGCATGACCATTTAAAAAAAAATGTGTTTTAAAGAAGAGCTTGAAGGACGATATTGCAAAACGAACAGTCAACTGTTTCTCAGTACAATTTGTTGTATAATATATTATTTTAACCTAAGACAAGGATACCCTTGCTTTATCAAAGATGTTTAGGATGTTTTTGTAACTTTGATGATCTGGAAGTAGTTTCCTCTTCTCTGTGACCAAAGGTCATAACATAAAGGAGTTTACTTTTTTGGAATTAAAAAAAACCAGAATTTGTTGCTAAACTCTTGTTTTAAAATAATTCTGTATTGGAACCATTGTAGCTTACATATTTTGCTATTGTGAAAGATAGCGTGTGACTTCATGTCATCTATATCTAACGTTTTACGCTATACCTTGCTTTAAATGTTATCATAAAAATATCATAAAATATTATAAAAGAACTTTGAACTTTGGCTTTTTGCATTTCAAATCATTATATATGTTTGCGCTGATAAAATGGTTTGCTGATTTTTTGAATTTTTTTATTTTCACCAGGCTTTCTTCTTTTCGGTTTTTGTCAGAAGAATTGTTTATGAAAGTAAACAAGTTTTTATTAGAATAAAATTTCAGTTCTATAAATAATTTTTTTTACACAACGTATTAAATAGAGAAAAATTTTGACATTCATATTTCAATAAAAATTTCTAAAAGAAAATTGAGATATTTTGAAATATTAACCGATCCCAGTTCAAAATTAAACTTTTTTCTTCTTGTTCAGAATGTGGGTGGATTCCATAATATCCGTACTATGGAATAACAGGAAGAAGATTATATTGAGTATTGAGACCTTAATAATTAGTTAGATACAAATAATAAAGTTCAAACATAAGTTGCATAAGACATGTTTTATTATCTGAAACCTTTTTTACTTTTGTGATGATGTGTTATTCCACCTTTAGTTAAATCATAAGAAATACCACCTTGATCAAAGGGACCTGGAAATACTGTGACAGTGCCACATGGATTTGGCATTATTTGCGAAATTCTGTCTTATAAAGCATGATTCGTGGTTCTTCTGCCATGCAACAAATCTAGGCGGTCAATTTTGCAAACAATACCAGTATATGTAGTGGCAACAATATTCCATTTCACATACAATAAACTACGGCGGCGTGCGTGGAAGGGCCAGATGAAAAAATAAGTAATTCTTATTTGTTCGGACGAATAAGTTATTTGTTCGGACGAATTAGGATTTGTTCGGACGAATACGTTATTTGTTCGGACGAATTAGCTATTTGTTCGGACGAATTAGGATTTGTTCGGACGAATTAGTTATTTGTTCGGACGAATTAGCTATTTGTTCGGACAAATAAGTTATTTGTTCGGACGAATTATGATTTCTTCGGACGAATTAGCTATTTGTTCGGACGAAATAGGATTTATTCGGACGAATTACTATTTGTTCGGACGAATAAAATTTTTGTTCGGGCGAATAAGTTATTTGTTCGGACGAATTAGGATTTGTTTGGACGAATAAGTTATTTGTTCGGACGAATTAGGATTTGTTCGGACGAATTAGCTATTTGTTCGGACAAATAAGTTATTTGTTCTGACAAATAAGTTATTTGTTCTGCATAAGTTAATTATTAGATGAGAGAGAGAGAGAGAGAGAGAGAGAGAGAGAGAGAGAGAGAGAGATTTATTTCATAATCATGGTTACACAGATGTAAAAAGTCTAAATCAGTTTACAAGCTTATGCGCAGATCCACGAAATTTTCCCGGTTGGGGAGGAGGGTTAGGAGTCTGAAAGATAATTTTGTTTGCCGCACCCATCCCCTGTCTAGATGCCCATTTTAGGCAACGCAAGTTTTCTTTAGTAACTAAAAATAATTTTGCGCTATGCCATAACAAATACAGATATTGTATACAGAGGCGTCGAAAGATATTTAATATTGGGGCGGCGAATTTTATCGATAAGGTGGGGGGGGGGGGCAGATTTACATGTAAGTTGTTATTCTACAGTGTGTCAAATTATTCTTGAATTTGATAAATTATATTGTCGCTTTTTTGATGGTACTATAAAAGAAACCAAGCAAAGTTACACTTAATCTTTGTTTCTTACCTTTGACGACATAGAATGTGTATCAAGATAACGCAACTCACATTTATATTAAAGGGGTTTATGTGCATAATGCGCGGATCTAGAGCTTGGAAAATTCAAATTTCTTAACTGTACATAGTAAAGTTACCAAAAAACGCTTAGCCATCCCCCCCTCGACAAACATAGATATGCCTTGGAAACCCCCCTCCCGCCCACAAAATTTTCTGGATCCGCACATATATCAGCACCAATTATGTCCGCGTAAATTTGATATAACTTATCAGTCTCTGTTACACTTCAAAGACGTTTAAAAATCCTTAAATGGATTTCCGTGAGTCATGTGGTGACATATTATATCAATATATTTTTATAGCCCATAATATAATATCAGTTGTTTCTAACTTACAACTTGTAATTGATCATCAAAGTGAAGAACGATATTTCTTTAATGGCAAACCTATCTAATTAATTCACTTAATGTTGATTGTCAAATCCCGTCAGAAACAGGTATATATATCCAACTTTTGACTATGTAAACAATGAAGTTACCCTACGACGCCTTATTGATTATAAATCGCCGTTATCATCGCCGCTCCAATTAATACAGATCACCGTTATTAAATTTCAATTCAGTCTTATTTTTTTCAGAATTCATTTTTTGGCAAAAATATTGGGGTGGCGACCGCCTCTGCCGCCCCTGTTCTAACATCCTTGAAATATCAGTGACTAGTACATGTATAACATTGAGGTGTTATCATTTGAAGGAAAAACGACATTCTAGCAAAGGGGTGGCTTGATCACAGACCCTCTCCCCCTTCATCTATATCATTGCCAGATCAGATAGTCTTATAAATTGCTCATCAAAAATGCTGTTTATATAAATATAACTTATTCGTCCGAACAAATAGCTAATTCGTCCGACCAAATAACTTCTTCGTCCGAACAAATCCTAGTTCGCCCGAACAAATCGTAATTCGTCCGAACAAATAATTTTTTTTCACCTGGCCCTTCCACGCCGCCGTAATAAACAACGTTTTGCATCAATACTCAACTTTACAAACTTTAACTCATTAGCCTATGACATGGTTTATTGCGCAATATGAGGATAAAATCTGTCAGTGGATGACATAAACTGCACAATAATACATACTTTAAAGAAATACAAATACTTCCTTTTCCAAAGTATGACAAATGTGTGCCATCTTTCCTGTTTTCTTAAAATACTAGGATGTTATGTAGAGGCTCTACATGCATTCTTTACAACAATTGAAGCAAGATATGAATTTATTGAAGGTATACAATTTTCTCTCTCTCATTTTTTAAAGACACAATGGTCAATTTCTAAGTTTATATGGGACCACACTACAATTTTCAATGTATGTTTTAGAGCTACATGCATATATATGGCTTCATTGGGAAGCTGATTTTCGCTCCAGATTGGGATCGTATACTGTAAACGTACTACATTTGGCTGTGTATTCTATTTAGCGCTTTTGCTAAATCAAGTACATAGCTAAATGTCATGCATATACGTATACTAGCGGAAAAAAAACCTGTGCATTATTTAATATATGAAAAAAACATTTAAAAATTACAATGAAAAATTTTATTTTGTGTAATACTGTTAACACATGTATTCGTAACAACATCTCATAACACATTAATGTCAACGTTGAATAACGTCAATTACAGCACACTCGAAAGTCACTGTTATTTGAAATTGAATTAACAAAATTAATAACGCGTGTGACCACCATTTGCGTTCACGCATGCTTGACAGCGACGCCTTATTGATGCCACTAAAGTGTTCAGAAATGCTTGAGGGATGTTCCAGATGTTGGTTAAAGCCTGGCTAAATCAGCCAATGTCACTGGCTGATTTGGTAAACGGCGTAAACGTCTTTCCATTTCATCCCAGACGTGCTCGATCGGCGACAAATCGGGGGAAACAGCTGGCCAAGGCAAGACATCGACATTCTGTTGAACAAACAAGTCCCTGGCTACACGAGCAACGTGTGGCCTTGCGTTGTCTTGCTGCAGAGTGATGTGATTTTGATATCTTTGTATGATGGGTATCACATGACGCTGAATAATTTCATCTCGATAGCGTACGCCGGTGAGATTTTCATTGACAATTTGTAGAGGGGTCCTTCCACGTGCTGATATTCCACCCCACATCATAACGCTACCTCCACCAAATTGTCGACGTTGCACAACACAAACGTCCTGGTAACGCTCCCAAACGCGACGATACACCCTACAACGGCCGTCACTGCTATCCAAATGAAATCTGGATTCATCAGTGAACAGAATATTAGCCCAGTCCTGTATTCTGAATCGCAGATGTCGTGTGCACCACGCTAGTCTGGCGATACGATGACGTTGAAGCAGTACTGGGCGCACCGCTGGACGTCTTGGTCTGATGTTTTGCTCGCGCAGACGATTACGCACAGTTCTTGGACTAATTGGTCGAAGCCCTGGAATGCTACGGGCAGTCAAACTTGCTGTCTGGAAACGATTTCTCAGATGCACTAGTCTAATGTGGTTGTCCTGTTGACGTGACGTCACACGAGGTCGCCCAGAGCGCGGTCGATCCTGGGTGTTGCTAGATTGTTGAAAACGTCTCCATATTGACTGGATGGTGTTCCGATGAACTCCAAAGTGTCTTGCTACAGTATTTTGTGCCATTCCAGCTTGCAGCATCCCAACAGCACGATTACGTTGATTTTCGTTGAGTCGTGGCATGACATAGGGGTAAATTTTGTTGAAACTAAAGTGATTTTCTTAACAAAAAAAGTTTAAACAATCCTTTACAGTTCTTATTCCAAACAGTATTGGCCCGTAAAACTCGTGCGTACAAATTCTTCAATAAACAACAGGTGCTCAATAACCATAAAAAAAGTCCGTGCACCTGGACGGTTACCATCCGATATTGTAAAAAACAATACCATTATCGATTGTTTAAATTTTATAAATACAAACAATAAATATAGAAAAATTATACTAAATTGTATAATGCACAGTTTCTTTTTTCCGCTAGTATATAAGAATAGTCACGTTGAGGAAAACGCTAATTCAAATCCACGCAAACTTGTTCAAAAACTAATTTCTGCCAAATATAATACGTTTACAGTATTGCCTCTAATACCGGTAAGTTGTACACAAACACAATTTATAACATATTAACATAATATATTTTTGATTCTCGTGAAAAAAGACAATAAATTGTTAACAGTCTTTGAGCTAAACTGGGTCGAACCAGCTTGAACATTGGGATAATGTCCTTATTTGAATGCCAATAGGGCTATTGAATACGGTTGATATTAATGAACTACGCCGTATTTCATACTTTCGAAGTTATATTTTTCGTGGACTTTTGCAAGATCGATCGAGATGATAAATGTTTAACGCCATTAAAAGCATTGTGCTGAACATACGTTTTTGGCCGTTTCAGTTATAAAATGTTTCGTCTGTTGATAAAGTACATTTGAGAATTATTTATATATGTATATGAATACTGAGAGATTTAAATGTTATCAGTGAATTGCATTCTTTTGTGGTTTATAGATATCTATCTTATTAAGGTGGAGTTTATATGCAAAAGAAATACATTTCATTGGTCTGGGTTGTTTTTTTCTCCTTTTTTCTCAGTGGCTGCTACCTCCCGTATGAATCACCAAAAGAAGCGGTTTTTTTCTTCAAAATTTGGTTTAAGTATTTGTTTTATTGATATCAGGACAACAACAGTCTGACATTTAGTATGAAATAAGACTGATGCTAAGCTTACTAAAAATATAAAACTGCCCAAGGTAAATTTAAGACTGCAAGAAGTAAGGAATGGAATGAAAAACACTTTAATTTCTTTTTTTTAATTGGATTTTAATAAAAATCTATGAATCACATACAATTCTCGATCAGTTATATACAGGTATAAGTACCAGGCACCTTTAAACATATCAAAGTCAACAATGGCATTTCAGTCCTTCAATTATTTTCACAGATAGTCGTATAATTTTATGCTTCCTTCTTCATCTCCCACCCACAGCTGGCAATTGCTGTCAATACACAGTGAGTGGGGACTGACTGGGGTATCCCCCTGTTTTAAGAGAAAACCCACAAAGTTTCCATTAGGGTCAAGTATGTGGACGCAGTTATTGTTCGTGTCGGCCACAAGGACACGACCGTAGTTGTCACACGTGATTCCGGCAGGGGAAAAGTTCCCGCTGCACTGGTTGTTGGATGGCCCTTCAAATGCAAACTTGAACTTGCCATTGCGATCAAGAACGACAACTCGTCCTGAACCCATCGAGGTCTTGTCTGTTACGCAGATGTCACCGTTGATGTTTTCAGCAATTCTGTAAGGTCTGGTGAAGAGTCGTTTGTTATCTTCAAACTCGAAAACTTTTTCGAGTTTCAAGTCCTTTGTGTATTTAGCAACAAATCGCCTGCTGTTATCGGATGCACAGGAACAATAGCTGTCCGTCATGCAAATAAGGAGCCCACCATCAGAACCTGTTGTTATACCACGCGGGTAATATGGCAATGGGACCGTCTCCATGGCAACTGTCGAAATGTTATAACGAACAAGCATCTTCTTGTGGAAACAAGAAATGAACAACTCGTCGTCCATGGAAACAGAAATGTCATCCACTTTATGGCCGATTGGAACAGAAGCTTGAGGGTTACCTTGGCTGTCAAGTAGAGCAATAGTTGAAGAGTTCCACCCCGCACACGTCCATACCTGATGGTCGTTCGTTACTGATGCTGTCAGGGCGTGTATCGGTACCTCCTCTTCCTCCTGGACTTCTTCCAATGAAGAAGTTGGGAAATCGAAAGACGTCTGCATTTTAATGCTTACATCTTGTAAACAACCAAAGCCTGCTGATATCTTCCTTGACCAAAGACGCCCCCTATTGCGGGTGGTCAACGTTCCGAAGTCGCGCTTGACAGATTCTGAAGTCAAGTCGCCAAGTTCAAATGTAATGTCAGTTTTCTCCAATCTAGGAATTTGCTCCCCTTCATCGTAGCCGTCCAGAATAGTGTTGATAGCTGGCAAAGCGTCACAGAGCTCAAGGGGTGACCCATATTGGAGTAGGTTATAGATGTACTGTAAAGAGCTACCAATGCCCAAAACTTCGTGTTCGATTATCTTTTCTATTGAGTGACAATTCTCTAAGCTCTCCTTCTTCTTTTCCAGTACTTCAGTAATGAGAGCGTCGCTGGCAATGTCGATATCGTGTTTCAGGTCTTCGGCTCTGGTGACAATTTGATTTATGACATCTTTAGCATTGTTGGAAAGCGCGTCAGCTTGTTTTCTGGTATTGTACAACTTTTTTCTTAAAACTTCGAAATAACCATTTTCTATTGATGTCATTTTCTGCGTTAGAAGCTGACGTTTCGTATCCATGACAATTGTGAGAGGTTTGGTCCGGTGGCCTCTATGCACTGGGTCTTTCCTACAGAGTTTACAGATTGCCTTAGCACACATTCTGCAATGGTACGTCAGTTCCTCGCCGTGATCTCCACAGCTGTTCGCGATTTTCTTTGAATGGTATCCATGTAAATCGTCTGGCATAGGTATGTTACTAGGGTCTAAAACTTGAACCGTGTGTGTTTTAGACGCGTTACTTTTGAGATGTATCAGACGACAAGAGGAACACATCTTCTGTTCACAATCAAGACAGTGGACCTCGGCGTGCTGGTTATTGTCACATAAGTCACAAGGTAAAGTCAGTTGAATTTCCCCCACAGGGTTCGTTGATAAGAATATGTTCTTGGGTAGACACGAGATGCCTCTCTCTGGAATTGGTGTGGTTCTTGAACACAAAGAACATCTTATCACGGACGCGTCACACCAGACTCGTTCCAGACAGGTCTCGCAAAACGTATGAAAACAATCCAAGACTCGCCCGTTTAACGGCACTTCGTAACAAATTCCACACTTTCTGAAAAGTTCAGAGTCTTTACAATGGGCTCCAAGTTCCAACATGGCTGGTGAGGGTTGGATGTAGTCGTGTTGGGGTATCGAAGCTTCGACTGAGTCGCTGTACAGAGCAGCGTTGTCTGTGAAGCATTCGTCGGTCACTGAATTGTTCCGTAACAAACCCATTCTGGCGTGATGACAAATTATTCAGCTTGTTTGACTAATTCATCTGCAGTGGTCTCTGTGGAGAAAGAATAAAAACCAGTGTGTAGGATGGTAACAACAATCTGTCACTCGGTACAAACATCTATCAGCATGTTTTTTAAAAGATGGATAAAATTCAAATAATTAATGATCAATCATAGCAGCGATGAGAAATAGTATAAGATTACCTACCGTGTTTTTCTGAAGTGCCAAAAAGATAAATTCTGCGACTCTTCTTAATGAAAATTGATAATTATTTTTCACAGTTTGTGGGTAGGCCTTGTAGAAGATAAACAAGTTTTAATGATAAGAAGGAAAGTTTGTTGCTCAATTAATATATACTAGTTACCTATGCACTTCTACAACAACACTGTTTACGTCACTGAATAAATTTACATATGAAATTAAACCGATTTAAGAAAATAGAAGACGATCAATTTCGATGATAAATTGACAATGCCATTTTTGTTATTGATGCCATAAAATCACATCTTGGAACGTCCTACGGGGTTTTTTTATAGTAAAATATTGAGTAAATAAATTCCAAGTTTATTTCACAGAGACACCGGCAAAAATTTGATTTGACATATCTGAATGATTCGGGAAATTTTTTTCATCGTCATCGATTGATTTCAAACGTATTTATAGTAAGGAAGGAAGAAGTTTGGTTAAGTCAAAAGGATTTTCTACAATTAGTATGCTAATACATGCGCTATTCAGTTGATGTGAAAGCATTGTTTTTATTTCTTCGAATATGTAAATAAGATCGACATCTGTCTTTTATAAATATGATGTGCATCAAAGAAAAGTTTAATAACAAAACCACTTCCAAATTCCAATTTTATAAAATTACCATTTTAATCAGATCTTTTTATCCTGGTAAATTAAACAAACAGATTGACACATTTAAATATTACTCCAACTGTATTATTGATATATTTAAAAGAGTTGGGGCATTAATGAGAGAAAGAAAGTTAGAAAGATTAAGTTTTTAAATGGTTTTGTTTTTATTACTTATTTTTTATTATTTTCTTTCTGTAAATGCGGGAATGTAATGTAAAAAAGTGAGAATCATAAAAACACTCTTTTCTCAATTTTATCATCAATTTTATTGTTTTAATCTAAGAATAATAAACATAACCCTCTGTTAAAAAGTTTTGTCAGCTTATTTTGTTTCAAGTTTGCTTAGTATTTCTTCCTCAATTTTGCAGTTTTTAATTTAAGAGAGAGAAAAAACGGCCAAAAATTCAGAGATAGAGAGAAAATGATAAAGAGAATGACAGAGAGAGAGAGAAGAGAGAGAGAAGGCTGTTTTTCAATTTACATTACAATAGGTTTATTAGTATATTAATTGTCACCTAGTACTTGTCTAACAAAAGCGAACAAATCCGGTTTGGATGACTGACATTTTAATTAATTAATGAGCACAAGACAGTCCTATATAGACCACAGTCTGACGAGTTCACTAGGGGGACGGCGTCTTCACGGTCTGGGCAGACAGCATTGTGTTGAAGTAAGACCTGGGGTCCGATAAAAGTTCCTGTGGGGAACCCATCTCCATCACCTAGCGAAAACAACCCTTAATTAATTCATTCACTCACCTACGTCTCATTATCATGATAATAAAATGGGTCATATTTAAATCATTTGACCGGGGTCGTTGATTAATACACACGTGCAGATATATAGGACAGTATGAGACAGAATACCGGTATATGGTTTTAGTATTTTCAATTAAATGTCGAATAAATTATAGAATAGGGAACCATTAATCAACGACCTGTTAATCTTATACAGTGTCACAAGTGTTATGGATCATAGCTTAATGAATGCAGGTTACTGCAGACTTGATGCAACCACAATTCTGTTATAGGTAAGCGAATTGGACACTTAAACAACTAATTCTTGTTCAAAATCGTTAAAATAAGCTATATTAGCATAATATCTACTCTATAAACCGGAGGTCATAAAAATATCTGTCAACCTTGGAACCCAATGTTTCAGCATTATGATAATATATGATAATATATTTTCGATGTTAGCGGATTTCGTTATATTTTTTAACCATAATATGCATTGTAAATGCTGACTTGCTTATTATCACTTCATTAACATATGATCACGATTAATTACTGACCCTTCCAGCCTCCATAATAATGATGACGTCACAATGTAGGACGGTGTTGAGGCGGTGAGCTATTGTAAGGACCGTACAGTCTGCGAAACTCTCTCTGATCGTATGCTGGATCTTAGCGTCTGTTGCTGTATCAATTGATGCCGTGGCTTCGTCCAGTACTAGAATCTGTTTGTTACAGGACATGACATGGTTTATCCAAGCTATTTTTATTATATTCAAATAATTCTGATTTTATGTCTTGTTTACATGACTTACTTTATTTCTACGCAAAATAGCTCTGGCTAAGCATATCAACTGCCTTTCTCCGACTGAAAAGTTTTCTCCGTTTTCTTCTATCATGTAATCTAATTCATTTTCGAATTGTTTGACCTTGATTAAAAAAAATATTGTTATAAACAAACACAAAAACCAAAAAATATCCTATTAAGTCAGAGAAGGAACATAATTATTTTTGCAATTCTGATATTTCACCTTTTCTTTCATATGAACAGCTTCTAATGCAGACCACATGACGTCATCAGTATACTGTCCGAAGGGGTCAAGATTGTATCTAACAAAATAAATATATCGAAATAATATAAAACAGTACAAATAATGAACGTAAAACACGGTATTACCGACCAATAAAGTAATACAATCTTGTAATGCCTTTAGTCCTACTCGGTCAGAGAACGATTTCACCAATTGTGAATAGATGCCACTAGACTTAGTATCGATGCAAAATTTGATACTGCAAATTAATGCAAACTTTCATGCTTTGTAACAATTATTGCACTAGGTGGTTATTTTTAGGGACCGTCTCAAATTATACGGGTTCACTTACAATAGGATTAGAACCATTTTAAGAAGGCCCTAGACTTTCAGTAGGACGTAGCTATCTATTTTTTGCGTCAAAACAAGTTGAAAATGACGCTGGTTTCAAGCGAAATATGCACTGATTGTATAGTCTTAGCTCAAAAGCCAGACAAATCTTGTTGATTTCAAAGAGCCACGGCTGAGTGGCCAGCAATGAAATAGACAGGCCTACGTCACATTGCTGTTTGACACAACTACCCAAATTCCAAGCTCTTGTTAAAATGGTTTTATTATTTACATTTTCAGCTGTCTTTGTCTGTGATAACATTACGAATCAATTTTGAAGACTATGCCCAATAATTTCATAAAAGGCTAAGCGACACAAAATGGGCGTGTCTTATAGCATAACCAAAACATGGTATTGGCTGCGCCGCGTAGTAATACAAAGCATGTGCTACATGTAAAAATAGTGATTTTAAAATGTTGTTTTAAACTGTAGAAATTGGAAATAATATAAATATAAGTAATAAGAAATCATTCTTTGAATATTACAAGGTGATTATTTCGGTCGAAGCGTGGTCAAATCTATCATAAAGCCCTTCGGGCTTTATTGGATTTGACCACGCACCGACCAAAATTATCACCTCATAATACTAAAAGAATGATTCCTTATTCCTTAAATATTTTATACATAATAGCGTCCGAGTAGCGCTGCTTACCGCATTGTACCGGCAAATAGAACTGGATCCTGGGGTATGGTGGAAAGTTTGGACCGTAAAAGTTCCAGAGAAATCTTTGCAATGTCCACCCCGTCTATATAGATGTGTCCCCCGGACAACTCATTCAGCCTGAACAATGCAGCAGCTAGAGAGGACTTGCCTACAAATTACAAATGATTTGATCATAAAGGAACAATATGTATGCCACGTGTACGGTAAAAATTGGCATCAAAAGTTAACACACCTGCTCCCGTGCGACCAACAATTCCAACTTTTTGACGCGGATGAATATCGAATTTTATTTCGTTGAGAACGGGTTCCATATCGTCTCTGTACCTCATCTGAACGCTGGAGAAGATAACACGGCCCTCGTTTGGCCAGCTCTCCGCAGGGGTCTCAGTGAAAGTCTGACTCTCCGACTCCAAGTCCTAGGTTGAAAATTCAAATCTTTCAACATTTTCAATAAATGGATATACTGATATTATATTTTGTGGAGACAAAAACACGTGGATTGTCAATTTTTGTGCAGTTTTGTGGATTCATTATTTTCATGAACACATTATAAATGTTCCAGCATGCATTCATTAAGGATGTAAATTCGAGAGTGAAGAGGACCAGCAAAATCATAATATTTTCGAGTAATTTAATAGTAATAGTTAGGATGAAAATAAAAGCTAACTAGACAACATTGAGATGGTGACCATTTCCAAGGGGTAGTCCTACCATAACTATCATATTTCATATATTATAATAGATTCCAAATGTGATCACTAAAATTTAAGTGTGATTTTAAGTGATTTATTAAATAATAAAGATTCACCTTTGTAATTTTTAAAATTTTTGAATATTTTAACATCTTAAAGTTAACGTTGAAGTCTAAGGAAAAAATGCAAGTAATTTTTTCACAAATCTCTTGATTAAAAGTTGCAAAAACTTCTTATTCTTTGAAAAGGCCAAAAAAATCATAATTTACCGTACATAATTTGAGAAAATATTTTTTTGAATTTTTGTAAATTTGTACTTGTTAAAAGTAGTTTAGATCAATTAAAATTGTTAAATTCACCTCAGTTATGGATGGACTACCTTAAGCTATAACTTAGAAATTTTCCCGTTGGCATAGATCTTTCAATCTCATTACCCCTTTACATACAGGCAATTTTATTCAATCTGGGCAAGATTAAGCAAATGGTAAAGAATTTACAGTCTAAAAATGATTACATGTATAAAGAGATCCGTTATGACCTTCACATTGACTTAGTTCAAGGTCACTGCACGCCATTAACCAAAAAGCTTTGTTTAAGTAAAGCAATAGTCAAAAAGGGCTAAGTGGTGAGTATATATATGCTCTTAAAAAGGATTTTTGTCTGATAAGATATGACCTTGACACTTGACCTACAAACATCATTTAAGGTCACTGCATACCCTTTAATCAAAGGCACCATGTGGGTGATATACGAGCCAGATTGGAGCAAAGGGAGAAGATGTAGTCTGGACAAGGATTTCGTAAAATTCTGCTATGACCTTCACATTTGACCTTGAAAATTGCTTCAATGTCAATAAACATCCTTTACTCAAAAGCTCGCCTGTTTATACGACGTATGAGCCAAATTGGGCTACGTGGAAAGTATATTTGCTCTGGAAAAAGTATTTTGGTGGTTCGATACGACCTCAACCCTTGACCTACAAACCTCATTTAAGGTCACTGCATACCCTTTACCCAAAGGCTCTCTGTGGTTAAAGTTATGAGCCAGTGGACCAAGGCGAGAGAAGATAAGCTTCGGACAAGCAATATCGGACGGACAGACGGACGAAAGGACGGACAGAAAGACTGACTATAGGGCGCCCGCAGAGCGGGCTCTAAAAATTAGATTATTGTATCGGATACTCATACCTTTTCATAATGATGAAGACGTTCGACTGATGTGAATCTTGCCTCAACATCGTTCAGTATTCGTATCATGAACTGCATCACTGATACAACCTTTCGAAAGAAACGCATCCTCTTTACTTTGTCATTAAACACAAAATGCTTATTTGTCAAAATTTGACTTTGGGATTTCAATATGATGAACTTTTGACAAAGTCAGTTATAGTTGTGCAAGGTGATCATTTCTGTCTGGTCGGTTGTCGTATGCTATACACACTGCTACAGAATGTGCGAATTAAGAATGATTTCAAACGTTGTTTTTTTCTATAATTACGATACGTTATCAAAATCCATGAAGTTTTTTAAAACATAAATGACTTATCACTGTTTGCCTGATTCTTACGTGAACCTGTACTTAATTTCTTCTTATGTTACATATCAATTAAACTGATAATTCGTTCATTATTTTTTTTTCCAACCGCGTTAGATCTAAGAAAAAAATACACTGACTAATTTGCTTTGAATATTTCCGCGAATACCGATATTTTCAGACATTAACATAAAATGGGAGGTATGTGTGTTTATTTATGGAGAGGAGGACAATAATCTTAACAAACACATGTTTTTAATAGAAACTTAATTTCAAAACATAGGAACAGATAAGGTAACGACAGCTGAAATGATATGGCCGCGTTTAAGGAAATAAATACATACAATTTGTCTATACTATTTAAACAAAGAGAATTGAATACCTTAATGCAGAGTGTAAGCGCTAATGCCGCCTGAGCAGCGTCTGTGGATCCCTTGGTCAGAATCAGAGCTAGAGCGGTAGCTATTGTGATACAACACGCCGCAAGATCCAGCCGCACTCCAATCCACCGCATTGCGATGTCTATCATGAAAGTGGCTACAGTCGAAACGTCCGTAAAAATCCGGATGCTGAAATTTTCATACATGTGATTAATGAATATTTAAGGAATGTTTTTAATTTTTGCCCAGATTATCCGATATAACCTGGTTTGAGGCAGTGCACGCTTTAAAATCCGCAAAGCGCATTATAAAAAAGCGTGCACTGCCTCAAACCAGGTTATATCGGATAATCTGGGCAAATATTAAAAACATTCCTTATAATTTAATTAAAAGATAATAAAAAATAAATTATTAAAGATGGAAATTATTTATTTTTACATAAAATTTGAATTTACACAATTTTTAAACTGTAACGTACACGCGCATGAATATGCTTAGCAACGGCCGACAAGCAGCTGAAGGGGATGGCAGACATCTTGGATGTTCATTTTTACTTTTTGAGAATTTTATTTGCTTTGATGTCTAAGTTGTAAATAATGTACAAACATGTATTTGCATATGGAATATTTACATGCACACACAAAAAAGTAGGTCCGACTAGGGGTTGTCAAGGGGGCGTGGTTAATTAGCTAACCAGGTTATACAAAATAAATTAATTTTTTTTCTGTGTGTTTAGCCAATCAAAATGCTTGTTACAAATAAAATTAAATTATATTCGAAATAATCAAAAACTGAAGAATGTCATCTTATTGTATACCTCTGAATACTGTTTGCTTGCTGCTTGAATGCTACGATCGTTGTCAGGCCCTGAGCTGAAGTGTTTACATGGCCAAGAAGTGGCGACCGCGCTATGTTTTCCAAACGTTTGAATTGACGCACCGAGACAGACGACACGATTTTGAAGAAGTAAAAGAATATGGCTACAGGCACTATCGCTATGGCAATCCAAGGTAAGACAACAATGGCCGATATAAGTGATAACATGACTTGGTTGCCGACTTGGAAGAACGTGTCTTGAAGTTGGGGTAAATAAACATCGGCTATTACGAATGAAAATATTGATGATAAGTTGCAACAAAGTCAGTGGAAGTAGAAATTTGTATACGTGCAAAGGTACAAGACGCAAAATTTGCATGGCATTCTATTGTACATGTTACCTTCATCCAAGTCTTTTGAAAAACGGTTAAGAATTCTTCCCGGTGGGTTGGCATCGAAGAATCGCATTGGCGCTTTCATCACGTTTGTCAATACCGTATCGTGGAGCCTACAAGCCGCTCGAACATAATACTGTAATTAGAGTATTCATCTTAATAAAGGTTTCTAAAAAGCCAATTTCTGATTAAAGTTAACACTGTTGGTGATTATTTTGACGTGAATATTTGAAGTTGATGAGATCGGTAAAAGAACAGCATACATACTGTGGCTCCAATAAATCCTTTGGCAATCATCATGACGATGATTATTCCCATCGATGACACATACACAGTTAAATAAAAATCAAGTCCAGAAGAGGATTCAGACACAACTGACATGCTTTCATTCGAAAACGAACTGATACTGGTCGTTGCTATCTCAGAGCTATTGAACTGTGATGACCTATTTCGCACCATGGACGAGTTTTTAAAATCACTGTCCGAATTTGTCTGTAAGAAGGTGTGAAAAGAAACAAATCTTAAATACATATGTATAATTATTGTCAATGTTTTCAAACTGTGAAAAGAAAGAAGTTATCCCATACGTAGAATGTGTTGATCCATATACTAAGCCACCAATCACTGAACACTACAGAACCGGAAGTGACGATGCTACAGGTGATAACGAAAATGGCTATGCAAATTCCGCCCATGGCATTCACGTAAGAATAATACGTCCCCCATGTAATGTCGCCAACCTGCATTTCTTCAGACTGGGTCAATTTTCCTGAAAACGAGTGTTCATTAAACCCCTGGTAAAAAAAATATCTTTCAAAAACCAAGAGTTCCGCCAAAAAAACCTGTCAATACAGTCTTATTCTTAAATATCTGTCTTCAAGGCTTCAAACGAAGTCTAAGTAATATTTGGGTTTCAATTATTTACTTATGATATAAATAGATTTATTTTCGATTTTTAAGCAACATACGTTTCAATAATGGTAATCCAATAAAAATGTACCTTTCATACAAGGTTTCAAATTTAGGAATTTTCATCATGGCTTTTAAGTAAACCCCTCAATATTATACAGAGGAATCTTGATTTGTTTGATTTATTTTTATATCGAATTATACATTCCGAATATCAAAATCTCGCATTTTTTAATATTAAATGAGCTTTCTAGTCTTTTAGCCATTTATGATAGACTGATTACCTAGCAGTTATTTTCAGTATCATTTTAATGCGATATTTTTTTTTATTTAACAATTTTTTTCACCTTTATATGATTTGTCTTTATGAAGTTGTCCTACTTCCGGTGTCTTCCCCGTGGTCCCGTTCTGTACACCGTTCTCTGGTTTCTTCTGTTGTGGTGTGGCGCCTTGGTCTTCGTCATCAACGCGCTTTACATCATCAACTTTTTAAAAAATTATCAATGAGTAAACAGGAAACCCAAATATGGTGTCATTGTTTGGTGGTTTTGTGATAGTATTCAGATACTGCACATACTAGTTGCTCTCGATGGATTTTCCGTGGATTTGTGGAATTGCTTCATCATGGAACTGTAGTATCCATTCAGTGTTATCAGATCGTCATGTTTTCCTTGTTCAACGAACACTCCGTTTTCCATGACCATTATTTCATCACAGTACTTCAGATACTAGTTAGAGAAAGAAATTATAACTGCAAAAATGGTTTTATTCTGACATTTTCCCAAATTGTGGATTATACCCTATGGATTTTGGTCAAACTTTTGGCTAACTGGGTATAATGAAGGAAATGTGTGTTTTTAGGGTTATTGCACCCTAAAAAGCAATCATATACATGTACTAGTATATGTACATAGAAAACGGTATTTTCAATATTCAAATGCAAATGTGCATTCACCTGTAGTTGATGCGATGTAAAGATGATGGTTTTTCCGTTCAGAAACTTCTTGATACAATTGTGGAAGAGGTGACGGCCAACGTGTACATCAACAGCTGACAATACGTCATCAAGCAAGTAGATGTCGCTGTCGCTGTAAACTGCGCGCGCAAGACTCACTCTCTGCTTTTGTCCCCCGCTCAGATTTGTACCCCTGTCACCTATCTATGAAAAGTAAGAAAACTTAATTCATGAAACCTTCGATAACAGAATCAAAAGCAAACTGTTTTCAGTTTGATCTCTATTTTTTTAAAAACTTTTTACTTTTTGTCGAACGGGGGGGGGGGGGCGCAGTTACCTCGGTTTCATCGCCATTTGCCAAAAGGAGAAGGTCAGGTTGAAGTCCACAGACAAACAATACATTCTGATATCTGAAAACAGTAAAAAATAAATACCAGTGGTGTAAGCAACGTGAGTTAAATATATTTGGGGAAAAAAGAGATTAGAACAAGTAACCATTCATACGAATAGTTAGATTATATTAAGTAAAATTTACGCAATTAAGAAGGGGGCGGAGGGAGCGAAGCGAGCCCCTTCTTAGTCGCGTAAAATTTACTTAATGTGATCTAACTTACTTAGAACATAACCAACTTTTTCATTCGCTGATCAAAGTTCTGCGCCAATCAAATTTTATCTCTCTTTTGTTTTTGGCTCTCTAAGCTGTCAATCGACATGTGACGTCGCTGTGAACTTAGAGAAATTCTTCATGATTTAAAAAAAAATCACTTTACAGAATATTTAGCGACTGTTGATTGGGTGAAAAAGTGGGCTATGTTCTAATTCACTGTATATATACCTTTCCTGGTCGTACGGCTTCCCAAACAAGATGTTGTCTCGCACAGTGCCATTGAAAATCCAAGCTTGCTGAGCTGCGTAAGCAACAGACCCGTTTACTGCTGAATGACCAGACGCCATAGATATCTAAGAATGAATATTTAATGAGAATTGGTTGATAGAGTAATGCTCGGTAGAGATATTTTTCATGACTTTTTTTATTTTCTCAGAAACAAGTCTATGTAGCTTCAAAAGTATCAATAAACGCAAAGCGCTGTCCCACTTTATCATCAGTTTCGTATTTTCATTGTCCCTTGATTAAAAGGTTCTTTGTCTATAACATGTAATCAAGTCTTACCCTTCCCATAATAGATGATAAAAAGGCGGACTTTCCGCATCCAACTGGTCCACATATTCCAATTAACCGACCCTAGAAGATAATGATGACCAAGTTTATTGAACGCCATACTGGGTAATGCAATTCAAGAAACATCCACAAACACAAACAATTTCATTTCCAAATGCAAATTGTACCTTTTTTGTCTGAAAACTCAAATTCTGAAGATAAATTGTGTCTCTTCGTTGACTTGGGGGTTTCAAGACGATCTCTGGGGAAACAATGACAAAAATAATTCATTGATATCTTTATTCATTACATAGTGTAAGGAAATTGGTATTATTTTTATTTTTATCTTTTACCACTTTTATCTTTCTTCTGTTTCTTCTTTTTGTCTTCGTCTGTTGATTCCGGAGGGTCCCATATAAAGGTGGCGTCTGTGATCTCGATCGCTAGGGACGGGTCAGAACAGTCGGCTGACGGTGCCTGATACTCGTCCGCAATCAGGTGGCGCTGAAGATATTTTTAAAGTAATGCTTAAACTCGAAAATTCAAAATTTTGAGTTATTTTTATGGCACGCCAAATTCACAAAATTGAGCTAAACATAGTTTCACATTTGATAAATTGGGTTTATCGACTGTTAACTATAGTTTACGAACCGCAAACTATAGTTAACGATTCATTAACTATAGTTTTCATCTGTAAAACTATATTTAACGGTTGTAACCTATAGTTAACGAATGATAATCTAAGTTTATCTGTCTGGAAATACACGTTAACAATAGATTTTGCTGATAAATATAGATTCACATCTGTAAACTAAAATTTACTTTCGTTAACTATAGTTTAGAGTTGTTAATCATAGTTTCACAATTGTGAAACTATATTTATCAGATAAACTATGTTTTGCAATCGCAAATGGTTGTTTTCAGTGTTAATTATAGTTTTACACCTCTGAAACATAGATGATCGCGTTAACTATGGTCTACAGATGTGAAATATAGATTAACGGCGTTAAATAAAATTTCACAGATGATAAACTAGGTTTATAATAATATTTTAAAGAATGATTTCTTATTACTTATATTCAGTTGAACGTTAAATAAAAAAAATATTTGATAAATGATGCTCAGCTCATATATATGTTATTTATATAAATGATACTAATATTTTCATTTTATAAAACTTTAAAAACTAGTCATTAATGAGATGTATTAGACCACACATTGCGGTTCGTTACCATTCGTACTATTAAAACGGGCAAAAACATTGGAAAGCGTAATTTTATTTTTAATTATGAAGTTGTCCGTGTAAAAATCAGGTCATGTATACTGATATACCGGGTAAGTAGAACATGTCATGTTACATTTAAAACTTTGTTCAATACTGATAACGTGACTAAGTATTATATTCATAATGATTAATAATTTCGGATAGGTTTAATGTATTTCCTTGTTTGTATATATAGTGTATCGATGCATGTAATAAAAAAAATTCTGTACACATCATGATTGATACGAGCTGAAAAATGAAAATTACAATTTCCAATAGATAGAAAGTCTGTGTTCCAAGTTTCAGTGTATCCCCCACCCTCACTGTATGGTTTTTACACTGACATGTGTATCCCCCACCCTCACGATATGGTTTTTACACTGACATGTGTATCCCCCACCCTCACTGTATGGTTTTTACACTGACATGTGTATCCCCCACCCTAACGATATGGTTTTTACACTGACATGTGTATCCCCCACCCTCACTGTATGTTTTTTACACTGACATGTGTATCCCCCACCCTCACTGTATGGTTTTTACACTGACATGTGTATCCCCCACCCTCACGATATGGTTTTTACACTGACATGTGTATCCCCCACCCTCACTGTATGTTTTTTACACTGACATGTGTATCCCCCACCCTCACTGTATGGTTTTTACACTGACATGTGTATCCCCCACCCTCACGATATGGTTTTTACACTGACATGTGTATCCCCCACCCTCACTGTATGTTTTTTACACTGACATGTGTATCCCCCACCCTCACTGTATGGTTTTTACACTGACATGTGTATCCCCCACCCTCACGATATGGTTTTTACACTGACATGTGTATCCCCCACCCTCACTGTATGTTTTTTACACTGACATGTGTATCCCCCACCCTCACGGTATGGTTTTTACACTGACATTCTTGAATCTTTACCCACCTTCATCCTTGCAAAGCTAACTTTGGATTCTCCCAATGCCCTGGTGGAAAATGGTATAAAAGAAACAATCACGCGCAAGAAATTCAGTGTCCCAATCACCGCAAACGCCTGAAATGGATATCGTATTATTACATATACTGTTGAAATCTAAATGTACCTATCCAATTTTTTTTTCAGTTATAATGATTTTACTTTCGAATTACTCGAATGATCTAAAATTGAATTAATGACATATAAACATATAAACATTTATAATGACATATAAAACTCGATGACAGGTACTAGTAATACAACATTAAGTTGGGGAAATGACACGCTGTCCATCCAAACACCAAAATTCTCAATTGCAACGTCCTTTTTTAGGGGTTGGGATTTAAAAAAGGGGATAGGTAAGCTTTACCCCTGTTTATTGTTTCCTCTCGCGTCTAAAGTTTGTGATTAAGAAAGGAAAAACAAATTCTTTAAATACGGCTTCAGCAGACAACAAGTTTGAGAACAGATGTACCGTGCGCACAGACATTATGACGAAATAAGTACCGTGGCAGCAGACAGCTCGTTGCCGGCTGCTTTGTAGGAAGCTATGGTGGCAACAGAAGCCAGCGTCGGGGTGACCGGAATAATGGCGGTGCTAATGGAATTCAAAATGGAGGACAAAAAGAGATACTTCTTTTCGTGTTTTCTTATATCTGTAACAATCAAAGAGAAAGCAGAGAATAACTTCTATATAGACGACGAAGAAATTTGAAAAAAATCTACAATTTTCTCTTTCAGTATGATTTCCTATTAAAATTTATGTAACAATTTTGCTCACGGGGCAAAAAATCAAATCGGAGTTATCTCTCTTTTATAAACGGCACTGTACCTTGAATGGCGCTTTTGAATGGTTTCTCCCATGCATACATCTTTATCAGTTTCATGCTGTTGATCAACTCCGTCATTTTACGTACCTGCCAAGCATGGAAGCTATATAACTTAGGTCATTATATTAAATAAATATAAATTGCTTGCTATGACTCCATATTGTCCACTTACCCTTTTATCGGTAAACTTTAAAGTTTTCACTCGTAAGTATGCAACTAAGGACGTCAATTTTGCCTGTCATGTGAAATTAAAAAAAAATAAAAGAATTAATACTTTGTGCATAAAAATTTTTTTAACTGATAATTTTGTAGTTGTTAAAGTTAATATAGCTCACCTGAATGATGTAACAAAATACAAATATTCCGATGGCTACAAAACACCAAGGCCCCAGCAAATAATACGTATAAATGGCGCCTATAACCACGTAGATTGGAAGAGCCAAAAGGTATGCAAACGTCACATTGTTCAGAAATACGCGATAAGCATCGGCACCAAAAATAGTGATCATCTGAAAAGCAACAAAAGGTTACCTAACTTTTACTTTTTTCAAGGATTTGATTTTCGGGAGAAAAGTGCATTTTTATACCTCTGATAATTGCTTCCCTCTAACAGATTTCAATCTCAACATTTTGTCGTAAGCAAGTCCCAGTAATCCTGCTCTGAAGCGAACGCCTATAAATGTCAAACGAGGAGGAGTCGGTGAGTATTGAGGAAGGTTATAATATTTAAAAATACGGCTTTAAGAAGGTACGGGACATCTGCCCAAGTACATTATAATTAGAATACTTTTACCGGTTTAGAATTTTTAAATTTACAATATTAAACCGAAAACAATTTTTGGAAAGGTAAAAATTTTAAAATCCCCAGCGGTATTTGAACTCATGACTTACAGATCGGTAGTGAACCCTCTAAGCCACTGCGCTACGCTGTTAGATGACAATTTTGGGAAAGAAACTATTTATAAAATTATACTTGATTTTATTGCTTATTTCGATAAATAATACGTCACAACATGGAGATATCCCATACCATCTTAAGGGAAACCACACTATGATTATTGAGTACCTGTTTGGACACCAAATATAATGATGACGCAAAATGACGTTGCTCTCACAATTTGACAGGCAGCTACACAGACAACTAGACTAATACCATACCAAAGGTTTTCCTCCTTTGACTCTAGATATTGTACTATGAGATTCAACAAATATCCCTAAAAATAAAAACAGGAAAATTGTTTAAAATTAGTTAAAATATTAAAAAAAAAGGTTTGTTTTTTATTGCCATTGTATGCAAATACTATTTATGAAGACAATACACACCGATTCTAAAAAGGTTGAAACCGCATTGATGGCTATAATGACCAAAGTGACAATGATTCGAGTCTTCGCAAATTTTAGCCACACCCTGAAAAATGATGCCTTTTCTTTTCCACGTTTGTCCACCTCATCATTCCATAATCTTGTTAATCTATATTTGGGGAAAAGAATGGGTTACTTTAAAGAGATCACATGTTACAGACATACAAAGTTTGTCGAGATATAAAATTCTCAATCCACGCAGACCTTTCCGTATTAACATTCGCACTCTCTTCGTCCGGACATGTCCATATGTCCTCCTCATTTAATGGTTCGTTACGATGGCGGAAGACTTTCCAGATTAATTTGGACATCCACGTGACCAAAATATATGAGAAGAAACCGGCTTTATTTATTGGTATTTTACCATCCCTGCAAAGAAACATGTGTAGAATATTTTTAGATGGCTACTTTTTTATGGATGTCTCATTTTCTAAATAGACAAATAATTAAAGTGTTATATCCTACTTGGACCTGGGTTAAAGTGTTATATCTTACTTGGACCTGGGTCGAAGCGGCTTTAATACTTTGAGGGCGGTGGAGTACTTTCTCTGGTAAGGTTCGCGGTTAGCCGTAAAGTCCGAGTAGGGATACGATGCCCCATTGAGTTGATTTCCTGATCTAAAAGAGAAAGAAAAATCCCAAACTTGTGCTCTCCGAAAAATGAGGCACCATGGGCTTCATGTCCGTTCTATTTACCCCGACCACCCGTCTGACATCAAAATCGGAGAAGATACATTTCAGACTTACTGCCATGTTGAGTCCGTCTCTTCATCCCACTCTAAAGCCTCGTTGAAATGGACTCTGCGATCTGGGTATATGCTATACCGTCTTAGCTCTGGCTGTGACGATTCACGCCTGCTGTTGACCATGTTGTGTCGTCGCCTTTACTATAGACCAAGAATTCACCGAGTTTTCACCAGATTTGACGCGACACTTAATGATGAGGAAATAGTACGTTCAGCGTCAAAACTATATATTTATATACATTTCATTCATGAATTTTACTCTGTCACTACCTCGCTCGTGTGGTGCATCTGTGGAAATCCCAAAGCTGATGTGATTGCGAATTACTATATTCAGACGATGTGATACTGCATTAATATTGGAGGGGGTTGTTCTCTATATTCAACTCTGACTTTCGTGGCTAAGCATATCCTTCGGTAAATCATGGGAATATTACATACGCACTGCGCAATACAGCTTTTTTTTTTTATTTCGTAATCATCGTTGCTGATTTTGAAAACAAACAAAAATTAAATGAAAAAAAAAGTGGTTTCTAAAATCATCTTCCCAAGTCAAGGGTTTCTGATCCGCTCCGCTTCTTACAGTGTTTGTGAGTAGCGAAGTGCATCAGAAACCCTTGACTTGGAAAGATGCCAACTTATATATACGCAAACTTTGTTCCAAAACCTTTGGAAAGTTATATTGAGAAGTTTGAAGGAAGCAAACAAATTTACTGTGAATGCTTCTAATGCTGATGTAAAGATTTGGTCATGGCAGCAGCATGATTTCTTCCCTTTCGTTCTTTTCTTACGAGTAGTTTGTTCCCGTTTGTGATTTGCAAACACTTTTTAGCATATACTTTGTCTCATTAAGTATTTTTATAATTTGTTAAATGACTGTATATATTTTTTATATTCAGGAAGTCATTGAAGCACTAGGAAACACCCACACCAATCCTCTTGTGAACAACCAGACTGTTCACAACTAGTGTGGCGATTCATTCATAAACTGAAGTACCTATTATAGGAATTTCCTCTTCGAGATTCGCATGTACGTTGCTTTATTGTAACAACAGTGTGAAACTTAAAGGATGGGTCCATTCAAGAACTTATAAATACATGTGACTGAGACGCATGCGTGGAGCGGATGCGGAGATTTCACTTCCGTTCTAGATGCTTTTATATCGTAGATTATATGGCATTTATGATTTTTAAGTTGGAAAGAAAAGCAACTTATTTGTCAGCTTTCTAAAATTTGAGATATGAACTTCTTAAAAGATATGCAAGAAAAAACTTCCATTGACGCCAGTGAAGTATAAGATATAACTAATGTATTTCATATGATGAAAATAAAAAAAAAAAAAAAAATCCATAAAACCATATGATTCAATAACACATAAAATGAAATGGTAAAAATTGTGTAACATGAAACAATATAATATATATCAATTAACTGTGTTATATGTTATGATTAAATTTGAATCATATAATATATTATCATATATCATAAAATGTATCAAACATGTATCATAGAATTAAAATTGGCATGATACTGATATAAAGTATGATACGACATAGATAATTTCCTGTATTATAATGTTATTATAATGATATTATACGTTTAGGACAATGAATTATCTTACTATAAAAACGTCAGGTGTCCGTGGATACCGATTACATGTTACCAAATTGTATTTATATTTTAAATTCATACTGTATCATATCATGAATCAATATCATATGGTATTATTTGTCTTATGATTGTACCATAGGATATATTGCGTAATGTGTTATAAATCATATGTTGCTTTGAAACAATATTATAGGAATAGTAATATATGAAAATACCTGTATCAAACCAAAGCAATGGCATCCACCGAGTTAAATGTGAGTTAATTAAGACCATGAGTGGAAATATCATCGGGAAAATCAAGATCATGAATTGCATTCAAAACGAGATTCATCAACCATACAAATGATATATTTTGATATATCAAAACCTTTTCTGGTGATTTGGTTTAGTCACAGCAAAATGTTTTGAATCTGTTTTCGTCTGTGCTGCCTTTCTAAAATCAACATTTGTGATTAATTTTGATTTTATTTTCACAACAATTAGTAATAGTTCATGCTAAACCTGTTTCAAAATATTGTTTAGTTTGAAGGTGTTTTTTTTCTCAAATTTCCAACTGTGTAATTTAGTCTGATATGAAAAGTAAAACAAGACTTAAGACTTTAATTTATGACGCGGTGACATCACATACATACATGTATAACGGTTTAAACATCTATAATATGTTAATAGTTTAACTACATGTATATTTTATCGAATTCTCCGTTCGAGTTCAAATTATGATAATACTGCTTTGGATATGTAATATTTATTCATAATACAGCGCCCATGTATAACTGTGTGATATTACTTTTGGATCAACCCTTGTATCAACAATGAAATCAACTAAGCATGCAGGTTTAAAAGGTCAGGATAGACATTTACCTACAAATATGTGACGGGGTCCAGAAAATTTAACCTGCTCCAAAAAAATTTACATGTACCTCCTCACGCATCTGATGTTTATGGCCTTGATGCAGCCCCCAAGTTTTTTAGTTACCCCATAACATGTATCACACCTGTCCTTTTTTTCTTTAATACGTCGATTAAAACAAAAATTATGAAATTCATTTTCTGATCATCGTTATATTAAATTCATTCCTAAATTTATATCATCGTTATATAGTGCCGTTATGTGTTTCCGATAGTCATGTGTTTCCGATAGTTTAATTTGGTCGCGTGAGTTTTCTCCAAAATGACGTCATTTTCTTAATTACTTACGACACTGGACGTACGGAGTCTTCTTTCGATTTTATAAATATGCACTACCCTAGTTATGCTCTTTGCAAAGATTTAAATCACACAATTACTGAAGAGACTATAATAAAATACTATCTTTTACTATTACTTTAATGCAAGTCATTAAAAGTGCTTAAAATATTAATTAGAAGATCACAATATTTAAACTTGCTTAACGTTTGGTAAAATATACTTCTGATGCCGTATTTTCAGGTTAAAATTATTACGTGACTTTGTAAAGTTTTTCTTAGAATCGAAGCTGAAGAGCGGTATAAATTAAGCTTGGTCTTGAATTAAAACGTAACGTATAATCATACAGATAATGGTATTGTAGAACGTTTAAGCGACGAAATGTAGTTATGGGGTAAATTAAATACTTGAACGATTTAAGTTGAAATAAAAACTTTAAAAACAATTAAAAACATTATTAGATATATTCATAAGATTATTTAATTTTTATTTCAATTATTAAATGAGAAATTTGCTGATGAATCATACTATCGGAAACACATGGCGCTGATTTTTAATGGTCAAATGCGGCATCAAGTTTATTTGTATCTAAGAACTGCATATACTGACGATTTTTCATTGATTTAGTATCGGTAATTTTCGATGCTATGTCTGAGGTTAAAAATGATATAGTTTTAAAATTGTTGACTAAAGAGACAATCATTAGATACATCGTTTTGTGTTAGACTATCGGAAAGCCATGACGCCAGGATACTGAACACGAATGGGGATTTTTCAGAGGTAAAAGAAGAATTTCTTTAGATTATTTAGCACCCATTTGTATAAGTATCTTAAAAAGAGTAAAAGAACAAATCAATTGACAAATTTATACTTTTTAAAACAAACTAGAAGCCCTTCATGTTGTATGATTATCATATAAAATCCAAAAAAAAAAATAATTAAAAAAATGGTTGAACGTTTAAACACTGTCATCAAAATGTGACGTCACAATCGTCTGATTGGGCACTTCACAGTATGATGTTTTTGATAACAACGTAATAATAAGGTGACGTCATAATCATTTGCTTAGTTTGTGTTGTCAAAATGCCGTCGGAGGAGTTTAGCAGATCTGAAAAACGCTTTTTAAAGGTAATCCACAATAGGTTACGATGCTTCAAATGTAATTTGTTATGTGAACAATATACTTACAATGTATGTAATCTGATACAAGTACTGAATATGTATAAAGTTTCTCTTTTATTTGCAGAAAAGCTCAAAGCTCTTTAAACCAGAGCCTTTAAACCTTAGTTTGTTGGAAGAGAAAGATGAGGATGATAAGTTAGACTATTTACTTAACAGAAGGAGAGAAATCGTCAAGGTAAGATGTGTACAACAAATTACATTTGGCTAAACCTGTGATAAATTTTAACTTTCTCCAGCAAATATTTAACTGCCCTACTTTTCATACTTTAGGTCAGTCTGACGGGGCTTGGAGATGTTCAGGGGAAGGACGACATCGCAGTCCTCGACCGAGTCAACAAGTTTCTCCTCACCCCTGATCACCGCGAATCGGTAAACATACTAGAAGTTGATGTCAGTAAATTAAATTAAATTCACATATATCAGCATTTTCCTCTTTGTTATTATTTGAGCTTTTTGGGGAGCCCTCTTTTGTCCTTTTCCAGAAGACTCGATAATTTGCTATTTTCGTTGGTTTCAGAGGTCTGTTACCCCAGATTCTGAACAAGACAGCAAACAAAACGAAAACGGGCTGAACGGTCTAAAACAGAATCTGATCGATATATCTCGGGAAAATCTCAACAAAGCATCGCCTGTTTGCCAAAACACCACTGCAGAACCCGAAAAGGACTCAACAGATGATAAAAAACCGCCCAACAAAAAGGTACGATTCTCCTATAGTACCTAAAATAGATCAAAATCGAGACCCATCATTCGACGCTATAGTGGTTTACTTATACAACTTCCTCGCCTGGAATCCCAATTACTATCAATGTATTTTGGTCAACTGGTATTTCATGTATCTATTGCCTAGTACATGTACTTAATGATGGTTCTCGAATATTGAACCGATGACCCGTAATTTAATCATGTATTAATTGACCACATTTTTGAATGATCAATGTACAACGAGATTAGAAAATTCCTTTCCTGGTGTAAATGTCATAACTGTTCATGTAAATACACAATAAATAAAATATGGTAGAGGAATCTAAGTATTAGATTATATCGAATGATTTATAAATTGAGAAGAAGAAGGCAGTACATATTATAAAGGTAGCTAAACACGGTTTCGTATAAAATCCAGGGGGTTTTTCTCTGGGAAAAAGCATGATGGGTAGGGATTTTCCTGCTATTTTTATGCGGTATACATGAAAATTATTATTTTTAATTCTCAATTGCATAATATAGTAGTTTATCTTTCGAATACATGAAAAAAGTATGTAGAGAAATTTTAAAAATTAATTTTGTGAGACTCTAAAATAAAGGGAGGTAACTCCAAAAACATCCGGATTTTACACGTGCAAAATTTCATGAATTTTTTAGCGGGTAATATAGCTCTTTAAAAAGCTGGCGAATGTACCCTGAAAATACTATAAAACGATGCCTAAGGACTCGCTCTTAAAAATGTACGGAAATTAAAATGGCTGATTTGGGTGCATTCTGCTTTTAGGGGGAGCCTAAAATGCATGGGTGTACTGCATTTAGAGGCATCCTTTTGCCTATTTTCCGCATGTTTTGAGTGCTAAATAAATTCTAGCATTAAGTAACATGTGCATTATTCTTAAATATTTAAAAAATTCACAATTTTATCTTTCTATTGATGTATAGATATATATGTAACAAGTTTTTACAATTTATTTTTATAGGGGTCAGTTTTGCTTGTCCCTCATCTGAAAACGTCCTTATAACGTTACATATAAAACTGTGTTTTGCACCCAAAGCAAACAGTCATCACCCCATAGTTAAAGACGAGTGCCCGTCATGTGCAATGAGATTGTTCATTCAAGCATTAGAATAATTTTATACTTTGCATATAGACATAATCTGTTTCTTTTACGGTTTCAGTTGGGAGGAGCACTATTATATTTCGTCTGTATAAATTGTGATTGTATTCCTTTTATGTATATAATATGGTGATGCGTTTGCCAAACTAAACTAAAAGTATATCGAAGGTTAAGATATTATTTGGAAAATATTTCTGTTTCTGTTCTTTGAGAGAGCTATATAGGTTACTTCTCTATACCTTCTAAAAGTATTCATTTCCAAATGGTATATGGTACTTAAGAATTTTTTTTTAAGATATCTAGTGTACTGAATGGACACTAGTATTTTTTGCTGTAAAGTGTTTTAGAACCATTTTAACAAGACCTTGGACCTTGGTAGGATATATCAATCTATTTCTTGCATCAAAACAAGTACAAAATGACGCTGGATTCAAGTGAAATATGCTGATTGCTAGTCTTAGCTCAAAAGCCAGACAGATTTTGTTGATTTCAAAGAGCCATGGCTGAGTGGCCAGCAATTAAATAGACAGACATACGTCACATTGCTGTTTGACACACCTACCCGAAGTCCAAGCTCTTGTTAACTTGTTAAAATTGTTCTATGAGATGCAATTCATTTATTGCGTTTGCGTTTTCTTGCATTGTCATTTATTTAGTTTATCTGAGTTTCCGAATTGTAGTGGTTATACATACCACGTGTCAATATTTTTGATATTTTGAACCATTAATTTAAAACTTATAGACATTTATTATTCAACAGAATCTGTTTTTAAGAACATTACTTCTGTTTCCCCAGGGTCCGGACAGTAGCCCAAATGGCCTGTACCCGTCTCTCGTCAACTGTCCACACAAAATTATCTACGTCAGGGAAGCTGTCAGGAAAATCGACACCCTGTATATGGCCCCAACTCTGGTCGTCCCATCAGTAGCAGACGACGATCACCTCAAAGAATTCAACAATGTACAAAACTACTCTATAAGCAAATTTGCAAATAACTCAGTACTTTAAAAAAAAAATGAAATATAAACCAAAGCATTTTTTCTCAATTTTAAGCAATAAATGTAGGGGTTTTTATGATTTTTTTCCAGTTCTGTGGTGAATTCAGTTGGCGGAGAGATATTCCAATTAGTGTGAGTGACAATGGCACTTGTGAAACTTTAGAGTTTTGTGTGGATCCGCGCGCCATCCCTAGAAATAGATCTCAAAATTCTAACCCTAGTCTCGTGTTGAGGAAGCCAGGAAATTCCCGGTCAGATACTATTGGACGTAACTCCATCTCTTCGTCCAGTAACAGTTCACAGGTGATCACGTGATTAAAATTTTTGAAGTAAATAAAAAAATTTAAATTAGAGAAAAACAAATCATAGGTCAGTATCCAAACAGGTTAAATTCCCTTTCAATTTTCATAAATTTCTTTAGAAATAAAAAAATAAAGGTCGTCAGATTTTCTTAACATGTCACTATTCAAGGGGAAATTTTTCATTTCCCAATTGGACATGCGTCAAAGAAGCGGAACATCAAGCCGAAATTAAAATGTTCAAGATATCCTTATTGAACATGCATTTGAAACCAGTCACATCCATATTGATTTCAAGAAGGGATGTATATTTGTTCCTTTTAACACGGAAATGTAATATACATGTGTACGTATATTGTTTTCGTCATTCAATCAAATGTTGATTTCGTATCCTTCAGGGCGGGTTTGCAGCACAGGAAGGCGAAGATGATTCAGACACTTGTCTGATCAGAGCCGGATAACAAGTCTCCCGCGACAGTGGAATGTCCCAAAAATTGAAAACGGAATTATGATTTGAAAATTCAACAGCCATATATGTATTTTTTTTAGAGTTTTAAAAATATCATAATACTTATTACGTACGTTGTACACTTAAAGTATTAAGATGTATCATAATACATTTAGTTATTACATACTTTGTTCACTTAAAGGCCTCAATAGAGTGAAGCTTTTTGGAAATTCAATAGAACATATATTGTACTTGTAAAATTTGATGTATACTGGTAAAATACATACAATAAATTCTAATTAAAACACCCATTTTATCATTGGTCATTCATATTTGACAGAGAGTGCTAAAAATTTCTAGCTTTGTGGGGAACAACCTAGGAATTAAAAATTTCAACAACCATTTTCTTAATTTTTTTTTTTTTTTTTTACAAATTTTATTAATAACTTGTACGGCATGATGCTGCATATTCATACAGTAAATTGGGGTGTTGTGAAGCAATTCCTCCTTTATACAAATTAACAAAACACAAACATTGTAACAGGGACATATATATGTCCCTGTTTGTAACAAGCCTTGAACATGTAGATTAAATCATAACATGAAAAACACAATACAGTCACGTTTTAAGTCGACCAACACCTGACTGTGCAGTATTTTCAGTATAAATGTGAAACAATGATATTTGCATAGATAATCATTAAATATTGAATACCGTATTCTACATGGGTCTGAAAATTGATTCCAGTAAAATGTTGAAGCCTATTGATAACTTGGGTCCAGATTAAAGAGGCTCTACTGTAAATAAAATGGTACTATAAAGCGAATATATAATGAATAATTATTTTTTTAAATTGGAGGGGGGGGGGCACGGTGTTCAACAGATGAATTTAAAGCTACATGAATGACTTATTATTTCTTTAAAATAATACCACATAAATTTTCACAAATAATAAATTCAGTCACTTGAACAACCACAAGTCATCGATGTTATTTTCTAAAGGCACACCAATTTAATAGTCAAGGACGGCAAAATTATCATGGATTATGGAAAATGATTAAATTCTGAATCATATAGAACAGTACTAATTCAGTAAAAAAAAAAAGATGGAAACCTAAATGACCCATAAAATCCAAACTAAGAAAAAAAATTCAGAGGTTAGCTATATACATGTATTGAACATGCATGTTAGCTGCAATAATGTAGCCCTCTCCGATTTTTTTATATCTGATGTTTACTGGAGAGGGCTACAATTCCATAGGATCTCCATAATGGTGCAAAATAAATTTTTTAATGCGTCCGACTTCGGTCTGAAAAGATCGTTTTTATTATTGACTTCCTTTAGATAAAACGATTTTTTAATTCAGGTTGAACAAACTAACCGTATATAAATCAAAACCAGATAAAACACATCAGCATGTTTACCAGTCGTCCTTTTCAGCAGCCATGACAGTTCTCGCGTGATTTTGTGGGATTTACGCTTGGAGTTTTATTGGGCTTGATAAAGTGAAATTCAGTGTAAATAAGCGATCTTACCTTGTTCTATCACTAAAACATCATTTAAGGAAATGGTATATAATGAAAAATTCATATTTACCGCGTTAATTATGTTTAAAATAGGGGAATTCCTATATTCAGTTCAAGATCCGCTCCTGAATTCTCATTGGCTGTCCCAAAATAAAACCGGTCAAGGTCAGTAAACATGGCGTACAAATTCAACTTGCGCTGTTGACATACACGAAAAATAGCCGATATATGGACTATACTTGATATTTTTGGATTAATTTATGCCACACACATCTACAATGTTTGAGTTCAGGTAAGAAATGCAAATGTTATTGTCATTCATATACGATTTGAGACGTAATCGTTGCGGGAGTGAATCACTCCCGCACTTGCACCATTGCGGAGATCCTATGGAGTTGTAGCCCTCTCCCAAAAAAAAAAAAAAAAAAAAAATCGGGAGAGGGCTACATTATTGCAGCTACATGCATGTATGCATATTTTGTACAAGAAAATATTTAAAATATCACCAAAGGAAGAATAACTCTAGATATATAACATTACTTATAATGTTGAATACTGTAAACCTTCTTCTTTTTTGGTGGTGACTTTATTTTGCGATTTGCCAGAGATAAATTGGTTTGCGGTGACTTATTTTCGTGATCAAGATGCAGACTATCTGAAAATTACCAGAGAAATGGTTTACAGCAAGAAAAATATGCGATGAAGAGGCTCTTGTAAACCTCATGAAAATTTCTCATACACAAAAAAAAATTGTTTTACAGTATTTACCAAAGTGATGACATGAGCATTTACAAACAATTCCACATCACAGACAAGATTCCATTGTTATCATAACAACTTGCAAAGACTAGAGTATTACATGTAACAATATTTCACTTTTGTCAAAGTCCAAAGTTTTAAATTTTTCTGATATTTTCTTCTAATAAAGAAAACAGTGAGTATTCTTTTATATAAATATGCAATAACTGTTCATTATCATTTACAGATCTGTGTGTAATCTATGTGTAGAGCTTAGACTTTTGGTGGGATGTTACTATCTAGTTTGCTCCATCAACACAAGCTGTCAAATATTGACCTCCTTTCTTCCAATTTGCTAAGACAGGCTCATTAATATTCATTGACTGTCGAAATCGGAAAGTTTTACCCCCAAGATCTGCTCTGTTGTGTGAAACTGACGCTGTTTCAACTGAAATATACATGTACAGCTCCCTGGATGAAATCAAACAAATATTGTTGCGCTCAATATAATAATACCTTTTAGCCAATGAATTAGAAGACCCCACCTTTATCAAATTGGATGTTGTCATGTACTGCCCAAAGTCCAAGCTCTGGTTAAAACGGCTCTAACTTCACAAAACAAAAATGTTCTTAACAAAAAGGGGTTTTAAAAGATATAAGGAAGACCTTGAAGAACATACATATCTAGAAACAAGATGTTTTATCATACGATCAGATCATTTCACTCTAACAGGAACGACTTAATTAAATGTGCACATATCTAAACAACTTATAATGATATCACATGCATCAGATATTTTAAAATATATTTGGTTTTGGACATCAAAATTTCAACTAACCAAATAAAAAATCCTTCAAAATGTACAAGTAGCTATGGACAAACAAATATGGAGAGAGTCCATAAGATACATTATGCATTGAATATTTGTATAAAGCAATGATAAAAATGTGACGAATATACATGTGACTGCAAGCAAATTAGAAAGTAACAGTATATACCAGCATGGACAAAGTCCTGCTCTAAAAGTATTGAAATCCAAAACAACACTTCAGATCAATTAATCCCAAGGAATAGTAAAAATTATTAAGCTTTGCTTGCTAAAAAAAGAGGAGATTTCATTTTCAGTCGGCAGATCTACTGTTAAAAAAAATCAACTTTTTCCAGATCATTAAAAATATTACAAATGCACTGTGTCTGATACTTAATGTACAACTACCAACCAGGCACATATTATTCAAAGCTCATGAAAAGACGAAAAGTCCATGTATTGCACAAATTCTTCAAATCTGATCTACATAATGGCAGCAAATTAAAGGGAAACAGTTGCATCGCTACATGTATTTTTACGGTATATGGAATGTGTGGGTGGTTCTGATTGACAGGGGGTGTGTCTACCACTGATCACGTGACAGAGGGCTCCATCAGATCCTGTAGGTGGCGGTAGTTAGGATAACGACACCGCTTGTACACTGCCGGTATCACAATGGTCAGGACCACTCCAAAGGCAAAGCACATCAAAGCAATTATTACCACCAAGTAGGTTTTCACTGTAACAGATGCATATAACTAATGGTCAACATCAAACGCTATAATACAGTACGTGATACATATACAGTACTAATCCATCATACACAGAAAATTAAGAACGATTTGTGTACAAGTTATATCAATGAAACACTATGCCCCCACCATAAAGCTGTTCATCTTCACTAGCCAAGGGTTTTCGGTCCACTCTGCTCCCCATAAACCCTTGGCAGATCTCATTACGAAAACTCGGTGACAAGCTCCGTTTAATGATTGGCTGCAGCTGCGAGTAGCTGATCCAATCGCAGTCTTGTAAACAAGCGCTTATAAATAAACTTTTAAAAGAAACACACGTGTGATCTTTAGTAAAACATTCGGTGCTTTTCACAAGTTGAGGCACAAGTGCTCGAGTACAATATCTCCACAAGGATGGTCTAACCAGATCACTTTAAAAAACGAAATATTTTACTGGATTTAACAGAGATTTACAAACTTGTCAAGGCTCGTGTGATCGTATAGTATGGGAAGTAAACATGGCTAATGAAGAAGTTGCCTATCCCGTTAGTATATACGTCCCTGCTTATAGTTAGAGTTTCAATTGTTCAATGAGCTGTATTTTATTTAATTTCTTTTGTCCAAAATAATTATGACAACGATACTTGGTTTTATGGCTTGAATGCATTTATATAGCGACTTTTTCACTCCCGGTACAGGTCTCTACAAACACTAGGCCTATAAATAAAACATTCCTTGCTTTCTCTAGGTTATATCTTCATTCCGTTAATTATGTTCCTATTCTTGCTAGTCAACATGTTTTCAAGTTGTATTTATGCCATAGCGTGTATATTATCCGTTGTTTCATTTGATTAAAATGTAAATATACAAGGGGGGCAACTCGAGTTGCTCGCTAGATAGCGCCACCTCATCACCGAGTTTTCGTAATGAAATCTGCCAAGGGTTTATGGGGAGCAAAGTGGACTGAAAACCCTTGGCTAGCGAAGATGAAAGCTGTTTCATTGACAAAAAATTGACTTTGATCTATCAATGACCGTGACCCTATACCCCTGAATTTGACTCCTGAGCATGACATTTTAATGACCAATGAAAAAAGTCTTAGAGAGTTCAACAGTTGCTAGCTTGTGGACAGTTGGCCAGTCAGACAGACATTACTTTTATTTCCTCATCAACCCAGTTCTGAGATTGTCGTGCTCATGCATTTTTAATGCATTGGTTTAAATATAAATCTCTCAGTACCCGGTTCTTTTTCTCCTGAGACATGGGGGAATACTTACATCCAGTCTTTGATGAGTTTTTGGGACAGTTCTTTTCATCGGTCATGTCCCCACAATCGTCTACCCCATCACAAATCCAGTCAGGGTGGATACACAGCCCATTGTTACACTGGTCCTTCTTCTGGCAACCTAAATATAATGCTTCTACTGTACTACTGCCAAATCATTCATTTTTATGTTCATGGATTGTAAGAAACACGCATGTACATTTGTGGGAATACACACACCATAAAGCTAAAAAAGTTACTCCCAAATGAACAAATGTAAGCGTTAACATTTAAATGAATCATTCTTTTGACAGTAACTAACAAAAAGAACAGAAATTACAATTTCATTTTAGACAGAATTTTTTTTTTTTGACCACTATATATTAAGGACTTACTGTATGTGTTATAGCTAAGCTTGACCTTGTTTGGAGCCATCATTTTTACCCACAATGCATTGGTGCGACTGAGATAACCCTGGGTCTGTTTAGAGTTGAATTTGAAGACTCCAGACTTTGATGTTCCTCCATCTAACACAACTCTATACAATCAAACACACATTCAGAAATTAGGACTTCACTCAAAAGGTTATACCAATAAGTTAATATGTTATATGATGAAATTCACATCAAATAGACCAACAACTGCATTTCATATACTTGATATAAGTCTAGGCAAACAAATTAATATAATAACTTAATTAAATGATGGTCATTAATGGAATTGAAAGTCTTCTAAAATTGACGTCCTTTAATGTTTGACTTTTTTAACACCTCTGCAACAGGTGCATTAATTGGCATTCAACACTTACATGCTTGAGTTTGAAGACAATTTGGGGTGTGAGAGGGAGAACTGAATGATATTGGTACTGTTATTGGGCCCGGACTTGGGGAGACTGATGACCCAGATACAGGACTCCCCCTCAGGGATCCCCTCTGGTATTTCAATGCTATAATTGGGGGACGTCAGATATCCACCACATCCTGCAACATACAATGTATCAATTTGCAACATACATGTACAATGTATCAATTTGCAACATACAATGTATCAATTTGCAACAAACAATGTATCAATTTGCAACATACAATGTATAAATTTGCAACATACAATGTATCAATTTGCAACAACATACAATGTATCAAATTTAATCTTCAATTTTTTTACAAGATCGAGACACACAATTTCATTTTTCAGATACTTGATGTATAAAATACTTTTATTTGCTATGCAATATCTACAGGTAAGTTGGTTAACTGTTACCTTTTACTAAAAATGAATATAATTGTCAATTTGTTAAATAATGTTCCATGCACTCAACTTACAAACGCCATATGGCTGTGTGAAACAGTCACAAAAATAAAGTTCAAAGGAAAACTGAAAAAATGTTTACTTATAGTCTTGTAAAGAGGTTAAGAGGAGACAAATAATGAAAGCTGACAGTGAATAATACATATCATGCATGTATAAGTACACTGCATCAGTATAAATATACAAAAAGTTAATACTTACTGAGCATCTTGTAAGTGACATTGAAGCCTTTGCTGACCTTTCCCACACCTTGACCTAATTCTGTGGTGCTGTCAAAGACCAGCTGTGCGATATTTGACTCATTCAAGTTAACAACTGCGTCTGTAGATGGTAGGTGGTCTCCTGAAAATTTCCATAAAGCTGTTCCGGTGTCATCCTGCCATAAAATTAAAATCAGTTCTCAATGTACTACACATCACCTTACCAACAAATTAAACCATTTCTGAACAAGAATATACATGACTGCATGTTTTTGTTGAGATATGTACAAGGAACATTATCATTTGACATTGGATATACATGTTGACTAAAAACTGTATTCATGTAGAATTTACCTGCATATTAACTTAAATACCCTCTTCACACTAAAATCTTCATACAAGACCTTGTGCAGATCTAGATGAGGGGTCAGGACCCCCCCCCCCGCCTCCTGGAAAATTCAAACTTTTTAAATTGAATTCATATAAAAAGTTATCTTTAAAAAAAGGCCTTGGCTCACATCGCCCCCTCCCAAGCATCCTTCGTACAACCCCTGGTAAAAATTTCCAGATCCACACATGTATAATGTAATTCCTATACATTCCTTTGAACTTAAATATATTTAAATGAATGTTAAGTAGAAGGTGCTTTGATTTAAATATTTTCCAACCTGGAGTCTTAAAGTATGATTGGGTGCTAGAGCAGCAGTTTCCATGGCAACATACACAAAAGTGGAACTGTTTTCTGGTATTGGAAGATTCCACTTGCAATTAGCATTCAGGGGGTACAGGTTAGGATACTCCGGACTTGTAATTGTTCCTACAGGCGATATCAGAGTCTTTCCACAAGCTAAAATGGAAGAATTGTGTACACATGAATAAAAAAAAAATATATATATATATTTTTTATACATGTCCTTCACCTTCAAAAGCAAAATGCAGTACATGTACTGAATTCTTTGAACTCCATCCTTACCTGGTCTTGCAGAATACATCCCAGAAAGTACTATAGGAATGGTTCCATTTGAACATTGAGAACTATTCTTCAAGTTTACTTCTATTCTAAAATTTAAATAAAAGATATACATGTATTACTAGATTGCACGTAACTATTTGTCAGCCTAAACCAATTAACATATCACCTTTGCAAAAACAGTTTTATTAATGATATTTATATGTATAAAAAATACCTTGCTGTAAATGTGTACCATTTTCTTACTCTAGTTATTATTGCTATATATATTATTATATATTCCAATATAATTAAGGAATTACTCTGGTTTAGTACAGTTGATTAGAACAAAAAGTATTACACATTTCATTACTCTAATCCCTACGTACAAGAATCCTTTCTCGACTCTGACGTAGATAGCCGGAGTGACTGGAGAACTCTGGTTTGTTAGCGTAGCAATCCTCTTGTCATACTGACTGTGACCCTCGTAAATTGTGACGCTCTCGTTCTGACACAAATTCAGACTTTCAATCCTAAAAGATGTAATTCCTAAAGAAAAAATATACTTTTCCAGTGTAAATAATAAGTAACATTGGGTATATAATATTTCCATTCAGCTCACTAGTTAATATATATCTTAAAATTGCAAACACTGTCAAATTTAAAACATTGTTGTAACATTTTACAACACTGCATGAATATAAAATATACACGTATTTACAACTTGTACAATACATGCTGTTCAATAGAAATCATCCTTATCATAATTGGGAGAAGAGAAGAGTGTTTACAAGCAATTTGCTACCAGTACAAACAACGTTGGTATAATCTGTACCAGCGGTACCTTTATTCCTTGGAACTGCCACAAAGGAACACTGGGTCTCAACTTTCGGTCTCTGCATGTAAAAACTCATCGTAGGTGATGTAAGAATGAAATCACATCCTACAGAAGAGAAGCAATTAATGTACAAACTGTAAGACATGCAGTTTTAAAATGATTTTACCTTCTTTATAATGTTAGCTAGGTATGTAGGGGTGTACTAAGCTTCTTACTTACTGCAATCTATGCAAAAAAACGCACCTCTTTTGGATTGAAAAAATATCCATTAAATGCATCCTTATATATTGCAAT
This sequence comes from Magallana ariakensis, assembly GCA_020458035.1. Classification (NCBI taxonomy): domain Eukaryota; kingdom Metazoa; phylum Mollusca; class Bivalvia; order Ostreida; family Ostreidae; genus Magallana; species Magallana ariakensis. Next base: position 47,534,675 of record CM035815.1, on the reverse strand, counting down.
AAATTTATATACAGTTACCAGTAAGAGATAGGATTGACCATTATTCAGTGGTCTCTCCTTGTATGTGGGGGAGGAGACTGGGGGGTCTATTAGTCAAGGAGTATATATATTAAAATTTTTTTAGTGGAATATACTTGGTGCAATTTATTTAGTCTTAACATACCAGATGTGACACTATTGAAAAATCCAGAGAAGAACTCCTGCTGATCTATGTCTTTGCCGACTACCAACATGGCCCCAGTTCGGGATGTTATGGGGAAGAACTGACTGTATGTGCTTTCAAAATAGTATTATACATGTTCAAATATGGTTTTTTAAAAATTGCATCATGTATATATTTATCAAAAGATGTTTTATTCATACAACAAGTAAAATATGGCTGTTTTTTGTATTGGCTACTCAGTCATTGTCAAAATTAATACTGTATGTCTTTCTTGATCCTTGATTTTTTTTTTATAACAAAAACTTTAATTGTGTGGGTTTTTTAAATTAAACATTTAAAAACAAAATTGCAATTGTTTATTATCCAAGTTCCACCAATAGGTAAACATTTAAAAACAAAATTGCAATTGTTTATTACCCAAGTTCCACCAATAGGTTTTCGGGGAGAGGTTTCAAGCCATCATAGAAAGCAATTCTGGGTGTGGGAGTAAGGTTGCTGTCATTCAATAGAATTTGGACCTACAATTAAACAGATATAGCTATAATAAAAACTTAATTATAACAATCTGTTTTATTTGTGTCATTTTCTTTACAGAATTTCAAAAGATGAAAAGCTACAACCTAAAAATTTGTTTTAAACATTGTTTATACATGCAATCATGCATAAATATACATACTAACATTGTGAAAATTGAATTTATTTGTATAGATTCATATAAATCAGCAGATAAAAAAAAATATTTTATTTTTATTCTTTAATATATTTAATCATTTCTCTCTTCAATTATTTAGTTTCCCTTACAACACTCAATTAATGTATTCTAGATAACAAGGAAGTATTAAAAGAATTAAGTATATAATTTAAACTACACATGTACAGAAAATAGAAATTTAATGACTGCAATATTACATAATTAAGTTGATAACATCAAAAAGAAATGTAAAAAAATTGCAATTATAAATCATTCAAATACATTTTACAGAAGATGTCAGCTTGGAGAAATAACTGATAACATCAAAATATGGTCAATTAAAAAACCTGCAGATTAATAGATAAAGCAGTAATTATTGCCTACTCAACAGGTAGATAAACAAAAGGACCCCAAGCAGGTGGCCCTCTTCACAGAGGTGACAAGATTAATCTAGGTAATTATGACCCAATTACCTGGTCAGCACACAAGCCTAGATACACCAGCAGGTGCCCTATCTTCATTACACACAATTACCTGTTACACCAATCACTTAGGTAGTGTTTGAAGTGGGAATCCAGGGGTTTCCCAATTAACAAACTTCAAAGCCCCTGCTGTGCTAATGTAGAGCAAATAAATTCAGTTTTTATAATTGTCAAAACAGCAGGACAGCATGGGAACTAGAGAGGGGAAAGGGGGTCCTTGTGAGGCCATACCCAGACAGCTACCGACAGACATGGACAACAAGAAACTGTGGGATGTGGCTGAGAGACTCCAACGTTTGATTGTGAGCCATGACAGAGCTGTCCAACAGATGTACCTCTTAGGTAAGGAAATCAGTAAAATTGATGATTCAGGGGTTTATCTTTTTATTTAACAAATTTCAGTTGGCTATATTCCACAGAAAATCACTATATTGGTGTGTCAGAAATAATGCTGTTTGCACATTTTGTTTTGCTTAAAATCTACAGATTTTCAAATCAAAAGTTGGTAAATTATACCATGTATGTATGTAACTCAGATCTGTCTTGTTTATTCTTTCATTGAATCAATGTATTTCAAAATGTTATCAATACTGAGTTAATTCTAGTCAAATAACAAATATATTAGCAACAAATTTTATGATAATTATAGTAAAACCTCTTCAATTCACATGGCTTCTCTGTATACCACTTGAAATTTCAAAACCTTGAGCAAAGGTTACTAAGAAAATGACCTTATCAATTCCCTGTTCTTTATTTTGTAAAAGATATATATTACAATATTTATTCCCTTTCCCCACAAAAAATTATTGAGTTATTTCCCTTCTACCAGTACCACCAAATCAAATGAAGTAGCTATATGTATAACAGGACACATTTTCTAAACAAAAGAAATGTTGCAAAAAGGATGTCATTTATGTAATTCTAGATATAAGTTGACAAACAGAAAACTGTCTTTGATCTGTTATTATTTCTAGTTTTTCTACCCTGAGGCCTACAGTAGGTGCATGTCACTTTAGAATGATATATAATGAACATGTACCGGTACACATAAAGACATTTAAATAAGTGATTTATTCAATAAGAAGTTTTTATGTCAAAATAACTGGTACACAGATGCACAGATGAAACTGAGATTTTTAAACTTCTCCAAGTATTTATTTCATATTTGATATCAGTAAATGGATCGAATATCTTATATTTACAAGGCAATTAATTAAGGTAACAGCTGAGGCGACATGCAGCCACCACCCAAATAATTTGGTAAAAAATAATTAAAATTTGAAATTTATAATAGATACAAGTGCATGATGTTCATTAAAGCTATAGGAATAGAACAATTTGAACTGTATGATTTGTATAAACACAATTAAGCCAAGAGGGATGTGATAAATTTTTTTGTATCTGGCACATAGTAACAATTATTTATATAGGATATTAATTAGACACATTTATTTAAATACCACTGTGAATATTTTCTTTGTAAAATTACAATGAATAAACATGCCATTCTATCTAACCGTGAAATATTAGTTTCTGTGCTATCTGCTTTTAGTACCTTTCAGTAATCAAACAGAGATTCTGCATAACCATTTAGTAAAGTGTTAAGATTAAGATATGAGGGATGGGGAAAAGATCAACCTGATTAAAATCTGATCCTCGATCCGCTCCTTGCATGGTGAGTAGTCATTGAAACTATTCACCGGCGTCATTTGATTTCCCTCTATGTTAAACTCTGAATAATCCCAGCCACTACATTAAATTCAAAGTCTGATATAACTCTAAATTGTTTATCCTTAAAAAAATCTGCATCGCCAACGAATAAAATTTTCTTTGGTATAATAAAATACCTATTTACTGACTATTCGGACGATAGCAAGTTTATTGTCCCCCTCGACAGCAACTATTTCCCTCGGCTTTGCCTCAAGAAATGGTTGCTGTCTTGTGGAGGCGGGGGCAATAAATTTGCTATCGTCCTCATAGCCAGTAAATAGGTAAAAACACCAGTGCTCCAAGATGTCCATTGATGTTAATTAATGTTTTTAACTCAATTTTTCAAGCGTTGGGTGTCCATATTTGGCAATGGAATGGTAAAAAAAATTCAATTTCATTGAAACTTTCACAAAATGATATGTTCCCAAGTTATTATGATGTCATAAGAAATATTGTGCATTTTTATGTGCTTAAATGGTACATTTTCCTAATAAGGAAAAATGCGTACAAAACATAAAAAATTAAAAACTGACATGCTCCATGAAGCATATCTTATCATAACAATTTAGCTGTATATTTTTTATGATGCATTTAAAAAAAAATAAATCTTACATATTTGATAAAAAATATGTCAAGTTTAAATCTGAAAAGTTTCGCTCATATCGTGTGAATAGTCAGCTCAAAATCGAACTTGTCCGCTAACTTTTCTAACAACCCTTGTACCTCACACACACCCAATACATGACAATTCTACCCACGATGAATGGCAGGGTATGCATTATAATTATACACAAACTAATACAATAAAGAGGCGCACCTCCCAAAAATCATCACATCAAAACTTCCAACAAACATGCATGTCTATATACGAGGGTTGATCCAAAAGTAATGTCACAGATGCGATAAAATTGTGAAAAATCCGCGTAACGTGACAAAAATTCGTGCTTTGAGATATCTACCTATTTCAATTTAGATCTGAAAATTTTAATGCATTATGATAAATATTTCTGAAGATAATATATTTTGTAGAGCGTGAGGTAAGGATAGTCGCCGCACGCTAGCGACGTCATCTCTAGATCTTTGGCATTCTGGAAGAATTTCGTAATTTAATATAAAAATTGGCCACGATGCTCTATTTTCCTTTTTTTTTTTATCATTTTATTCATAAAGTAACTAATTACCCTTTTTGTAATCGATGGAGTAGTATATTGGATTATTTAATGTGCAATCAGTTTGTCGGTCTCTTCAAGAAGTCACGAACGTAGCTTTATAGTATAGCCATTGCTTTAACTTTCCTTCAGAGCATATGTCTTCTGTCTATCTAATTTATTTATTAACATGACATGCTTTTATTAGATATTGGAACCACGTTAAGGGTACCCTGTTCACTCGCTCTCAATTTTAGGTTGATATATCAATTTCAGTACATTTTCTAGTGATTTCTATCCAAGCAAAAAATGCATTGTATCACTTATCGCATGTCCAGCCTTCTTATTTCTTGATCTAGAGAAAAAGAGCATTGCGTAGATATCCGAAATCAACGGTAACGGTCCCTAATTTATAAAAACAGTTAGAAAAAGTTTAGGATATATCTGTATCAAAACGTGTTGTTTTGGGCTTGTTCAAATTTTGATGCATGTAATTTATTCATAAATACATACTTAAAAAAAAAGACGTAAATTCATGACGCGGCGATGTCACGTATATATAATGCTATAAACATCAATATCTTGTTCAGTGTTCAACGAAATTTAATCAAAATTTTGATTTGAATTTGAATTTTGATAAGGAAAATTTTGATGTATCATTTTAAAAAATACTGCGCCAGTGGGAAGCGCGGTGAATAGAGTGACATTACTTTTGGATCAACCCTTGTACCAGTATTTTTGCTTTAAATAACAAAATTTTAAATTCAGAAGGGCAAAAATTCACCATAAAAAAATAATGGAATCAGATTTTCATGGTAACATGCACATCTATGCACATCTACGCATTGTGTTCTATTACCGACAAAGTTTCTCAAATTCTGTGCAGCGGTTTAAGAGGAGTTGTGCTGACAACCTGTTCAAATATGGTCAAAGTTCTAAGTTCAAAGGGGCCAAAATTTCCCAAAAATAATGAAATCTAATTTTCCAGCATGACATGCAGATTTACATATTGTGTCCTGATACACCTAACACCTACATAGTGTCCCAAAATTCTGTGCAGTGGTTTAAAAGGAGTTGTGCTGAACAACTGTTCATTACTTAATTATAGATGTGGCCTAAATTGCAAGTGCAAAATGGGTGATCATATTCATGGTAATATGCAGATCTACACATTGTACCCTACATACCTACAATGTTTTACAAAATTTCTGTGCAGCAGTTTAAGAGAAGTTACGCTGACAAAAAGGAGAACTAATTGACTGACTGACAGACACGTCAAAAAACATTATACCCCCTCACAACTTGTTGCTTGCGAAACAAAAATCTGTTATCCATAAACGTTGATAATACCTAAAGGTACATCCACCTCGAAATCTCAGAGATTAAATATTGGTTACAGGTTTTAAATAAAGTTATACATAGCTAATAGAAAATTATAATTTTTACACTATGACAATTGCTTTTATGGAAATGTTTTAAAAGTCCCTAGCTTGTACAGTAAGAACTTATTTTCTGTCAAAAATGCTTTGAAATAAATCATTTAGACCATTTTATGATTTTTTTTAATGATAACAGATTTAGCTCTCTCCAATGAAATGTGGAGGACACTATACTCTCTCATTAAGGTTCGATGGATTCAATCAACACCCAACCCCCCCAAAAAAAAATAAATTAAAAACCTTCCGATACCCCTGATTTTGTACATGAAAATACCAGTATTCACAGCCAATTTACATGTATTATTTTCTCTGATTTCATCTGTTTTAAATGTTTAAAGCAAGTTATTCACCTATGAGTATATATAAGCATTTCTTGGACTTTAATTGATAAAACTTTCAATTGTATATATAGTATATATAGTAATCCTATAGTGTTCATTACACTGAGTGCTTATCCAATAATAATATATAATATTTTATATTGTTAATATAGAGTTAATACATTACTATGCATAAATTACAAAAGCGTTTGCACTTAATTAACATTGAATTCTCAGATTATAAATCCGGTAGATTGATTACAAACCAAATATCTTAATATATGTTCTGAGTTTTGAAGAAGGAATTGAAATAAGAATTCTGAAAAAAAAATTATTTCACTATTGGATGAATCATAGGCCCAGGGAGCAAACTTTTATCTAGGTTTTCTCAAGTGAGATTGCACTGTCATGTCTTTGAATATTTATTTGGCAAAATGTAAATCTATTTTTCAGTTTTCTAGCTAGTTCAAAGAGCAAAGGGGAGAATATTTGCTTGCCAACTTCTTTTCAAACAACCATCCAAAAACATTTATCTTGTATAGACTTTGTTAGGTTTATTGAACTTGACTAAGAAAGCAAATACATTGCTATTTTATTAGAAGTGAACCACAGGGTACTAATATGCCAGAGAATTTTTTCAGATTCCAAACTCCAGGACATGAAAAACAGACTGTTTCACAAGAGGAACTCCCTTAGATTTCTACAGCTCCGCCAGCACTGGCACTCCCGGATGGGAATGGTGGAGTGGATGCGAGACATGTACGATGAATATCGCCTCCGAAAGTGGACGGAAATCCAGGACCTGATCAACAACATCTTTGCAACGTACAGCTCAGAGGAAGTGATGACTGTGCTCATACTGGCCGAGGTGTCTTCCCAGAGCATTGGGATCTTCATTGAGAATGAGGAAGAGGGCGAGACCAGTGTGAACTCCGAAAGCGATGTCAGTCAGGTGGAAGAGGTGATGATGGTGGAAGGAGACAGCGAAGAGGGGCAGGGGACTCAAGTGTCAGGAGAGATGGGGGAAGTGAACACCGTCGTGGAAGATGAAGAGATGGAGGATGTTTCGACATTCAGTGTGGCTACAGCATTGTGATGGGTAATGAACCATAAATAAACATGAGAGAGTCTACATATGAGTCATAGCATTGGCAGATGTGACAAAGTGTTATGGACATTACAATGTGATAATACCTAAGAGACACCTCCTTTCAGTCTTTGACATTTTAGCCACAGACTCTGTGGTAGAGACCTTGTGATATACATAATGTGATAGTATAGCTCAGGTTAATACAAATGTGATTCAATAGGTTGGAGAAGTCAGATTTTCGATTGTTCATATGTGCCAAGATAAATGTAAAATACCAGTTACTCTGCAGATGGAATGTTGACTTGCTCTTCATGGATAATTATGTATAGTCTTATGAATCAATTGCCTATCTTTATGCAAATCATTGTTAATGTTTTAAGATATATTAAAGTTACTAATATTATATGTATATATTTTATCAAAGGGCCAGGAAGTTATGTAAAAAATATACCGGTAATCATCAAGTTAAATGAGCATGCTGCTTCAAATGAAACAACCCTTCCTGAAATTTGATGACTTTTGTACAAACACTTAGTAATTTGATCTCAAAAAGGAAACCTCTGCACATAATATTTATAACAGAGCTAGATGTTATGGCAGCCTAACTTTTTTATGCAATGTATAAAATATCATAAATATGTACAGTTTGTACTTGACATTTACCTGTTGAATGTTTCATGCCTTTTACTTAGTGCTGTATGCTGTAGATGAGACTAGTGCTTGTTTTGTAATATTTATATGTCATATTGAATAAATTCTGAACTTCATTACTCTCTCTCTTCAATGCGTGGTTTTATAATTAGCAGTACACCTCAGCCTGTACACATTCAATCAGAATGTAACATTAACATAAGAATACTACTGACTACTGTGGAATCGTCATTGTTCGTGGGGGACCAATGTTCGTGGCTTTCGTGGGTAATCCTTGCCCATGAATTTACATCCCAACGAACATATTAAATTCATTTGTTTAATATTTATTAAAATTATCTCGATTACACTACCAACGAAATTACGCCCCCACGAACCTGGAAAATTTTGGCTACCCACGAACATTGACCTCCACGAATAAAAATGATTCCACAGTATATTCTATTATTACCCACTTCAGCTTGTTACTTAATAAGCAAATTTTAAATGGGATTAAATCAGAACAAAAAGTTGTGTATTTTACATCAATTCTATACTTAGAGCAAATCTATATTCAAGCAATTATTTTTCTAAGCCATCAATGCATAATAATTTAAAGCCTGCATGCAAGCATGCATTGAATTTTCAGAGACTTGCCTGTTGGCCTTTGGTGGCTATTAGCTGGAAGTAGACCGGACTAGAATCATTTTGTGGGAGAGCTGTGCCATTTAGTTTCACTTGTCCATTATCTGTGTATCTGCCCCCACTAGCTATAATAAAAAAAAAATTACAATCTCCCTATTTATATGTATCACTGCATGAATAATCAATATCAAAAAGAAATTCATAAAGTATAATTATATTAATGTTTTTAAAATATTTTGCCCTTTAACGAACTAACCTTGTGGTCTTAAAGAAACTGTGACATTTCTGGGTGAGCTCCCTTTTCCACCGTAACTTGTAACCACAAGGAGTGAGTTATTGCTACTCACAAGTAAATCTCCTGCACAACAAACGAAAAATCAGGAAATGTTGTTCATGTGCTTAAAGAATAAGATTCTAAAAATGATGAATTATTTACTGGGTAAATATCATACGCATATTAATACCGGGTATGTATATATACATCACTTATGATCAAGTTATTCTAATTAAAACATAAATATTACAAGTTCTTAAAAAGAAGTAAGCACTTTAACCTAACCTATCTGGTCCAATATTATATAATGAAAAAGTAAGTGCACAACATTATTTAATTCAATGTATAAGAGCTGTCAATGATGAAATACTCATATCTAATATATCGAATGTGATGGCAGCTCTACAATTGTATTCTGTCCTATGTGACAAAAAAATTAACAGCATTGACCTATGAGCTTGCATGGATATTACCGCTTTGATCTAGATCTGTGTAGGATGCGATAAGGGTTTCACCATCCACAACTCGGACACTGTCCAAGGAATTTGTCAGGTGGAGGCTGGTCACTTGGAGAACTATCGTTGTTGATTTGGGGGACTTTATTACCCAGCTACAAGTTTCATTCAGGTCTGCCACCAATGTCTCATTGCTAAGGGTCAGGGTCTTGTTGCAACCTTCAAATGTTTACCATCAGAGATGGAAATCCCACAGTAAAACATGGTTATAGCATACACACTCATAGCAGAGTTACTCTTACAGCAAATTTAAGTCAGTTTGATTCTTCCATCTTTAATGAAAAAATGACAATAACAAACTGTCAACCATCTTAAATCGTACTAAAAACTGAAGGGATATAATAATCTAGAATTACAATAAATTTAAGTTACTAGTCCCTAATGCTTCACTATATTATGCATCAAACACATGATCATTTACATCGAATTAACAATGAATAGATTTTTAGCAATTGTACACAAACCTGATACACCATGGACAATCACACACACTGAAAAAACATAAATTAAAGAAATGATTACACTGTATACAAGAATGCTGCTGCTATCATATAATGACAAGTAGCTATATATGTTTGCAAGACATAATGAAAATTACAACATTTGTGAAACAAAAATCAGGATACAATTAACTGAATAAAAGACAAATATGACTTACATACAATTGTAAGTCTCTGGAGAATGCAGAAATGCATGAAGAGGATTAAGTTAGTAAGTATAATTATCTCTGGACAAAATTATTTTAAAATATTTTATTGCCAACAACATCTTACCCAAAGAGAATAATGAGAAAATGTAAATTTCTTTCTTCATCACTTCCCTGGAAAAGAGAATCTTAAGATTTATCACAGGAACACCTGGTTACATACTCAGTCGTTTATCTACATGTAATATTCAATTTTTTTTTTCTAATTGTAAACAGTCCAATCTTCTTAAGGATCCTCCACACACCTGGGGAAAGTCAATTCTTCTAAATTACTTTAAGATATGGATTTTTAGCACGTGTTCGACTTGAAAATGACCAAAAAATATTTCAATTTTTGGTGAAAAATCAACTTTTATTAAATTTTACCGCTGTTCATGAAAATAAAAGTTCCTGCAGTATTTGAACTCGGGACCTGCGGGTTGGTAGACCGAAGCAACAACCATTGCGCCACAGAGACAGACTAAAAGTTATGGCGATATAAAATATTTCACAATGCTCTAAAATCGCCATGTTGTGACGTTCTGTAATAAAAAGTAGAAGTCACAGGGTGTCGAGGATCCTTAAACAATGTTTTATTTTTTCTGTAAAGATTTTAAAACTCAGTACATTAACACACAAAAGACGAATAGGGTCACATAAAAAAATATTTTTTTATCTTGTAACTATGAGAAAAAATCTCGTTATTACCAGTTAATTATCTCGTTATTATGCGAAAAGATCTAGTTATTATCTTGTTATTACGAGAGAAAAGATCTCGAACTTCGAGAAAAGATCTCGTTATTTCAAGTTAATTATCTCGTTATTATGAGAAAAGATCTTGTTATTGCGAGTTCATTATCTTGTTATAACGAGAAAAAATCTCGTAATTTCGAGAAAAGATCTAGTTATTACGAGTTATCTATCTCATAATTATGAGAGAAAAATCTCGTTGTAATAAAATGCATAGTAGTTGTTTTTTTATTTATTATTGAGAAAAATACATATATATATATGTGTTCTTAGTTCATCAGAAATAGACCTTCAACTTGATTGGTTCACCCTTTCAGTCTATTTTTATTCTTTCCAGAAACGTTAGTTTTAGTACATAAAATGATCGGATTTGACATTTTATCTTATATGAATAAGTGGAAAGAACTTCATGTAATTTTCCTTTTTAACGTATATTGCAATCCCACCCCGAAGTAAATACCAGGTAGTCATAAAAACACAATTCTATTAGTTACAAATTTCTAGTATATATTTTCAATCATGGATAATTATACGGGATTTACCCTGGATTGTGTTTTATATATTCATACACAACCTATATTGAAAAAAAAAGTTTTGTATTTTTCGTAATTATGAGATCTTTTCTCGTAATAACAAGATAATTAACTCGTAATAATGAAATCTTTTCTCGTAATTACTAAATAAATAACTCACAATAACGAAATCTTTTCTCATAATAACGAGATTATTAACTCATAATAACGAGATCTTTTTTCGTAATTACGAGATCTTTTCTCGTAATAACGAGATAATTAATTAATAACGAGATAATTAACTTGTAATGATGAGATAATTTTCCTGTAATAACAAGATCTTTTCTCATAATTTCGAGATCTTTTCTCGTAATTACGAGATCTTATCTCGTAATTAGCATCTTATCCATCAAACATCCAATATGAAAAATGAATTTGTGCGTTATCAAATTGAATGAATTAACAAATAGGTAGACCACACTGCTGTGTACTTTTAAATTTATTTACCGGTACTTATGAAAAGCCAAGAGTTACTTCTACCCCATCCCGTCTTGAATTCGCCCAAACAAAGTTGTGTTTTTAAGTGATAATATTTGAGACATCGGATTTCGCTTAATCTTAAATTCGCCCACTGACAACGAGGGTGAAAGGGGCGAATATAAAACGGGGGCCAATATTTTCCTTTTTTACAGTTTTAAAAAATTTTTCACAGCATGATTACAGCAATCATTGTCCTACAAATGTGTTATATTTACCTTAACCTGGTCAGTACATGCAGGCATGCAAGTTTGTAATTCATAGTAAATTTTTTTAAAATGTAAATATTCTTTCTGGTTACCTTGTGAACATGAATAGGGATGCCATAATTATAAGCATCTAGAGTTTCCTTTGCCTCATGTTACTTTAAGAGCTACATGTATCATTACTTTCCAGCACTTTGCACCAGCTTAATGTGCTGACATCTTCACATTATGTCAAATGCAGGCTTATAGTTACATTTCTCACATTAACCCTTGACGAATTTTTAAGTGGCAAAATCAAAAGTCGGGCTCATTAAAGTACATGTACAACACATTCCTTAAATCTAAAAATACATTACATCCAATAAAATTGCTGCATCATTATTTCCGACTTGGATAGACATATTCATGGAGAGACTACTGGAATCAATGGACACCTGTATTCCAAAAAGCAAACGAGTTTTTTATTATTTGTTGGAGTGAGTACCATAAAGTCCTGTGTATAATTCACACCTTTATTCAACCAAAATTTGATCAAAATTGGGGGGGTGCGTATTATACATTTTTTTTTCAGAGCGCGTTTCTGAATGTCGCGGGAGCATGACTGCCGATATCTCATGTTAAGCGAGTTGTAAGTGTATAATGTACACTATTAATAACAAGATATCTGTGAGCCAATGCTCACTAGTGATACCCCCGCTCTGATGTGAATATGCAAAATAAGCAAGTTGACATTTATTTTAACAGAAAGCTGGCATCTGATTGGTACAGAAATATATCCCACAATATGGCATGCCTAAACAAAAAGTGTGTTAAAATTTCAAGCATCTGCGATAAATAGCTGCTGAGAAATCTTTGAGGAAAATTTGTTTGAAAATTTTGGCTAAAATAAACAAAGTACTCAGTTAACAGGAAGTTGACGTCCTATTGGTACAAAAATATATCCCACGATATGGCATGCCTTAACAAACACTGTGTAAAAATTTCAAGAATCTGCGACAAATAGCTGCTGAGAATTCTTTGACGAAAATTTGTTTGAAAATTTTGGCTAAAAATAAGCAAAGTCGTCATTTAACAGGAAGTTGACGTCCGATTGATACAAAAATACATCCCACAATATGGCATGCCTAAACAAATAGTGTGTTAAAATTTCAAGCATTTGGGATAAATAGTTGCTGAGAAATCTTTGATGAAAATTTGTTTGAAAATTTTGGCTAAAAATAAACAAAGTCGTCATTTAACAGGAAGTTGACGTCCGATTGGTACAAAAATATATCCCACAATATGGCATGCCTATACAAATACTGTGTAAAAATTTCAAGCATCTGCGATAAATAGTTGCTGAGAAATCTTTGACGAAAATTTGTTTGAAAATTTTGGTTAAAAAATAAGCAAAGTCGTCATTTAACAGGAAGTTGATGTCTGATTGGTACAAAAACATATCTCACGATATGGCATGCCTATACAAATACTGTGTAAAAATTTCAAGCATCTGCGATAAATAGTTGCTGAGATAAATGCGACAGAAATTTTTGTTACGGACGGACAGACAGACACACAAGGGTAAAACAGTATACCCCCTCTCCTTCGGAGCGGGGATATAAAAAATACCTTATTATTAATTTTATTTCCATGTATTATAATATTAATCCCAACCACTCAGACCACTGTTGAGTGTTCCTTGCATCAAACAAGTTATCGCCAGTGTATTCGCCATTACGTAATCGGCCACCTGTTGACTCGTCGCATGGTCAATGTTTGTTTAACAATATCTGGTGTCAGAAGCATGCACCTGTCTCATGTCGGACTTCACAGTTTATTCGAATGCAGGAAGATAAGCAATAATGATAATTTGATTTAAAACTTATTTACTTTATGTCTCGTTTATGATGCAGTTAAACATTATTGTGTTACAGAGACATTGTGAAAAAAAAGATCAATCATATGTACGACTTGATAATGACGATATACGACATGCAGACGTTTCTTCACAATGTTTACTTTTAATAGAATTTATTGATGTATGTGGGCCCATAAGTTAAACTGTGGGCCCATAGACTTTGAAAAGTTAGGGGCCCACATGGCCCCTAAGGTTTGAATTGTTAACCACAAACCTGATTAGAAGGAAACACGGACTGTGGTCCCGTTTTATGGAAACAAGAGACAGTAAACACTACAGAGATTACTGTAAAGCGAGGAACAAGGTGAAAACAGTAACGAGAAAGGAACGAAAAATGAGGGAAAGAGAAATTGCTGAAACTGCCAAGTCTAACTGTAAAAACTTTTGGAAATATGTGAATTCAAAACGCAAATCCGTATCTTGCATATCAGAGCTACAAACCGAAGTCAACGGAACTCCCTTTGTTGCTACAGCAGACTTTGAGAAAGCAGAAGTTCTGACTTGCAGAATTCTTCAGCAGTGTATTCACGTCAGAAACAGAAAACCCAGTTGATTCTGGAAAGAGTTACTGTACTGAAACTAGAGGTGTAACGATACGGCGATAAATCGATTGTTTTGATCGTGAGGGCCCACGATACGCGTATCGTATCGTCACATGTGTATCGTGATACACTGAATTAATTTTCATTGACTTTCTAGAATAGTTACATAGTATACACAACATGAAGGCATTAAGAAATTTCAATTAAAGTTAGAAATAATTTGTTTATTTTGTTCTAATCAATTGAATTTTATATCTCTACAGTTTGTTGATTGATTTTGTAAATAGTTGACATATTTTCTTCATGCAATACTATTTCTTATAGAGGTAGGCAACATACATACCAGTTTATTTATAGTTGACAACTATATCATGATACATGATGTATTGCATTAATGTATCGTGATATGTATCATATCATGAGGTAGCTGGCGATACTCAAGCCTAACTGAAACATCATCTGATGCGCCCATCACCAAAGAAGACATAAATAAGACATTGAAAGAATTAAACACGACCAAATCACCTGGCCCGGACCAAGTACATCCGAAAGTGTTGTTCAAATTGGCATATGTTATTGATGCCCCGCTTTGCCTGATTTTCAACAAAAGTTTTAGTAGCGGAATTGTGCCACATCAATGGAAAATTGGTCAGATATCAGCATTATTCAAAAAAGGAGATAAAACTCAAATTACTGACAAGTTTGTCTCACCAGTGTTCTATGTAAGGTTATGGAGAAACTAATCTGGAAGAATGTAGTAGAACACATGAACACTCAAAATCTATTCAGCGACAAACAGTTTGGATTTATTGGAGGCAAATCCACCTCATCACAACTTTTAAAGGTTCTTGACAGATGGACACAAGTCCTAGATAAAGGAAAGACTGTTCATTCCATATACATGGACTTTATGAAAGCATTTGATAAAGTCCCCCACAGGCACCTTTTGTTGAAACTAAAGCAATATGGTATAAGCTTAATGACATGCTGTTGGATTGAGAGCTTCCTGAGTGAAAGGAAACAGTGAGTACACATCCATGGAAACTACTCGAAATGGCACAAAGTCACAAGTGGGATTCCGCAGGTCTCCGTCCTAGGTCCTATCTTGTTCGTCATTTTTATCAATGACTTACCTGAATGTGTAAAATCAGAAGTGTTTCTCTTTGCTGATGACACCAAACTGTTTAGTGGCATTAGAACTGAAAACGACATTGAAACCTTACAACATGACTTGAACAATCTTTTTGACTGGAGTATTGAATGGATGTTACGGTTCCACCCAGACAAATGCAAGGTGCTGAAGGTTCACAACAAATGGAAAGAAAAAGACAACTACAGATACATCATGAAGAAGTATGATGGAACCACAACAACTCTAGAATCAGTGGAATCAGAAAAGGATATTGGGGTCAACATTGAGAGTCATTTATGTTTATCTTGAATACAAATAACACCAGGGGACATAATATGAAAGTGGCAAAGCAGTAAGCTTGAGTATTGCCAGCTACCTCACGATACGATACGTATTACAATATATTAATGCGATACATCATGTGTCACGATATAGTTGTCAACTATTAATTAACTGTTACCTATGTTGCCTACCTCTATAAAAAATAGTATTGCATAAAGAAAATGTGACCTGCTTACAAAACAACAAACTGTAGATATATAAAATTCAATTGATTAGAACAAAATTTACAAATTATTACTAACTTTAATTGAAATTTCTTTATGTCTTCATGTTATGTACATCATGTAACTATTCTAGAGAGTCAGTGAAAAAAACCTCACACTGTGTATCACGATACACATGTGACGAGACGATACGCGTATCGTGGGCCCTCGCGATCAATACGATCAATATATTGCCATATCGTTACACCTCTACAAAGCAGAGATGTAAACTAGACGTTCGGAAATACTTATTCACAAACCGGGTAGCTGACACATGGAACAGCCTTCCTGAGCATGTTGTATCTGCCACCAAAGTTAAGACATTCGAAAACAGACTAGACAGATATTGGAAAAACCATCTAATGTAATATAACTACACTGTTGATTATGGAACATTTAAAGGAAATGACCAGGCTATCACACAGTCTGATGATCATGAGACTACTGAGATGACCATAGAGGAGCAGCAGGTCCTGCGTTCATAATGAACGTAGGTAAACGTAGGTAAATCAGTGTGTAGGCCTACCTGAGGTAGTACCTCTTTACATCAGCAAACGAACATGAATAATTTTAAGATGCATTGGATCGGGGAACAAAGCAAAGGAATAAACAAACTAAACGAATAAAAAATTCAATTGACATGACAGTTATTACTTACTGAATATCATAAGAAGAAAATTCAAGTGCGCAATTAACAATAATTTTCTCCTTTCTCTTTCCAATATTCTGCAAAGGTCATGTGACTTCTGAGTGCTGATACTAAAACGGTATCGGGTTCGTTCGCCCTATCTACCTATTCGCTTGAGTCCGTTCGCCTTAGGTCCGTTCGCCCTAACTGTCGTTCACCCTAATTACCTTGAACATTCGTTCCTTGTTGTTTATAAACCCTATCATTTTAAGTTAATTATCTTTATTTAATTTAATTTTAACTTTTTGAATGACAAATATTTTTTTCTTTTATAAATTATGTTTTCATTTCTTCAAAAAGACGTAATTAGTCTAATTGCTAACGTTAGATTACAATTTATTTCTAATATCTGCCGTATCTTTGTTTTTTCAGAAGAGGTAACTCTCACAAATAAAACGTTTTCGTAGGAAGAATTTTTGAGAAATTTATTGTGACAAAACAAGCACCGCTTACCTACATTTTATTGATTTGTTTTATATTCTCTTGATACCATACATTGTTGTTATATACGGCACATGTATATATTTTTAATTCTATTCTCTGATAATGAACAATTGAATCTTCTGAAAAGTGTGTGATCTTTTCCTTACATCATGATTATGTTGATCATCATTTTTTTAGCATACGAGAACCGCACAAGGATTTCAAAAAAATATATTTTGACATCACAGGGCATATAGTGCTTGATGAAATTATATACATGTATTAGAATATTATAAAAATTTTGAATGACTTTGTAATTGAGGGTTTATGAACCTTAATTCAAGATCATCCCAAAACTCTTTACCCAAATGGTTCCTGTTTCAAATAAAAATATTTATATCAAAGTTCACATTATTCACATTTATTTGCGATAGTTCTGTGTTTATATCACGTATGTTTCGTGTTTTTACGCTAAAGTTTCACGTTATTTCGGCAAAGATTCGTGTTATCGAAAGTTATACGTTTGATTTTTTTTTCACCTACGAAAAGTTCAATAGGGGGGGGGGGTCCGAGGCATATTTGCGATTATTTTTCTATGTAAATTTAATGAATTTTCATTTTCCAAAAGGAGGGGGGGGGGGTCGGGACCCCTCCGACCCCCCCCCCCCCTCTTCTAGATCCGCGCATGTACCCCTGTCTCACTCCTGAGTGTCACTTCAAAGTAGTATGTTTTTCAGTTTCTGGTACACACATGGTGCTTCAATCGTATGTTTTTGTTTTTGTTTTTGTTTGTACCAGAGGTAAACGTTAATTCCACTTTATACCTGTATATGTATTTGTAACAAAACAAAAAAAAAATACACTGCTTTAAGGGGGAACAGGGGGTTGCAGTGTAAAATTATTTGTCAATGAATTTTTGGTTTTTTTTTAACACAATTACATTAAGATGTCCACTACAACATACATCATTTTCACGACTGCTTTCTTACCTTGCAAGGGAGATATTTTGATAGGAATTATCCCACTTTTCTGGCATTATGAATTTTTTTAACAATTTCAATTTTCTGCAAAAAAAACCCCAAAAAACAAAACAAAACAAACCCACAAAAAACAAAACAAAAACAAACAAACAACTAAAATCCCACAATAAAACGTATCGGCAGTGTAGATATATGTGGAAATGATGGCATTTTTTATGTAAACTTAAAAAAAGGAAACTCAATTTGAAAAGTGTTTCCTCATTGTACTTAGGCCATTGCAAGTTTTTTCTTTGTTTAGTGTCCACCCAAAACTCAAAAACCTATCTTTCTATCAGGGAAAAAAAACACAAACCTTAGAAAAAACACACAACTTTAGAGGTTCAGGAAAATAAAATTTATTAAATATTTTGAAGTATTTTTTTCATTTTGCAACAAAAATACAAAAATAACAGATAACAACTACGGTTTCCATTTTGAATGTTGTTATAATTAATAATAATTTCCGATCTCAATTTAAAAATGTGATCCCGAGTCCGACGTATGAAAAAGCGATCTAATTTTATGAACAACCATTGTGTTTTTTATTTCTTTTTACATCTCAAAACCAATCCGTCCGCGGACTCTAAACATAGAAAAAACTTGGAATGGCCTTAAGTCCCAAAACATCCAATAAACACGGACATCAAACGACCTAGAGTGCCTTCTCGTTATCATTGGGGGATTCTCGAAAGGGTGTTAAACAGCAAGAAGAACAAGAATGTTAACAAGCTGTCCCAGTATTACAAATCCCATAATGATTCACTGCGATTGAATCAGTAGCGAATTGTTTTAGTCAGACTAAAATTTTAAACAGATTCACATTATCTAACTTTTTTTTTTCTTTTTTCATTACACACTAAATTCGAAAGTATCGACTTTTAATTCATATGTTATTGAAATTTGACCTCTTTCTTAGCTCTTGTAAAGAATATTATGATAATTACTCAGTACTCAAAATGTTAAAAATATCACTATGATAAATTAATTTATTGTATTTAGTGACCTTATTCTTATTTATCTACTATTTATAGAATTACAGTGATGTATTACTAAAAATTTGAGACTTAATTTGTCATTAAATGCCAATTCAATGTCTGTGGCCTCTTTTAACGATGCGATCATTATGTTAATGTGCAATTTCCTAGAACATTTGAAGGGTAAAAAAAAAACCAATTAAATGTGAAAACAATTACTATTTTTTCAGCGCAGGACATCTGTGGTATTTGAAATGAATCTGAGAACAGGTAAGGGGGAGGTGGTGATACCCTTGATTTTCTCAATGAGCTACAGAGTATACCCGATATCTCTAAAAAAAAACTTAAAAAAAACTAGGGGAACACGAAATATAAACAAGAGGCCCGTGGGCCAAATTGCTCGCTTTAACAGACAATACGGAATAGCCTTACCTTATCAAATAAAATTACAACTAACTGGGCTAATAATTCATATCGATAGGACTTTCCTTCTTAAATGAACAACATAAGCTTACAATTATCGCTTCCATACATTTCTTAACTCATTTATTTGTATACTAGCCAAAATTTCTAACGCCCCACTTTTATATTTTTATTATTTACAAATCTTTAACATCAATTTTTAAGTTTTTAAGTCAATATCGACTGCTGTTTACAATGCTCAACTGTTCATGTCAAAAAATTTGTAATCGAGTAAGTAATTACTCGACCATGACCGTTTTTGTTGAAAAGCGTGGAACGCGTGTTCGATATGTTCCTTGGATGTGTTTTTCAAAAGAACTCGATTCGATCGATTCCCTATCTTTATCTGATTGTAAAAAACATAAAGTTAATGAAGAAAAATGCGGCGCATGTCTGCCCAAGAACCTTCAAGATCAGTTGGCGTGGTCAAAGCAGACCTCGGTTTACAATTGGTTTGTTTCATTTCACAATATTTGCTGTATTTAAGGAATAAGGAATTATTCTTTGAGTATTATGATGTGATAATTTCGGTCGGGGCGTGATCAAATCCAATGAAGCCAGAATGGTTTTATGATAGATTTGATCACGCCCCGACCGAAATTATCACCTCATAATATTCAAAGAATGATTCCTTGTTACTTATATTTATATAATTCAAGCCATCGTACGATTAAATATTTAAATATAAATAAGCAAACCCCGTTGGCGCCTCAATTTGGCGTCATTTGAAGTTATGGGTTATATAGTACAAAATCGATACGTATAGTGTTATCACAGGCAAAGACACTGGAAAATGTAAATATTTACTATTAACCTTTAAAAATGAAATCCTAAACAATAAAACAGCTTTTCCTAGTTCATAATTTTCATCACAGGTCGCTAGATTCTTTACAGAGACTAAGGCTTTACCGGAAGTTCAGTGCAACCTGAAGTGTTGAAGACTCAACATGAAGGACAAAACGTCATGTAACGACACTTCAACATTACCGCTACATTAGGGTAACACACCTTTCTGATACACACCGGACAGCACGTGCAACTGCAAAGCACATTTTAGACCACATCAATGGCCTTAATGGGCGGGACGAGATAAATCCAACAGTGAGAAAGTTCCTCAGCATCCGAATTTCGCAGAACTAGACCACATAAACAAATGAAATAACCTTCAACAAAGGTTTTTATTCAATCATGGGGTCTCTATGAGATGCTGTTATTAGTGCAAATGTGGAACGTATGAGGAATTAATGTTGTGATTTTTATATCTTAGGGTACCCGTACCGTTTTGATTTTTTCATAAAGCCCATAAATAAATTATGATTTTTTTTTATTAAAATGCTTTGTTATTCTTTATTTTTCATATTTGATCATTGTCATGGTCAAAATAATTGGAATTACGAACAGTATAATACAAACACTTGACTGGGGCGTTAGAAATTTTGACTAGTACATATATGCACCGTATGTCTAGGTGAAAATCCATTTCCCCCAATGTCATCTTCGCTAGCCAAGGGTTTTCGGTCCACTCCGCTCCCCACACGTTTGTCCTAATGCGACCCCTATCTGATTCTTAGGAGTCGGAGTATAAAGAAACTATATCATGTCTAGGCACGATGTATATACTTCCTTTTTTCTGTGAGATAAATTGAACATAATTTTGGCCCTTTTTTGAGCCAAATGGGCTGTAGTTTAAATTATACTTAACAAGAAGTTTTCTGTCGTTTTTTGAGTTAATTGATCACTCAATGTATACCCTTGCTGACCACCACATGAACGAAATGGTTACAACAAACTTGAATTATCTGCATACTGCCTAGCTTGTTTCAAAACCAATACTTGTATCACTAAAGATAAACTGTATAATCGTTCAATTTTGTCGATGAAAACCAAAACTGATCCACCCTCTCCAACAAAACCACCACCACCACCATAGAACATTTCGAGCCGTTGAACTTTGGGCAGTACGTAACGAACTCCGATTTGATGAAGGCGGGATCTACTCGTGGTTAACTGTTCAGTCATTGGCCAACAGATAGGAATACATTGACCGACTTTATCCAGGGCTGTATATTTCAGTTGAAACAGTGTCAATTTTACACAACAAAGCAGATCTTAGCAAAAAAAAAAAAAGTTTCCGATTTTGACCGTCTATGAATATTAATGAGCTTCTATTAGCGAATTAGAAGAAAGGAGGTCATTATTTGACCGCTTGTTTTGATGAGCAAACTAGATAGTAACTTCCCCACCGAAAGTCTAAGCTCTGTTAAAACAGTTCGATCTGTCCTCATTTAATTATCAATCACAAATTAAAGTTCATGTATTTTAAAGGTTGCATAATTACTCAAAGTTTTCCATAGAAGTATTAGCTGACCAGCTCTTCAAACAACCATCAATTATAGGCAAACGTGTAGTTTTTCTTCCGGGGGGGGGGGGAGAAGGGGGGGGGGGACTTGGGGATCACACCTTGTGTTTCTGTTCCTGAATGAATTCTCTTGGTTTTTTTTTTATTTCTGGGTGGTTTTTTTTTGTGTTTTTTGTTTTTTTTGCTAACCTGTCACCATATAATAGACATTCAATTTCCGCATAGTGACACATATCGTTTCCTGTACAATTGTAATTAATAGAAAGTGGTTCATACTTCTACATCATCCATTGAAAACGTTAAATATATCAAAGGATTTTCTTTAACCAGATACTACTCTTTTAAAACATTGATACTGGTTTATCAAAAGTTCACTTGGTATTCTTTAAAAAAGAATGAAATTAAATGTTTTAGAGTACATGTATAAACAATAATGAATGTGCATGTATTGTGTAATAAAATACAATAGAGCTTCAATATTTTTCTTTTTAAAATTCCGATTTACAAGTACAATGTATATAAATTATGAATGATATGAACTATGAAAACAGAATAAAACAAGGATTATCAATAGGTTTTCACCACTTGTATATACTGCATGCTTACGACCCAAGGGCATGTACAGTACATTTAGATGCAAATTCTCTTTATTTACGGTCATTTTCATAATAATGATTCACTTTTATCCCCTCTTCTACTCATACACTGACCAGGCCATTTTCCGACTCAGGTGAGCTAAGAATGACAATTTTATATAGTTTTAAAAAAAACTATAGTGAATTTTCTAACGCTTTAATTAATTACAGTCTTATTTACAAGACTGAAGGTGTTACTAGTCAGTAAAATTAACGAGACATTGAAGCCCGACCGCGGTTTTATGTGCAATTACCATTATATGTAAGGGATAAAACAGACTTGTGTTGATCTCTGATTGACGTCCATCACCTTATTATGACAGGC
The DNA here is from genome assembly GCA_020458035.1 of Magallana ariakensis. Classification (NCBI taxonomy): domain Eukaryota; kingdom Metazoa; phylum Mollusca; class Bivalvia; order Ostreida; family Ostreidae; genus Magallana; species Magallana ariakensis. Next base: position 47,511,877 of record CM035815.1, on the reverse strand, counting down.
GGGGATTGCGCATATCCTGCTAAGGTAGAAAACTCGTCACAGATTCAAACGGACGAATCAAGTGCGGGGAGCGAGAGAGGTATTTTTAGTCGGCCGGCCCGTGATCACAGCATTAGTCTACCCTGAGGTTCCCAAAAGACAACATGCTTCGTTTCGCAGTTCTAGGATGTATACTTGTGTCGTTGGTGCACTCTTTACCGCAATACAGGGACCGTATTTTGAATGGACACAATGTTCCCAACCCCTGCTGTCCGGGGAGGCCATGGGATAGAGTCGGACACGCGAGCACGACTGGAACCCAACTTAACCGATTTGGATCCGTGAGTAGCTGATTTTCTTGGTTTTTGGTGCTGTTTTCGTAACTCATGAAAATAGTTATACACGTTGTTTTTTAAACACAGTGTCAAAATTCGCTCAATGTAAGTTTAAAGTTCCTGCAATTTCGTTTTCGTATCAGACTTTTTACCCAAAATTACTTTTATTCAGTTAATTCCTTGATACAATTTGGAAACACATTTTCATCGACCATAAATTTTGAATATAATTTTTGCGAAAATACAATTGTATTCATTTTGCAATAATGTACCATACGGGGAAACATATTTTTAACCCCCCCCCCCCAAAATACTGTATTTATACATAAAACGTTTTGTAAAATGGTTCATACTTTCAATGTCTTTTAGCATGTTTATCAAGAAAGTAAAGGTCGCCATGCAAAATTTAAGAAAATACAATCGGTAAATTTAAACAACATTAAAGACACTAAACTTATAAACCACCATCCTTAAACCTTTACAATCAAATTTCTGTCAAAATTATTAAAATTTTGGATATCTTAACATTAAAAATGTTCGTGTAAGTTATGTTTTTTAATACTTTGAATTTTAGCGTAGCGGTTATTATTAACTGCTACAGTTAACAAAACAAATTATAGTAGACGAAGAATAATTCATGACTGCGAATTTACTGTAGGACTTCGCCGCCAATGGTCACAGATTTACAGAACAGTTATGTCTCGCCGACTCTGATGGCGACGGTGTAAGGAACGGACAAGAACTAGGCCTCATCACGACCCAGTACAACCTGGAGACCCTCTGTAGATTCCTTGTAGAGTACAATATGAACCCACGGGCCATCAACTTCCTCCAGTACAGAGGTCTTCTAGGCAACGCCAACAGCCATCCAGGTTTGCTTTACTTTCTTCTCTTATATACGTACATGTAATCATTTGGTTGATTAGATAGTGTGCATATATCTTTTTATCAAACCATTGGGTTGATTATCACATAGTGTACATATTTATTATTTAATGACCAAACTGACCATCTTTTCCTATTCCTAGTACACCCCCATTATTTTTTGTAGGTATCTGTGATCAAACCGGACCAACGTCAAACTGCCGACCCCCACCAAACTGTGGATGCTAGTATTCTTACTCAAAACGGATGCGAGGAAAAACAAAGACTGTGTTTTTGTTTGTTCTCGTGTTCTTATGGTTGTACATAAAAATCCAGGGTACAATGTTGTTTAGTTAATTGATGTGTGATTTTAGGGCAACTTGATTCATAAAACCAATCGCTTAATTAGGTGTTTTCCTGCCCGTGTGATTGATAACCTTGCGAATACGTGAATTTTTCTATACCTTGTTATGAACAGAGACATTAAATATGTTATTATTTGTACCTTGTGGGCCTATGTCGAAAATGTCATCGAGATAGACGGTGGAAAATGACACTGACAAAAACACGTTCAAGTTAAGAAACATACACGTTTGTGTACGCATGAACTAGAGTGAGAATCTTAGCGGGGCATTGCATGGCGACAAAAATGTGCTAGCTAAGTATATTTAGTGTTTCACTTAAGACGTGATAGAAATACATGGTATTTCCAGTACAGTACATGATCAAGGTCCCGCTGTACATATAAATCCTAATTACATCCCCCTACTGGAATGAGACAAGGGTGTCGACTTTGCCAGTAATGTTTCTTTTTGTTCGTCTGACGTATTAATTGCTTTTTTTCTGGCTTGTCTTATTTCACTTATCCTGTGAGTGAGGTAAGCCACAAACACGCACCAAGGAAACTCTGTTAGAATAAAGAAGTTGGACAGCAGAAATGACAGATTGTTTATGTTTTCCATGCATGGACATCATGTAATATGACTGAAAACATGCCGAATTGATTGATGAATCATTTACTAGGTATTACTTCAAACACTGTTATTGTTGAATTTCCGCCAATAAAACTAATTCTAACTACAATTTGTGTGTTTTCTGTATATATCAAAGAACAAAAAAATGTCCAGTTTCATTTTATTGACTTCCCTGTTTCTCACCGTCATTAAAGTGGGAGCAGTCTGTCGCGCGTAATAAAACAGAAGTCTCTGAGTGAAGTCGTTGTTTGTCTGCCATTATCATGCGTCAAACATAAAACAAGGCATACATGTATGAATTAACCAGAGTGTTTGTCATCCCTGTTCATTTTTTATGGCTTAGTATTATTTTTGGGGTCCCGTCCGGCCGCTCCACCAAAACACGTGATCCAAATCCATGTGGCACCAGATATTCAAGATCCGTTGGCCTTGATTTCAAATAGCTAGGTTTCCTGTTCTTAGTGCCCTTGGATCTGTATGTTTGTCAGTATGGTTAATGGTTTTTGACATTTCATTGTACATGTATTCTTTAATATGATAAATGAGAGACCTATGACCTTATGAACACCGGTGGTTTACATATATACAGCCTCAGGCGCCCTCACTCGACAAGCTATATTACATAGGTGGCCCCCGTGTTCTTGCACCCAATTCTCATTTATTTCGCGTCCTCTCATCCAAATTCTAAATATGAGCTAAACAGTTTGACCTTTTCTTATAGAATATTCTTTCTAAACAGGCTATCGTTTCTTGGTGTTTGTTTTTATAATTTATTACAATAAGTTACTTCTATCTTTAAAAGCCATGAAATTAAACGTGTCTATTTACAAAAAACAAAAACAAAAACCCAAAAGTTGAAATAAACAATCTACATAGTTCCTTTGTAAGTCTTATAAATCCACAAATACTTAATTTGGCACAAATAATCAATTCGGAAATTTCATCAATCTTAAATCATCTGAACTTGCATTTAAAAGTTCAAAGCATTAAATTGGGGGGGGGGGTGTTGTTAAAGAAGCTGTTTTCTGACACAAAGGTAAATGCCAAAGATTGACTAACACATTACATTCAAATGCATTATCTATCAAAATTAAAGTATACTTTAAATCATATTTCAATAAATAATTATTGAGAATGGAATGTGATGCTGAATGTCTATTATATGATTTTATGAAATATAAATAAAACATAAGTGGGATGCTGTGGTATCAAATGAATAGTTGAATGTATATTTTAAAAATTGAAAGGAAAAGAAAGGAAAATATTTAGATTTATTTTTACATGCTATTAAATATATAAAAGTACAAATTATATGACGAAATGGAAAATCCAAGATACTGAAAAACTTCATCGGGCTCGACCTGTTGATGAAGAAAAAAAAACTTATTATAGATATACATGTACATGTATTCACATTTGCAAATATTTTTTTTTTCTAATATAAGAAGTTATTAGAAGCAAAAATCTTTATTTCCTTGTAATCTTTTTCATGGGCCAAGGTAAAAATACGACGTCAAAATGACCATCATAATCTTTTATGACTTGTTTTATGCTTCGTTATGTGTATAAACAGACATATAAATAATTTTAAATAACTTGTCTTTCCCAACCATAGTATTCGGTCAAACCTTCTGGGGAGCCTTCGAGCTTTCAGTAATTTGATCATGTGACCAACAAAGTTAATATATCACATCCTTAACATGTTTATATTTTTATTTCCTTAATAAATTATCCTTGAGTTTAATGGTAGTAAACAAATTAAATAAGCCTCAACAGGAATGGTGCAATTCATTTCAACATTTTCTTATTAACAATTAAACTCCAAATTCCCCAACTCCACAAATTCCCCTCAAATTTCAAACTAGCTTGATTATTTTTATCTTGTAATCATGCCATACTTATTCTACGACCTCTATTTCAGTTTATATTTTTGACAACAAAGGCTCCTAAAATGTTAGCATGTTAGTATATAAAGCCGCATTAGATATAACAAGATGCAAAAACGAAATTGGTTATGATGGTTTCCGTATAAGCCTACAGTTTGAAAGATTAATACAAAAGTAGTTTTGGATCTACCGAGGGAACACTCTCCCTAAACAGTCAGATAAAATACAAAAAAGTTGTTGCATTTTATTTGTTACAATGCTGTTTTACCCAATTTTTAACACACAAGAAATTTCCATTTTTGCACTGAACACATTTGCACCAGTATATCCCGTCTTGCCTACCAACAATTCATTAGCATTGTTTCAAAAACCTTCAAATTAGTTTCTTTTTTGTTATAAAATTATTAAAGAATTGAACAAACAAAAAAAAAAAAAACCTGTACACCTACTTGTGCTAGGGGCATTTGAGTCGGGAACTCTGGGAAGGGCATCCATGGGGTTCCGAAACATGGAGCTCTTGATCCAGTGGACCTCCCACTCACTGCTGGGGATATCTTTGATGGGTCCTATCAGCCCATTGGGCTTGATCGTGTAGCGCTTCAGCCGGAAGCCGATCGGGATGTGTTGGTTGATGCAGAATTCATCCACTTCGTCGTTGATACGGACGTGCACTCTGACGTGGTGAGCGTAAAACGCGTCATAAATCAGGTAGAATTTCTTCACGTAGGGGAATCCTACGAAATATCAGTTATCAATGCATGAGAAATGTATGTTATGTTAATGTCCTACATGTATATGAGTAAGATCTATTTTTTTTTTTCAGTAACGCCTTCAAAATGACTTAAAGGACACGTATAAGATTTTTTAACAATCATATACAAGAATACTAGATTTGTTGGGTTTTTTAATGTCTTTATATGAATTTAATACACATTTGCGCTAGAACAACTGGTAAAAAAACATTGGAAAGTCAGTTTGGTTAAAATTAAAATAAGATAATAAAATACGCACCCTTTGAAGTTTAAATACACAATTTGTATTTCCCAGAAAAGGTGGGCATTTAATTCTTAAAACAATGATATCGACCGCGACAAGGAAAAAAATGCGAGTTCGGAGAAAGCGAGTGAATTTGTGAAATCATTTTTTTAGTACAGCAACACAAACCCATTTTTTATGAATAAAACAAATATTTTGAACATTATGTTGGCTTTTGATGCCATAAACAATTGGCAATGACAAGGCACAAATCTTTTCGTTTCAGGTAAAGCGAACGTGAATAGAAACAGTATTATGTAAAATTCAAGGTTAAGAACATCGTCTTAACAAATACTTATTAATTAATGCACGTTCTTGATAGTTTTTCGCTGACGATACAAACTTCAACGACGATATTGATGTACAATTCTTTTCAGACTCTTACCTATATGGCATAGTTATGAATCGGATGGTTGTAAAACTACAGTTTTATACCAGTTATTTAAAGTGAAATTCAAATAAAGACAAAATAAAAAAATAAGACACTTAAAATCATTATGTTCAAGTGTTGCAAGGTGGACACATATAGGGATAAATATTAACATGTGAAGCTTTAATATACACGAAAACGGTGTTTATTTCTAATAGAACTAATTTTAAAATAACCATTACGTTCGCTTTATAGATTTAAGGAATAAGGAATCATTCTTTAAGTATTATGAGGTGATCATTTACGGTCGGAGGTGATCAATTCCAATAAAGCTCGAAGGGCTTTATTTTAGATTTTGTCACCTCCGACCGTATTTGATTACCTCAAAATATTCAAAGAATGATTCCTTATTACTTATATTTGTGTGATTTTCAGCAATTACATGTACGATTTAATGATAAAATAGTCATTGATGAAATGTGTTGGACTATACATTACAAAATCGATTCGTAGTGTTATCACAGACATATATGTAGACTCTGGAAAATGTAAATATTAGTGGATAAATACGTGAAACTGTGTATATGTTACCTCTGTTGTCGAAATCCACCACCAGACTGTTGCATTCAGGATTGCTCCACAAGGTATAATGGTCACAACCCAGAATCTCTACTCGAACGGATTTCTTCACGCCGTGTTTCATATCGGATTCGTCGAACACGTAGCGTTGGTTGTGGATGGTTTCCACTTTTTGTACCTCACTAAGCTTATTAAACGTGTCGGGAATCACTTCATCCTTGACGAAATCCGACAGTCTTCCCACAGAGATCGCTCCTGGAGACACCCGTGCCAGTTTTTGCATTGGGGACCTCTCCTCTTTGATTATGACACGGCTAAGATCGTAATGCAGCCCTTCTTGTAGAAAAGGTACCATGATAACGTCATCATCTGTCAATAACAAAAATGTTAAACACACCAGTGCATTAATATAACTAAAAATACTAAAGCGCATTATTGTTATGCAGTAGAATAATTCGAAAATTATAGCATTGGTCGAATTATTTGGCTTGTCTTTATTAAATTCTGTAATCAAATGGACTAACCTATTAATTGAACGCCGATGACATTCTTGACTAGTGCCCAACAACGCTTCGCATCACAATGTTTAAGCATTTTATAAAGGTAAGGATCCATGTTTCCTTCTTCTTGTCAACTTCAACACATTATGACGTCATAAGTATTGTGACGTTTAAATGGCGTCAAGACATGTTCTCATTGTTGTAACGTCACAAGGAACGATATTATGACGTCATTATGAAATGAAATACACAAATGTATCAGCATGCTCATGCCAGAAAGGGTGTTTGACAGTCTTCATATTGCAGACGTGCGATTAGCATGGAGTTTGATTGGAGAGGAAGTCCTTAAGAAATTCACAGGTATTTCTTAATACTAATAATGACATAATCAATTTCATAACCAAAATAATACAATGCATTTTATTTGATACCTGTTCTCTCTTTCTCTTCTCGACACAGATGAATATATAACCGCGGTGCCCTGTTTCCAAACATCAAAATGTCCCTGTGGCCCCGGGTACATCATTCTATCCAAATTTCGATCCATTAAGAGATGCTTGAGCAGGAAACCTCATTATCGGGTGTTCACCGAGTGTCTGTGGGACTACACCCCCTGTACGGACGACGGTCTGGCCCCGGCCTCTATGATCCCTATCGTCACCGTCTGTGATCGTCCCGCCTCCACCTTCAGATTTGTGGCATCCGGCATACGGGGAAACGAGACAAAAACCATTAAAATCACCTTCCATGGAAAGAGGGTTTCAGAGCTGGATCTTAGACAGCACACGCTTCTGAATAGAACAGTTTCAACACTTTTATTTGGTTTGTAAATTTTGGGACATTGCATTATTATCGCTAAAGTATATTTTGGTCATCGATACATACATGTATGCAAATTAAATGTTTTTAAAATTAAAAACAATGAAAATGGTGTGTTTTGTTCTCTGTAGATGATGCTGGTTTCGACGGCTTAAAGCTACACATGGTGAACAGGGTGTACTCTATTGACCGAGGTCGGATCGAGGTCTGGGTGGACAACGATGTTGACGTCATCAATATCGTGGACCACAGTCCTATAGGTTTCAAGGTACAACTCTTTATTCTTAATCATACCAGACCCCATGATTTTGAAATCTAAGTAGGTTTTTTTTTAAATTAAATCGTCTTTTCTTTCAAATTTAAGAAACAAGGCAACTTCAGATTCGTATCAATTTTAAATGTTAATCGTCGATCTTTTTCGAGAGGTAAGGTGTATTGCTGCTAATGAAGATTACTAGAATTGAAGTTTTATTTGATTTACTTTTGCAGATGTACAAACTTTCGGTAAACGAAACAGACGAAGGAGAGCGCTACATTGACTTCGTCCGTGATGTCAATTCTAAGAGGTTTAAAGCTTTGTGGTTAAACAGAGACAACTACTCTCAGATTATACGGAACTTTATTCCTAACCAGAGTAAATATGGTAAGATATCCCACAACATGCAGGGTATAACCTCATCTATAGATTCCATGACTTTAAGAAGGCTGAGTGGTCAACAAGTTAACCATCAGATATGGCTCCAGGATTAAGAAGCAAACTTGGACTTAAGTCAAAAATTGTAAATTAAAAATAGAAATGCAATTAAATTTACCTTGATAAAAAGTTGTCAATTACAAATTTCAATTGTCATTCTATGATAAACAATCATTTTATGGCTGACTGGAATTTTGACTTAAGTCTGAAATTGCTTCATGATCATGAGGCCTGCTAGTCTATCTTTTAAACTTTGACATATGATAATTTTGGCCATAAACTAACATTAAGAGAAATAAGAATCCAAAATTTTGCTCTATCTTTATATATTCGTCGTAATACTAAGTATGCCTCGGACATCCCCCCCTTCCCCGGCAAACACAATTATCCTTTGCCCCCCCCCCCACCCCCCCGGAAAAATTGTACTGGATCTTCACATGGGGTTGGCAAAAAAAAATTTTTTTATCCATATAAGAATATATTAATTTAAAGTAAAAGGTCCCTGCCAAAATTCAGGCGAGGGATACCAAATTCTCTTGATAGTACGTGCTATAACGTACACATGGAAATTTTGGCCTTTGGTTTTTTGCCTGCATCGTGAGCAAATTTTAAACGTACATCTGTCATTGTGTCGGAAACAATAACGGGTTACATTATTTTCAAATGTTGGCAAAACTCCACAGACATGACTTGTTTATTATCTGCAGTGTCTTTATTTTTCATAAATTTATTTCCCCTCATTGGGGTTCATGCGCGGATCTAGAATTTTTTCCGGGGGAATATTTGAGATTGCTGGGAACTGAGGAACCGGTGGATTTTTTCGGTAATTTTATATGTTAATTTAAAAAATTTCAATTTTTCGGGGGAGGGGGTGTCCAGACGCCACACCCCCCTCCCCTAGATCCGCGCACGGAGTTAAAGCGATAAACCTGCGTTCTATTCAGTAGTTTCTCTTTGAATTAAGTATTCACGTGTTGAGGTCTCTTTATTTTATGTATAAATGTACAAAACACACATAAATTTTTAAAAGACTTGACTGATTTCTCAAAATTAATCTCTGATATATGTCCATTTTATTTACAGGTGGAGAGGCTGGCGATGCCAATTGAATTCAATGTTTTAATATCTGGTTAAAAATTTTTTGGTTAAATAGTGTAAATTATTAATGATTTCATGATTAAATTTCTCTTATAAAAGATGTTATCTTTTTTGATGACTTAAATATATCAAGTTTCAATACTGATACATGTACTAGTAGATCTCTATACTTTAATTACTGAAACATAATATTTCATAACATTTCTGTAAATTTTTATTGTATAAATACAAACAAGATGGTAACAGTTCTTGATGTAGTACAATGACATATGGCACATGATTTAATTAAGCATGAATGATGACATTCAGGTGTGAGACAATATTCAAACTTTACCACCATTGCCCAATGATGACCGTTTGATCACCTGACACCTGCATCAGACAAAAGTGCAGTGTGGTTATACTGTTGCAACAGTTTAAAGTTAATTAATTTTTTAACAAAACAATGAAAACTACACATAACATCTGAACATACCACAGTAAAAATCTTAAAGGGATCGAACACAAAATATAAACAGCACTCATAAAAGATGAAAACTAAATTTGGGACCAAGAAACAAAACAAGTTACAATAGGACAACACTTCTAGCACAGTTCACCAGACAATCATGATTATGACACATTGCTTCCAAAAATAAAACTTAAACAAGGAAATGCTCTAGATAATTCTTTCAACTGAATTGAATTCTGTTCCTTCAAACATCAATTCACTGTTGGCAACAGATGAAAAACAAATATAAGACAATGGAATGTACAGGACATGGAGTGAACAAGGAATGACAGGTACAGTATCACAAGTACAATATCACAAAGTAACTCCGACTATCTGAAATAAAAGTCATAGCTGAGTGGCTAGTTTATAACAGTCCACACAGCTTACAACAGTACATGAAAATTATAACCATTAAAATAAATACATGTATCTAAACTTTTACATGTAATCATGAATATCAATTCAAAATTAAAAATAAAGGACAAAAATGTTATTTTCTCAGGACACAAAGACATACAACATGCATATACTGTAAAACTGGTTCTTTACGCGTGGTGGAAATTTACACTTACACGGAAAGCTTAATTTCTCAGAAAAAAACCCCCATATGGTAAAAAAATTAATTCGTTTTAGAGTGGTAATTCACGCATCCGCGTATTTAACACCCTCCCTATCGTTTGACTACAGAAAATGTGTACTTAACAACCAGCGCAAATAACCACTTTTACTGTACTCTTTACATGAAATAGCAAGTTCTATGAATTACAATTTTCAAATTTGTTTGCTCTTCTTAAAACTTTAAAACCAATGCTACAGGACGCCAATGGACCTTAACAACAACAATTTGAAAATATAATTCTTGTAAAAATTTGGTCTCAATTGACATTCAAGTGTACAAGGAGTGAAAAAAAAAGACTATCAAAATTTTTCTGAACCTCTTGTTTTGCTGAAATGTGATACAATGAAGGTGCAAAATGATGCAAAATTAAATGAACCTATATTAAGTTACAGTTGTGTGTAGAGATGCGTTGTGTAGAGGTCCGAGTCAATAGATGGTAGTCTTTCCACTCCCTGAAAAGGCTGTAAATTGTCCTGTAATCGGGAACATATTCCACTGATTATGTCCTCTTTCAACTGCTCAAGGTCATTAGAAGACAACATATGACCCCTGTCACTGATCTGACCTCTGACCTGGGAATTACTCTGAGGACTATGACCTTGATATCCCCCTGTTTGCTGTGGGTAGCTGGCCCTTTTAAACTCCTGTATGATGGACAGGATTTCTTGTTTGGTACTCTGCAGTAGAGAGACAGCTTGGCATGATTCTCTTTTTCTGTCGGCTCTTAACTCAAATCTGCAGAAAAAGTAGGAGTAAAGAGATCACCATAAAAAAAAAAGAAAATGAATATCCAGACATTAACTTGGACTAAGCATATTTTGATTTCTGGTTTGCCATCATGTCAAACATTTTAACCTAGAATATCTGTAAAATCTCATCTCTCCAGGTTAGTTTGGCATTAAATACAGAGAAACACTATATATCTTTAAATATTGCTCAAACAAAATGATCAATCCATAAAATATCTGTATACATTTAACTGGTAAGGATACTTGTACATGTACTTTCAAAGTACTTTTAATCAATCTTGTCTGCCATGAGATTGTGAGATCTCTAAAACAAAATAGCATTAATGACAATGGATTACCATTTTAAATTGTCAATTTAAAGATACTTAAATGACAAGAGAAATAACAATCTGAGCATCATTTTCAACTGCTTTGGGTTTTGTTTTCTGGGTGGTTTTTTTTGGGGGGGGGGGGGGGGGGGGGAGGCGGGTTTGAAAGGGAACAAGAGGCCCATGGGCCACATCGCTCACCTGAGGAACAATAGGTATGATAAAATCAGCTTAATGGAGTCATAATACAAACTATCTGGACAATGTAGTATAATACATGTAGATCCTGAATAAATAAATATCAATTTTTTCCACTGAATATTTTTATGTTTATTATCATTAGTCCCTTTTCTAACAAGATGATTTTATAGTAATATCACATGTTGAGCATTGCAGCTCTCAAAAAGATCCTTAACAATTGTTTATAAATGGGATATAAACCTACATCATACTCTGAACCCCTTGTGAGACCCAATCGTCCAGGAATCATCCAGAAGCCAAAATCTAAACAATATTAAATAATCACCTGGCTGATTAGTTTCTGAGAAGAAGATTTTTAAAGATTTACTCTTAATATTCCTATGTAAAATTCCACCTTCATTGTGGCCCCACTCTACCCCCAGGAATCATGATTTTTACAACTTTGAATCTACACTACCTGAGGATGCTTCCAAACAAGTTTCAGCTTTCCTGGCTTATTAGTTTCTGAGAAGACGATTTTTATAGATTAACTCAATATATTCCTATGTAGAAATTCGATCCCCAATTGTGGCCCCACTCTACCCCCGGGGGTAATGATTTTCACAACTTTAAATATACACTACCTGAGAATGCTTCCACACAAGTTTCAGCTTTCCTGGCCAAATGGTTCTTGAGAAGAAGATTTTTGAAAATTTCTCGAAAATTTTCATTAATTCCTAATTATCTCCCCTTGTAAGAGGGCTTGGTCCTTAATTTTCACAACTTTGAATCCCCTTAGGCTAAGGATGCTTTGTGCCAAGTTTGGTTGAAATTGGCCCAGTGATTAATGAGAAGATGTTGAAAATGTGAAAAGTTTACAGACGGACGACAGACAAAATGTGATCAGAATAGCTCACTTGTGCTTTCAGCTCAGGTGAGCTAAAAACAGGTGCTGTTGAATACCATTTTTTTCTGGAGAGCTACAGCTGAAACATTTTTTCAAAACTGAACTTTATTTATTTTACAACGATTGATAAACAAGTTCTACAACTTATATTAATATCTCTCGTTGGCACGGATGTTAGCGCGAGGGGGTCATTGGAGACTAAAGATGTACTGTTTGATCTCTAAGTAACATTACCTGAGACTAGAGAGTCCTGTTTGATCTCTTATAAGTCATCCTCATTCACAGCTGAGACATGAACTTTACCTGAGACTATAAATGTCCTGTTTGATCTCTAACAAGTCATCCTCATTCACAGCTGAGACATGAACGTTACTTGAGACTAGAGATGTCCTGTTTGATCTCTAACATTACCTCAGACTAGAGATGTCCTGTTTGATCTCTAACATTACCTCAGACTAGAGATGTCCTGTTTGATCTCTAACAAGTCGTCCTCATTCACTCCGTCCAGTTGTCTGTCCTTCTTAAACTGATGAATGTACCGGGTCACCAGTCTCCTCATGATGTCCTGTAAAATACCCAGGGGTGCGTTTTACAAAAGAACTTGTGATTAAGTCGTAAATTTTTTCAGTCTCATGAAATGAATCTAAATGAACCAAATATTACACAACCATTTATATCAGACAATTCTTATTCTTGTACGTACTATGTTTCCCAATCTAATTAAAATTAGACGTTCTGAATCCGCTACCGTTTGAGAAGCGGTAGTGGATTCAGAACGTCTAATTTTAATTAGATTGTATGTTTCCTGGCATTAAATTAAATATTTTGAAACTTATATATTATGAGCAATTTTATATTTGGTCGTAAATTCTTTTCTTAAATGCATCCCTGTGCATTGCCTTCATCAAAGTACATGTATTCTTTTAAATTTTAATTTTTTTTTATTACACTAGCAATTTAGTTACAGGTCCCTTTTCTCACTCTCTCCTCTTAGCTCACAAATTCACACTTAAACATGAAATATGTGATTTTAAAGTTAGAAAAAAAAAATGTTATAGTGTTTTATTGCTATAAAATTTTAGTGCATTGTGTTCAATATCAACAAAGTTCTTCCACAAAAAAATTTGATGCCCTGAAAATAACCTTTTATATACCATACAACATAGACTTGTAATACCTGATAATGGTTTTCCTCATTAGATCTGATACTTGTCTGGTTTTGAAGTGGCGGCTGGTACTTGATCTATAATAGATGTCAACTACTAATAATTTACTATGGTTTTTTTTCTTCAAATGAATGCTTTAGTCTCTGTAATTTTATACTTCTTTGACCAATTTGTTGTTTCTGAGAGTTCTGTATGATGAAATTTCAATATAAAGAACTACTGTTTGTGGGGAAAAGAAATGAGAAAAGCAGCATGCTAAGGATATTAATTTTCATGTACCTTTATTATGATCAAATAAGTTGTTTGTGTTTTCTATTCAAATGAAAAAACTTACAAGAAAGCCATATACATTACATCACACATTGAGTCTCAAACTCATTGGGACCATGAACAAGAGGCCCATGGGCCACATTGCTCACCTGAGCATCGGCAGCCATGATAAAATCAGCTTTTAATATGGGGTCATATAAAAAATATCTAAATAATGTAGTAAAATGGATTGCACTTCTCAAGAAGATTAAGCTCAAGAAGATCAATAAGAACTATTCATATAAATATTAATCTACATCAAACTTTCAACACCTAGTGTGACCCCAGAATTGTCCAGGGGCCATAGTCTAACAACTGAGAATCAACAATTGTCAAGATGCTTGCTTTTAAGTATTATATTATAACATATGAGTTTTTGAGAATAATGAAATTTATTTCCATTGTAAAAATTCACCCCCCCCTCATTGTGGCCTTATTCTACTTGCAAGGATCATGATTTGGACAAATTTGAATTTACACTACCTAAGGATACTTCCACACAAGTTACAGCTTTTCTGGCCAATTGGTTTTTGAGAAGAACATTTTTAAAGATTTTTCTCTATATATACTTATGTAAAAATGTGACCACTCCGTTGTGGTCCCACCATACCATCATGGATTGTGATTTGAACAAACTTGAATCTACACTTACTGAGGATGGTTCCACACAAGTAACAGCCTGTTTGGTCAATTGGATTTTGAAAAAAAAATTTAAGATTTTCTCTATATATTCCTAAATAAAAATTCATCCACCCATTGTGGCCCCAGTCTACCACCGGAGGTCATGATTTGAACACACTTGAATCTACACTAATTGAGGATGCTTTCACACAAGTTACAGCTTTTCTGGCCAAATGGTTTTTGAGAAGATGATTTTTGATAAATACCAACAAATTTTCAATTATTCTAAATTATCTCCCCTTTAAAAGAGACATGACCCTTCAGTTGAACAAACTTGAAAGCCCAATACCCAAGGATGCTTTATGCCAAGTTTGATTGAAATTGGCCCAGTGATTCTGGAGAAAAAGATAAAAATGTGAAAAGTTCACCACCAACAACAAGGAAGACGACAGACAATTACAAATTTTGTTTAGAAAAGCTCACTTGAGCATTCGGCTCAGGTGAGCCAAAAGACTGAGAGATATCTGAGAACTTGGGATTAACAGGTCATATTACTTAATCAAACAATTGTTTAGGATGAACATTTAACTTATGACATGCAACATATCCAAGGTATTCAAGAAACAAAAATTTAAGCTGTAATATCAGAAAATTTCAAATAATAATTGAACGCCTCTACTCTCCATATACATGTATCATTGGGGAACAAAGTGAAACAGAAACACAAAGGTATAAGCATAGGCAGATGATGCATTATAAAGTAAGATAACACATAAAGAACATGTACTAGTGCCCCATAAAGTGTGCTACATTCAGATGGACATGTACTGGTCTTAACAGACACCCATTAAGATACACCCATGATTTAAAGTACTTTCTGTGTTTCAATGACCTTGCTTTACTGACCTCCTGAGGCAGGCTCTCTGATTTGATATTTATCCTTGTCTGAATCACAGCCTCTGTCTGCAATCAAATTGTTGGGGGTGATTACTAGTAGACAAGAATTCAACGAGTTCAAACATTCATTCTATTGTATAACTGATACATGAATCAAGGTGGGGGGGGGGGGGGGGGGGGGGGAGAGGACTCCCCCAGCCTCAGCCCCCCCCCCCCACCCCCTCAAACAAAACTATAAACTATCTCAGAACCATCCCACCCCCTCAGGAAAAATTTCTGGATCCAAACATGAGCTCTATTTCATCTACATAGTTGAAATTTGTTATAGAATTTTTTGAACCTTTAGACCCAAGCACTAAATATGATAATCGTAAAGGTTCAATGAAAAGTACAGAATAAATGCAACGTGTTGTACATGTGGCAATACTTGCCAGCATATAATCTATAAACACCCACCCCTTCCCAAATTTAATTATGCTTATTTTTCCTGCCAGAAAAAAACAATGTTGAAGTAATTTTATGTTAATATAGGATCAAAACAGTTATCCAAGTACTAATTTTCTGTCTAAAAACTTACCGTGTTAATTTCCACAAAGTCCCGTATAGGTAATGTTGTAGGAACAGGCTGTATGTAATTAAATGAAAAAAGAATTTCAAATTTCATGCTCACATTATCAATGAAAGCAAAATTTGCAAATGGAAAATAAAGAATGAGAATTTTTTTGTTTTACACTAAATTATTCTATAAAATTTTCTTTAAAGTGATGGTTTGAAACTTAAGTTTAAACCCTCATTGTTTAAAAATGATATGCTTTTAATGAAAATTTGATTACATGTAAGGACATATAAAAAGATTTCACAAAAAGGCAGATTTTATATTACTTACAGTTACAGATACATGTATAACAAGGGCACCGCTAAGCGGAGCATCCCCTCGCGACATGACTTATTGTACGGGGGAATACGTTATTTAGGAAAATACATGTAAATTTATCAGATCAAAATAAATAAAGTATTTCTTTAAACCACTTTGAATACATACATGTAATATCTATTTAATCCCAATCCCCAAGCTTTGTGGTGTATAAATTGGGGGAGGGGGTTTACATAACAGTTTTCCTATTCCTAGCAGAAACTCAACACATATACTTTAAAGTTTAATAATTTAGATTCATTTAGTGACATTCATTTTTATATACACTACGGCCAACGCGGATCCCGTATTTTCCCGCGACACCGTGATGGTGTTTTAATCCTTTCCGCGATACACCATCGCGGTATTGTGATCGCGGTGATCGCGGGGCCACGATTTTACCGCGATGGTGTAAGACACCGTAACAGGTGTGTGTTAGGTATCAGGGATTAAACCGAGAAGAAGAAAAAAAGCGCTGTTAAATTATTGTTAGAATTTAGATATAGATATTATTAGAAGAACAATTCATTATTTTCTTTGAATTATTTTTAACAAAAACTTCTAGAAAACTATTGCTACATGTATTTTGTTAATATTGTACAAGAGCCCCAAACATAGCAATGTATTACGCAAATCATGCATATACGTGTACTTGAAAATTAGTAATATTTTAAAGTATTATTTTTTTTGCATATGATGAGTTGAAAATATGCCACGGATTTTAAGAAGACAAATATTACGCGATGTACTATTATGAGGTCGCTACCGTAGGCATCAACTCAAATTGTATGTTTTACCCTCAATCTGACTCTTATTTAACTCATTAACTACTTTCCGGCCTCTCTCTCTCTCTCTCTCTCGTTTTAAATAAATAAGATTTTATGTACATTTATGTAAATTACATGTATCTTAATACGGTCGCGATTGGTGTTAATTGAAGTTGAGGCAACAGTATGGTCAATCATGGAACAATTATCACCTTGCAGGACAAGTGTCACCTGAATAAAATTTGTATTTTAATCGAGTGTAAAGTATATCATTAAGAGGTAATTTCATAGATGTATTTTTGTAAACATTGTATTATAAATACGCAGAAGAAATTTCTTTAAAATTAAATTGAAAAACAAATTTTCATTTGTTTGAAATTGAATTATTCTATCAAGAAAATTTCGCTGTTTGTAAGAACAGACTACCTATATACTTCTATTTAGCGGACCTTAAGTCATACTAATTGCTGCAGGTCACCCACCCCGACGGCA
This sequence comes from Magallana ariakensis, assembly GCA_020458035.1. Lineage (NCBI taxonomy): Eukaryota > Metazoa > Mollusca > Bivalvia > Ostreida > Ostreidae > Magallana > Magallana ariakensis. The sequence continues at coordinate 47,494,323 of CM035815.1, read as the reverse complement.
ACCACCCAAATTCTGTATACACATACTGTATACGTAATGTTACGCAATTCCCCTTACTCTGTTGGTCAACCGACACTGCGAAATTTTAACAGGTGATGGATTCCCCAGAATATATGATCATTCATATTTTTAAATCCCGGGTTTTGAACGACCATCATACTGGGCGACCCACTGAACATCATACTTTTGCCAAATCGGATAGAAGAGTCATTTTTTAAATACACACGATTTTACCATTAACATTTTCTTAAACTGACTGAACCTTATATATTTTACAACGATTGATAAACAAGTTCTACAACTTATATTAATATCTTTCGTTGGCACAAGTGTTAGCGCGAGGGGGTCATTGATGTGGGAGGAAGCCGGAGTGCCCGGAGAAAACCCACGTGTCCAAGCGGGCGACCACCATACCCATTCACATACAACCATACGATCACGGGGATCGAACTCGGGTCGCAGCGGTGATAAGCGAGTGAATTTCAAAACATTTTATATCTACATGTACTTTGTTATTAATTAAACGAATTCTTTATACGTATTAAGAGAAATGACCAAGTGTAAGGTATGTTTTGAAGGTAAGAATTAAATATGAAAGATTGTAAATGAAACGCCAATTAGTATCCCCTTTCCGAGGCTAAAAAAGATATTTTGGTCAAATGGTTATTAATTAATTAAATTAATTAATAACCGATAATTGTCAGCGATGAATGTGCCAAGATTAAATATGTAAAGTATACAAAATTCTGTATTAGCATAATTACACGATATTTTTATTTCCCCCACTTTTTTTTTCAACAATAATAAATTGTAACAATCAACTCCATTTATAATATAAAGGAATATGAATTGATATTAATCAATTCCCTCTATCATATTTCCCATATGAGAAAAATTGGGGGAGGTAACTCGCGTTAAAAACAAGAACAGTTTTCACCTGAGACTGGTTTCACAGTACCGCGACGGTGTGGACAAGGTGAGAAGCTGTACCGCGAGGATGCGCGGTTTTACCTGAGTTACCTGTGCTAAACCGCGATCAATTTCACACCACGAGGACTCGCGGTAAATACGCAAACCGTGTTGACCGTAGTGTAAGCATACATAAACGATCCGTATACATTATGAAACGTCTCTGAAAATCAAGCGCTCTGGAGTCTGCTCTGATGGAAATTCTAGTTGCTAGTTGTCGTATTAAAATGAACCCATAGTATAGTAGATATATATGCAGTTATTATTAATATAAAACCATTTTTGCGTGATAAATGTGCAATATCTGTCCAAGTCTCTACTGAATTTTGGACTAGTTCTATTGTAAGTAATACGGGAAAATTTGTCCGAAAGTCGACTGCTTGTTTCGATGTAAATCGGCAGACTTAAATCTCTTGCCCGCTTCAACTTTTAACTATGGGCACTAGTCTAACACTCAAATGCTACAAAACGTTTTTTTTTACCTTTACTAGATTTAAATCCCAAAAAATGTCAAGTTGTTGATTTGAACTGTATACGGTAGCGATTAACTTCAAGTCGTACATAAAATTACTGGAAATGTCGATTGTCAAGTCGTACATAAAATTCATGTTTTTAACTTCATTTTTTACGATAATTAAAAAAAATACTTAATTAATTGATTTTGAAATCAACAGGGTTTGTCCTTTTACCATGCCAAAGAAGTGTACAAAGTTTGATGGATATTCATGAGAGGGTTTTCTTGGAATTTAGAAAATTGAAATGGAGTACACACACACAAATACATACATACATACATACATACATACATACATACATACATACATACATACATACATACATACATACATACATACATACATACATACACACATACGAACACACACACGCACAGTAGCGATGCTATATCCCCTTCGCAACAAGTTGCGCGAGGGGATAATAAAAAAATGATACCAAGAAAACAGTACCATGACAAGCTTTGTTACTACGCTACTTCACATTCATAAAAACAAGTTCATAATCAAATTATTATGAATTATATATAGAGTAAAATAACCCAAAGGACTACTGTAAATGTACCATATTTAGCGTGTACAATATTTGGCGAAATAGGACTTTTCAACAAGTTAGCCAATCTCTCACCAGAGGGCGTATTACGCTTTGCTCCAACACAGTGTCAGTGAAGCTTGCGGAATGCGCCCTCTGGTGAGAGATTGACGACAAGTTAGCGTGGATTTGATTTAGCGCATTTCTGAATGTACCTATTTATCTACTTATATATTTTACATTTGGCGATAGAACTGATTTAGCGGACATCGTTTTCCGCCAAAAACGCTAAACAGAATACAAAACAAATTTAATATGTTTACAGTATCATAATGTGTGGTATGGTCAAATATCTGCCCCCAATTTTAACCAATTTTTAAAAAGTATCGTATAAAAATCAAATCTTCATAAATCAATGTACAGTGGACACCTATCACTTTAATCTTGATAAAAGTCATCATTGCTCATTCACTCTTTATCTATGACATCACCTAAATGAGCTAATTCCTGCAAATTAACAAACAAATGAAAATATATATTCTCATTTTTGCTTTATATTTTGCATTCGAAAGTATAAAGTGCAGGTCTGCTCAAGTGTAAGATTTTAACATATGTTTTTCTTTAGATAATTATACACATTCTACTAAAACATGGTACTTGAGCAAGCCTGCGCTCGATGTTTCCCAGTGGAAAAACCATCGGAAAACACCCATATTTTGCTACAAAACATCAAATTATCAAAATAAGGCAATCTTCATGAAGTCATTTCTACATTATGACGTCACTGTGGTGATAACCTTTTACACCCTTATTTTCAATATTTAAATTTTAACTATCTTCCACCATATTTTTAAAGCTCTTTATAAAACTTTAAATTAGGGGGCGAAAAATGCATAATACCGCACATAGTCCTTTCCATCTAGGGCCCTTGAACTTTGTTTTAACCATGCATTACATATACAATATATACCGGTACATGTATATATGGATGTTCTTTGCATTTAACCTTCAAAAATAATTTCTACTGTATAATGTTACAAATGTTCATGGTGAGAAAAACTGTAAATACCGGCCAGTAGATAATAGATTTAGATATGGTTTACCTTCATTCAATGAAATAACTGAGTACATATCATAGATATCGAATTACAGTAATTAGTTTTTAAGTTGGCATGCACTAAAATGTTTCATTTCTTACTCAATACTGACCTACTACCACTCACTGTTTTTATATTTCATGCATCGTCGGAAACCCACGGTCGGTCTCGCTTCTCTTACCTCTTCTCTCGCTTCTCTTACCTCTTCTCGAGGTAAGAGAAGCGAGACCGACCGTGGGTTTCCGACGATGTATCGATTTCATGCTGATTTGCGAAAATATTTGTTTTTGTCGGATACTACAATGTTGTATGTTCCTAATATTTATGTATTTCAAGTCATTAAGACAGTATTGTTTGTTTATTGCAATGCTTATAATTTAAGGTGGCTCAGAACATGTATATCCTTAAACAATTTCTCAAATCAGCATAAAACAACTTGGTTATGAAAGATGGCATAATGCATTTTAAGTATAGAAGTCAAATAGGCAAAAAATAAGCAATTTGGGTCTTCTTTGATGTCATAAAAAATCAATAAATTTCATTGAAAGAGCTCAGGGAGTTTTCAAAAAATCATCCAGAAACCTAAGTATTACAGTATGAAACTGAAGGATTGATAAATGGATGGATGGACAGGCACTGGTGGAGAGACCCAAATTATCATCACTGCTTTTAGTCAAAAGTGGAGATTACTGAAAAATTTGAAAAGCTATCTCATCTTCATCCCTGGAACTCTTTTAAGTTTTATATTCTTTCCAAAGATTAATTGATTTCTAAATCATTTTGTCTAAAATGCAAAATACAAAACAAAAATCAACATCAAATAAAAACCTCAAAAACATTGATTTACTAGGAAATATATTACATACTTGCTATGACTAAAATGTTTATTTGAATTGATCGAGAATATAATACCAACTTCCACTAATAAATCTATATAATTAAAGTTCATCATCAATAATTGTCAAATTATCTTTTATCTTTAAGACAGTTCAGTTTTATTTTTGTCTCAATTTATAATAAAATGTGTAAGCTAAAACTGAAGGTTAATTGTCTTTTTTATCAATCACTTAGATATAAATGTTTGATTACCGGTAATATGGAAGTCTCGCATACAATTCAGAAGTCAAAATCAGACAGACGATGGATCATGTATTATGACAAGAATGCAAATTACATACACAAAGTTAAAATCAATAGCATACACTGTTCTATGCTATTTTCATTTGGATGTAAACCAAATATCGAAATTCCATAATCTGACCACAGACGAGACATTTTGATGATGACCGTATCAAAAGGCTCATCTTTAATAAAGTCATCAGGATGAAAAGCATTTTAGTCCTAACCTTATGATTTAGAAATCCGTCCATGATCTTTGCATGTCTGTTTTTCATCAAGTACTTTAATGGTATAGTATAAGACAGTAGAATTTTTTAAAGGTTTTGTATGACCTTGATCTCTGATCTAGAATCTGGTATAATAAATCAAGGTCACTGCACACCTTATATGCAAAACACTCTGTGGGTGAAGTATAAGCCGGATTGGGCCAAGTGGAGAGATGTTTGGTCCAGATGAAGAATTTTACTCATAGGTCTGCTTTGGTCTTAAGTTTTGACAGAGCTCTTATTACATGTAACAATAACATCACTCAAAAGTCAAAATTCATTTTTCTGTAGAATTGACAATTTTTATACCTGTTAAAAACATTAAAATGGGCTATGTTTGAAATAAAAATATTAATATAAGACGATCATGCCAGCAAGCTGATACACAACTTTTCTTTCTCCTTGCTCTCTGTCATATTGCTTTGAAGTATGCATAAAAGTTCCATAAAAGAAATTTTTGTCACCATCTCAAGTGATGGTCCGTTTTAATCAAATTAAATACAAAAAAAAATATTCTTTTCATTACTCATACAAAAAAAGAGATTACATAACCTTTAAATGCATTACCGTTACCCATTTCCTTGAATTCTGATTAATTATCTGCCACCGCATAAAGATTTTAATGTGACCGAATAATGAAAATTAGAAACATATGTCCAATCAACATGAAAGATCAACCCAATGACACTGTTGCAATGCAAAATTATAAGAAATGTACGTTGATTTGTTTGGGTTTTTTTTTTCCAATCTGATCAAATTGAATAGTGAAGTATGATTTTCAAATAAAAAGATAAAGTAAACAAGAGGCCCATGGGCCACATCGCTCACCTGAGGAACAATAGGTATGATAAAATCAGCTTAATGGAGTCATAATAAAAACTATCTGGACAATGTAGTATAATACATGTAGATCCCCTATAAATAAAAATAAATTTTTTCCACTGGATATTCTTATGTTTATTATCATTAGTCTTTTTTCTAACAGGATGATTTTATAGTAATATCACATGTTGAGCATTGCAGCTCTCAAAAAGATCCTAAACAATTGTTTATAAATGGGATATAAAGCTACATCAAACTCTGAACCCCTTGTGAGACCCAATCGTCCAGGAATCATCCAGAAGCCAAAATCTAAACAATATTAAATAATCACCTGGCTGATTAGTTTCTGAGAAGAAGATTTTTAAAGATTTTCTCTTAAGGTATCGGATGTACAATTGAGCCTGAGAGCTCGGGATTTTCCGGGATGAGCTCGGTAGATTACGGAGATTGAAATAAATTTTCAAAATGTCGAACTATTTTTGATTTAACATAATAAACAGTAAAGAACAAACAATTTATGCATAAAGTCAAGCAAGAATTTTTTTTTCTTAATTTCAAAACAAAATATTTTAACTTTTCCCCCTTACGCTGATTATGACTTTGTAGCAGCTTTACGTCATTTGCCATTGTATGACGTTATTTTTTCACGCGGCGCTCTTGCGATAACGTGAAGAAAAAAAGCCTAATTTATAGAGTAAAGTTTGCAGTGCGTAAGTCACGTATTCCGTCGAAAAATAGGTCGTTTTAATCATTGATTTCGTAGATTTTGTGACTGTGCATAACTTGAATTTGGGGTAATCCGGTAATCGTATGACCTTATTGTTTATTTTTTTGTATACCTAATTTCATTATACATACAAAATGTTTCGGACCCAGCATTTGTATATCGGCGTATTTACCACTAACTATTTTTAATAAGTACCATGCATACGGATTTTAATTCTAGTTAAATTGCTTGTACACGTTTATTGTAATCATTGTGTTTAAACATCTACATACTTGTTTTTTTTCGTAAATCAAGTTAACAAGAGTCAAATAATGAAATTTCTAATCATTGATTGGTTTTTTTTTTTCATCTGGATCCAAACAATTTTCTTCTCTCGCATTTCATATTATGTGCATTAACAGTATATTTTCCACTCTTTTTAAATTGCTGGATTTTCTATCATTCAAATTATACTATTAAATACTGATTCCGACTGCTTTAAAGTCAATTCGTTTCAATGGCTGTTGACATAAAAGAGGCGCGTTACCATCCAATGAAATCAAATACTCAAAATTTGATTGACAGGTTCAGCCAGTTAGCCGATGTCCGATGTTATGTGTGGTATTTGTACACAATCTAATCGTGTAAAAAAAATGCATGCTTTTTACAACATCACAGTATCATTTATAGTTGATTTAGAATTTTGTTCTATAAAAGTCATATTTTGTTATGACTGTATAAAGCATGTTGATGTATTGTGTATTTCACTATTGTACCGGTACAGAAACATCAGAGACAGACTTTATAGGCAGTCTCCATTTAAAACTGACTTATTCTTTTGTTTGTTGGAAAAGAATACAATTTTGATTGAAAGATAATACAATGTATATTGTTTTCTACGAGTTAAAGGTTTGGAATGAATGCTGATGAAAATTTCACACGGTTCTCGCACGCTTTGCTCATAACGCTTTACATGCCTGATGTGACCCGCAATTCACGATTTCGTTGTAATGGTAACAATGTTTTTTCGGGTTAACATTTTGCTGAATGAAAAAACTGAACAATTTAGATTTTTAATTCTAAAATTACAAGTTCTCAATCGTATAGGAATAGAAAACAGTAAAATTACCGGGTTACGGGAATATGTGTTAGATAACAATTGCGACTGCCGACGAGTAGGGTTAAAATCGCGTGAAATACTATTTTACCGTGCATGATTTGCAGCGCTAGAGTTACTTCCCCATAGTGATGTGGCGGGAAAAAATTCTATTTTTAGAAAATACATACCCATACCTATCAAATGAGTATATAGAATATATACCTTACCAGGCATAATTTTTTGGTCAATTGTACATCTGATACCTTAATATTCCTATGTAAAATTTCCACCCCTATTGTGGCCCCACTCTACCTCCTAGGAATCATGATTTTTACAACTTTGAATCTACACTACCTGAGGATGCTTCCACAAAAGTTTCAGCTTTCCTAGCTTATTAGTTTCTGAGAAGACGATTTTTAAAGATTTACTCTATATATTCCTATGTAGAATTTCGATCCCCAATTGTGGCCCCACTCTACCCCTGGGGGAAATGATTTTCACAACTTTAAATATACACTACCTGAGAATGCTTCCACACAAATTTTAGCTTTCCTGGCTAATTAGTTTCTGAGAAAAAGATTTTTAAAGATTTACTCTATATATTCCTATGTAAAAAGTTGACCCCCCCCCAATTGTGGCCCCACCCTACCCTTGGGAGTCATGATTTTCACAACTCTGAATCGACACTACCTTAGGATGCTTCCACACAAGTTTCAGCTTTCCTGGCCAAATGGTTCTTGAGAAGAAGATTTTTAAAGATTTACTCTATATATTCCTATGTTAAAATTGACCCTCCGTTGTAGCCCCACCCTACCCCAGGGGGTCATGATTTTCACAACTTTGAATTTACACTACCTGAGGATGCCTCCACACAAGTTGCAGCTTTCCTGGCCAAATGGTTCTTGAGAAGAAGATTTTTAAAGATTTACTTTATAAATTCCTATGTTAAAAGTCGACCCCCCAATGTGGCCCTACCCTACCCCCCAAAGGTCATGATTTTCACAACTTTGAATCTACACTACCTGAGGATGATTTCACATAAGTTTCAGCTTTTCTGGCCAAATGGTTCTTGAGAAGAAGATTTTTAAAGATTTACTCTATATATTCCTATGTAAAAAGTCAGCCCCCCATTGTGGCCCCATCCTACCCCCGGGGGTCATGATTTTCACAACTTTGAATCTACACCACCTGAGGATGCTTCCACATAAGTTTTAGCTTTCCTGGCCTAACGGTTTTAGAGAAGAAGATTTTTAAAGATTTACTCTATATATTCCTATGTAAAAAGTGGATCCCCCATTATGGCCCCACCCTACCCACGGGGGTCATGATTTTCACAACTTTGAATCTACAGTACCTGAGGATGCTTCCACATAAGTTTCAGCTTTCCTGGCCTAACTGTTTTTGAGAAGAAGATTTTTAAAGATTTACTCTATATATTCCTTTGTAAAAAGTCGACCCCCCATTGTGGCCCCACCCTACCCCCGGGGGTCATGATTTTCACAACTTTGAATCTACAGTACCTGAGGATGCTTCCACATAAGTTTCAGCTTTCGTGGCCTAAAGATTTTTGAGAAGAAGATTTTTAAAGATTTACTCTATATATTCCTATGTTAAAAGTCGACCCCCCATTGTGGCCCCATCCTACCCCCGGAGGTCATGATTTTCACAACTTTGAATCTACACTACCTGAGGATGATTTCACATAAGTTTCAGCTTTCCTGGCCATATGGTTCTTGAGAAGAAGATTTTTGAAAATTTCTCGAAAATTTTCATTAATTCCTAATTATCTCCCCTTGTAAGAGGGCTTGGTCCTTAATTTTCACAACTTTGAATCCCCTTAGGCTAAGGATGCTATGTGCCAAGTTTGGTTGAAATCGGCCCAGTGGTTCTTGAGAAGATGTTGAAAATGTGAAAAGTTTACAGACGGACAGACAGATGGACGGACGGACGGACAGACGGACAGACAGACGACAGACAAAATGTGATCAGAATAGCTCACTTGAGCTTTCAGCTCAGGTGAGCTAAAAATCATGACACAGTTTGATCACTTTTCTTTTCAAAACTTGTGTCAAGTTTGCAATATATTGAACAGTGTCTTCAAAAGTATAAGGTAAATTAAAAATTATGTACATGTATTGGTGTGTCACAGTCAGAGAAAGGTCAAGGTCAGTTAACTCTAAATAGTTAATTTCAAGCTTTCACAAATTTTTATCAATATTTGAAGTTAAAGTGGTAATTGGGACACCTCCATGTCATGATGTACAGTAAAACACGGTTATAGCGAATATGCTTATAATGAATTTACGCTTACAGCGAAATGATTTTTCATTCCTCGTGACTTAATTTTATGTTGTAAACTTCACGGATATAACGAATAACGCTTATAATGAAGCAAAATCACCTGTCCCTGGCACTTCGTTATAAGCGTGTTTTACTGTGTGTACTTCCTATCGAAATAGACCATAAAATCAGGTATAATTTTATAAATGTTTTCTTTCACAAAATTGTAACCTTACAGAATAGTGTAATGGGAAATAGAGCATAAACTATGAATTGGTAAGTCATGAGTTCGAATCCTGCTGGAGCTTTTATAGTTTTTACTTTTCAAAATAAGATATTTGTGAGCCAATGCTCACTAGTAATACCCCCGCTCTGATGTGAATATGCAAAATAAGCAATGTCGTAATTTAACAGGAGGTTGACGTCCAATTGATTCAAAGATCCCACAATATGGCATGCCTAAACACATAGATAGGTAAATTTCAATCATCTGCAATTTATAGTTGCTGAGAAATTTTTGACGAAAATTTGTTCGAAAATTTAGGCTTAAAATAAACAAAGTCGTTATTTAACAGGAAGTTGCCATTCGATTTGTACAAAAATGTATCCCACGATATGGCATGCTTTAACAAATAGTGTGTTAAAATTTCAAGCATCTGCGATTTTTAGTTGCTGAGAAATCTTTGACAAAAATTTGTTTGAAAATTTAGGCAAAAAATAAACAAAGTAGTCATTTAACGGGAAGTTGATGTCCGATTGGTACAAAAATGTATCCCACAATATGGCATGCATAAACAAATAGTGTGTTAAAATTTCTAGCATCTGCAATGAATAGTTGCTGAGAAATAAATTTTTGTTACGGACAGACAGACATATGGACAGACAGACGGACACACAAGGATAATTTTAATATTCTCAAATATAATTTTGTCAGATATTGTTAAATTTGAAAATTTTAAAGCCATGAGAGTATTTTGATAATAATGTACTTTTATCCACATCTAAGTATTGACAGGTGTCAATTTGTTAAATTTGAAAATTTTAAAGCCGTGAGAGCATTTTAATAATAATGTACTTTAACCACATCTAAGTATTGACAGGTGTCACACACCACCTTATTAAGTTAAGTTAAATATCATTAATTGAACTATATTTCGAGTGTTTAAACTGGTTCAATTCAGTTTCTGATGTCTGCATATTGCGAAAGGTAATAAAAAGTTGTTTTTTTATAAAATTAAACCATAATTATGATTAAAAGTCATTGCATTGATACACAATACAAGCACATATATATTTACTAATATGAAAGGTGTCTATAAATAATGAAACATAAGGTAAATCAATACTGTCACTCAAACCAGATAAAACTCAACACTACTGGTACCTACAAGTTAACAGTGGTACAGTAAAACTCGGTTATTGTGAAGTCCTAGGGACCAATGGATTTACTGCGTTATATCCTTAATTCGTTTTATCCGTTACCGTATAACAAATTCGTAATAATAACTATTATAATAGCGAATTCACTATAAACATGTTTTCTTTCACAAGACTACAATTTTTGCTAATTGAGGCTATGAAAATACATCCTTTTGATACTTTAATAATCTAATGTAAATTGAAAAATTCATGGGAAAATAAATGCGTTCAAACTATAATGATTTATTAAATGGTAGTTCAAACTTTTTCAACTGTAAAGAAATTTGTTATAAAAGTGTAAAATTTCGTCATTATTCACCTCTACGGGACTCAAAATCAGTTCGCTATATATTGTAAATTCGTTATATCCAAATTCGTTATAACCATAATATTTTGCAAAGATTTGTTAAGATTTTTATCGGGGACTCACGAAAACTTTGCTATATCAGAGATTCTGCTATATCCATGTTCGTACTAAACGGGTTTATTGTATACAGAATCAAAAATCCAGTTCCTTTATAAACTTCTATTCCTCAATTATTTTTAAGCTATCAAATACAGCAATATTTCTAGGAATAACCATATACATTTATAAAAAAAAATTCCAATTAGAAATACAGTAAATTCCAATTAAAAATACAGTATGCTAGACTTAACATAGTTAATTCCTTTGAAACAAAACTGGTTGTGGGGTAAATACAATTGTAGATGATGACTATAGATTTAATCAGCTGAACTATTACCTAGCTGTGTGATCTGGTACCACTATCAAATAATTACTGAACTGAAAGGTATATTAAGGTACCCAAAGAATCTTTCATTTAAGCCTCTAATATAGTGTACCACCGGTACCAAATCATTTGTGATTCTTGAGTACCGGTATTCACACTCAATATTTCTTACATTCTGGATAAAATTGGTTCTGTACTGTTAATCTTATCCAGTTCACTTTCGTTGAAACAATATTGTATTGCTAATACATGTATAAGACACAAGATACTGAATGGTATGAATAAAATGATGGACATCAGTAGAATAAATTACTGTAAAACAAGTTTAATAAACCATCAACTGTTTTCTTACCTTTACACTGCTAATAGAGGTCCGTCGCTTCGATCTGGTAAAGGGTCGGCTTTTGTTGATGCAGGAACTGAGGAAGTTTTTGAAGAAGGACACAGCGTAATAGATGGACTTGGGGCTAATGATGAGATTGAAGGGGGAGGGAAGGGTGGATCCTTCATCGAAGTAACCCATCCATAGCTTGGAGCGAGAAAACTTCCACTCCATGTCTGCATGGTTCTGAAATACAGGATATTAATTACCAACTCTATTTGTCCTGGTATCATTTGTTTTTGAACTTCCAACTATACTGGATAGAGATTTCACGCTTGCTGACCTTAAGGTCAGAGGCAAACTGGTAGTTAATGTAAACTGGTAGTTAATGGGTAAGATCCTGCTATTTTGATGTACACAGACATCTTTAAACAAGGTTAGCATCAACAACCCCCCACCCCCACCCCCTCCCCCAAATCAATTATTCATCTTATCCCGTCCTATCTCTATTGAGCAATATACCTCAATATTCTGGAATGAGTTTGACATCATGGCAATCAGCATGTTGATGAGTACAATTATAGCCATACAGTGATACAACATGAACATCAGGCGACCCAGCATCTCGGTGAAGGTCTGGCCATTCTGTATCTTCAGGTCATGCTTTGCAGTAATCCCAAACAATGACCAGTACAGGGTAGCATAGCTCTCACCAAGTCTGAAATAATACGATAGATAAATATATCAAAGGCAAAAAAGATGCTACAATCTTCATCATGACAATGGTAAAGATGCCTCTTAGTCTTTCTTTTATTAATACTGAAGATTTGTATTTCAATCTTGCAGTCAACATTCTTTTACACAAATCCGAAGGCTGAAGTAAAACCAAACTATACTCTGTCCCAAGATATCCTCAATTCACATTTTGCTTAATTACTCAATTTTTATAAATACCTCATGGTTTAAACGATGTTCATTCAAAAGTATGAAAAATTTCCAAGATTTCTCAGTTGAAACGGCCCCCATAGATTATCAGGTTTCAATACAAGGCTAAAAAATGTGATGTCTACCGGGATTTTGTACTGTTGTAAGCCCGGATGATAACCTTGAAAAATTACGCAATGTATTCCGAATGATTCCGAATGGAGAAAAGATGTAAACATTCCCTATTATAAATCTCCGTAAGAAATCTATTTTCGATCCTGTGATTTTTCTTCGAGTGAAAAATGATAATGTGTCAATGAAGATATCTTGAAAAATTTCCCTTTCATCGAATTCATTGCACTTCTTTCACAGGTATGTATATTTTTATTAAAAATCGATCAAATGTGCTGCATAAATATTTTGAGACAGACTATACCTGGTAACACATATCCTGGAAAACCAAATGGAAATTTGGTTGTTTCTCCGACACCAAGACTGATTTTAACAATGTCAAATCTTATCCACTACGCGTACTACTAATTCATCAAAATAATATGCATGTAAGAGGTAGGAATGGTTTACATGTACTTACGAGACAAATGCCACTGGGTCGTCAGGAACACGGCTGTTATAGTAGTACCAGTAGAGCTGAGTCATTCCACAGGCAAACGAGGTTAAGACCAGAAAGAATATAAACAGGAACTTCCCGATATCTATCAACATACAGCCTAGTGATATCTGGAGGGGTCCTAGATGCTGATTAGCCTGAGCCAGATATATGATTCGGGAGAAGCTAAACACATTGGCCACTGCGAACAACCCCTCCGCCAGAAGAGTGGGGTCAACAATGGGCCAGTCTTTCCTAGGAATCTCTCTGTCCCCATATCTGCCTGATTCAATTTGAACATAAGCAACAAATCTTAGAGAAAATGTTGCTAGATAAAGAGATAGCATCATAAAGTCCAGCCAGTTCCACCACTGTCTTGTGTAAGCCTTTAGACCTTCATCCCACAGCTGTTTGCACTCAGCCCAAACAAAGCCTGTAACAGAAAGCTGAATCAAATCAAAATATAAAAAGAACAATGTTAGAAAAGTTTTTTTTTTTTAAATAAGGCTACTGTGGAATCATTTTTATTCGTGGGTAGCCAAATTTTTCCTGGTTCGTGGGGACATAATTTTGTTGGTAGAAAATTAGGGATAATTTTAATAAAATTATACAAATGCTTGCATATATGTTTGTGGGGATGTATATTCGTGGGCAAGGGTAACCCACGAAAGCCACAAACATTGGTCCCCCACGAACAATGATGATTCCACAGTATATAATATGAAGATACAAGTAAAGTCAAAGTAATTAAACAAGTGGCACTTTAAAAGTAAGCAAGTAAACATACCCATTACCCACAGGAAGATCAGCCACTCCAGCTCCGAGGGAGGGGGTCCTCTGGTATTTCCCCTGTCATTGGGGTTACTGATATTGGTGGAGCACAACACTAACAGAACTAGGAACACACCAAAAGAAGTGCTGTGGTACAGGAACTTCATGAAAGGACTGCGCAGTAGCTGTCCTATTTTACTGCATGGGAATATGAGATAATACACTGCCATAAACGGAGCAATCAGGATCAGTCCCATACACAGCAAAAACTTGGTCAGGCCATTTCTCTTCCTCCATCCCGGAAGACCCTCATACCAGATTGAGGTCAATAGCTGCTGACAGTGGGGGTGAGACACAAACTGAAAGTAAACATCACGGCATCAATAAATTCATATACATGTAATTGCCAAATACCCTGCCTCCATATAGAATACTAAATTAACATATACATGTACTGTATATTCAAACATTTGACCCTGTCTTCAAATAACTGAAGAGCAGAACCAATTAAACTATTCTGTTTACAGTAGTTTGACCTTGAACTTGATGAATGACCTTGAACTTTAGCAGTACATTTTGCCCTTAACTTCCAGTAAGAAGCAATTAAACAAATCCTTATGGCGAACAACAAAGTATATGTACTACAATAATGTTGTTGAAACAAGAATTCTCTATTTACCATTTTATTTCAAGACAGGTCGGACAAATTATATTTACTAATTCTAGAGCTTCATCAAGAAAATTTGTTCTTAACCATGTTCTACTAATGTATTGAGTGATTCAAGAGAGATAACACTTACATGAATATATGCAAAACTTGCCACATTTGCAAAAGGATAGATATCTTCCATTGATATCTTAAACACATCTTTCAAACAGTCACATTGAACTACTAGTGTATATATAATGATTTGACGCTAGTCACATTGAACTACTAGAGTATATAATGATTTGACACTAGCACCTAAAAGCACTGATCATTTATCAAGATACTAAATGACTTGTCGAGACTTGGCAGTGATCTTTTGTACATAGTCTGACCTTTACAGACACAGAAAATACATGCTGCTATCATGTTGCTATTCAAAACCCATCATTAAGGAGAGACTTCTGCAATCATGTAAGAGGATTCAAATGCTGTAAATAATGAGACTGACTGAAGTGATCGAAGGCTGATCGACTCACGATATAAGTGCTCACGACTGGCTGCAGATTTTTATTTTCATTTTGTTGGTGCTAGGTAATAACTTTTTAAAATGTTGTGTTTTAAATACAACCCCCCCCCCCCCCCATTAAGTTGACACATGAATTGTTTTGGCTTTATATCTTTCATGTAATACCTAACAGATTGAACACTAAACAAATGATGGACAGAAAGTAATCAGAATTTAAGAGCTCACAAGCTCTCAGCTCAGCAGTGCTAAAAAAGGGATACTAGCAATTATTCATTTCAAAAGAACTTTTAATACCTCAAATATGATGATAAGAAAATAGTCATGGACAAAACAATACTCATTAAGATGGTATCAAGAGTGTCCTTCAACTACTGTGCTAGTCTCCACTACTATTGAACTGATGATCATACCAATACAGAATATATATTTGACATGAGATACACATATCAGAAACCTACGATATACAGAATATGATATGCTAAGGAGAACAAAAAGATCAGAAATCAATTAAAACAATATCTCTGATCTTTAATGCAGCAGACATGATACTGAACTGATGGAAATTTTTGTATGGTAAACTATTGCAATTTCTAATATGTATACAAGCGCTCATGTGTGGATTAATTTTTAGGGGGAAAATAACAAGAATAGTGAGGCAGACATAATGTTTTGCAGTACCTTTTTTTGGAAACTGTTTGCATGGTGATAATGGTCATCATGAAATTCACATAAATTCCCAAACTACATAACATTTAAGACAAAAGTTTAATCATATTTCATTCCATGCACTTCTCTGAATCTTGAAATTTTTAATTCATTGACAAATGAAAATTGAAAAAAAAATTAAAAACTTGTTAACACCACTGCATTTCCCTTAACTATGGAATAATTTCACATGTGGATATTCGTATCTCTCTTTTCTCTCTCTCTCTTTTCTCTCTCTCTCTCTCTGCATCATACACTTGGGTTATTATTCTAACTGACTAATCCTACTAAAGAAAAGAAAAAAGCCAACACTCATGTTGTTGACAATTTTACAAACTCTAATACTGCAATTGCCAGGAGATGTGATATTTCAATATTCCATAAAGCCACAACATGCAGAGCTCATTATATAGAGGAAAATTACACAACAAAAAAAATTCTCTTTTTTTATGAAGACTTTTGTCATTAAGACTTTGTGCCATCACAAAAACACAGCACTAATGATTCTGGAATTGGAAATCTGCTACTCTTAATACTTTATAATGAACCACATACAGCTTATCTACCAAGCCAACTGGTGTGAAAGTTGAGATGTTTATTAGAAAATGTTGACAGTCCATGAAATGCAGCCGTTATATTGTTCTAATCTTCTGTCACCTACCCTAATAAGATCATGTATTTAATCACTATACATGTACTGGTATGTACATCTACTTTTATTCCCCCTCTGCCATATACATGTATTTGATATTATAACTAGAGCAAAGCTCGTTGCAAAGCAACGAGTAGGTCTTCCGTTGAAGCTGCGAATTAAAATGATGATAATGTACATGGAAAGGATTGTCTTCATGGTAATGCTATAGTAGCTATACTAAACGACTTATATAAACGTAGCGATTTATCTCGGACTTGTATTAGTCCTTGTACATGTAGCAGTGCGTAACAGGTACTGTTTGCAAATTAAATTGGGATTGCTATTGGAAATTTTAAAACAAAATCTGGCGCTTTGAAATTAAATAATAAATTGAAGTCAAGTTAGTTATTAATTGAAAATAATTAAGATGAGCATGGATGAATGCTTGTTTACGTTCAAATTATTTTTGTATGTTTCTAATCCTGTGATCTCTGTACATTTCACATATGGTTTATAGCTTGATACGTGCGTGAAACCTGAAACATTTATCAGCTTTAGATTTTCTGGTAAAGTCTAAACTGGAAAGGTCCATAGGAAGAGACAACAGACCCAGACATAAATTTATCTCCATATGCTATGACCATGGCCATTTAATTACATACTTGGTTCATGGTCGCAATTGTAACACACTCTTACTCCTCCAAAATGATTGTTTCAAGTATGATACAGATAATGGCAAAGGGTTCTTAAAGTTTCTTAAAGTCCCTTTAATGGCAAAAAAACAGCGACACACTATTATGAATTGACCAAGCATAGTTTTTATAACGATACACTATTATTAATTGGCCAAGCATAGTTTTTAATATATCAAGTGTGCCGAATCCGGGAAAATTGCGTTAATTCAAAATGGCAATTCAAAATGGTAGATAGCCAGAATGATTTTGGTATTGTATAAATCATTTCTGTGAATGATAAGGATTTGATTTTAAATTTGCAAAGGTCTATACAATAAACATTGGCACGTTTGTATCCACACCTTACGATTCTACAATCTTTGATGTAGTTGCATTCTTTAAAATTTAAGGAAGATCCAGGAATAAAATCTTAAGTCATTAAAATCGGCAGCAAACGACCATCACTTAATTGTAGTCTCATCTCGGTTGAGATGTGGCTATGTTAACAAAGTTTTGACATAGTTATCACTGCAGCATTGACAGGGATCTTTATAAGCTTTATATTGGTTCCAAAAAGCAAGATTATTTATGAGAACGTGTTGCGAATTAACATTGGCATGGTCTAACAGAAGAAAGCATCATCTCTATGGATGAGATCGGTGGTGATTCCTTTTCAACACAATGTTTTTTATGCATTTCTTCTATTTCCTCATCACATTTTTGCCAAACTTTGCGAGAAGTCGTTTAATTTTTAACAAAAATACAGACAGGTCGACTCCTTATACAAGATTTAAATTGCTCTAATAATGTCGAATGGAGCATTATTCTCATGGCTGTCTAAATCATTTTACAAAGACTTGCTATTGTATAGAAAGCTGGACGGAATGTTGATTTGGGGCAAATTTTGAAACATGTAATCTTAGTACCTCTGATGATATATATGTTAGAGATTTGTCTACGCTAAAGATTTTACAGGAAGAGACAGACACTAAGAATAGTTCTAATGTTGTATAATGTTCCCGCAAGGTATCCATTTGTATTTCTGTTGACACTTCGTTATATGGGTGTTTTACTGTACTTGTACTAGATAAAAGAATTATTGCCACCATTATTAAAAAATCTGTTCAGCTTAGCCCAGACCTCCTGCTCACAAATATTTTATCCCTAGCGACGCCACTGCATGCGCGGATTTAGAGGGGGTTGGGGGTCCGAAACCCCTCTAATTGGAAAATTCAAACTTACACTCATGTAGTAAATAGGCCTCGGACCCCCCCCCCCCCCTTGTAAAACGCTAATGTCCATCGGACTCCGGTGTCCGAGAGACACTTTCCGAAGCCCTCTTCCCCCGAAAAAATTGTCTGAATCCGCGCATGAATTGGTTACAGAGCAATTAACATTATTTTCTTTTAATCATGATATATTTAATTTATCATAGCATTTACCGTACGTAAGATCATACATAAAACAATTTAAGAGTTGCATTTAAATGTATCATATCGAGCTGATGAAAAAAAACCCCACGTGAACTCAAATAATGTTAAATAGAAATATTGTTATCAATATCTTAATACTTCATTATACCCTTTATTTTATTTGGGTATCTTTATTTAAAATAATACTGTAATTGTTTTCATCTTCCATGATAGAGACAGGATAGAGATCTGGCGAGATTTAAAAGAAACCCATTCACACATATAAAAATAAAATATAAACTACCAGGCAGCGAATTTTTATGACACTGCGTCGTGCAAGATGAGTTATAAATGTTCTGTGAAGTTGATTGTATCGATCTATATGGTTTAAAGTATTGAGTATGTGAACCACAGATCCCGTTCGTGCCGTTCAAATCCACCTGCATGGGGCCGGCTTTTCTCATATTTACTGAATTTAAAGCTATCCCTGTAAAAGTTATTTTAAAAAATTACTAGTTCTACTTGAAAATTACATAAATTTCTTATAAGAATGATCTATTTTGCAATAATTTGGGTTGTTTCATACAACTATAGAATTTTATCTTACAGCAAATACAACATTTTTTTCTTCGCGTCCAAGAATCATTAATTGATTAAACGCATGCGTATTGGAGTTTTGGCCTAAAGTGAAATAGAATGGAAGAGTTCACTTTGGATTCGGGGAATACAGGTTAAAAGGCGATCTGGGTTTGGGTATTACATAACGGTTGGTCGCTACAGGAACATCGAGGCAAATGACTTAAAATTGTTACATAATTGTTTACGAAAAGCTCAGTGAGGATCAGTTGCAGAAAATGATTGCATTTAATATCCGTCTTTTGATTCATCGCTGATTAATGCATATATATAGAAAGTACTATCTTTACAATTTTGAAGTTATTAACAAATTAAAACATTTAAAGCTGTGTAAGAAGCAATACAAAATTTCTTTTGAATTTGAAATTCAAAAAATCTAATATATTACTATTTGATGTTCAAGATTCCCATATAACTTTGAAAGAACAGACTGTACATGTTTGTACATAGATAGGATGACAAAGTTTTAAGAAGTATCGCGTACACACGAAAGAAGAGCGACAGACCGTCTTTACGCAGCCAATATAAACAAATGACACTATAGATGCGACAAAATCTATCTCGATCAAAATGACAATATTACGAGTAAAGGTGGATAAATAGTTCTATTACGAGTTTGTTTAAACAAAATTAAAATTCATGCTTCATCAATGCTAGACGATTTTATATAATTAATCGATCTTTACATTCTGCGAATTGAACGTCAAAATTCAAGTTTTGCATAATCAACCTATGAGATTTTTTTGTCTCTTGGAAAAAAGAACTTGAACTTGTGTTTGCAGAATGGATCTTTTCTCATTGAAGCATACGCACGAAGCTTAATTGTGTGTTAGATAATTGTACCCCCTCGCGCATGATCCCCTCGACCACGTTGGATGGGTAAATGCGTGGTTTAGTGACAATTTTTTTGTTTTATGTACAAAAAAAAAATTACACTCATACATGTATACGCATCTAGTCAAAAAATGATTCACTGATTAGTTTGTTCAAGTTCATTATTGATATAACTCTCATGTTGTGAAATAGATTATTTGTTGAAATTTAATATCAGTTACATGCATGAAAACTTCTCGTTTCATATCCCGAATTTATCAGTTATGATGCTAAATAGCATAGATTTACAGGTTAAGGTTAATTTTAAGGTTAAAAGTGAAAGAATTCTTTGTGTATGCGGCTAAATAAACCCATGTACGCAAGACGCAACTCTTGTGCATTAGATAACCGCTGACCGCTAGCTATAGTCCAGCCGCGACCGATTTTCTCGAGGAATGTGTTACGCAATGCTACACACAGCTCAGAACCCAGGAATATTTGAAATGCTCGCAGTATATGACTAAAATGTGTTACATAGAAGAATATATTTTTATTCTATAATGTGTTTCACTAGAAAAGAAAAGAATGTATATATTTTCTCTTTCTCGTTTTTGAAGGATTGTCCATAATACATGTAAAAACGAAATAAAAGTAACTCATAGTCTTCACATAAAAGCTGTAAGAAAAGCATGGATACTTAAAAAAAACAGTTTTTGTAGTGAGTTAAAGCATCCCGTGTATGCTGGTACACTTTCAGTTTTAAATTTATATCCTTTATAGGGGTAACGACTATTCGTTTACTTGCCAAATGAAAACATCGTCATGTTAACAAGTCAAGCTTTTTACACTCATATTACGCAATATCCGAACAAAATAATAATGTAACGACATTGATAAGATAATAATGAACAACTTTTACAGCGAAAGCCATATCGAAATATTAACAGTTTTTGAGTTATAAAGCGAAGAATTTTAAGGGTTCTAGGCCCCTTATTTAAGGGGCCAGTCCATTTTTAATGATTTCAGATGATAGTCCTTGACATTTTGCTTATTTTTTGTTCTATATGTGTTAAGAAAATATTTCAAACTAAAAAGTTACGAGGCAAAAACACGACCAAAAATCAGCATTTTTTAAACATAAAATTTCAACTAATTTTTGGAAACTTTACATGAGGAAAATCTTAAAAACAAAACTCGGAGGACAACGTTCAAAGTGTCTATTTTCAAGATTTATGACTTTGAAACGCATGCTATGGACGGTTTCTGAGCCTTTGCGTGCACAGGAATGCCTATAATTTTTTTAAAAAGGGGAATAACTCGGTACCAGAAGTGTTGATTTCAACGATTTTCTCTAGATAGTGAGAAATTGTAATTTCCAATATGCCCTGAAAATTTGAAGATTTTAGGACAACAAACAAGCAAGATATTAGAGTTTTAAAAAACGTCTAGAAGAAAAAAAAGAATAAAAAGAATTACCAACAGAATCAGTACAAGGTCTTCCGTTGAAAACGGAAGACCTTAACTACACTGAACCCTTGCAGATACACATAAATCTATTGTTGATATTAATTGGTACAGTAAAACACGGTTATAGCGAACACGCTTATAATGAATTGACGCTTACAGCGAAGTGATTTTCATTCCCTGTGACTTAATTACATGTTGTAAACTTGACGGATATAACGAATTACGCTTATAACGAAGTAAAATTGCCCGTCCCTGGGACTTCGTTATAAGCGTGTTTTACTGTAATTTGAAGATCTATGGGCCAGAAAACTCATATGAATCACTAACCAGCTGTACATATCTTTGAGTGAAATAGCTTAAAGATATCATATTGAATACAAAACAAGTTGCATATGGACCTAAGCATAATTTAATCTTATAAATGATTCCAGGGCTGAAGATTGCATATACAGTAGAACTTGTCTAATCCAGCGGAGGGTGGTTCTGAAAAATTTTGCTGGAATAGGCAACATCTGGTTTGGAGGACATTGTTGCAAATTAAGTTTAGTATTTAATGCAGTAGGTCTTGATTGTCTTTTCTTGCAAAATTCTCAATTCTTCGGAAATATTTTAAACCTTATGATTACGCTGCCAATTTGCATTTTCATTTTTTCATAGAAAACAATAATTGCATAACGAAATACGTACAATAGAAAAACGTTTTCAATCAACTCATCGTAATTGATAAATTATCCCACACCTGATTAAGAGAAGTCTGACAAGAAACAAGTGCATGTTTCACAGGAAATTGTTAAACAAATGTGACAAGTCAACAGGTGGCTGATTATGAATAGCAAGAACTTTTTTGATGCAGGGAACTATGAATAAATATTCAAAAACATAGAAATTTAATATAGAATGGAACATTTTTGACAGGAAAAAATGCAACTCTGTAAGTGTAACCATACAACGCTTATTACAAAAGATATCGGCAGTCTTACTCCCGTGATATCCTGAATCATGGTCTGAAAAAGTGGGGGTAAAGTATAATATGCAACTCCCACTTTTGATCTAATTTTGGCTGAAACAAAATGTGAATTTATTTATTACAAGACTTAACGGTATATACTGAAATGAGTTGCTAGTTTGGATTTATATTCAGTTGTTTAAATTAATAGCACTGTTATTATCCCGCATAAGTCTGATCGATAAGTGCCTAAATTATGGGAGATAACTCTCACTAATTATAAGCAGTCGGTTCAAAACATCATGGCCGGTTTACAGAATAGACAAGATCAGGATTGCACAACATTTTTAAAACATAAAATGATAAGAAAATGTCAAGGGACTGAATAATTTCACCAGATTGGAAACATGCCTGAATGCACAACATCCGGATTCAACAAGTTTTATTGTATTACAGTTAAAGTCAGAGTTAAACAAATTTTACCTACTTTACAAAACTATGAAGATTCAATGAAAAGTACCAATAAAAAAGTTAAATAATTTTTTTTTTTTAAATCTTAAATAAGGTTTTAAATAATCAAATAAAAAATATAAAACGAAATACCTGCTTCTGTTCATATTTGAGTGCCAACTTCAGCCTGGACAGGGTAAGCTTCTCTGGAAAAGAGGTGAAGTCCAACTCCTCTTCCTCCTCTCTCTCATCCTCCGAGTCGGAGCTCCGGTTCAGAACGGCCATCACCTCCTCACTGCTCCGACACTGGTCCAACAGATCACATGCATACTTCTTGCACTGGTCACTCAGCTGAATGTAAGTGTCCTTGAACTCATTCTCTGTCAAGGCCAACTTCTGAAGTTCCCAGGACAGCTTGAAGGCCGTGAGGATGGGGTCAGTGCTGGTGAGGGATATCCAGGCAGGACTGGCCAAGGCTTTGTAGGAGTTGATACGGAACAGGGAATGTCTAAGACTGTCCTCATTGACCTTCTCCCGACAACCTTGACACGAGCAAGACAGCATGTGGGGAAACTCTATATTTGCCCCTCTTAGGAGAATCAACTGAAGGATCTCAAACTGATTACAATGGGCTGCCAATATAATTGGGCAGATGTCTGACGAATAGTCTGAACTTTCTTCCCCCCTTCGTTTAGTTTTAGACCAATCAGGTCCAAGCATTTCCAAAGAGATGCTCGGATGATCAATAAGCATTTCCACTATTCTGTAAACCCCCTCTCTGATTGCATACAAAAGAGCATCCCCAATCTTAACTCCGTCCTGCTGCAGAAGAATCTCGACCAATTCCACGTTTTCGTTATCAACAGCAATCTGGATTGCCGATCGTCCCAGCATGTTGGTACAGTTGACATTGACGGGGTCAGGTCCCTGCAGGCACCGTATGACCGTGGGTTTGTCCCCCCGCTCTACCGCCTCCAGAAATACCCTCTCCTGTGTATTGTTCATCTGTGACCGTTTGAGTGGTTCCAAGGGCATGATGACTGGACTCAGAGTCTGGTTGCACCTAGTGTGAGGTTGACTGCCAGCCAGCATGTCTTGTATAAGCTACCTGTGAATCCAAGCACATACTGATAATATCCCTTGTATGTCTACCACACATAATTGGCATCATCTTTGCAAAGTATTGATTATGACTTTATGATATATCTAGTTTTTCATTCGAGTTATTGGTAGAGTATTGTAAAAGCTATATATTACATGCCATATTCTGAGTTCCAGTACAATTCCATTGACAAAATTCAGAACTAAAAAAAAGAGTATGCAGATAGGCTTGTAAGATTCTGTGACACTTCAAATAAAACTAATGAACTCAATTTCTCAGAGGACTTCCTCTCGCAAATGACCAGATAACACAATCTAGGGACACTAAACCAATTACAAACAACATTTCTCTCTACTGCGGAATAAGTATTCTGTGATCCCGATAGTTAACGTCTTAAATTCCAGCCTAACTGTTAGACTTGTGTACTTTAACTACACATGGACATCAAATGCTGCTTTATCATTTTACCATATCAAGCAAGAAATATTTTTGTCTTTGTAATTCTACACCATAAATATACTGTAAACAGTATGTACAATTTGAATTTTTATCAATTTTGAAAAAAGTTGATGAATAGATGATAGACAAACAGACCTTTCAATCTATATTATTTATAGCATATCTTTTAATTGTTGTATGAAAATACATCCTCTGTTGAAGGATTTATTTTACAATTTGAAAAAAAATATTGACAGTTTGATTAAAAGTCACAAAAACTTAACACATGGGCATCTAAAATAGCAAAACAATTTCTCTGGAAGAAGCATCTCTACCATTATGTAAGATAATGAGAATAACGGTAATATCTGTACTATTATATATAAAGTATTATTTTACATATGCTCGCAAGGGAATAACAAATGTCAAAGTTACAATGTTTCATCAGCCTACTTTATGAAAATGACTGACACTTAAATCTTGTAAAGTCTTTTTCCAATACAAGGGGACCTATTAACTTAATTGAAATACTGTCTACTGAATGTTTGTTATTAAATGGCTTGTCAGATACTGAAAGGAATGGGAAAACCAATCTGATAAATCAGAGAGAGATAAGGGGGAGGGGACACAGAGAGCAAGAGACAGAGAGAGAGAGAGAGACAGACAGACAGAGACAGACAGAGAGTGAGAGAGAGAGGGGAGGGGAAACAGAGCAAGAGACAGAGAGAGAGACAGAAAGAGAGAGGAGGTAGACAGAGAACTGCGTCTTAATATTAGTACTGACTAGCTTGAAACACTACACTACCTGTTACAGAGGATTTTACTTAGCTTTGTCAGAATCAAGAGGATTAGAATTCAAAGCATCTACAGTTCTGATAAAACGTGTGGTTTTTGTGCCAAATAAGCAAGTCAGGTTTTTTTCCATAAGGGTGGGGAAAAAAATTACAGATTCTCACACAATATGATACAAATAAGATAGACATGGCCAAATATCAAACTAAGAGTATAAAGTCAATACAAATCCTCTTATTTTTATACACTAACACAGGCCATTGTACAGAACTAACAGGCAAAGCATGACTTCCCTATGATATTTAATATATTTAGACAGTCTATTAACTGGTCATAGCTTGCTGTTGAGTGAAATATTAAATTCTAGTAGAGACAATAATACATGGTCTATACAGTTAATACATGTTAATTAAACATCAGGTGTTGTATCATTTAGTATGAGAAATTAATGAAACATAAACTTTGTAAAATCAAAATAATTATTATAACTATTTAACACAGATTTCATGTTGTATTTTTCATAATCAGTCTTTAATATTGTCTGATTTCACATCACATTTTGGGTAGAACTAAAATAAATGAGACAACCTATAAATTAGTCTGGATAGTATGACATTCAATCTAAGAACCATGAGAAGGTTATATAATGATTAGAAATCAATACATATACTTCACAGAATTTTTTTTTGAAAAGCATTTTTCCCCTTTTGCTAAATTTTTGCTCCATTAGTCCTCTTGGTCACTTAACTGAGGAATCCATTAGTCCTCTCGTTCACCTAGTTACAGAATCCATTAGTCCTCATGGTGACTTAGTTGAAGAATCCATTAATCCTCATGGTCACTTAGTTGAAGAATCCATTAATCCTCATGGTCACTTAGTTGAAGAATTCATTAGTCCTCATGGTCACTTAGTTGAAGAATCCATTAGTCCTCATGGTCACTTAGTTGAAGAATTCATTTGTCCTCATGGTCACTTTGTTGAAGAATCCATTAATCCTCATGGTCACTTAGTTGAAGAATCCATTAGTCCTAATTGTCACTAAGTTGAAGAATCCATTTATCCTCATGGTCACTTAGTTGAAGAATTCATTAGTCCTCATGGTCACTTAGTTTAAAAATCCATTAGTCCTCATGGTCACTTAGTTAAAGAATCCATTAGTCCTCATAGTCACTTTGTTGAAGAATCCATTAGTCCTCTTGGTCACTTAGTTGAAGAATCCATTTGTCCTCATGGTCACTTTGTTGAAGAATCCATTAATCCTCTTGGTCACGAAGTTGAAGAATTTAAAACCAGGCTAGTTCAGAGCTGTGAGCTAATTTAATGCCTTGTCAAGTTTTATTTATTTTTTATTAATTTTTTTCATATTGAAAACTAAGAGATGGACATAACTTTTAAACACTTAATCCTAAGACTTTTGATTTATTCTCAAAATGTAAATACAAATTACAATATAATTTAGGAATGCATGGCTATGATTGCATGCTTGAACAGAGGGTGTCTAGCTTGTATATCTTCTGAAACAATGGTATATAGATACATACATGTATTTCTTTAAAACCAGTAAGTTTAACTGTAACAATTTTAGCTACTTCTTTGCATTCTAGCATTCTTAATGTAAGAGTGGCAGTTGATTCAAAATATTGACGAAACTGCAGACTGTAAATCCTCAATGCATCATCTATCAGATCTTATTATAAAAGGCAGCTTAATATATTAAAGGAAACTTATTATAAAAGGCAGCATGTCTAACAACCTATTGAAATCACCATGTCTTGAACAATCTATTATTGTTTATAAATGGTGATAATTTGCTAGTTTAAAAAAAAAAAACCCTGTAACATAAGATGCAAACACTACCAAGTCTATATCTAAAGCATACTTTTCCCTTTTATTGGCTATAGCTTTAACTTTAATGCAATTAATGTGTTGGAACAAAAATAAAACTGCATTTAGTTACTTTTGGCTGCCACTTACTGACTGTTTGACATTTATCCAGACAATCAAATGCATTTATAAATCTATCTTTTATTGGAAAAATAAAATAGATTAAAGTGCCACTGTGGGGGGGGGGGGGGGGGGGCTTCATAAAAGATAATCTGGAGCAAAAAGTAATGGTAAATTTCATTGAGCTAGTCTGTTAACGGTGAGTTTCTATGTATTGCAAGTATACGGACCTAAAAGGTTAACACACCCTAAAGAGGCTTTTTTTTGTTTAATATATAAATCTAAGAACAGATTGGAATCTGATCTAATTAATTCTACAGAAAACCTAAAGCATGCATGGTTGCCAAACACAATTAGAATAAAGGAACATGTAATCTGTAAAAAGAGAATATCCTTTTGTCATTTTGTCAGATCAGTTTACTTTGAAGGTTTCAACAACAGCATATGGGGAAAAATTCAACTCAAAGAAAATTCTTCCTAATACTGAAAAAAATACCAGAGATGGCTTCAATTCCTCAAATTCATGAGAAAATTTTCTAACTTTAAGTTAACTTAGACCAGATCATTTAAAATGATAAAATGTTAAAAAAAAATAAAACAAAAAGAAGCACTCACTGCTGTTTTGTCATTTGATGAAATTATTCACTGGCCAGTAACCACATTAGACACAAAATCATTGGGCAATGGTCCCCCTCCATCTTCCGAAGGCATCTCTTGGCATCAAACGGAGCCGAGAAATCAATAGACTCCAGGCTGTGAACAACATGCTCTCAGCATCAACACATCTCTTTCTTTCACACTGACACGCCATCTCTCAGCTGATTGGCCCTTCAGAAAACTTTCTGTTGCGTAACTATATACTCAAAATCGTCAAATTTTAAATTGTATTGGAAATTTATTTTATTTAATAAATAAGACTTGTAGTTATTCATGTAAAAAATGCATAAATCTTTAATTAGCAGACATAAAGATATAGTATTTTAATATGATAAAACTAGACATCATGTGACCACTTCAAAGGACCCCTCTTATAAACATGAAAAAAAAATTAAAGGACTTTGCTAGACACTAATCTCCAAGTTAAAAAAAAGTTTTGGTTCAAAGTCACTGCACATCCTTAACCCACAAGCAATATTAAGGCGAAATATGGGCAAGATAGAATCAAGATTAAATATCTATGATCCTGACAATGATTTTTCAAAGAGCTTTGATATGACCTTGACCTGTGACCTAGAAAGATGGTTGAAGGTAAATACACACCCTTTTTCTAAAGGCTCTCTTCAGGCAAGCATGAAACAAATTGGAACATCTGGAAAGAATGTATGGTCCCGACAAGTATTTTACACATAAGTTTGCCATGACCTTAACCTGCGATGTAGAAAATTGGTTCAATGTTACTGGGCATCCTTTACCCGAAGGAACTCTGTAGGTGAAGAATCAGCCAGATTTAGCAGACAAATAAATTTTCTTTGGTATAATGAATCTTCAGCAATAAACTTGCTATGATGTCCTTATAGCCAGTAAATAGGTATATAATAGTATATAATTCATGGTTAGCAATGGAAAGACAGATTTTTGTGAAAAATACTGTAAACCAACTTTTTTTTCGCGATTAATATCCGATAAACTGGTTCGCAACAATTAATGTTCGCGACCAAGCCTTATTTAGACCTAAGTTGTGGTAATAACTACTGGTAAGTGACAAGAACTGTGGCCCTTTTCACAAAAGATCTTACGATTAATTTTTATATTTAATTAAGTTTTTGTTCATTTTCACAAAACATCTTATAAGATTCTTACGTGTAAAACTTGTCGTAACTTTACGATAGCACATACCCTCTCGTAAGTATTTCAAAACTGTCGTATTATGTAAATTTACAAGAGAAACAGCTAAATTTAATGTTTTGAGCCACATTATACCGTTATTTCGCATTATATAGCAGTTATTGTTGAAAAAATACACAAATAAATTCTCCAAAAATTTTTACGACAAATTTTTTTCGTAAGATTTTCCTACATCACACTAAACACACATTGTGATTGTGACGTCATATTTTGATTTCTACTACATCACATTGATTTCACTCGATGTAAGTGGGATATAAATTCAGTTTTGCATCCTTTTTATGAGAATGTTGATTTATTTAAATGTTTCTCCTATTTTACAAGTAATATCAGATTGTTGCTAGGGAAAGAATAACTCGTAAGTAAATTCTTAAGTGAAACCTGTTACGAATGCGTTCGTGAAAAGCACTTAAGATTTCTTGTAAGAGATTCTTAAGTTAAAATCTTACGCAAAACCTTAAGATTTTTAGTGAAAAGGGCTACTGGTTCGTGGCGAGAAATGTTCGCGACGGCGAGGCTCATGCGAACCTTGCGAAAATTTCTCACACATGAATAAAAGTTGGTTTACAGTATACAAGTAAATTGAGTGAAATGAATCTTCCATAGAAGCATTGTGGGGGTGTGCAATGTTAGAATCCTCTCATGTTTTTTGTAAACTTCCAGAATATTGCATAGCTGGTTATTTTTGCAGGATGCTAATTTTGGCTTTCTCTGCAGTTAATAACAAAATGAAGTGGTTTAATAGTTTAATAGTTGTAAAATGGAGAATTTTGAAAACACATATTAATGCCAAATATTACACCTGCAAAAATAACCCACTTTATATAGCAATTCCATTACCTGTACATGTAAAGTTCAACATCCTCAGTGATGACACATGGTTGTTTGTGTCAGACTGTCTGTACAATTAACACATACTGACAGATTACCTACTGAAGTTGGGGAACTGTTATTCATTAATAGACAAGAGTTTAACCTTTAATAAATTGTTAGACATAATACATGAGACCATCAAATAGTCATCAATTTAGTCATCCAACTTTGAAAATATTTTGATTCTAACAACCTACACATTATAACATCTATAATTCATCACCATGATCCTGCCACTTCTACAAGGTTGTTTTTCTTTGGAAGGTCAATAAAAAATTCATAATAACTTCAATGTAGACTTTTAATTGTAACAATAAGGCTTTCAAAAAAACAGTATAACAAGTCATAATGAATGCTTTGTCCAAGAACAGGGTTTTTTTTCCCCATCACATGCAATATTGTAAAAAAATCTTAAACATATAGTTTACAAGAATCCAAAATCCTCTACAATCATGTTTGTAAGAAGAAATTTTACAAGCAACAGTTATCAGATTTATATTCTAACATGATCTGAAAAGTGAAATCTCAAAACAGATATTTCAATGGGTTTTGATCAAAATAAAATGTGTTTGATGACTTAGATCTCTTTCAATAACTACCTCTAAAGACAGCCATCAAATAAGGGGCACATATAATCATAAAGAATTGGTTTTGTCTCGGCCTTCTTTTAAGGTGGTATGGAACACCTCCATATTATGACTTTACTTATATCGAAATGAACAATAAAATCAAGTATAGTTTTATAATATTTTTCTTTCCCAAATTTCTTACTTTACAGCAATGCACAATGGGTTAGAGTGTTATCTACCAATCTGCAAGTCATGAATTTGAATCCCACTTGGGCTATTAAAATTTTTACACCATTCAAATTTTTTTTAAAACGTACATGTATTTTTTGGTCAGATATTGCAAAATTTGAAGATTTTTAAACAATGAAAGCATTTGGATTATTATAATGTACTTTTATCCACATTGATATCCACAGGTTCCCATACCACCTTAACTTAATCCTATAAAAACTCCATACATACATTTTCATCAATCATAACATCATATAACAAGAGGCCCATGGGGCCACATCGCTCACCTGAGCATTAATGGCTTTATATGGATGTTCAAAGGATAGCGTGCCATATGGCCCCTCGGTACAATAACAAAAAAGAATGCCGTAAAGTATCTAAATTTTACACTTATTTTTGCATACACTTAATCTTTGACATTGTACCTTTATGAAATATGTAAACAGATAGCCATGCTATGACCTTGAATTGCTAGTATTACATATTGGTCACTATGATACATGTACTTATGAATACCTAGATACTGTGCAATTAATTGTGGTAATGATAACTGACAGAATGAACTCTGTGACTATTGTAGCACTGCGTAGTATTCCTAAATGATGTTATGAAACCAGGTGCATAATACGGGCATAATAATATCCAAATTGAGAGTTTATAAACAAATTGTCATATTGGGTGATTCTGTGTCTGCATTGATAGTTCTGGTATTCTATATTGAGTCATGTATTGCTTAATTATTCTATTTAACCTTTGTAACCTTTTAACCATGTATGAATGAATGTATTATGAGTAAGCGATGCATCACACCCAGGTGGGGGACTCAGAGACTCGGATTCTGAGACTCAAAACCCGCATCACAATATTCTTTCTGACAGTTTTGTTACTTTATTTAGAAATAAAATTTAACTCTGGAATTTTAACACTAAATGTTCACTCATGATCATCATAGATGGACCGGACTGGTCAGAACTGTCAATCATAAGTAAAATGTTATATATACCCATGTTAAATGATGTTAAGCAGATTTTATATTTTTTTGGATGTAGAAGTTGATTTTGGACTTTGATTAAGCTTATAGATATTCTTTGACTTGAGCTACTTTTAATGGTTGTAATATCTACTATACAATCACGCTTGTTAATAAACTACTTGGTAACCAACAATTGGACTTGGTTGTTATTCATGAGGAAGGCTTACAATACCAATTTTCTGAAAACAAGATCCTATGCAAGATATAAAACTAAATGTTTGGAAGGGGTACACTGTTATCTTCCAAGTACCTTTTTTTTCAGTTCTGCCCTTTCCTCTCCACACTTTATAAAGCGATCAAAATATATGAGAGCATATAGGTACATTTTCTTCTTCAACTTCTTACTAGTTATTGTATTTTATCTAAAAAAATCCTATATGTGAAAGAAGAAAAACTGTACCTCAATGCACTCAAATTTAAAAATCAAAGGACTGAAGGCCTGAGAGGCGCATCGCATTGAAGGTAGCTAAAAACATCACCACAAGCATTTTTATGGCGGCATGAGACAACTGAGTGTTTGACTATCTTCTTTGATGAGTGGTTAAAGTATCAGGCTTGTAAACCGCAAATGCAAAGTTCGAATGTGGCTGAGGTTTTTGTCCATACTTCAGTATTGTCTGATTATTAATCATTCTTTCAATAAATAATGCATATTTTTCACTTATTTGAATTAAATACCCTTTTTATGCACCATGCCAATTATGCAAGGTAGCTCCGCAAGGTGGCGCGCTTTTCCTCATTCAGTTGGACATCGTCTTATTCGTTTTATCGAGTGAAAAAAAACGAAATCTGTTCCTAGCTATAGGAAGACAGCCACTTACTCTCATTTTAATATAAATATTTTATATACGAAATTATTACATTTGTTTACCTCCGATATTCAAACAATTAACGTCACCGCTTTTAAATTGAAGTACGAACTGTTGTTATGCATATTATCTCATCGGTTGACTGATCCTCTGTCTCTATATATCATACGTACATCGCATTGCAGGCTCATCTGCGTATTAATCTTTGTTTTTTTTCTTTTATTGATGTTAATGTTTTTTCAATGTGTAAAGGAGATATCTGTTGTAATGATTTGTTGATATTTTTAAAACGTACACTGAATATATGTTTCTGATTGAAAATACGTAACAATCAGAACGGCACTATATATTTATTGGCGCACTGATACTCGAGTTCTATGACGCCGCTTGTATATAAGCCGAGAGAAGTGAGCCGACAGCAAAGAGGCTACATCGCTGATAGCGATGCGCCTCAAAAAACCATTCAAAAATTTAATTGGTCTTCCACATTATAAATGAGTGTTGTTTACCTGGCGTGAATTCGTGCGATGTTTTATAACCTTACTCACTTGATCGATGAATACACTCAAATGAAAAATGGTATCCTGTGAAATGTTAAAGAGCTATCATAATCAATGCACAGGTGTCGGAATGGGGTGGGTGGGGGCTAAGCCCCCCATTTTTTTTTGCTTGTCAAGATTTCTGATAAGGTCTAGCCTCCCCCATCCATTTTCAATTTGCTTCAGACACCACTGCAATGTATTGACAGGCATATCACTCTATTTTACCACGGCCCACCCATTATTTTCATCTTTATTCAAAAACAACAAATGGCTGCAAACCAATGATTTTCCGCTGTAATATTTTCTTAAAAGCGATAATACATTTAACCCCGTAATAGTAATGTGTCATAACTATGGAAAATGTTTTAAAGCTATCGTTTATATTTGTGTCTGAAAACCATCAAGGTTGGTGTAGATTTCATATAATACATCGTTTTAGGAGGGGGCCCAAGAAAGTAGTTACAGCGTATCTTCTTTTAATTTTTCTGTACAAGTATTTAACGTTTAGCTAGAAATTTCTAGTGATCAATCAAAATTTCAGCGTCAATCATAAAACTATTAGCAAGATATAGAGCTCGCAATTCTGCTAGGTTTGAGTCAATTTTTTTGTTCAAAAGAGTTTATATTTCCTATTCAGCATTTTTGTATCTTGCTTATAATTCGAAGTTTGACACTCAAATACATGAATGGAAAGTAAATAGAAAATTGTAAACAATTAAACCAGAAGAAACGTGCACTAAAACAAAGAAAGATCACAATTTATTTTTCATCACATAAATACCTATATATTTCTAGCAGCGAAAACAATCTCCAGTTATACTGAAAATGCTGAGCAACTTAACAAAACACGTTACATTAATCAACCATTCCGTAGATATCGTACCGAATTACCAATAAAATGTATCTAGTACTTTATAATATGTTGCAAGTGTCAACGCATTGAAATATTTAACCTCAATTTACTTCACAAAATCGGCACAAATCTATGTTGTATGTTTCAAATATTCTCTTCGCACGTAAAGTGTTGCACAACCAGCAAATTCATCTTTGTCAACCCGTGTGTCATGCATTCAACATGGCTGCTTCAAACAATAGAACTTTCATTTTCGAGGTGTGGAATACCGAACCCGAAGTTATAAACTGATTGACAGCTATTATTTCTTTATTATTAGTTACGTAAATTACTCAAATTTGAAACTGAATTAGATCAAAATTTTTGCAATTTATATTTTCCTTTCCATAAACATTATTTTTGCTAAATTACGTTAAATTTGACTCAGTTGTTCGTGAGAAGAAGATTTTTAAAAATGCACCCCTCTTTTTTACAGTTTAGAGGTTTTCTCCGTTTTGAATAAAGATCAGCCTTTCATTTCTGCAATTTATATTCACCTTCTTATAAGGATACTTTTTGCCAATTTGGTTGAATTTGGCCAAGTGGTTTTAGAGAAGAAGTTCAAAATATAAAAAGTTTACAGACGGACAGACAGAAGGACGGACGTACAGACAGACAACGGGTGATCAGAAAAGCTCACTTGAGCTTTCATCTCAGGAGAGCTAAAAACAAGTGTTCTGGGAAATTTTCTACTGATTAAAATTAACATAAACTCAACTGAACAGAAATTTGCATGTCATTATTACAAAACAGTCTCTCTGGAAACAAAACAACACAAATGGGCATGCAACCTATCTGCACTTATGCTGCACTTGATGACTTTCCTGTGGCGAACAAACAACAGAGTTAGGTACAGAGCTGCTCTTGCTGGGGCCTGCTGAACTGTCCATGTCCCCGAGGAAAGAGGATTCAGAGGAAGACTGAGTGTGGGAAGGACTCAATCCTCCCCTACACATGTCTGAAGGACTCGATCCTCCCCTACACATGTCTATGGGACTCTCTGTCACTATCATGTCCTCTTCACATTTTCCACTGTCGTTCACGGTCACATGACTACCAAGGTTTGAGGAGTCCATTGCTGGTAAGGACTCTGGACTTGAATGACGACTGTCTGAGTATGAGCTCCTCTCCAGTGAATTTCGCTCTTCCACCATCACAGTCTCTGAGAGCTCTCCAACACAAGTTTCCCTCTTGTATCCTGTCAATTTTTCTAGTTTTGATTTCTTTCTGTGGGTGTTCAGTCTGACTTTAGGCTGTAATATCAAAGATTACTTCATTAATCTTCAATGTATTATAAGCAGGGCACAAACATGATAGATTTTTAAACTATTAGTGTATTACCTTTGGCTTACAATACAATGGATCATGAGTTTTTTTGTGTTGATGTAACTTTTGCTGAAAAAATAAAAACATTTCCATAAATCCACATCTACTTTAACCATTTTACAAAGAGTATTGACTTCCAAAATATTGTTAATCACAAATATTCATTCATCTGTTCTAGTTGTGATGGCTAAAGCCTGACAAGTTCTCATAAGGTCCCCTTAATGTGCAGATGATAATTGTTTCCATAGAATTATTAGTATGATGGTTATGATAGCAGTTTACATTTGACTAACAATTGCAAAGACAGGTTGTTTTATTTCAAGTTCACTTATTTGTACAAATTCTGCTATGAATTTTTATATCTGAAATCTCTCTCTCTCTCTCTCTCTCTCTCTCTCTCTCTCTCTCTCTCTCTCTCTCTCTCTCTCTCTCTCTCTCTCTCTCTCTCTCTCTCAGTATGCAAAGTATACATTCAAGCCTTATCATACTAATTCAAATTTGTAGATGAAATTACAGCAGAAATCAGAGCCAATTCTTCATCTTCAATCCAGAGGAGATCATAGGTCAGAGTTCAAGAGGTCACACAATCAACCAAGAGAACCTTGGTCAAAGAGTTCACTCCATCCCTCACAACACAAGGTTGCCATGAAAACCTCCAAGACCTCTGAGAATGGATTTTGGAAGTTTCATCATTTTTCTGCCAACTTCAATTCTCTTGATAAAATGAACAATATGAATGCATGTAACTTACTTTCGCAGAAAACTGCTTCTGGCACTGCTCACAGGTAAATTTTTGCCCGTCATGGAAAGACCTTATGTGAGCCATGAGATTCTTTTTGTCCAGGTAAGATCTCTCACAACCATCTCGAGGACATGAAAACAGTAACCTCTCTGGTGAATGAGTTTTCATGTGCTGGTGGTAGATGTTGGATTTTCTGAATATGCTTCCACATTCCTTACAAGTGAACACTGTAACAATCAAGATAAAGCTATTAATAGTTATTCATCATGCATTCAGCAATGGTTGCATTTTATGTAAAGTTTTAATAGCATGCCTATATTCTCTTAAACCAAACTTACAAGATATAAATATAAATAATTCTAACTTAAAACAGTCATTCTTTGTTTGAATCTAAAGAGAAGCAGAATTCAGAGCCAATTCTTCATCTTCAATCCAGAGGAGATCATAGGTCAGAGTTCAAGAGGTCACACAATCAACCAAGAGAACCTTGGTCAAAGAGTTCACTCCATCCCTCACAACACCAGGTTGCCATGAAAACCTCCAAGATCTCTGAGAATGGATTTTGGAAGTTTCATCATTTTTCTGCCAACTTCATGTACCAACTATGAGACAGTAATTGCCAATGAAATATTCTCTCTTACTTCATAAAGAGCTAGATTTTCAACTACTGCCGTCTAACATAACATATTTTGTACTAGACATTACCTCCAATTACGTGGTCAATTGCTTAATTTAAAACGTACAGCACATCTAGCAATCTATGATGATCAAGTTTTTATATTTTATGTCATTTTTATTTTATTTTATTGGGTGGGGTGTGGTGGTGGGGGTCGAAATTTAAAATTTAATATTTACAAATAGATCTCTTTCCAGAAACCTGGCTAATTAACTCAACTAAATTTCATTCCATAACCAACTCCTTACCTTTGCTGTGATGAAGATGTTTGTGTTTTATCAAGAGAGTCCATGTTTTCATAACTTCAGTGCATCCTTCCACATCGCATGGATATCCTAATAAATAATGCATGGTGAGTATTAGATGGCAGAAAATCAAGGACATTCATTATGGGCTAGCGTGATGAAAACAAATTTACATATTAATATACATGTTATCTTATAAAGAGCTATGTAGACCAAGCACACTCTGATTAATGTGTGCTGCCTAATTAACTTATGTTCTTTGTTTCCATTCACTACATATATTCTCTAAAATGGCTTATCAAAGATTTTATTTCCCATTCTTACATAATTCTTTTTGGTTGAAACCTTTTATCAATATATTTGTTGATACTTGCCTTCATGGACCTTGGAATGGCGTTTTAATACACTGGGGAAACGAAAGCTCATCCCACATCCCTCCACAGGGCACCTGTATCAAGGGAGATCAGTGAGGTCAGTCAACTTTACATATCACTGTTAATAACTACCTTTTTAATAAAAATGACGCAAAAAAAAAATCCTGAGAGAGTCTAAATAATTAACAATACCAGTATGTTTACATCAAGGTTATCATTGAGCCATTTTATTGTGTATAAAACTCATAACAGACTTTTTTCACAGCACTGTAAAATATAGTGCTTTTAAAATGTTTTTGACTGCATTTTGAGACGATAAAAAAACCTACACAAAAGGATTGATGTGAGTGTGATCAAACTCATGGACCTTCAGATGCTGGTGTTTACGGAATGCTTTTCCACAGCCTGTGTCTGTACACTAAATCAAGACAGGAAACATACAATACTGAAGTTATTATATATAAATCAGAGTACTGAAAGTACTGATAGATATTTTTATGTCACCATTTATGACATACTTGTAGAAAGCACCAATCAGTTCAGTTTTTCCATAAAAATGTGATATTTGCCACAACAAAAAAGACAGACATTGTCAAGAAAGACTTATCAGAAAACAAGCTTCATTATAAAACAATGCTCTTTTCACACATTTTTAAAATTTCATAAAACAAAACTATCATACCTTATATGGTCTTGATTCGTGGATACGAATAATGTGTTTCTTCAGATTACTGTATGAAGAGAAAAGCTCTTTGCAGTCTTCCTCTTTACACCTAAAAGAAAAAGACAACAACATGAATGATTACCTCATGGAAAACTCCAATCAAATATATAAGGTACATGTACAATAGTACATGCTCTAAAGCAGCTCTCCCTGTAAAAGAGATACAGTCCTTGATCACTCTTGCTGACCTAGACAAGGGAATTTTATGGTTTTCCATTGATGTTTTTATACCCCAAGAGAATGATATGCTTCTGTATCTCAAAAGAAAAAATATACGGTGTCATTCAATAATTTACACATTACTGTAAACCAACTTTTATTCGTGACAACTTTGTTTCACGATTTACTTCCAATAAACTGGTTCGCTACCAAACCTTATTCAGACCCGTATTGTTATAAAAACCATACGAGAAGGACTGGTTCACGGCGAGAAATATTTGCGACATCGAGGCTCTCGCAAACCTCGCAAAAATTTCTCTCACACGAATAAAAGTTGGTTTACGGTATTTATTATAGGTTCCTGAAAAGACTTTCTTTTTTTCCTTTTAAGCACTAAAGTTCAAGAATGGTTTAAAATATTAGTGTTGAAATCAAAGTTCCTTTCTTTTCATAATTTGTTTTGCCCAAAAACTGATTGTAACTTCATTCTGTTCCATTGGCATCTGTAAACATTCTACATGAAAAATAATACTTTCACATAAAAAGTTTATGTGGCATGTAACCCTACCCCATTTTATATATATATACAAGGATTTATCACTGAGTATAAGGATCTTTCATCATCTTTCATCATGTCAACAAAAATGCTGTAGGGACTACTCTTCAGAATTCGCAAATCTCTGAGCTAAATCATTTCACTACTAATTTAAATCTTATAAAGTGTTTGTGGCAGTAGTCATATAATGGCTTATATGCATACAAATATAAAAGTTTATAAGTACACATCGTCATGAAATGATTTTAGTCAATACATTAACCAGAAATCAGAGCCAATTCTTCATCTTCAATCCAGAGGAGATCATAGGTCAGAGTTCAAGAGGTCACACTATCAACCAAGAGAACCTTGGTCAAAGAGTTCACTCCATCGCCCACAACACAAGGTTGCCATGAAAACCTCCAAGACCTCTGAGAATGGATTTTGGAAGTTTCATCATTTTTTCTGATCAAATTTCAAATTGTTTTATAGGAAGTTTAGAGGGAAAAACAACTTATTGTACCACCTACATCCACTAGTGTCTGGCTATTTCAGAGCACTGAAACATTTCTCTTTGCTTTCATGCTACACATAATTGTTTTGTGAAACTCTTTAAATCATACAAAATTTATGTCCAAAGCAGAATAGTTTATCAGATTAGGGCACATTGCAAATACGGTAGTTGATGCAGGTAAGTATGGATATTGAAATAAACTAGTTTATTAGAATAGTTTATTTCAATAACAACCAGTGTATAATAGACACCGGTAATAATGTAGTTTGGGTGTATTGGGTGTATTATATGCATCAAAACTTTTGACCGAGTGGTAATCATCTCAAATTGGATGATGATTTTTGAATG
The DNA here is from genome assembly GCA_020458035.1 of Magallana ariakensis. NCBI lineage: Eukaryota > Metazoa > Mollusca > Bivalvia > Ostreida > Ostreidae > Magallana > Magallana ariakensis. The sequence goes on along the minus strand of CM035815.1, from coordinate 47,454,521 downwards.
GCAAATTTTAAAACAATTCATATATATCAACATATTATGAGCACATCATTTTCTGCTGTTATTTCAAAACTTTAATTATTCTGGTAAACAAACAAAAGTACTCTGTAATACAGTGGACTCCGGGTATAACGAGATGCCGGGGACATAATTTTGTTTCTCGTTATAACCGATACTCGTTATATCCGAGGTTGGCATTTCCCAAGGTGACACGGGCTCGTTTTTTTCTTTCTTTACATTTCAAATAACGTTATAAACAAGTAATAATGAAATAAATATAATTTATTCAAACTTTGTTCAAAAGTAACATACTTACAGCATATTCATGCAAACTGCCAAATAATTGCCAAATAATTACATGTAAAATCGTAAAGACGTGTTACTTTCACTTCACGAGAGACAAAAACTGTGTGATGGACGGTTGTTATTTCTATTAATTGTTTGGTAAGTTTCAATAATGTCAATCAGCTTTTGTAAAACACTAAATTGGAATATTCGATGTCTGTTTTCGGCATTTTCTGCATGAAGAAGGTTTGTAAAATCGTTACCTCGTTTAACGCATCTTTTGTAGAAAATTCTGGAGTTTCTAGAGTAACTGCTGACACACCGATATCATCGCCACCTTTTTCGATTTCTGTATCGTCATCCATGCGCGGATCCAAAAAATTTTTCCAGGGGGGTCCGAAGGATAATTGTGTTTGCCAGGGGGGGTCCGAGGCATATTTTCGATAATTTTACTATGTAAATTTAATAAATTTTCATTTTCCAGGGGGGGGGGGGGTCGGGACAACCCCGACCCCCCCCCCCCTCTAGATCCACGCATGGTCATCATTTTTAGTTTCACCCCGAATTTTACTAACTTAGTATCTCTGTCGAAATACCGTAACCAGTGAATCAACACCGACATAATGGGAAAGCTTAATGTATGTATGGCTATTTTTAGAGTCACACGCTTTTCTCAACAAGTCCGCTAACTCTTCCAAGCTTTCTAAAATCACATCTTTGTTTTTTTAAAATCGTACTAAATGTGCTTGAAGCTTATTCATAGTCTTTTATTTGCAATTTCACTTTTTGTTTATAATTCATTTTAAACTTCGTTAATTATTTCTAAATAAGTATTTTTGTTACTAGCGAAATTACTTTCCTCTTCATTGAATTCAAAGCCATGACTGTGAACATTGCAATAAAAACAACTCTAGTGTTGTCAAATCGGTTGAAAATCATAATCGATTAATCGGTATAATCGGTTAACTATAACCAACTGATGATCGGCCAATAATCGAATCAGTAATAATTTGTATTAAATTCATTAAAATGGGTCACTAAATTTTAAAGTATTGTTTATTTTTAAGATATTCAAGTGGACCCCGCTTAATATAATTAGTTATTTTGTCAGGAAAAATTGTTATATTAACCGGACTATAATAATAACCGAACCCAGCTAAACTCAATGTATACAACATGTACAAGTATGATATGTGTCTTTTCACGTCATGTATCATTACTATCTATTTCTAGACTATGTACTTTCCACAATAATTGATGATTTCTTCTAATACCTTACTTTTAATGCTTCAAAAAAGTTAATTTCATGGATAAAGTTAACTAAAGTTAACTATTACAAGCTGGGAAAATTGCAAGATCCACCAATATGCTTCTGATGGGTTGACATGCTTTCATTTTTTGATTAAAATTCTAGCATTGGTCTGATCCGAAACAATATCCTTCTACTGTAACTAAAAAGATATTAGTATTTCAAAATGGCTGACGAAAACATCATCCGAACGCAGATACACATGGATTTGCAACAGTTTTCAACTTTTAATTGTATAAAATACAGAATAATAAACAAAATGATAAGTATATTATTAATGTAATAATCCGATTATAATCGATTATAAAATCTCAAATCGATTGTCGTAAATCGACAACCTTTCCAACTGATCATCGACTAAAAATCGATCATCGTGACAACACTAAACAACTCATCATTATTTCTGAATACTTTTAATCTATTGTCATGTGTTAACATACCTGTGAAAATTACATGGCCATACCGTTAGTTACCTGGAACTAGCGTGTGCATTCAAGCGTGCCGCGAGTACCTCATTATATCCGATAGCGCTTACAACTACCGGGCACAAATTTTTACCTTGTAATATACGGAGTCTCGTTATAAGCGATCTCGTTGTATCCGGAATTTTTAAAAAGGAAATAATAAAGAAATAATTTGGGACAAAAAAATCATCTCGTTGTAAGCGGTACCCGAAGGCCACTGTATATATATTGGCTATGTACTGGATTAATATAGCCCATGCTACACCTGTAAGGAAAAATGAGTCAAAACTTATTGTGTTGTATAAGACACACCCCTTTTTCACAATAAATATTCCTTTAAAAAGTCGGTATTATAGCCGCCTAATGTGCAGAAATGTATGAAGAGGATTCAGAAGATATTTGGCAAAATACAGTCTGTTTATCCTCAGAAAATGTTCCAAAATAGATGAAAACTGGTGAGCTGGGTATAATCTAACAACAAAATATGTTTTATGTGCAAGTTTTATATTTCAAGCACAGAGATAGCTCAAAACTTTGTCAGCACAATGTCAATTCACTGTGTAAAGTTATCTTACTGTTCTTTACAATATTATTTCTCAATATAAATGCTGGATATCTATTGACTTATACACAGTTGTTACAATTCAAAAGAAGTAAGAATGTTTCATGATTAAGTACTATGATTAGTTAGGTTCTTTTTCAATTATGTCTGCAATCTTTTATGCATCAACACACAATTAAACTGCGGTAACAACACTCTTAATAAAAGATTTTCAAATCAGAAATCAGAGCCAATTCTTCATCTTCAATCCAGAGGAGATCATAGGTCAGAGTTCAAGAGGTCACACAATCAACCAAGAGAACCTTGGTCAAAGAGTTCACTCCATCCCTCACAACACAAGGTTGCCATGAAAACCTCCAAGATCTCTGAGAATGGATTTTGGAAGTTTCATCATCTTTCTGAACCATTTACAGTATGTTAGTAGTGTTAAATCTAGGATTTGAAAAGGGCATGTTAAAATAATGGTGAAAAGGGCACTTTTCTCGGCGGTAAATATTACAAAACCTTGAAAGGGGCACCTTTTTCTGCGGTAGTATTTTAAATCATTAATCCTTGAAACATGCATATTTTAAGGAAAATTTTGCATCATAATCAAGTGTGACCTCGAGATCTGTAATGAATCAAGATAATTGAACAATAAATAATTTGCTTTTGCATTCACATAAGTCTTATTCAATATTTTATTTTCAATCTTTTTTATTCTTTCTTAAATTGATTTACATTAATTTTATCCCTTAGAACAGTCATTGCATTGGTCTGACTAGTTTTAAAGTAGTTTTATATAGGACATGTATAATGTAGACAATATTCTCTTTTGAGAAGTGGACAAGCATAGCATGGATGTAGGCTATGCCTGTCCACTTCTCAGTCAAAAGAGAATATGTAGACAACTGATGGCAAAATTATTAAACCACAGAAATTTGGATATTGAAATTGTTGTTTTAAGGTTTTAAAAAATCAAATTGTATTAAATCTGTATAACAATCTTTTATTATGAAAAAAGTTTCTGCATTCTTCAAGAAGTTTTACGTTTTCTTTGGAAACAGAGAAAATTCTGGTTAATCTGACGATTGTTTAAAAGTTTAAAAAAGAATAAGAAAACTTCACCTCTAGATTTTTATTATAATGTTTCATTAACCTAAACGTGGTTTTAGGTGCCTCAGTGTTAAAATTTCAAATTATCTCTATAAAATATATTCTTTTGTGTTAATTCTATTTATAGATAACCTTACGATGTCTTGTACAATTACTAATTTCAAGGAGATAATTCAGTTGTTATTTATCAAATTATTGTACCAGTAATTAGGTGTCAAATCACCCACTTATGTAGGATAGCTGTGTATACCCCCTCAGCTTGGGCCTCTCCAGTTTACCTGTATCGTCTATTGTCTCAGGTCACCCGTGCGTGAAGTCCAGCAAGTTTTGGTTTAACTTTGCAATCAAAACAGAGGCTAGGACAATGGTGGTTTTGAATTAAATTTACTTTCAATAAAAAGGGCATCACTTTTATTTATTATTGAAAGGGCATGGCGTTTGGAAAAAGGGCATGGCGCTGATAAAATAGGGCATGGCGCCGCGCCACGCTATTTTGCTTTAGATTTCACACTAGTTAGTCTTAAAGAAAATCTTATTTCATTCTTTATAATTCAAAATTTGTGACTTTTTCTCCCAAATGATATTAAGGTAAGGTTTGCGGTTATAGGGAGATAACTCACACATTTTCATTGTGACGTAACACCAACTACCCTTTATTTCAGCTCTGACGTCAAAATTTATATGACGTCATAATTGATTTCAGGTTTTTTTTTATTTTGCGGGGTTTTGTAGTTTCAATGAAAGAATAACAGTACACAAGCATTTTATCAATTTCCACAAAACAAAGTCCGGATCATATGGTTTTGAATAGTGTTTTAGAAACATCAGATTACACATATTCTAAGATACTTTTTTCCTGAAATCGGTGGACTTAGAAAGGTTTCAAATAAGATGTTTTCGTTTAGACCAAAATTAAGACTTTTGTTGCATTTTATTCTATTTTTAGATAGTTCATTAGAAATTAATAAAAATGAATCATGATATAAATAGTGACATTATTTTCGAACATTTTAAGCATAAATAACCCCATAATAGTTACATATAAAATGTACATATTTTCACAAAATTGTTTACATTTCATCAACATGAAAATTGAAAATCATGAACTTTGACATTTTATAGTTATAGAACGGGACGGGCAAAATTATATAAATTTCATGAGAAAAAAGAATTTAGTGTAGTGAACAAAATGGTATGTAACATTGGTACAACTCCTAAAAAATGTAATCCGCAAACCTTACCTTAAATGCTTGAACTTCAGTTAATTTCTTCACCTGATCAAATTAAAGATGATTTTTTTCTGTTTTCAGGTGCAACATGATATATAATATAATTTCTTCATCTGATCAAATTAAAGACGAATTTTCTTTCTTGTTTTCAGGTGCAACATGATCTATATTAGAACTTTGTATACAATGATGCTCACAAATATCAAAGTAAAAGTACCTGATTTTTGTTGGACTGGGTTGCTTCTGATGACTCTTATCATGATGCCTCTTTAAATGTGATGCTCTAGCATACTGTTTTGTGCATCCATCCTCTTCACAGCAAAATGGTCTCTAAATGTATTAAAACATTGTTTTAAGTGGTTATTATAGTTTTACATAGCACAGATGATAGGAATACAAAGTACGAGGAATGAGGTCATGTCTTATTTTGAATAAAATAAATCTTTTTGAAGTCTGCAGAAACAAAATTATCATTAGCGACTCCTTTGGTGAAAATCAAATTGGTTTTTACCTTTCCTAAAACTCTTAATTGCAAATTGATTCATAGAAATCTTTTAAAGAACTTTTTATAATGAAGTACACACGCCCGTGAAATTGGCACAATAGTAAAAATGATGCTCTTTTCTTCAGAAACGTATCATCCAAAACAAACAAAAATTGAATCGTGTTTGATAGGTCAAAAAAGGGGATATCATACAGATGTTCGACCACCAAATGTGAGTCAAACCACCAAGACAGTGGCCGGTGTCCAACATCATACATGTTAACTCTACCGATTTACGCGGAAGTCTACCGCTTTTTGGCTCTGTCTCCCGCCTACCGATTTTATTAAAAATTCTACTGCTTTTCTTCAAAATACGTTCCTTGTTTTGATAGATAGCCAGTTTGGAAGCCATTGTGGTCAAAACATCTCGTCGGTTTTGAAATTAGTGCATGACTTTGAATCGGAGGCACACAAACGCTTTATTAAGTCGCTTGAATGACAAGTTTTCAAGCATGTGTTTTACATTCAACGATGAAAGAAGCCACTCACCATGATTACATTAGGCCATTGCAAGTTTTTTCTTTGTTTAGCGTCCACCCAAAACTCAAAAACCTATCTTTCTATTAGGAAAAAAAAACACAAACCTTAGAAAAAACACACAACTTTAAAGGTTTAGCAAAATAAAATTTATTAAATATTTTGAAGTATTTTCTTCATTTTGTAACAAAAATTTAAAAATAACAAATAACCACTATGGTTTCCATTTTGAATGTTGTTATTATTAATATTTAATTTCCGATCCCAATTTAAAAATGTGATCTCGAGTCCAACATATGAAAAGAGTCCGACATATGAAAAGCGATCTAATTTTAAGAACAACCATCGTGTTTTTTATTTATTTTTACATCTCAAAACCAATCCGTCCGCGGACGCTAAACATAGAAAAAACTTGGAATGGCCTTAGTTACAAGACATGTCGATATTATCCTTGCAAAGGAAAAATAAGCTTTGCAATTCCACACGTGTTTTAACGATGACTGAATATATCTTTTAACTTGCCATAACAGTAAACTTCACTTGCAGTTTATTGAATGCTGCATGATTTGTAATAAGCATGTAAATAAACATCGTTTTGATGTTGAAAAAGAATATACAATTTCCTACTAGTTCTTACTTCTCTTATATGTTAAATTTTGGCAACTTAACCTATTCTTCTGAACAAAGGCAATTGTTAAAGTCTCTGCACTCAAACATTTTTTCCTTAAAAAAAAATAAACTTACCGGTAATCAATATATATTATGGCAAAGGCATGCAAACATTTTTATTGCTTGTGTTGATATAATTAACTTTCAAAAGTCTTTTATATTTTAGTTGATATCATTAATTACTAATCAGAAACCCTTACTATATATGTAATACACAAAAATTTGTGCTTTGAAATATACGCGAAAAACAGCTGCGCACGCGATGCTACCGCTTTTCAGTTCAAAATCTACCTATTTTTCATCACTGGAGGTTAACATGTATGCCAACATGTTAAACACTTACAATACTAAAAATATTCCTTAATGCAGGTAGTGCCCATAGACACTCATGGGGTTCATACTAAACCCACCCACCGACGTCTGCCTGTTTTTCACATGTCTGGACGATTGGAATTGAAAGGAAAGAGCATGAGGAATGAGGCCATGTCATACTTTGAATAAAATTGATCTTTTTGAAGTCAGAAACACATTTTTCATATGCAACTTCAGGGATGCATTTCATCTCAACCTGTTTTTAAAGACCCCAGCAAAAAAATTGACACAAAGAATATTTATACGAATGTTTCATTATGAAGCAAACATGGAGGAGTACTTGCCCTGGTGGTGCCGAGATAAACGAAAAATGAGTCCCATTTGGCAGGTAAAATAGTTTTACTATTCAGGCTTTTAACCACCAACTGGGATTCAAACCACCAAACGGGGGTTGCTGCACAACCTGATTAAGTGCTATGACAAGTACATTTGTACAGCACTGTACAGCAGGAACAGTAGGATTTAATAATAAAATTTAACAATTTTATAAATAATCAATTATATTAAAAATCATAAATGATTAAAACAAAATTTGCACTGTATCTGACAAGTTGTTAACTCTTGACTATAAACTTTCATAAAAAAAAAACTGTAGCTGTAAAACTCTTGAGTAATCTAGACAATATTTGCTTGCGTCCTTTTTTTCAATAAGATATAGTAACATTTACCTCTCCAGTGTGTGACCGTAAGTGAATTTTCAACCTATTAGGTCGACTAAAAGTTTTTGAGCAACCAGGAAAGGAGCAGATGTGCAATGAAGACGGCAAAGTGGAGTAAGCACGTGGCTGACGTTCTTCGATCTCAGCCATTTCTTGAAAAGAATCTAGAGCCCGATTTAAATTAAGAATTACGAACCCGATCTCAATAATTCCTATAACAGAGCTAGCTTACTACACCTTGTTTGGAAAATAATTGTCTTGTTGATTCGAGTAGAAAATTGTATCCAATGAAATTCATAGTTACGAGTCACGTGGTGACGAGTGTATGATTGGTGTTCGATTAGCACGGGAAATCAGTTCTATTTCTTATAGCCCGTCTTCTGATAAAGACGCATCAAATTTTCATCAATAAAAATTTTCATGTTTATTATACCATGATTTAGATGCTTAGAATTTTCATAATGTTGTTGCAAAGTCCCTGCACTATACCCTGGAGACGGCGCGCATTTTGCGATTTTGACATGGTATGGGACACAGGTTTCCAGAGATTTTTCTATTTAATTGTTTTTTATTTCTGGTGTTTTCTGGCCGGTCACGCCGTCGATAAAAGGATCAAATAGTTTGTTTTAAAAAGGGTGAGGCGGTGATTTTTTTTATTATATGTACATGATACATTTTTGTATTGTTCAGTTTAAAATAAACTTCCGGCTCCCCTGTATGCATTCTGGGCTAGTCGGCAAATATATATTTGCTTGTCATTTTTGTAAGATAAGAGCACAACTAAATAATGTCAGTACATTGTGTTTGATGGGCTATGTACAATTGTAGCTTTTGGGTGATACAGATCTGCCAGCAAACTGTATAAAAGTTTGAATTTTCGATAGCACACAGTTTTAATTACTTATTTTTTTTTTCAGTTATAGTAGCTATATCGTCTATTGTTGTTTTTTTTTACAAAAAATTTAGACTCTTTAAACTCAAAACTTGTACATGAAATTTTGATTTTAAAGAATCTGTATATTATTGTGAATGACACAATTAATTAATGACATCTTTTCCACTGTTTTATATTGAAATGCGTCTACTTAGGACAATGCGGCATGCCGGTATTTTCGGTAATAGGCTGGCCTATCTGTTTTCTTACTGAAAAAGTATTGTAGGAGACGAGCCGTGCGCTGGATATAATAAAATGGGTATTCACACTCGTATCTTGACCATTTAATTTAACAACGTTTTGCGCAACATCATGCATTTTAATAATGCAAATAAGTTTTAATGCGATAGCTGGCATTTTAAAGTACAAAACAAAACGACCTCAGTTTTAAAAAAAACGATAAAGTTCGAAACCAATTATCGACAAGAGATATATTATCAAGGGTAATAATGCGAATCACAAAAGATGATAAAATGAACAGTATGACGGCATTGTAGCGCAAATCCAGCAGGCGTTTTTATGCAAATCCAATACAATACATGTATAAGCAAAGATCCGGAAAGCAGAAATAGCTATAAAGACAGCAGGGAAGATTTAGCTAGTGTTCGGCCAGTATTACAGTCCATCAACTATGCAAACATAGTTGGCAAATACAGTAGCAGGGAAAAGGCAAAGTCTAGGATGCAGCCGCAGCGAAAGTTGGATAAAGAGTAACAACACTGCTAAACGTGGGGTGGTCCAGGCAGACGTATGCCAGATGGAAGAAGAGATTGGAGGAAGACTGGGCAACAGAAATGGGAAGCCAAGGCGCATGGACAAGATGGACAACACCCGAAAGGAAGCTGAACTGAGGAAAGATCTGGCTGATGGAACCACGCCGTATTCAGTTCCTACATGAAGGTCTGTATATGATCTGCCACAATCACTTACCAACCTATACAAGTGAAGCCTAACAGAAAACATGAACTGTGAGCTTTACTTCCAATGTTTTTTTTTTTTTAACTCTGGACAGATACAGATGTAGACATGTGACCAATTGTTGTGAGAGCTAGCAGACATTCTAGAGCGGGAACGGAAGAAGAAGAAAAATAATAAATTCTTTTAATTTGTGAGAAAAGGTAATTAACCCAATCTCAGTCAAGAAACCCCCGAAACAGAAATCCATCCTAGATTCTGCAACTTTAGAAATTTTTGCGTTTCAGTAATCTTTGTAGGTACGAAAATGAGCTAAATGGGCTTTCGTAACCTTTAAATACGAAAGGGCGTAATAAGAATCAAGGTAATAAATTGCAACAACAACAAAAAAATGAAACGATACAAAATAAAGAAACACAAAAAAGTTCAGGAAGTGTTCATATTGATAAGCCCGGCACGGCTATGATTTCATGTATGTCAATTCAATCATAACTTATATCTACACACTAGTGATACACACAATGTACCCGCTGTCTCGTCTGAAATGATATGTTGATAAAACCAGTCACACGTGACTGATAGCGCTCTAATGATGTCATTATGTATATAACTGGACACCAATAGCAGGAAAATGGGAACATTGTTCTAGGGTCAATTGACATTTCACGGATTTCACTTTTATTGGATTATTTTTTAACTTTACATATATACATGACGAAAGGAATTGGTTAAAAGAAACAGGTGGAAATCTGTATCTCGTGTTTAACACAGTGGACTTTGGTAAGTAACAAATAAGTTGTATATAAACTATACAGAAGACCCAGGTAAATTATCAACCCTTCTTTCGGTTATGATATATATAATAACTAATGGAAAACTTTCTTTCATGTGACTTTTTTTTTCATTCGGATTATTTAACTGGTCATATTGACAAATTTGAATTAGATGGTAAAAGAAAAACCAAACGAAAACAAAAAACGTAAACAACAACAAAACAACAAAAAGAACAACAACAACAACAATGACCAGCTAAAACTCTATCCTATTTGTCGGTGAGTGATACCATAATGGATGATGCAGAACATTTTAAAACAGGTTCATTATAAAAATTAGTGAAACATGCCGACCGGTTTTGTATAAAATAAGGTGTTAAGAAAGACGTACCCGAATTTTTCATAGACCTTTATAGCAAATATACATGAAGGTACACATAATACTTGTATGGCGATTTAGCGTAATTTGAACAAATTTCTTTCTTACAAAAATGAAAAAGAAGAGACGTCGGCTCATATATTTGACGAGAAGAGTAAAATCATTCCAATTAAGATTAGCTTAGAAGTTTTATTCTTTTAATTGACAGTGTAGTTAATAATAACTCTTTTAAACATGAACTTACTGTATATACAGCAAGTTATTTCCTAACGAATTCGCTATAAAATTTCTTTCAAATTCGCTATAAACGTATAACGAATGACGGCTATAACGAAGTTTTTTCTATGGTCCCTTGAAATTCGCTATAAACGAGTTTTGCTGTATAAGTTTGTTTGTAAAATAAAGATTTAAAGTAAATATCCATCAACTGTATATGTAACGTAGGGTGACCGTATCACTATAAATATAACGTCTTTTATATTTTACGCAAGTAAATTATCACCAAAACTTCGATGTAATGCCCAAAATGCGTATAGTCACAGAGGGGTTTGATTGAACCACAAGCTGGTGAGAGTCCGTTAAATATGTTCAGTACTTTCGCCTGTAAGCCACACCTTGATAGTTCCGTTCTGATTTCAATTAATGTCTTCCACATCTACACAGACGAAAGCAGTCTCTAAGAGATATTCCCGTCAACTTTCAATTCATTACCAAATCATTAAACATCTGGGTAGATATGTGTTCAATTTGGTAAAAACCCATAATTATTCTAAAAAAGAGAAAATCTTATGATTCCTTTGTAAACTCTCCAATCAAAAAGATGACCAGCAAATTTTAAGTGAAGACTGTAATTTCAAATGGTTTTTCGATTATTCAGTTTTAATATGGGCTTTATTTGTTTAAAAACATTACATTAGTGTTAGTGTCAGTTGACTAATTGATCTATTAATCTATTATAATATAATTAATCTATTGGTACTGATGTTATATGCAGATAAACACCATCGGCCATGGCTTCAGAGAAATCCACATCCGATCTGCAGACCCTCCTTCACTACAATCGGCCAAAGTCGACCCCACCTGCGGCCCACCAAACGTCCAAGGAAGAGTCCACATTCGGGGGACCTTTCAGGGCGGCCTCTGTCGTTCCCTTTGATAGTCGAGCGTCCGACGAGAGGACACCCCTTATGGGAGTTGTCAGGTACAAGTATATAACTGTAGTAGCATCACTTGTAGCATCATTCTACAGTTCAACAATTGTATTCAATTAAAAACACAGGAAATTGCGTTTCACATGAAATTCATATTTTCAGGAAAAAATTAAAACACTCACTTTTAAATGTCGTGGAATTCGCCTAAAGTAATTTTCATATCATTTGACATGATCTTGCACAAAAAAGAATTCACGTGGAATTCGTGTGAGAAAATTTCATGTGAAATTCATATGAAGCGAATTTCATGTGAAAAATTCATGTGAAAACCATGTTAATTATTTTTTCTTACGTGAATTGCACATAAGAGAGAATTGCATGGCTGTGATAAAGATGGCATAGTGCATTTTATTACCTTTTTTTCTGGATCGAAGAGGCCATAGTGACACGTATTCACAAAATGAAGAGGAAGACGAGGAGGAAACATTTGATAGACAGAGTTTACGGGACTACTTCAGCTGGAAAAACAAATGGACAGTCCTCAACCACATAAAGATAGCCGTGCTGCTCATCATAACGTCAGTATGCTGTGTATGTATGCTGTTACGTTATGGAGTTTTTGCTCGCAATTGTTCGATTTGCTGGAAAGACATTGAAACTGATTTTTTTTTTTATACTTTATCAATTCTTGCAGACCGTGAAATTGTCCTGTATAATGTTATTAAGGCGACTCGTAAATTGACTTGTGTCTTTTATAATTTGACTCCATATTAAAATATATTTTCTAACCAGATTTGTTAGCTCTCTATCTCGCTTGCAACATGAAATAAGTCATACAAATTTCGATTGACCATTAGAAATATGTTAGTTAAGCATTTTTGAAAATGGAAATTAATTTATCAGATAGACGTATGGCATTCTCTTTCGTAAAAAGGGGGAAATACCGGTATATAAAATTTTGCAGAAAAGTCATATAAAAAAAATTATCTATTTTTATCCGCAATGTTGAGAAAAAGATAATAATATCGACCTGACATTGCTATAAAAAAATAGATGATCAAAATTATAATATATATCACAGAATTCATATTTTTGTAGATTGGAATTATGATGAATGATGAGAACAATACAGAAGAGGAATGGCATCAAGTCAGCGTGGACAACAAGATTCGGTGTAGGGATATTTACTTACCCAGTATTTATATGTGTCATGTTGTAAATTTTGAATTTACTGGGTGGGTGTACATACAAAATTTACAATATGACATATGCAGTCATAATCAGAATCAGCCGAAGTAAACTATTAGCGTTCAATTGTAGATGAGACGTTCGATTCCCATAATAACCCAGTGAAATTACTTCTTAAAGGACCAATCAAGGAAAATACAAACGGATCTCTAAGAGTTACAGTTGGGGATAAGGTACGGACTTTCATGCATAAGGCCATATTTTTGTAAGTGTGTGAAAACAGCTAGATCACATAAGCTGTCGTTTGATGGCTATGTACATGATTTTCTTTCACGGTTATTTGTTTCAACTTTTAGCGTAAAAATGACACTTGGAAATTGGATGTTGATAACAACCTGCTAAACAACGGTGGCACCGTTGAAATGGAGCACAAGTTCGAGAAAAACTCCGAATCGTAAGCGTTCAATACATCTAGGTCTTGCTAGTTTGTAGTTGGAATATTTGAGCATATAATCCAAAGAAAGACTCGAATGACATCGTGAGTTTGTTTGTTTTTGTTTGTTTGTTGTTTTTTTTTTTTTTAGAAAAGAAGGCATTGCGTTCGAGTTGTCATCGAATCTGAGTGTGCTTTTGCTGTGGAAAGGAGAAGAGCTCCCCACCGCCGAGCTCGTGTATGCAGCAATCATCTTACTGTTCGTGTATGTCCTGATTATTTTCGAGGTAAATAAAAATTCGCTTGTTAAAATAGAAAGGAAAAACCGCCAAAACATCATGTCGATAAATAGTGAAGTAAAATACTATTGCGTAACCAGTTAATCGATGGGAAAGATTTGCGATTAACCGATTTGCAATCACGTACAATCATTTGATTTCCATCTCTTAATATTTAAGTTGATTAATACTGTAATGCTACTATATTTAAATATGATTTTTTCCCTTCAGCTTGTACATAGAACACTGGCTGCTATTTTAGGATCCCTTGCTGCCATAGCAGCGCTGTCTTTGTTCGACAAGGTAACAAATTAAAAAGAATCCTGCACCATGAAATGATTTGGCGTTAAACGTAGCCAATGTTATGGTTTTTAATTGCAACTTTGCATTGTCTGCATCTTATAGTGTATATCTCTACTTCATTATTTTTTATGTGTCCGGTAGCGTCCAGAGCTGGCCACCATAATTTCCTGGATTGACATGGAGACACTGATGTTACTGTTTGGTATGATGGTCATCGTCTCCATCTTCTCTGAAACGGGGTTCTTTGACTCATGCGCACTTCAGGTTTTTTCCCCGACAGTTTCCATTATGATTTTTTTCAGACTGGTTAAAGATACTTTGACATAGGAAAATTGGGCTTTTTGTTCACATGTCTTTCGCTTGTTTATACTTTATAGGCCTATAAACTTGCAAAAGGTCAGGTGTGGCCCTTGATAACCTTGCTCTGTGTCTTCAGCGCTGTAGTGTCGGCTTTTCTAGACAATGTCACCACCATTTTACTCCTGGCTCCCGTGACTATCAGGTAACATAACGAATATCCGTAAAACATTTTAAGAGCAACTGGTATACAAACATCTTTTTGAAAAATTACAACGAAGAACTGTTTACATGTACATAAGTTTAAGCACCAAATAGTTAAAACACTTCAAGAAGTGTTGGTATAGATATAATCTATCAAAAATTACAATACAAAGACATTAACATTAAAGTAAAATTACCCTTCCAGATTGTGCGAAGTGTTGAACTTGGATCCTAAGAACATTTTAATTGCGGAAGTTTTGTTCTCTAACATTGGCGGCACTGCGACAGCCATTGGTGACCCACCCAATGTTATTATTGTGTCCAACTCGGATATGAAGGATCAAGTAGGTTTAATGTTTACTCACCAAATCTATATTTGAAGCTTCTTGTCCACCACTTTACCTTGCATCTAGTCCATTTGCACAATATAAAGGCTTCATGATATACATTGCAATGGATCTTGTAAAAGATTCCCAATCCCAACCGACCTTTTTAAAAAAAATGATGAAAATAAATCTAAAACATTTTTTTGCAATTCAACCTCAAAACAATGGGTAAAACCTGGCTCCATATTGCAGGGTATCGATTTTGCCACCTTTACGGGACATATGTGTGTTGGTATAATATTTGTTGGTTTTGTTGGATATGGAGCCCTCAGATTACTGTATCGTGATATTAACAAACTTAAAAATCAGGATCCACCAGAAATTGCAGGTAATGCAATAAACTCCAAAAACATTTTTTTTTCCTCAAGACATAAAACAAGCGTTCCTTACATGAAAGCATACGGTTTGCTTGTTCCAAATGTTAAAATATATATCTTGGTCTATCAAACGTAGAGCTGAAGCACGAGATCGAGCTGTGGCGGCGGGCGGCGGCGCGTGTGTCCGTGGTGTCTAGAGAGGAAAGCATAATGAAGGCGCTGTTCCAACAGAAAGCCGTACAGAGGGAGAACGCCCTCATAAAGCAGCTCTACAGAATGAGGTTAAATCAGACGTCATGGTCATAAGTCATGTAAACATCTAGTAAACTAAGGATCATGCACCCAATCTCTTCTTGGTTTTCGTTGTAGGAGGACTGAAAAGAAAGACTTTCAACAAAACGTGCGAGAACTAGAAAGAAAGGCAAGATTTGACTCACTCAGTAACTTTACGTTCACTCGATACTGTAAACTAGGAAATTTACTTGTGGTGATAAATAACGCTTACGTACATGTATGTCAGGCGTGAAATGGATACTTTGATTGAATTGCGCATCATTTCTACTCAAAAGAAATAATTTTCGAACGCGCGTAAAAGTATCATTTTTAGGAAGATATATTTCATAGATAAAGTAACAAATATCACCAGTTCAGGTGGTTCGATGACTTTGTTTTGTTGTTGCAGTATTACATCACTGACCGGTGGCTGTTGGTCAAGACCAGCCTTGTGCTGGTCGGGGTCATTCTCTGCTTCTTTCTCCACTCTTTCATAGACGACATGCACATTGACCTGGGTACGAAACCTTCTTTTTTATTCAGATAGATTTCTTCTAATAACATTTTTTTCATAATCATCCATTGATTGGTAAAATGAGAGAGAGAGAGAGAGAGAGAGAGACTATATATATATTCAGTATTTGATGGCTGCCTTCATTGCAGTTGCCTATTATGGGTACATAAACTTTGAAAATCGAAAAATGTTGGCAAAACAAACAAGGATATGTTCATTGTCACTCTTGGGGATTTCTGAGCACTAGTAACTATCTTATAATATAGGTTGGATTGCCGTTATGGGAGCCATTTTTCTCTTGGTGGTGGCAGACATCAAGGAAATGGAAAACATTCTTCACAGGGTGGAGTGGGCAACCCTCATCTTCTTTGCTGCTCTCTTCGTTCTGATGGAGGTATTAAAATTTTTTACTCTGTTCGGCACAGTCTCTTTAGCTAAATATACCAACTTTTTGACATTTTAATGCAAAGCTATAACTACTGAACCCCTGTTCATTAGGACTATGCAACTAAAATAACAGTAATTTTTATTTTCTTTAGGCACTGACGGAATTGCAATTGATTGATTGGATCGGCACCCAAGTCACCGATTTGATTAGAGGATTGGAAGACGACAAGACACAGCAACTGTCGGTAGCTATTCTGCTCGTCCTCTGGGTGTCAGCCATAGCTTCCAGTTTCATAGACAACATCCCCTATACAACAGCAATGGTAAATGTAATCTCAGCAAGATTCACTGAGACTTTATCAGTACAAATGACTAATTTCCATGAATCTCGCTAAGATTGATGAATGTTCCTGATTTTTTATCCTTTTTGAAAAACCATCAGACCATGTGTTCATAAAGCAGTAATCATTTTCATACACTGTTAATTTAATGAAGTTTAAATTTTACAACTAGCAATACATGACTAATATTGTATCATTATTATATTCTTAGATTCCTGTTCTGCTTCAAATTAGTGCATCTGAAAACATTCCACTTCAGCCCTTAACATTTGCGCTGGCTTTTGGTGCATGTTTAGGAGGTTTGTAATCTTTCAAATTTAAGATTGATTGTGATAGGGCAAAATTTTGAAAAAAAAACTTCAGAAATCTAAGATATACTTTACATCTCTTCTTCAAATGTATTTCACCACACACCATTGGATGGTTTATGACTTGTTTATTTCAGGAAATGGGACTCTGATTGGTGCGTCTGCTAATGTGGTGTGTGCTGGCATTGCTGAACAACATGGCTACGGCTTCAGCTTCAAAGAATTTTTCAAGCAAGTTCATTTCTAAACATGCATCTCTAACTTTTTTGCAAAAAAAATTTTGCTGCTATTATTCTATACTTTAATGAAACTATTAGAATTTTACTTATATATAACGTTTGGCCTCCTTTTTTGTAGGGTGGGGTTTCCTTTGATGTTGATTACAACTGTGATTGCCATGTTTTACCTGCTGATATGTCATGTGGCTTTCGAATGGCACCCAACTTGAACATGTCTTTTTGTATTGTACACAGTATACAACAGAAAAGGATGCAAATTCCAAACTGTTACTGTGTTCTCCCCCCAAAAAAACACCGAAAAAACCCCAACTAACAACAGTTAAGTTTAACTGATTTTATGTGCAATGGATATTTGTTGCATCGTTACATTTTTTCATGATTTCTTTTTTTGTAATACCTCAATACTCAAAATGCAATGCGTATTACTTCATGTACTATGTTATATTTATGCTATGGATTCAAAAATGAATCATTGTTATTTCATCATTTGACATTTTCTTGTTCAATAACCGATACATTACAATCAAAGTTACCAGTACATGTATTAAAGACTGTGATATTATTCTTTACATCATTGTTTGTATTTTTATTTATTGTCTTATTTTTACTGCTACATGTACATGTATCTCATTTGTTTTGAGTCTAACATTGTTAAGTAAATTATTAAGTGCAATTTCTTCAATGCTCTTTTCAGTCTATGTCACATTTAAATTTAATAAAGTAAAATTACACAATTGTTTTTTGCAAAGTTAATCATTTTGAAGTCAAGTGGATCCCAAGAAATGTAGTACAAATCTTTTCATAGAAAGTAATCTCAATTACCAAAATGAGGGGTCAGGGGTTGCATTAAATTGTGCTAAAATAGTAATTCCTCTTAACAAACACGTAGATAATAAATTTCATACCAATGTAGATATCGTTAAATAACATAACACTGATCTTATCACTCGTTAAGACTTCACTTGATGCTACTATAAAAAGCCTTTGTCAATCGTCCTCTTCTCTTTGTCTAGTATTGCGTGCCCCTGATCCTAATTTGCGTTTCTTAAAAGTCACTTTTGTATTGTCATTGCCACTCGCTAGACTTTGGACTCTCTTTTCTTTGAACCTGCCTCCTTCTTGTTTCTCTTTCTTTTCTTTAGGGGGCCCAGGGAGGGGAATGTCTTCAATGGGGAGGGGCTCTGAGGGTTCCTCAGGAAGTTCAAGGTTAGGAAGTTCCCTGTAAGAACACATAAGGTTTTACTACTCTGTAATGAGACCTCATTTGTTTACAGTTAAAGTCCACCAATAGAAATAAGTTGAATTCTTTTTAAAATGACATAGTTCATAGGGCCAGTGCTTATGCATAGTTTCTGTGAAATGAAGTGGGTGAGAAACTCCTTTTGCTAGACATCATCGCAAGGTAACTCCCATTGCAAGAGGTACCCATTTTCTGTTGAGTGGACTGAAACAATGCATATAAACTGTTTTGTTTAAGAACACATTTTGCAACTTCAGTGCCCATACCAGTCCTTAAACAAGAAACAAAATGAGTGCCACTTTACATCTCAAATGAATCAATATTTTTCCCTTTCTGTCTGATAACCTTCCATAGACTTACTTCACTGTTTTCCAGTTGCCATAGGCTGATGTTGAGGTAGTCCCCCAGCGAAGTGGTCCCACTGCTACTTCATCAGGCTGTGCATCTAGTTCTTCTTGCTAAAATCAGCATTTAAGTATTGGACAACATAATCACAAGAATTAATGTACTCTTCAGCACATCAAGCAATATAAATACTCTATATGTCAATACCATGGACATGACAAAGAGATCACTATTTCTATGAACAATTTAACTTCTATACCAGGTACCGGTATATGTACCTTGAATACCTTAATATTATTTCTCTATTCAAAAATAATAAGCAAAGAAAAAATCCATGCAGACGACGCTATAATTATTGCTGCTCTGAGGTAAGCTCATCATTACATACAGATGTGTAACATTTTTAAAAATATAACATAATAAATATAATTTCATATAGTGGTTATTTTAGTGAGTGTAAAATTTGGCAACTTTTCATTTTCTACAAAAAAGTCAAGAATACGGTAGCTTAATCTTAGCAACTTTAATTTGGATCCGCTGATGTTGATTACCGAATTGAGCCAAAATTTGCACCTCACCAAGCAAACCCTATATAGTATTACATACAACTCTGGCCTTCTTCTCCGCCTCCTTCTCTTCATCTTCTTCCTCCCTCTTTTTCTTCGCCTCTTGTTCTTCTATGGAAACATAGACACTGGGAGCAACCCATTTTGATTCTAAAATTGAATCACAAAAGTTGATAAGTAAAAAAATATTGAATAAAAAATACTCAAATATTTTAATTATTTTATAGGAAATTAATCATAAATTCATTCAACATATTGCAAGACGGTACACTGTAAATATGTACATGTTGATATGAGCCCTAGTTGTAATAAAGTAAATCAACTTTACTATGTTACATTTTAAACTTTACATATTATTGTAACATTTTGTGTGTTGCCATCTGACATGTTTTCCAGTAAATGAAATTCAAATGTGAGAGAAATCAAAATTCCACATTTATCGATAACTGTTGTATCAATCAATGCTGTAAGCTGAGCTCGTTTTTACTATGTTGTACAGTGTCCATTATTACCATGCGAGACTGTGTTCCAGTAATATGTGTAGCCCTCGGCCGACTTAGCCTCGTACCACTCTCCTTCCTTCCTCTTCTTTTCTATTGCTTCTAGTGCCTTCTGTTTCGCTACATCAGCTGCATTTTCTTTCTGTTTTTTCTCAGCTTCT
The DNA here is from genome assembly GCA_020458035.1 of Magallana ariakensis. Classification (NCBI taxonomy): domain Eukaryota; kingdom Metazoa; phylum Mollusca; class Bivalvia; order Ostreida; family Ostreidae; genus Magallana; species Magallana ariakensis. Next base: position 47,434,427 of record CM035815.1, on the reverse strand, counting down.
TTTTCTGAAATAAAAATTCATCCTCCATTACCATATACTGGTATAATAATGAATAAATTACTGTCAACATAAAAATTCCAACATAACTATTATTCATATGAAATGGGCAAACATTTCTCAAAGCAACATATTTTTTTTTCCTACTTGGATTTGCATAATCAATATCTCTGTACTTTTTAAAAATAAATTAAACCTATTTACATATTTACTACAAATGCAGTCTTTTTTTAAGAATTACATCATTTACATGTGTAGCACAGATTTCTATTTATACACCCTCTATTCAAGAAAACAGGTCATAAGCATGGGTTTTGAACTCTATGGGTACAATTCTTGAACAGGTATTCAAACTGAACCTACCAGCCTCCGATCTGACTCTCACTCCATACTTGGCAGCAAGCTCAGGGTCACTCGCTAGGTCTTTTTTAAATGCCTCAAGGGCAGCCTAATTTCATTCAAAGTAAAAAAAAAAAAAGTAATTGGATTTAATTACATCAACGAGAAAAGAGAAAATAAACATTCAACAAACTGAAATCATAACAGAGAGGACGAACCTTTTCCATTTTTTGAATGTCATCCTCCAGCTCTTCCTTTTGCTTTGCATCCTTTATGCCCTTCTTTCTCACCTAACATAAAATTATAGTCATGTATAATGCTTCACCACAAAATGTATCTGTATATCGATATAATCAAACGATCCCTTTATTCTACATTTAACTTTTGGTTTGTTCTATTAACCTTTAGTAAAAATATTTCAATATTATTCATAAAATTTAATGTTTAAGCCTAAATTTTTCATCCATGGATGAACATTTTGCCATCAGCAGATTCTGCTGTCACTAGCATCAATAGATCTTGGTTAACATTTAAACTAAACCATATCATACTGGATCCAGAAAAAGATATTCAAATTTGCCATGATGGGGATTCTACCATGACATGGTAGAATGTGATATGCTTGCAGGGATCTAGAGGGGGGGGATTGCTGAAGGTTTCGACCAATTAATAAACTGTTAGAACTGGATCATGTAGATTTCAGCCCTGTCAGTTTCTATACCGCATATACATGCTTGTATATCGCAATCAGTTTTTGTAAGAAATATAGGAGAAAATACACGGTAGATGTAAATATACTGTGATGACATTGATTATTTCAGCTTACGCTCTGTTTTAAAAAACTAAATCTGATTCGACATACATCTATGGAAATAAAATGCACAAATAACTTACATCTTCAATTTTTCTTTTAACATTTTCTTGGTGTTTCTTTCCTTTTTCATGAAAATCAACACTCTGTGGAAATAAAATATACAAGTAAGTTCCTCTAGCAATACAATATGTTCTAAATATGTCCTAACCAAAGTATTTTGCCAGACTGTGTCACAAAAGAATAAAATTATAGCCTGAATAAAATACTTCTAAATAATATAAACAACATTTACTAGGTACATATACTCATTTGATGATTACTTTATCGTCTTGATATTTTTTAAGAATGATTTTTCTGACAATACTTACAGGTTTATTATCTGTTATCCAGCATTTACAATATTCACAAAACTTTCTGGGCTGTGATTTCCAGTATTCTGACCTGACAAAACAATTAAAATGTTTTAGATTGCAACCGTTGGGGCAAGCGCAGCTTATGATTAAATATTTATATACATATTATTATAATAAATTAATTAAAAAATAGTATGGTTTTACAAATGGATGCAAAAAAAAAAACATAAATGAATTTGAATACAAACAAATTAAATACAATTAAATACAATATATCTTCTTTTTACTATTCGTAATTTTTATGCTACAGTATATAAGCAATACTTCAAGTTTTTATTGATTTATGATTTTGAGCACTGTAGAACTAGTTTAATCTAGGATACAATGTCGATGAAAAATAAAGATTTTTACATAATGTTCAATGGAGATCGAGTTTTTTCCTTTTAAAAAGTGATTAAAACTTCAGTTCACTGGTTATGGGTGTTAGGCCAGTAACCAAAAGGTCTCTGGTTCAAAACCCGCTGTGGTCACTTGATGTTGTGCACTTAGACAAGGCACTTTATCTACATTGTCTCAGTCCACCCAGCTGAAATTGGGTACCGGCTTACGCTGGGGGTTAACCTGCGATGGACTGTTGTCCCTCCAGGGGGAGTCCATGACTCTCATCTGCTTAGCACCACACAAACCGGAGATAAGCACCAGCCCTATGCGCTCTCATGGCACAGAGAAAGATTTAACTATAACTAATGTTGTCTGATAGGCTTGATTTGTTAAAACTCCCCTGAGAATCAAGGGTCACAAATGTCCGAAATTTGCAGAGATCACTGGAATCTTCTCATAATCTATTAAATGTGAGCATTCAAATGAGTGCAAGTTAAAATCGTTTCACATCTCTGAAGAAATGCCCTCATTCATTAGCTTTTGCAAGATTTTGAGAGGATTTCAGATTCTAGTTACAGTTAGATTTATTTTCCCTAATTTAAAGCTGAACACCGCTCGTAAATAGGCTTTGTCCGCCATATTTCTCTTTCAATACTGCTGTCCCTAGAACCCCTATATACGGCAAAGACCTCTAAACAGTTCAAAGTACTTTGCTGTAGAGGTCTCACCTGTGTGGACGTACATCTTGCCTCGCTGTGTTACTCGGTCGCGATGAAATTTTCAAGTTTTACGCACTTTTTCAAGCCATGAGAATACTAACATCAAATAAAATGGTCAATGCATTATTTACAAACAGAATATGCACATAGAATATGAAATAAATGCAAAAAATCCAAAGAACACGAAAGGAATACTACACGTCGGCCACGAGTTTCAGGTGTGCAATCGGGTGTAACGAAATCGAAGGGTTTATATACCAGGTATCTGTGTGACGGTGCCTATTTACGAGCGGTGTTCAGCTTTAACGTGGTTATGACGTCAGAGTTCATGTCGGTTAAGTATCGTCTGGCTCTTTAAAATCTTCCCTGATAATTAAGGTACCTCACTACACCTAGACTTATACTTTTTAAGACACTACGTCACAAGATGGCAATTTAAATGTTTTGTTAAACTGTTTATATCGTTCGATTGGGTTGTATATCATCGTAGCTCTGTGGTTAAAGTATTGGGCTTCTGAACCGCAGATCATGAGTTCCAATCCGCCTGGAGCTTTTGTTCATGTTTTCTGAATTAAATTTTTTCAAAAATGTAATTTTTCATCTAAAATTGCACATTTTTTTGCCTATTCGACTTAAATACTTCTTATCCATTATGATATCTATCATAATCAAGTAATTTTCTGCTGATTTAAGAAAATATTTCAAGGTGTAGTAAGCCACCTTAAAACTATGCATAGTATAGTCTGTTTTATTTACCTAAAAAGCATGACATTCTTGAAATTACACATTTTATCTGGTTCTCAAAAGTTTTACTTTGATTCTCCCAAGAATGCCATTTGCAATGCTTGGAATTGTATTGTGGATCGAAATTTACTGACGCTGAAAAATTCTGACGGATCAATGTGCAAGAAAACCATTGTGACATCACTCAATTGCATTTGAAATTGTACAGAGGTTAAAGGGTTGGATGTTGCATATCCGCCTCTTTGAATTTTTGAGGTGGAATCCACCTGGAATATAGGTGTATTCTGGCAGAAATCTGCAAATTCTGGGCGTAATTGGGGCGGAGACAGAATTTTGAAAAGTTGCTTCAGTAGAAGAGGCAGTTTCCAGGTGAATCTGCCTTGAATATAGGTGGATTCTGGCTGGAATTTGCAAATTCCAGGCATATTTGGCGCGGAGACAGAATTTTGAAAAGTTACGTCTGAGTAGAAGATGCGGTTTCTATGCGTCAATTCAAACATCCTGGAGGCGTCATTGGCAAGTTGAAATTTTCCTTGCGTAAAATACCAAGAAAATTCTACCTGGAAATTTAAGCAGGAGTAAAATCCTGATTTGTCAATATCAATTTCAGTAAGGTAAGTTTGAATTCAGTTACGAAGGAGGGAAGTTGTTGTGAGCGCAATGGTTAACATACACAGAAGAACCACAGGTTGAAATATTTAGTTTACTTCGATATATGCAAGGTATTTAAGATATTAGTGTGAGCATGTAAAATATATTGTATTTTCAGTGAAACTTTTTTAACCTTTTTTTTAAAACACTGTAGCTATAAACATATTTAATCTATTAAAACACAGGCACCTGAATTTTTATCAATCAGTCGCTCAATAAGCCAAATATTAAAAAATTCTACCTCCTTTATATATAAATAGTCGCTCAATAAGCCAAATATAAAAAAAGTCTACCTCCTCTATATATAAATACACTTGTGTATTTATAGAGGAGGTAGAATTTTTTTTATATTTGGCTTATTGAGCGACTGATTGATAAAAATTCAGGTGCCTGTGATTAAAAATAACACATTTTTTATTGCTTGAAAAATAACAGTGAAGATAGATTCATTAAAAACAACGCTGCACATAAATAGTAGAGTATCAACAACTTACATGCTTACAAAAACTGCCGGAAGTTTACATTTAGGTGCATGCGTAGTGGTTCACAAATTAAGAAAATGCCTATTTTAGGAATCATTTGTAAGGGGGCTTTTCATTGGTGCAAAAAATTCGTATAGCAAAATCTCGCATTCAACCACCAATTAAATCTGTTCTAACGTGCTGATGCACAGGGGTCGCACCTGCGCAGAGATACGACACATTTGTTGTTTCACGAAATCTAGGGACCAGGACAGCAGACTGGAGCTTTTAGCACCCGTTATCACAGAAAAGTTAGACGAAAAATATCACAAGGCACATCCTTTTATGTGTGCTCTATGATAAAACAGTATGGTAAGTACGAACGCACGTGAAGTATGTTGTCTCGGTTTGTTATGATATGGTTGGCAGTCTGACTCCGTGTTTACGTTTGGAACTTGGATGGAATTTTGCTAAAATGCAGTAAATTGAAATGAAACGTGAAAGTTTTTTATGTATTTAGCTGTTTTGTTCTTAATTAAACTAATTTTGCTCCAAGTATCCGAGAAGTCCGCTTATAATAACCCAACTGCTTTATACAGTTATCCTTGCCTGCAATGTTTGTGGGTCAAGGTAAAAGGAACCTTTCTTCTACGTTGGCATGGGAATTTGTGTGTTTCTTAATACCGACTAAACAGCTATGTCAAATTATTTTATTTTCTTACTATTTTTTGTAGGCTTAAAATGCAAGATAAGCATTAACAGTACATGCATCATGAATACATATTCATCTTCTTCTCTTTGCAAACTGAAAAATTTAGATTCTTTGAATTTAGGTAATACTGGTATCCGTAACCATTTAAGCTCAACCATTTTTATCATCGACTATGGCCAGGTTTAGCTCTTACCATCACAATTTGAATACTATAGTTTATGCATTTTACATACAGAAATTAATACTGTACTTGCTAACATTTTGTTTGAAGTCGAGATCCAATGAATTTGACATAACATAACGTTTAGAGTTCAGATAAAGTTTGAATGTCTCAACTCCACCTACTACGATCTAATTGGACAAAGGTCAGTCAAAACATTACGTTGAAACTTTTCTGGAGTTTACGCCCATTAAAAACTCCTATGTAGTTCGCTGTAAATTGATAAACATAAAATCATCAAAACTTGTATCCCCTTGTGCAATTTGTTGCAGAGGGGACTTAGCATAACTTGCTGTGTGTCATCGTCGGAACCCACAGGTTTTCTATCCGTTACACTGATTTCACATAGAAAACCTGTGGGTTCCAACGATGGCTGTGTGTATGCAATGTGTTTTTGTGTTTGTGTATATATGTGGGCAAAATTGGAAGGAAAACTTAGCATGTTTGCACTTAGAATCATTGGACTTTGATTTATTTTTTCAGCATCTCCTTAAATAGTGGTGAATTGTTTCTCAAGATGTATGATATTACCAAGTTAATACAACTCAAAATGTTATGTATGACTTGACTTAATATATAACATGATTGAAAAACATTTCCTGCATGAAGGGTATGCTTAGCTAGGGTTTTCATTGCATTTCTTTTTATTGCAGTTTATTTTTTCTTATTTTGAAAGAAATTTTCAAAAAAAGTAAAATGTGAAATAAAATTTAAAAAAGAACCATAAGTTGTGTCCAATGATTTCCGAATTTTGAGATTGGTGTTCTTTGAACAGATGCATATATTGAATTTGATTGATGTTACGGTTGTTATAAATAAAATAAGTCTTACACATACTAGTATTGAAAGAACTGTTGAACCCTGCACATTATTCAAATATGAGGCTTTATGAAAAGAGAGGTAAATGAAAACTATACTTAACAGTGTCTATAAAGAGAAAACATGAATACCCATTGTTAGAAACATTTCAATATGAATTTTGTCAACCTTTTTAAATGCAACTGCCAAGGAAATCGGGTAAAGTGTTGCCAATAGCCTGCCTATAATTTTATTTTTTGTACATTGTTGTTAATTTATATCCCGCTTTTAAAAGGAAGAAATATGTTTACATTTTTTTCCCCCCAAACTTATCATTTTAGCAAATATGAATACATGGCTCATCTTGACATGCATAAGATTTTAAAAGATTGTCATTTTATTTTGGGGTTTTTTTCTTTCAGGATCAGAGTGATACAGGTATGTAACAGATATTCATTTTTAAATTTCTATATTAAAACTTAATATAGACAATTTTAACATTTTACAACTATTGAAAAATTAAAGAACAGTCAAGAGTTTCTTTTATATAAAAAAAAAAATTGAAAATGACGATATTAATTAATATTGTAACTTTAGATTGGGGAGGATGGAATACAAGAGATTCTATGGATGGAGATTCCTTCTCCAGGAGGGAGGATTCCAACCTTAGTATGGGGGACACCAAGTCGGATTCTGTGTATGATGGCAGCAATATAGGTGTAAGTAGTAGGCTCTGACGATACTTTAAAGTTAACATTAGGTGGATACACTTATCCTGTATGGTGTATTTAGCGCACCATCTTTGATGACTAAGATTTATTAATATATTTTTTTTGGTGGATAACAATTATGCTGCATGTTAGTAAAGCTGATTTTGAATATGGATAAATCCATAACTGTCATGATATCATAAAACTTTCTAGAATGATGATGAATACAGTAATATGTATGATGACTACAATGACGATTATCAAGATGGGTCAGACACTGAAGATGATGACGACGATGAAAATGAGCGTCCATACACGTCAACGCCTCAGTCTATGCCATTTAAATTTATTAATGGAAAAGATGGAATGGGTAAGATATATTTACCAGATGCACAAAATTTTTCAAACAAACAATAAAAAGTCATGGTGGACATAATTTGAACTATTAAAAAACAATGGGTTTTTTTTTTAAATGATTTATAGCTACTTGTGAAAAATGTGGTGCTGTTGGAATCAAGCACGCCTTTTACTCCAAGTCGAAGCGTTTCTGCAGCTTGTCTTGCTCTAGAAGTTTTGCCACTTCTCAGAGAGAGGGTAAACAGAGTCCCACAGGGAAGGGAGATGGAGTCACTTCTCCTTTGGTAAGAGATGAATTAATTACCATCTTCTTTAAACAAGGATGCTGGCAACAGACAAGTGAAATGTTTACATTGATGTTTTGTTTTTTATTTCAGCCACCAAAGAAGCCAGCTGCTAAAAAGTTGGCTAATCAAGCCCATCTCCAGCGGCCTGTAGACAACGTGCCAAGAACCCTGACGAAGAGAGAAGGTACATGCTAGAGCTTTTCTATAGTTTTCTGTGTATGAAATGTTAATTCATTTTCAATAAATTCCTTTAGTGATATTGAATGGTAAAAACTCTTTCATGTACATGTACTTGTTTGATTGAACTAGATTGAATTGTTTTAGAACTTGGTTTGTAATTCAAATGCACCCCCCTCCCAAAAAAATTAATATTTTATAAATTTGTGGGCTTTATACTCCTATTGTTGACATGTATTAAGTTATTACTATCTCCTTGCACTATAACAGGTGGACTGAAAGGTTTTGACTGGGGGCCCTACTTATCCTCTGGAGGAGCAGAAGCAGCACCTGTTAGCTACTTCAAACATGTATGTATAGGCTTTAGAGATGAATTTTTGAGAATCTTGAAGCTTTCCTCATGAGGTACGATAACTTTGTGTATGACATTTTTCTCGCAGTGCCCTATGTATGATAGCTGGCACAACATTACCACAGGAATGAAGCTGGAGGTCATTAACTTCGAGTGTGATCTGTCCAGCGACGCATTCTGGATAGCCACCGTCATCAAAATAGGAGGTAATTAAGAAATGTTACTTTCAAATTCCATAGTGTATACAGGGAATATTTGCCCCCGTTTTATTTTCGCCCCTTTCACCCTCGTTGTCAGCAGGCAAATTTAAGACTGGGCAAACTCCAATGTCTCAAATAATCTGTCATAAAAAAAACTTAGTTTTGGCGAATTCAAGACTGGATGAAATAATTTGCAAGTTAAAAAGGGCGAAAATATCATGGGGTGAAAATAACCCTGTATACAGTATTCATTTTTTTTTTTCATTTTGTCCTAAATGGGTAGGTCATTTTTCCAATGCTTTCTATATATATGCTTGACAGGATACAAGGCACTGATGCGGTATGAGGGCTATGCCAATGACCCGTCACATGATTTCTGGGTCAACCTCTGTACTGATGAGGTCCATCCAGTTGGCTGGTGTGCTACAAGTGGCAAACCTCTCGTTCCCCCAAAGTGTAAGTAAATGAGAATTTTCTTTAGTTAATTGACTGAGCATTAAGATTACGTAAATGTTTGGGTTTTGATGTTCCTTAGAAAATTTTGATGTGTTGATTATCATTTTCAGACATTCAAAACAAGTATGTGGATTGGAAAGAGTACCTGGTAAAAAGATTGACAGGTTCTAGAACTCTGCCCAATAACTTCTATAACAAGGTAAGAATGGTGAAAAAACTCATACATTGTGTTTGAATAGGTTAAATTGTATTCTGTGTGAATGTTTCAAACAAAGACTGTTATGTTACAGGTGGTGGAATCCATCAACAGCCATGGTTTCAAGTACCACATGCAGGTAGAAGTGGTTGACAAAATGTGTGTGTCGGCCATGCGTGTTGCCAGGGTAGAGGAAATCATAGGGGGGAGATTGAGACTGCAATATTCTGACACTAAGGTGTGTACAATATGATGAACATGGTAACTTCAAATTTTTTAAGTATTTATCTTTTTCAGAAATTGATTACAGTAGACTTTGATATTAAAACTGTAGATTCCTTATTTAAGACAAGTACTTCCGCGATTCAGCCATTTTGAATCAAATCGCAAAAGTATAAAATCGTGATCGCCAAGTTTTTATCATAGTTTCATTAAGTTTACATCTGTCTGAAAAATAAAAGCAAGATTTTAAAATTCGCAAGATGTGCTTCTCGAGATTTACGCGGATATTAATTCCTTGCATTTTATTAGGAATCTACAGTATTTAGATAGTTTATAACAGTAACTATGAATTGATTCATAACATTTATGAGTACATATGGCTTGGTTTTTAGGAGGAGGACGACTTTTGGTGTCACTGCCGATCCTCTCTAGTCCATCCCATCGCTTGGTCGCAACAGACCGGACACAAACTACATGCCACTACAGGTAGGTCTGAGTTTACTTGAATACATTTGTGCCAACTTACTGTGTTCTGAAGTATTTTGATGTCTTTAGGTTTTGCAGAGAATTTATACATGAACTGTAATTTTGCATTGTTTATGATCATTTCTGCACTCAAACAAGTCATGATGGGCAGATACATGTATCCCTTAAATATGTTATCCTTCAGAAAGGTTATGCTAAAGCTGCTCAATAAGTCATTAGACTTATGACAGGTTTTGGTAGCCGTACATGCACATATATATATATATATATATATATATATATATATATATATATATATATATATATATATATATATATCTCTATCTCTTGTTATATGTAAAGGAAAAATGATATGGATCGAATAGTAACATGTATGAAATATTTTGTTTATTTCAGACTATAGAAACAAGTGTTTAAATAAGATTGCTGTGGAAAAATATGATGCCAATGATGCTACACCAAGTTTGTTTTTCAAAGTAAGTATGACTAGTGATGAAACGATTGTCGCCGATGATCGATTATCTATCGTTCTAAGGCCCACGATGCTACTAATCGATTTCAAAATACAAGTCGCCGACATCGCTAACAGAAAAAAAAATTCCGGATTTTGGTTAGTTTAAGTTCTAATTTTTTTGCTGCATGTCAAACCCGATCTATAAACAAGAAAAACAAAATGGCGGTAGTTGATTGCCTGTATGGAAACAGTAACAATTCTCTGACAAATAAAGGAGATCGGTTTGTTTATCCATCCTCAGGAATTACAATCATGTCAAGTATCTCGGAGTTTACAATGTTTAACAGATTAAAAAGAAACTTTCCTAACAAAATAAAGTTAGATAGCATGTCACAGTGTAAAAATTGCACGCGTCTGGAAAAATACTCTAACTTGCATTTCAATATTCAAATACATTCACAGATTTTTATATTTATCAAGCTTAGTGTGATTTCAATTAAATCTCTACAGAAAACAGCAGAAGATTATAGGATATTGAATTAGTTCCCATAATGACTCTAGTTTTAGTAACCACTTATATATATAGAGAGTGTCAATAGTGATATGTAAAGTATTTTCAATAGGTTTTAAAGCATTTCTTTTTTGGAGACAATATAAACTAAATTCCATGACTTGAAATTCGGATTTATTTAACTTTAACTGTGACCAAAGAAAGTTTATAAATAATAATTTAAACTGCTGTATTTATTAATAAATACTCAGTAAGTCATGCACTTTTAACAATATTGATGAATACCGATTATAATCGATTATTAATCGATTATACGTGTCCGATTATTTCCGATGATCGATTATGATTTTTGGTCCGATTGCCCATTACTAAGTATGACGAAACAAGATTAGGAGAAAGATTGATTTCCCAGCAATTTTTTGTAACTCTTCTACGATTGTTAACTTATGTTTTTTCTTTGCTAGATGAAAGAACCCCCAAATGGATTAAAATTTCAAGTTGGAATGAAGTTGGAAGCTATTGATCCATTAAACCTCTCTGCAATTTGTGTTGCAACAGTTATGAAGGTATTGTGTTATAAACTGGAGATGTAATTAATAGATGACGGCTATACTTGTCAAGATAATGAGCATGAATTTTTTTTCTCCTTCATCCAAATAGATTAAATGTTGACTTTAAGATTAAGAATTTTTTTACTGCTGTACATGGACATGAAAATTTTGAATTTTTGGAATATTAACTGGAGAAAGAACTTGTGTTTAGGTGCTGAAGAATAATTACCTGATGATCGGTATTGACGGGTCCATGGCAGAGAATGGATCTGATTGGTTCTGCTACCACGCCACCTCACCCTGTATATTTCCTGTGGGGTTCTGTAAAATCAACGGCCTTGACCTTACTCCTCCCAGAGGTTTGTCAGCTTTTATTTTTGTGCATGTATTTGTAACTCCAGATGTTTAAGATCTAGAGATCTGTTAAAATCAGTTAAATTGGTATAAAGCATATCTTTTCTCTCTTGTGATTGTACCTTAGTTTTAGTTTACTGTGGACTGATTGTACATTTATATACATCTATACATGTGAATTTCGGAATATTTCAGGACATGTATGATCTTTTTTTGTATTGTAGGTCACAAGGGTCCATTTAAATGGTTTGACTATCTGAAGCAAACCAAATCTTTAGCAGCACCTGTCAAACTATTTGACAAAGTAAGTAATTTGGAATTATTATATGTATGATAGTGAAGTGCTCTTTTATCTAAGTATCAAATCAATTTAAGGTTAGTTTGTGTCAGATGATAATTAGGAGGTTATGCTTTTAGGACATACCTAAACATGGTTTCAAGAGTGGAATGAAGATTGAAGCTGTGGACTTGATGGAGCCAAGGTATGTGAGGCACAAGTTAATAAATAAATGTGTTGGTAAATGAGTTTTATTTTTGATGCAACAAGAAAATATTAGGGAGAAATACTGTCACAAGTTCTCAACAAGTACCTGAGTTCCATGCTCTGTGTGTTGTAGGTTGATCTGTGTGGGAACGGTGCTACAAGTGGTGGGGCGCTTACTGAGGGTCCACTTTGATGGGTGGGAGAATGAGTACGACCAGTGGGTCGACTGTGAGTCCCCAGACATGTACCCTGTGGGCTGGTGTGAGGTCATGGACTACAGTCTAGAGGGACCAAGGGTCAAAGGTCAGTCATTACTTCCCTCTCAAATTATGTTTAAAAAAAAAAAATTCTTTAATACGTGTGTTTTGGTACATTTTAATTTGCTGATAAAATTGATGCATGTATTTACTGGTATGATAACTGTATTTGTCAAAATGCTTTGTATATTGTAAATTGTTGATACAATTTTTTGTAACTTTATGTTTGAATGATTTTAGTGGAACAAGTTCAGCAAATTATGCCAACACACAAAATGTCAAAAGAGCAGAAGAAACGCAAGGGTAAAACGCAGATTTACAAAGGCCCAAGAAAGAGTAAGAAAACCGGTTAGCTACCCATGTAGAAGTGAATTGATTCTACATTACACACTTTATATTCTCTTAACTTTCACTTGGAGCATGCATTGTTTTGTCCAATTTAGTTGTTTCTAAGGTACAAATTTTGGCAAATATTATCATGCTTTTATTAAGTAGAATGGTGGTGAGGGGATAACTTTGAATATGCAATGATAATTGTACCTAAGAACAACTGTGGAATGATGGATTGTGAATGATCTGTAGAATGTCAATGGGAAATGGCTCATTTACATACATGTATATGTTATTGTTAAACATGTAAATGTTGAAGGTTGTAAACTTTATAAATTATCTATTTTTGAAATGCTTCACATTTAATATGAGTGCCATTTCATACAATTTAAAATATTTTCAGAATAGAAAAATTTGAATATTTAATATTTTGATGAATCTAAGATAATTTACATTTTAGTTTTGAAAACTTATGCAGATCTGCATGTGAAGCAAACATTTCTGGTGTTGTGTGTGGTGTGATTTATTTAAGAAAATGACTTAACTTGTAATAATATTTCAACAGAGAGGAAGACAAAGATGGGGTCACCTTTGGCTGACCAACAGCAGAGATCTCTGCAAGAAAACAACCGAGATCAGGGCTTCCTGTCGTACGGGAGCCGCACACGACCAGCCCACCACAGCCTGCCACCACTGGTCGATCCTGTGGTGACCACTGTCCCTAAAGGTAAACATTTCACCTGTGGATGCCACAAAGCAGCCAGTATTTCTACATGAGTAAACATCTGAAAAGTGGTGCTGATTCTGTTTTTTAAACACTTCCCCTTCACACTCGAGCTCAGGATTAATATAGTTCTTGTGTATAAAGTCCATATGAGTATGATTCCTATTAAATCTGGGACCAAATGGAATTTAGATATAGAAATGACTTCTTCATTTCACACATATTGATTTCATGTGTCAACTTATGATTTTAACTATATATATAATGTTGTCATGATTCCTAAATTTGATAGTCTCGGTTACTTTAGTAATTCTGTAATACTTATTTAGCACATATTTATATCTACAGGTACATGTAAATAGAATTATTGTCATAATAAAAACCTAGTTTGACAGTCACTGCTCTTTGTTTTACAGGATCCCAAGAAATAGAGACATCTGACACCAGTACCAATGATGGACCGCCCCAGCTCAGCCCTCATTCTATCACAGAGAGCCAGCTAAGACCCTCGTCACAAACTCCACGTCATACTGATAGTCATACAAAGTCTACTTCACAGCCATATGTCAAACAAGAACCAATGGACATTAGTGACAATCTGTCCAATCAATCCAATACCAGCATTTCCAGTTCACCAAATGGGAAAACAGCCTTGTCAAACCTGTTGATGTCCAAAACCACCAATCAAGTCAAAATCGTCACACCTGCATCTTCCCAGGGTAATGAACAGATGTCATTACTAGCAGCACGTCAGTCAACCGTGTCGCCTGATCAGTGGTCCGTGTCTGATGTCTGCTATTTCCTAAAGTCACACGACTGTGCCTTGTACTGCGAAAGCTTTGTCAAAATGGTAATTGATCTGAATTATATAGTATTAGGCCAAAAGAAAACATATTCCTGTTTCCTGTCGCCTGACCTTACATTTTACCCTTTGAACCTAATAAATTTTTTTGTGATCGGTAACTTGCCAGAATTTCCTCAGAAAGAGAAGTTGAAGTCTTCTGAGTTCAGGATCGTGTAAATTAACTTCATTGGCAAAAGAATGATAGTAAAAAATTTAGAAAGACATTTTCACTCCATTAATTAACCTGTAGTGATTAATAACTCGAGACTATCTTATCTTCAGGGATTATAAATATGGGTGATGTAACAACATACTGTGTATTGGAAAATACAAAAACGATGTTTATTACTACGGTACTAAAGTGGTAGTAGTTAAGTACATAGACTGATATTACATTAATAGATTAAATTTAACAAATAGGATTTTAGATTTTTTTTTTAAATTGTTTTTTGATTTATTCTTTTCTTTGCCTGTTGTTGACTATACATGTTGATTGTGGAAATTTTTTAAGATTAAAATTATTGCCAAAATTTTTTTGGTCAGGGGACAGGAAACAGGGATACATGTTTACATTTTTTTGGCACATGTACAAAAGTAAAAAAAAAAATTATCTCTTTTTTTTTTTTTTTTAAATAATTAATGCATGTGGAGGGAGTATGCTTGAATGCAAGTTTTTGTTTGTTTTGTAGGGGATTGATGGCCAGAGGTTACTTTCACTGTCGAAGGAACAGATTGCAAGCATCACTGGAATGAAAGTGGGTGCTTCATTGAAGATCTCGGAACTTGTTCAGCAGCTGAAGTCAAGGTGCAGCAAACTTAATGTGTAAAAACATAACAGCAATTCTCGACTATCTGGTATAAGGCAGCATATTCATCCAGACTTCTGTACAATTCTGCTGTTTACTGCTTTAGTGTAGTGCATACAATTACCTAACCAGCAGATGGACCTAGTGCAATTCCCCTCATAAAAACCATTGTTAAGGAAATATTATTGAATGTTTTTTTCTAGTTATGTTTTGTGAGAGTACATGTTGTTTATGGCTGTTGATTATTCTTGACAGTTTTTCTTTTATTTGTTTATAGTAGTTAAATTTCGAAGTTTGTGTATAGAAGATATTACTTGCCAACAAGAATTTTTCTGTTAAAATTATGGCAGATTTGATTGAATTACTTTGTTGATTAGATAATAATTATAGCTAGGGTCCACATTATTCTGTTGATTGTTAAGTATGAAATCTATGACTTGAAATTTCTAATCTGTATGTTATTTTTATTTGCATTTTTATCCCATGTTTCATATTTTGTTTGATCGGATTTTTTTTTTACCACAGCATGTAATATTCAATTAAAATATATTTTATTAAAAAGTAGTTTGGCAATTGAAAAGTTTTATATTGGTAAAAATTATATATCACGTGTCCTACAAGATACTGTACACAGAGAAATATTCATCCCCGATTTAATTTCACCCCTTTTGCCCTCTTTGTCAGCGGGCAAATTTAAGAATGGGCAAATTCCAATGTCTCAAATTATCTCTCTTTAAACACAACTATGTCTGGGCGAATTCAAGATGGGGCGAGTAAGTGAAGAAGGGCGAAAATAACATGGGGCAAAAATAACTCTGTATACAGTATGCAAAATAATTTTAAGGGTGGGTGTTGCTATCTCTTTTTGCTTCTGTTTGGTTAGGTTTAATGTATATGTTAAGGTATATGTATCCAAGTACTGGTAATTAAAAACAGAGAAGGTTAGGGACTTTTGGCATCTGAATCTTGTTCATGATGCCTCCTATTCAATTTAAGTCTCTCAAGCTAGGACTTTTGGTATTTGAGCAAGTCCAGCTTTTGGAGTTACAAAATCTTTTAATTAATAAAAGTTGGATAGTTTATGGTAAAATATCATAGAAACCAGAGAAAATGGTTGTGGGAGTTATAGAAAAATAAATCACAAAGTAACATGGTATTGTAAAAAATTGTGAATACATGTACATTTGTATATGTTTGGTATATAATGATAAAAGGTAATGTGTTAAATCGACAGTATTTCTCCCCCTTGTTAACAGGTCACCATAGAAGCTTCTAATGTAAGTAAATATAATCAGATATTTTGCAATATTTTTGTTGTTGTGTATGCTATATCCTATGTTAATGTTAAGATTTGCATTTTTGAGTGCCCATTATATTATTGTGGATGGGTTTGATCTGAAAACTTGAGGGCATTAAACTTTAAAGAAAGTTTTCAAGAAAATACTAGTGGTTTAATTTTTGTATCCATTGTAGACTAATTGTTGTTTATCAGAGTCACATATTTTCTTTCTTCAAAATTCAGCATCCTGTAATGAACAGTGTTGTTCATATTTGTTTTTATGAAAACTAAAAGTAGGAAAACCATTTAAAATGTTCCAATTTTCAGTGCCAAAAAAATATAAATATATCCTTGAATTTGGTATAGAGACAAGATTTTACATGCTATGCTATGTAGTCTACAAAAAATGTGTAATTTTGTTTTCTATATTTAATACAACAATTGATTTAAAGCTGCTTGGTCGGATTTTATATCAAATTTTGTGTTCGCTATTAAACGATGGTTATGTTAAGTATGTGTATAATAATAGACATTGCAGTAGTTTTCCCGGTCAATTAAACCATATTTCAATGAAAAAATTATGTACAAAATTTGTTAACAAAACAGACGACATAAAGGGGTATCGCATTATTTCGCCTCATGTTAAAATTCGCCCCTGACGTGGAGACCGGTATGGTTGTATTACGACTTTGACATCGCTATAAATAAAAGTCAGAATGTTCAGGCAATGTGTGCATTTTCTTCGCTAATATTTCTGAAGTTTGGTTTGTTAACAATCGATGATCATTCATAACATGCGGGTTGAATAAACCCAATCATTCGGAGGACGAAAACAAACGGCCCCCTTTTCTTAACATTCCCTTGATGCATTTTGGTTTGTTTTTTTTTTTTTTGTTTGCCCAAAAAGAAATTATTTTTATTTACTTTGAATAGTTCTAACTTTAAAGGGAGACCGATTCTGCTGGTGTAAATAGGAGAAAAGTCACAACTTTTTAAAGATAATTGGTTTGTATTGAAAATTATTTGATACTGTAATAACCAAAAAATCGGACCAAGCAGCTTTAAGTATGTTCTTTTTGTATAGAACTCAATACATGTGTTTTTATTTTATCTTTATACATGTCTTGAGTAAAGTTTTATTTTTCTTGTTTATTCCACTTTAATAAATGCTTAAAATTTGAAATGTGTTAGTTATACTGTAGAGCAGAAGGACCTTTATGGATCTCCAATTTTTAAGTGTATTAATTATAATCCTTCAAAGCTAAATGTCATGTACGGAGGGTAACCCCACATTATTATTGTGTTTTCC